>CM046303.1:38938996-39557637 GCA_025267735.1 Mactra quadrangularis
CCGTGTCAATGCAATTCTATGACTTACATTCTTAACAAAATTTAGATAATTTTCAAATTCAAAAATGCGTTTGTACAATATATCAGACTTAAGCCGCGAGGATTCCTGAACTAGACATAGCCAATTTTGCTTATAATGGTCATATACAGTTGTTATTAAAAGATTCAATTGATAATTTGAAATAGGTCCAACATCCCATAGATAAGTAAACCCCAAATCATCTATAATATGTTTAATATTTCGAGACCAAAGATTTACAAAATTACCTAAATAATCACGTTGATTAAACAATTTAAAACATAAAGATGTAGGATCTCTTATAATTTTGAACCAGAACTTAAGCATTCTTACTTTTCTAAGGACAAATAAAGGAAATCGACCAAGTTCTCCGTAAATAGCTATATTAGGTGTTTGCTTGCGAACATTTAGCAATCGTTTAAAAAATTTAATATGGATTTTTTCAATATCAGGTCCTTTGTGAGACCCCCATATCTCACTACCATACATCAAAATAGATGATACCATGGAGTCAAACAACTTTAATTTATCAACAATTTCTAGGTCTAATTTTTCAAATAAACCATATAAACTAACAAGAGCTCCGCTGGGCGGGGCATTATACGCCCGTGTGCAGTCCATGCTGTGTTCTATCTCATATGAAGTCCCTGTGGCCTTGACCAATGACCCCGGGATCTCAGAATAGGTCCCATCCTTAACTGGAGGGCTATCCAAAGCAAAGATTTTGAGAACCTAGGTACAGCCATGGTTGAGTTATCACCGACACAAAGTTTTCCCATACAAACTTCCAGTGACCTTGACCCTGGGGCCTCAGAACCAAAAGTTCTCGCCCTTGACCCAAAGAGTATTGATACATAAAATTTGGTGATCTTAGGTAAAGTTGGTTGTTGGACAAGGTTTTTCCTCATGATTTTTCTTGTGACTTTGACCTTTAACCCAGGGGCCTAAAACCAAACGGGCATATGCTAGACATTTAGGCTACCCTTAAATAAAATTTGGTAAACCTAGGTACAATCATTATTGAGTTACTGTCCGGAAAATGTTTCAATATAAATTAAGTCCCTGTGACTTTGACTTTTGACTCTGGGGTCTCCAAATCAAAAGAGAACCTCCAATACAAAAGAGCTATCAACACATTACATCTTGACAAATGGGCTGATCCACATAAAATTTAGTTAACTAGGTACAATCATTGTTTAGTTATTTTCCATATGATGCCCCTGTGACCTTGATCTTTGACCAAGTTTTGACCCAAAACCAATTGGGAACATCCTTGACACATGGGCTACCCTCACATAAAATTTGGTGAACTAAATTCATGTTACTTATTAAATATAGCATTATTTCCATTGTTTGCCATTTTGACTTTATTAACATATTGATTGAACATTTGAAGTCACTGCTTGGTAATTTGATATCTTTTGGATGATGGTTTAAACTTGACCCAGGGCCCCAAAACCAACAGGGAACATCCGTGACACATGGGCTACTCTCACGTGAAATTTGGTGGACTTAGGTGCAGTCATTGTTGATTTACTACATGGACAATGTTTTTCAATATGATGCCCCTGTGACCTTGACCTTTGACCCAGGGGCCCCAAAACCAATAGGACATAACCATGACACATGGGCTACTCTCACATAAAATTTAGTGAACCTAGGTACATTGGTTGTTTAGTTATTGTCTGGACTAGGTTTTTCCATATGATGCCTCTGTGACCTTGACCTTTGGGCCTGAGGCCCCAAAACCTATTGGGAACATCCTTGACACAAGGGCTACATTCATATATAATTTTGTGAACTTAGGTACAGTCGTTGATGAGTTATTGTCCGAAAAAGGTTTTTCAATATGGTGCCCCTGTGACATTGACCTTTGACCCAGGAGCCCCAAAACCAATAGGGCATATTCTTGACACATGAGCTACCCTCACATAGAATTTGGTGAACCTAGGTACATTGATGGTTCAGTTATTGTCTGGACAAGTGTTTCATTGTTTGCCATTTTGACTTTATTAACATATTGATTGGACATTTGAAGTCACTACTCGGTAATTTGATATCTTCTGGTTGAAGGTTTAAACTTGACCCTGTTTCCCCAAAACTGATAAGGCACATCCTTGACACATGGGCTACTCTCACATGAAATTTGGTGAACTTAGGTACAGTAATTGTTAGAGGTGAAACGATTAATCGCGGTTCACAATGAATCGCGATTTTTAACGCTCGGTTCGGTTTGATTCGATTCGGAAGAGGCATTTTCGATTCGATTCTTATTTGAAATACTGTCTTATTCAGTAGTTTTGTAAGTTGAATGAAACGCCCTTTTTTCGGTTAAAATAAGCATATTTTTAAAGTTGACTAAAATAGTGTACCCTTGTTGTCCCGACGATTGTTAATCCAGATAAAAGTTGTGAAAAATGAGACTGTCTGCGGCTATTATACTTGTATATTACGCGTACATGTCAATTAGACCATTATTGTCGGTCACACGCTGGGAGATTAACTCGCTGACAGAAAATCGATAATGGAGTCGTCGAGTTAGTTAACACGCTTGATATCATTCATATATACCTAAAACTGGTACCTAGAGAGAGAGTTTAGTGATAAAGGGGCCACCAAGATATAACCAGTCGATTTAGTTTTACACGATCGGCAATATTGGGGGATTTATCTTTTAAAAAAAATTAAACTTTTATCATCGTCGTTTCCTAAAGCATCGTTTATTAAATCAAGATGAAACATTGAAAACAATAAGCTTTTTAATTACAAAAGATGTTTCATATTAATTTGCTATCTAGCTTGGGTCGCGAAAATGAATGACATTACGCCGAAATGGTTGAAGCGATTTCGTTCCGTATGATACAAAATTAAATCAAGCATAATAAAGTAATTTAGAGATAAACTGTAAACTTAATAGTTCGTTTTGACGGTTATTTACGTTTATTTACCTGGAAATTCCTCTTTGTTTTTCATAACCATTTAAATCGGACGAAGTGTGGTGTAATATTTTGAAACAAACTAAATTAAGCTGGTCAAAGTGATCTACATTTGCTGATTGCTTGTTTTTTTTTATCGTCTAAGCTTAACCTTAACTAGTCATTAATTATGGCATTATAACGTCATTGATGCACTGATGAATTGTTTTTATTTTGATTATGACTTGAGTCATATACTGTATGTACATGTAGGTAAGGAGAAATTTATAAACAATTTATCCATGGGCATTACATTTCATTAAAAAGTTGAAATAATACGATTTGTCTTTTATATATGCTAAAATGCAGTAAAATATTTATAACTAGTTAAGCTCTAAATACTTTGTAAAATGGGTATTATTAAAGAATTAGAATTTGAATTTTTCGTCTTCCGGGAGGGAGGTCCCTCAGATGAAAATGCACTGTTCTTAAATATATTTATGTTCTATTGTTTTTCGGAGTTTCACTCTTTTAAAAAAATCTGTCACTCTTTATGATAAAAAACTAGGGAGTGATGACTCTTTTTTAAAAAAAATTATCTGGAGCTCTGAATTATGCAAACAGGGGTACAGTGAGCAATGACAATGTCGATGTTCTAATATTTTTGAAGAAACACATGAAGCTAACAGACTTTAAGTAGCCAAGTAGCCTTCTCTCTCTCCGTGGTCTGAAAAGTGTTGATAGTTTGATGTTATAAAATGTTTATGAAAGCTGACTCTATTATCAGGATTTACAGTTTTATTTGATAATACAGTTCCTCTTGAAAATTTATTTTTTGTTATGTCCTATTTAATTCGAGTAGGAAATCGAATTGAATCGAAAAATCGAATTGTTTGATAAAAAATCGAAATCGAATCGAATCGAAAATTTTTGAATCGTTTCACCTCTAGTAATTGTTGAGTTATTACCCGGACAATGTTTTTCAATATGATGCCACTGTGACCTTGACCTTTGACCCAGGGGCCCCAAAATCAATAGGGCATATCCTTGACACATGGGCTACTCTCACATAAAATTTGGTGAACCTAGGTACATTGGTGGTTCAGTTATTGTCCGGACAAAGTTTTTCCATATTATGCCATTGTGACCTTGACCTTTGAACCTGGGGCCCCATAACCCTATAGGGCAGATCTTTGACACATGGGCTACTCTTACATAAAATTTGGTGAACCTAGGTACAGTCGTTGTTGAGTTATGGTCCGGACAAGGTTTTTCAATATGATGTCCCTGTGACCTTGACCTTTGACACAGGGGCCCCAAAACTGATTGGGAACATCCTTGACACATGGGCTACTCTCACATAAAATTTGGTGAATCTAGGTAGATTGGTTGTTAAGTTATTGTCAGGACAATTTTTTTTCCCATATGATGCCACTGTGACCTTGACCTTTGACCCAGGGGCCCCAAAACGGATAGGGAACATCTTTGACACATGGGCTACTTTCACATAAAATTTGGTGAACCTAGGTACATTGGTGGTTCAGTTATTGTCCGGACAAGTTTTACCTATTTTAAGTCCCAGTGACCTTGACCTTTAAGCCTGGGGTCTCAATATCAATAGGGAACCTCCTCCACCCAAGGGCTATCCACACATAAAATTTGAGGAACCTAGGTACATCCTTTCTTGAGTTATCATCCGGACAAGCAATTGTCCACGGACGGACGGACAGACGGACGGACGGACGGACAGACGGACAGACGGACAGACGGACAACAGCATAACATAATACGACCGTTTTTTCAAAACGGGCGTATAAAAACGGCTTTAGATGCTTGACAAGAAAGATATTTTTGTGCTTGGTAATAGCAACCATTTGCCGATATTACAACACCTAGATATGTAAAATTTGAGACAACACTCAACTTTAATCCATTATAAAATAGTTCGACATTTTCTTGTCGATTACCTTTCTTACATACCATTACAACAGTTTTATCAGTATTAACAGAAATACCCCATGTAGAACAATATTTATATAGATTATCCAACAATTTTTGAAGGCCTTCTTTAGAGTAAGACATGAGAACAGTATCGTCAGCAAATAATAAAAGAAATAAACTCAATTCTTCGACAGAAAATGTATAAATAGAATCATCGTATAAAGCTGTATACATATCATTTATAAAACATAGAAATAGTAGTGGTGATAGTGGTTCACCTTGTTTGACACCTTTGAAACTATCAAAACTATCAGTGAATGCACCATTTACTCTTACACAAGATTTAATTTAATTTAACATTTAATGAAACATATGCAAATGTATCATAAAGTAATTGAAAAATAATTGAAATCAATTAATTATTGCCTAAATTTCCTAAGTAATTAATTATAATTACCATTGTTTTCTATTTTTTGATAAAATAATTAAATACAATTACCATTGTTTTTAACACCGTAATTAATTGACAATTAATTGTTCAGAGCAATTAATTGGCCCCATCCCTGATCCAAAGTAGATAATTTATATCAATTTGGAATATGACAAACAATATTATATAAGCTATGATAAGCTTATGCAAAAATTAAAAAAAACAACTCATACCTAATAAAGTATAATACATTTTTAATTTATAGCACAGTAATGAATTCTCAATTCATAATAAACGCATTGACAAAACCTACTCAGAAGTCAAGTCATGTCAAGCTAACACGAAAACCTACAAGAAAACTTCAAATAACATTACCTGATTTTTTCCTAACTTTCTAGCTGCATATAAAAGTTCAGCTTTCTCAGCTATTCTGTTAGATTTCTTAGATTCTAACCATTTTAAATCTCCTACTTGATCAGAGAATGTATCAAAATCAAACTGAAAACATATAGTTTGTGATGTAATATAATATTAAACACTGTAAATCTAAGGAAGAATTCACAATTGTCTCCCTTGAATGTCAACATTTTATTTTCTTCAAGTGCTAAATTTGGCTGCAATGAAAATACAGTATGACTTGCATTAAACGGTTTATTTTGACATTATAAATTCTATATATTCCTAGAACATTGATCTGTCAGCCGATTATACAATACTGACAACATGGTGAATATTTTGATATTTAAATATTAATAGCAGCAGAAAATTGACATTTTTGAAGGAAAATGTGGCGGTAGGCCATATAGCAGGTGGCTGCTTATAGCTATAACCACTACTAAGTTTTATTATTAAAAAAGTTTAATATCCCTAGGGGGATGTAACAAAAATACATTGAATTTTAAGTTTCTTATGACAATTTCAATTTCCATTTACCTTAGATAAAGCAGTTAAATATTTCTCAAATCTCTCAAGATCCAATATTCCTCCATTGTTTATATAGCCTGAAATGAGCTAAAATCTATATAATACAACTTGTAACTTAACATATAATTGTTGTGGCTAATATTGAAATGTCAAAATAAATAAAGAGTGTTTAAAAGTCTGATTTCATATACATGTTCAATGTTCAGTTGACTTTACAATTTTAGTATGATAACCTCTGACCATTGAAATCACCTTCAAGCAGGTGATCCCTCAAAGTACCAATTTACACCTGGGTGGAGTGGAACGACTGTAGGAGAATTTCTAGCTCAAGGAAAATAGCAGTGTCTCAAGTGAGGATCAAACTTGAGACCACTGGATTCATTTGGTTGCATCCTACCACTGGACCACTGCTTGTACACGTAGCTACATATATGTTTTAATTGATTTTTCTGACTGGTTTTGAACTGGGTGGCTATACTCTTCACAGATTACTTATCTAGGTATGTAAGGCCCCCCACAAATAACTTCATCATTATTTAAAGTAAATGTAACTTAAACAAGAGGAGCAAACATACAGACAGACAAGTAAAAATACATTTTCCAAAATTTATTTTTACATTTTGATTTCATCTTAACATACATCTACTTAAGTACTGTTAAAGTATAGGTTATTTCTGACAATAAAAAAAATCATAAAGTTATCCTTGCATTTCACTGACCTTATAAAAAGAAGCCAGTTGTATAGGATTATGGCTAACCAGCAATTTCCTATGCAAATTGTAGGGATACCAAAAATAATATTTTTTCATTTAAAATAACTGGATATGCTGAGAACGCTATTCAAAGCAAATCCATTACATAGTACTTGAGCAACTCAAAAGAATAACTTTTAACAGTGCAAGGTGGCAAAGTCATAACACAAATGGCCTCACATGTTCTGTCCAGTAAACTGACGGGGCTACTTCAAGGCAATAAGGAGACTAAAATGCTAGTATCCATTACAAGGAAGTTGCAATCTTAATTACAAAACCATGCATTTTCAAGTCAATTCCTTACTAACTGAAGGAAATACCCACATACTGGGTACTTAAATAATAGCTAACATTTGCACAAAATAGTACTGCATAAAAACTTAAATTTCAGAATAGAAGAAAAAGTACTCATACCTCCACAGGAAGGAAGTGTTTCGATGTATGTCTGCCACAACAAAGGCAATGCATCATGGTTAATATGTAAATTAGGTAGATGAGGTATAAAATCATTTCCAACCAGAAAACCCATTAATACCCAGTCATCTATCACACATTCTAAATCATATTCAAATGTAGTAAGTTTTTCCTGAAATATGAACACATGTGAAAAATCAGAATTTTCAAAATCCAGAAAATGATGATTTCTATGAATTCCATATGCTTTAACAAGAGCACCGCTAGGCGGAGCATTATATACCCGAAAGTGTTGTTTTTTTAGTTAAGATGAAGCATTAGTAAAACATGGGAATATTTCAACTTAAGTTATGCTCCGGAAACTGGTTTCAGTTTTAAGGTAATAGTGACCTTGACCTTTGACCTTGTAATCCCAAAATCAATAGGGGTCTTCTACCCTATATGGGCAATCATCGTATGGAGTTTGAAAATTGTGGGCCAAATGGCTAACAGACGGACGGACGCCAGGGTGTATAACATACTATTCCAGAAATTCCTTCGGGCATATAAAAAAGGAGCTTAATGATTTGTAAAAAATCTGTTTAATGTAGATAATTTTACTGCGTGCATGCTATTTATTATATTTTGAGATAAACTATGCTGATACATCAGTCACATATGATTTTTATGATGCTAAGTTCAGCATAAAGGTATGCATGTGATTTTTTTTTTCAAAAGTGATATGGTAAGCAAGTACTGGCAATGTAGTTTCTAGGAAATCTGGTTAGGACAGTTGGCTGCTACAGTGTATACGTCTTAATATTGGCGCCCATTTTATTTTGGCGGTCGATGTCGGAAACGCCAAATATTAGCCCTGCCAATATTAAACACCGCAAAATATTGGCTGCGCCAATATAAAACAATGCCAAAATAAAACACCGCCAAAATATTGGGTAAGTAAGGCTACTATCACTGTCTTACTATGATTGAGTTACTTCCCTTTTTACTTAAAACTTAACGCGAGTCAACTATCGTAATAAAGAATTACAAAATATATATTTGAAAATTTGTAAAACACTTTGGTTTTTGTTTTCATGTTTTGTTGCTTATTCTTGCTTGCTTGAATATGTAATAAACTGTCATAATCAATTATGCCATTGTGTTATATTATTTCGTTATATATCGTTTTAAGATGATCAACCACAGTTCATTCAGGATGAAGTGAGATATTGTTTGCATGTAGTATTATACAGTTTTGTCTCAGGTTACATCATCAAATGTTCTATTAACAAACTTTTAATACAAAACAAGAGCTCCGCTGGGCGGGGCATTATACGCCCGTGTGCAGTCCATGCTGTGTTATATCTCATATGAAGTCCCTGTGACCTTGACCAATGACCCCGGAATAGGTCCTTAACTGGAGGGCTATCCAAAGCAAAGATTTTGAGAACCTAGGTACAGCCATGATTGAGTAATCACCAGCACAAAGTTAGGTACAGCCATGGTTGAGTTATCACCGACACAAAGTTTTCCCATACAAACTTCCAGTGACCTTGACCCTGGGGCTTCAGAACCAAAAGTTCTCACCTTTGAACCAAAGAGTATTGATACATAAAATTTGGTGATCAATCTTAGATAAAGTTGGTTGTTGGACAAGGTTTTTCCTCATGATTTCCTTGTGACTTTGACCTTTCACCCAGGGGCCTAAAACCAAAAGAGGCATATGCTAGACATTTAGGCTACCCTTAAATAAAATTCGGTGAGCCTAGGTACAATCATTATTGAGTTATTGTACAGAAAATGTCTCAATACAAATTAAGTCCCAGTGACTTTGACTTTTGACCCTGGGGTCTCCAAATCAAAAGGGAACAATCTCTACAAAAGAGCTATCAGCACATTACTCCTTGACAAATGGGCTGATCCACATAAAATTTGTTAACCTAGGTACAATCATTGTTAAGTTATTGTCCGGACAAGGTTTTTCCATATGATGGCCCCTGTGACCTTTACCTTTGACCCAGGGGCCTCAACACCAATAGGGTACATCCTTGACACATGGGCTACCCTCACATAAAATTTGGTGAACTAATTTCATGTTACTTATTGAATATAGCATTATTTCCATTGTTTGCCATTTTGACTTTATTAACATATTGATTGAACATTTGAAGTTACTGCTTGGTAATTTGATATCTTCTGGTTGAAGGTTAAAACTTGACCTAGGGGCCCCAAAACCAATAGAGAACATCTTTGACACATGGGCTACTCTCGCATGAAATTTGGTGAACCTAGGTACAGTCCTTGTTGAGTTATTGTCCGGACATGGTTTTTCAATATGATGCCCCTGTGACCTTGACCTTACAGCATATCCTTGACACAAGGGCTACTCTCACATAAAATTTGGTGAACCTAGGTACGTTGGTAGTTCAGTTATTGTCCAGACAAGTTTTTCATTGCTTGCCATTTTGACTTTATTAACATATTAATTGAACATTTGAAGTCACTGCTTGGTAATTTGATATCTTCCGGTTGAAGGTTTAAACTTAACCCTGTTTTCCCAAAACTGATAAGTCACATCCTTGACACATGGGCTACTCTCACATGAAATTTGGTGAACCTAGGTACAGTCATTATTGAGTTATTGACCGGACAAGGTTTTTCAATATGATGCCCCTGTGACCTTGAACTTTGACACAGGGGTCCCAAAACCTTGAGAGCATATCCTTGACACATAGGGTACTCTCACATAAAATTTGGTGAACCTAGATACATTGGTGGTTCAATTATTGTCTGGACAAAGTTTTTCCATATGATGCCTCTGTGACCTTGATCTTTGAACCTGGGGCCCCAAAACCTATAGGGCGCATCCTTGACACAAGAGCTACCTTAACATAAAATTTTGTGAACCTAGGTGCAGTTGTTGTTGAGTAATTGTCCGGACAAGGTTTTTCAATATGATGCCCCTGTGACCTTGACCTTTGACCCAGGAGCCCAAAACCAATAGGGCATATCCTTGACACAAGGGCTACTCTCACATAAAATTTGGTGAACCTAGGTATATTGGTGGTTCAGTTATTGTCCGGACAAGTTTTTTATTGCTTGCCATATTGACTTTATTAACATATTGATTGAACATTTGAAGTCACTGCTTGGTAATTTTATATCTTCTGGTTGAAAGGTTAAACTAACCCTGTTTCCCCAAAACTAATAAGGCACATCTTTGACACATGGGCTACTCTCACATGAAATTTGGTGAACCTAGGTACAGTCATTGTTGAGTTATTACCTGGACAATGTTTTTCGATATGATGCCCCTGTGACCTTGACCTTTGACCCAGGGGCCTCAAAACAAATAGAACATATCCTTGACTTATGGGCTACTCTCACATACAATTTGGTAAATCTAGGTACATTGGTGGTTCAGTTATTGTCCGGACAAAGTTTATTCATATGATGCTTCTGTGACCTTGACCTTTACACCTGGGGCCCATAAACCTATAGGGCATATCCTTGACACATGGGCTACCTTCCGTAAAATTTTGTGAACCTAGGTACAGTGGTTGTAGAGTTATTGTCCGGACAAGGTTTTTCAATATGATGCCCTTGTGACCTTGACCTTTTACCCAGGAGCCCCAAAACCAATAGGGCATATCCTTGACACAAGAGCTACTCTCAACTTAAATTGGGTAAATCTAGGTAGATTGGTTGTTCAGTTATTGTCAGGACAAGTTTTTTTCCCATATGAGGCCCGTGTGACCTTGACCTTTGACCCAGGGGCCCCAAAACCAATAGGGAACATCTTTGACACATGAGCTACTCTTACATAAAATTTTGTGAACCTAGGTACAGTCGTTGTTGAGTTATTGTCCGGACAAGTTTTACCTATTTTAAGTCCCAGTGACCTTGACCTTTGACCCTGGGGTCTAAAAATCAATAGGGAACCTCCTCTACCCAAGGGCTATCCACACATAAAATTTGAGGAACCTAGGTACATCCTTTCTTGAGTTATCATCCGGACAAGCAATTGTCCAAAGACAGACGGACGGACGGACTGACAGACGGACAGACAGACAGACGGACAACATCATAACATAATACGTCCGTTTTTTCAAAACGGGCGTATAAAAATGAACAAAGAAGTCAAACAATAAAAGGACCGTGAACGTCGGCTATCAAACAATATTTTTACTAATATGAACCTAGATAATACAATACAATACAATACAAATTCTTTTATTCTCTCATTTCACATATACATGAATAAATGAGGTACATAAATAGATATAAATATTTTTACGAGGCACATGGTAAGGATAGAAGTACAGGTATAAATCAACAATGTTACATAATTATAAAGTATAAATAAATGAAACCAGATAGGGTACCATTCTCGTTCCCAGAGACTATCAAGACTCTCGATACTAGATCGAGAATCTTGATAACCTCGGGGTACGAGAATATTAGGGTAGCAATCAGGAACTAATTTAATAAGTTATGTATTTATATATATATGTATTGGTGTCCTCTTAAGGGCACCGGAGAGTCATAATAATATAATGGTACATTGAAATTATGTTATACAATTAGTAAATATTATTAGCTAAAACTAAGAATGTTATACATATAAGCAGTTCTTTATCAAAAAGATGTTAAAATTATCTTAAGGAGTTTACACACATTGTTAAACTGTTGGGTTGATGAATTATTGAATAATTGATATAATTTGTACGTATTTGGACGTCTTATGAAATACGGTTTCACTAGATTGCAACCAGTTTGAATACGTAATTATGACAGTTTTACAATGTAATTGCCCTAGGGTATGGTGTTGTTGTGAAGTATACAATACGTACAACAGAAACTACTCGTTATTTGTCACACTTCAGCCCACCGTTATAATTGTCTTCTCATTAATCCGGGTACCTGGTATGTCAGTTTGTATACAACAATTGTCTAATAGAACACAACAGTTAAAACGCTAGTCAACTACAGATGTTTTAAATCCTATTTAAAACCAATTAAATGAGATCAATTATTCAATAAACATATGATATAATGAACGGTTTCCGCCATTGTCCAATTACCACAAGGTACAAGGTTAACGCCCGTTTTATCCGAATTGATTCTTATTCGAACAATTAATAGAAAATAACGTTCGTTAGAAACAATAACAACATTTAGTTATTAACATTCATTTATGTTATAGATTAGTCTTTAATTGTATTTTATACATTCTTGATTTTAAAGCATCAATCAATATCAATAATTTCATATCACGAGAAATTGATGCCCGGAGTTACCTCCCTTTCAAAACAAATAATTTTCGCGTTTTAATTTTGGCGGCTAATACGACAAGCATGGGTTAATTTTGGTGGTTTAGACAACTAGCATGGGTTAATATTGGCGGTTAGCCTTCAATCGCCAAATATTGACCCCGCCAATATAAAAACATAAAAAAACGCCAATATTTGCACCCGCCAATATAAAGACGTATACAGTATACCTTACTTAATAACTACACATGAATTTTAGATTCTATTGTATGTATACTAGAAGTAAATGTTATAAAGTAATTTACTTGAAGTTATTATCAACATTTATATAGAACAAGTAAAAATAAAACATTAATATACTCACATAATACTTAAACTGTCTTGCATGTAAACCAGTATAGATACCAACAGAAGTTACTTTCTACCATTTATTTTTTATTTATTTATAGAATATCAATAGACATATCTTTGTTAACATGTTTCTGAAAATCTGAAAAAATACATTAAAATAATTATATCAACATTTTCTATCAAATTTAATTTTCTCTTGTCAGGGTTCAATATTATGTTCGTTTGTTTTGTTGGGTTTAATGCCATAGCAACATGTTGTATAGGTTATATCATGGTAGTCAGTCCACCTATCACTGTTCCTGGAAAGGCTAAATCTTTGGATTTAGCTGTTAACCAACTATTAGGCACATACTTCTGTCAGTGACTGACTACTGTCCAACAAGATTTAGAATCAGTGGGTGGAGGGAGAATGGCCGTAGATAATTATGTCATGACCAAGCTCCATTAAGTATGCCCCGCCCAGGAATCGAACCCATGACCCCTTGGTCAGAAGACTTGTGAGCTACCAACTGAGCTAGCCGGGCGGGCTGTAGGGCTCAACATTAATTTTCATTAATTTTGCCCACTTGGACAACAAGCTATATGTTTTACTTGCCCTAATCATGTATTCCCCTGAAAACCTACAGTAACTTGTAACTGCAAGTTAATACATGATTAGGGCAAGTAAAACATATAGCTAGTTGCTATATGAGGGGCCTCAAAATCAGATTAATTACGTATACTTTTCGAAAGGGAAGTAACCGATACTACTTTCCGGTAGATGACATCAATTTAGTATGACGTAATTACTCATGAAATATTGCATTATCTTGAGCACAGAGACATGTTGACAGAGAAAGTTTAATGAAGTAATAATCATTGATGAAGGTTCTAATCAATCAAACCCTGTGCAAGGTAAGTGTTTTATCATTCTGTGTTTCATATTCTCAGTAGATATTCGCCGTAAAGGCGATTTTTTTGATAAATACTTTACACATTAATCATCGTCATTACGCATCGTCTGTTGACATTTTCTTTCATAATTGAATCCTTTTTCAGTCAAAATGCGGCTTCATTTCTCGCTAGAGAGTATATAGGAAATAAAAACCAACAAAAATGATGCCCTTGCCACAAAATCATAGCAAAATGCGTAAGGAGCCAAGAGAATCATTTCCCAAAAATTCGAGTCACGAAAATTTGTACCCTATCTCTATCTATCTCATAGTACTGCCACACACCTCTCACGAGTATTAAACAGAAACAGAAAAGAACATAGGTGTAGAATGAAACAGTTAAATGTTAAAAAGTAAAGTTAAATAAAAGAAACAACTAAAAGATAAAATAAATTGCTTTGCCTAGTATTGGAGTTTGGCCACAGCCTGCTTGAATTGGTCAAGATCAGACAGGGTAACTACATGTTAGGGCAATCTATTCCAGAGAACTGTGGTATGGGGAAAGAAGGCAAACTTAAAGAAATCAGCTCTAACATGGGGTTGACGGAGACTGAGAGGGTGCATGGTACGTGTTAAACGGGTTGGGATTTCTAAATAGGTGGGGAGGGGGATAGCAACAAGGCCATGATATATCTTGTAAAACATTACAAGTCTGGAATCTAGACGTCTCCTTTCCAGGGTACTCCATCCAAGGGTGTTCTGTAGATCTGTTACACTAGTATAACTGAAGTAGTCATGTTTGACCCATCTGATGGCCCGTCGCTGAACCATTTCCAGCTTGTGAGTATTGACCTGTGAGTGGGGAGACCATACAGTGGAAGCATATTCAAGCTGTGGACGTACAAGTGTCTTATATGCAAGGGATTTGACATTTTCGTGCTTTGTTTTGATATTGCGTTTGAGAAAACCAAGTGTTTTATTTGCATTAGTTGTTATTCTGTTTATATGATTATTCCAGCTAAGATCTTGACTGAAATGGACTTCAAGGTATTTAGCATCTTTTACCGGGGAAAGTGCTTGACCATGTAATGTATATACAAACGGGATAGGTTTCCTACTGTGTGTGATATGGAGCACCTGACACTTACTGGGGTTAAACTCCATATCCCACAGTTTTTCCCAGGATTCTAAGATTAAAAGATCATCCTGGAGTTTTTGGCTGTCAAAAGGGGAGGTTATAGTAAGGTAGACGGCCGTGTCATCTGCAAACAACCGCACCTTACCCTTACCGATTTGTACTTGGGTATGAATCCGGAAATAACATTTTGCACCAAGTCCGTCATATACAACTGTTTCATCATTTACTTGAAGTTTGTTGCATGAAACTTATCATTATATGTAATTATAAATTAATTTTTCTAAAGAATTTAACATGTGATATTTTCAGGTTATCTGAGTGTGATGGAGTATGACTAAGAAGAATATTTGTAGGAATGAAAAACTTGATGAAATGACATTGAATAATGAGTTGATCAACATACAGTGTATTTTGTTTACTGGTAGTACCTTAAGGTAATTAATTGTTTATCACTGGTAAGCTGGACCAAATGAAATACTGTAAATTATGACTTGTTGTTATATATATTTACATTTGAGTGCATTCTACTTTAGAATTAAGTCATTAACTCAAAACATTTAAAATATTGTTGTTATTGTCATTCTGTGACAAATGATGACTTGGATAAAAATTTGGAAGACATCGTTCAAATTAGTATGCTGATTTTATAATTCAATGCTTACAAATAGTCCCTAGTAATCTATGTTTGCATTCTATTTTAAAAGTAATTGGCATGCTTTTTCTCAAGCATTAAAACCATATTTGTGTATATTTCAGGTGATGATAAGAAGTACAGAATTATGACAACTTATGAGGCAGTTGCAAGCATACTGCACACGAAGCATTTTTAATCATTTGATGCTATGTACATGTTGTTTTTATGCTGCAGTTTATACTTGCAATAAAAAAGACCAAAGTACTCGTATATAACATTGTTATTTTCACTTTCCATTACCATTATAAGGTTTTATTTCCATGTAGAATTTTGCACATAAGACAATCATAAGCTTCTAAACTACTCATATGATTGAGGTTTCAACAGAAAATGCGTGAAGAAGGAATTTTTTACATTTCACATCATGTAGAAGAGACATTATAGTTTCAACAAGGGTATATTAAAGTAGTGATTATTCTAGAACTCCAAAAAGGGCAGGGTGGGACCAAAAAAGGGCAGCGCGCGGCGCAACTTTTAAAATTCTGAAGTATATCTGTATTCAATATTCATTAACATTTAGTGAACTGATGTTTTTAGTATATTATTTATATATTCATTGTAGCTGCATGCTCAACAAGTTCTTACATTCTTTTCTATAATCATGTACTCGTGTACAAATTTACTTAGCATAGTTGTAAAACATACTTTTGTGTCAAATCTTTAGCTATTTAAAAGTCCAAAAAGGGACAGTTGACTCGTTTAAACTCATTGTCACTGTCCATGTGGTACTATCAACCATAAACATTAATTAATCAGCAATCATTATGTACAAAGATTTAAAGTTACACTTTATCATATCATATATCTAGTTTATCACTGTTAATAAGTGATTACTGAATCTATTGGTTTTTTTCAGCGTAGCTGTCTAAGCTGGATTTTAAACTGTAAATTATGGAGTATTTAAACCTATAATATGGTAGATTCAGATTGTTTCTTGTAGTGCCCAGGCACAAATTTAATTATTATTAAAGCAGAAAAACAACATAAATAGATAAATATATACAAGAAATGTTGTTTCCTACATTATAAAACCTTCATTCAATGGTTAGGAAACAGTTATGGTAGGTTTATATAAGCTTCCTTAAAAAGTTAGGAGAAAATTGGGGTATTTAAGGAAAATCTTAAGGAAAGAAGTTTCTGTAATACAACTTATCTTTATCCTTGGAATTTAAGGCTTTTCTATATATTTAAGGGAAAAAAATACACCTTAAGGAAAAAGATAAAGATAAGGTGTTTCTGTAATATGGGCCCAGGTTTTATTCAGATTGCACCAAGAGACTTATTTGGCTCATATTGCCGGTTTGGCAGACTTTCATATACATAGTCCAACATGTATTTATTTACATTGTACTGATGTATCAATATAATTGCTAGGAGACCTTATATAGCATGTTTATGAAGCTTGAAATATAGAGGCAAGAATGTTATCTATATTCTCCTAACCTAGCACACCAATTTCAGGGTCCATCAAAAAATATTTCACAGAGTGTAAACATTTTTGTTGAGGGGGTCTAAATTTGAAAGAATTGTTATGATATGGATGTGAATTCAGCAGTAACAGCATAACTATAATCTAACTCCAGTAATGCAAGAAGTAAAATTCAATTTACTGCAATAATATTGATCTTACTGTTATTAAGCTTCTATCCTAGAGACTGTTGATCGTTTTCCAAATATTTTTGTTTCCTCCAGGTGGACAAAAGTGACCTATCCTGTTTGGTCCACAGACATCAGTGCCTTGTACCACAAGTGATAATTTTAACCTGAAATAAAAAAAAACAGAGGAGAGAAAACCCAAAAGAACCGTTTCTTGGTGAGTAAAAAATTTCAAAAAGTGCCTAACTACCCACCCTAATATTAGGAAAATGAAACCAGAAACATACTTCTTTTCATGCCATACATTTGTGACAATGTATGTATTATGATAATATAACATACACTAGACAACAACAATTTATTACAATTGAACATGTGATCCTGTCAGTCTATTAATCACTAATTAACACAAAAGAAACAAGTGAATCTGTGAGCTAATGCTCACTAGTGATACCCCCGCAAAATCTAAAAATATGCGACAAACAGGAAGTAGATGAGCAAGGAGCATGAAATCGCTTACACCACATGGGACTATGGGATGAAGCAATGTGCAAAGTATTAGGCTGCTGCATGTTATAGTTGCTGAGAAAACTGGGACGGAAATTTTGTAACGGACGGACAGACAAGGGTAAAACAGTATACCCCCCTCTTCTTCGAAGCGGGGGTATAACAAAATGTATTTAACTACATGTAATTAACAGTTTTGAGGGCAATACAGAGGCAAACCCAGGTTTTTTTAAGGGGGGAGGTCCAAACTTTTGAACCACAACCACATTATACACTGTTTGATTAGAATAACACAACATATTGATAATAAAAAATACATAACCATTAGATGTGAGTTAAACACACAGGCGAGCAAAGTGATCCCGAGAAAAATTGCTTCGTGCTACTTAAGAATGGCTTACAGTTAAAAAAATACACTCATGAAGGGTATATATTGGAAATTTGAGGGGGCTCCAGACCCACCCACCCTCCTCCACAAAGTTACATACTTGTTGGTCAGACCGAGGAAGGTATATGGCCATAAGCTAGAAACCTGAAGTTTGGGTCGTGCAGATTATGGGTGTGATTGTAGCATATGCTGGTACAAGTTAAAAGGTTTAGTTGAATGGTATAAGTAATATTTCATCTGAGCGTAACGAAAGTAAGCTCTGACCCAGGTTACGTTTGGGATTAGAATTAAACCATATCAACTGATATTGTTAGACATTACTATGTCATTTACGATTGTACTGACTCACATAGTTTCTTATATGCAGTATAGACATGGTCAACTTATCCTTATAGAAATAAGATAATATGTTGTCCTGGCAATATTTGGACATTCTATTCTGAAGTGATTTTGTCGATTTACTTCAATGTTACATTATGACTTAATGAGTATTGAGATTCATTTGTTAGCTAAGTTATATTGAATATGACAATTCATAAGACTAATTTGATAGATTTCCAAAGGTATTATGCCGTTTGTGTTTGTATGGCAAAAGGAATTTCTGCTAGATTCCGTATTATATACAATAAAATCCAAAGTTAAATAATAAAGTGTTTATAGATCATATGTTATTCTGTTTTAACTGTATGCATAAAGAACACGTTTACAGTATAGATACAATTAATCATGACTATGCATGGTTTTTTACTTATTAAATATACTGAGTGTGCATACACAAATTTGAAGACATTAGAATTTTGAAGTCATCTGAAGTGTCTTATACGATATACTTTAACACAGTTAATATATTGTTTGTTTTTGTGGCCTTTCAATCTTCAAAGTCATGAAATGGATAGTTAACCTATCAAAAGTACCAGTTATGCGTAAGCATTAGACGGTATTCACCTTTGCAAGTAAACGCCATTGTCTGTACCTGGTTCGAATCCATGATCTCTATCAATGAGAAGTTGCAGATCGAACTCCTACTCATTCGATCACGGAAGAAGTAGGTTCGATGTGGATTCTTTTTTAGATTTGAATACATGTAGATGTAACGCCACTGCTAAAGCGTGGTCACATCGATCAGACTGTGATGTGGCACAATAAAAAACAACGCAGTTCGTTAAACAATATAAACTTTTATTAAAGAAGAATGTAACCTGACTGTTATTGGTGGTGATTATGCAGCTTGAACTTAAGCTGCTGACAGTGAGAGGTCCGTAATCTCGGGATCGAGTCCAAGTCAGGAAACATTCACACAATTGAATAATATAAATTAATAATTAAGACAAAGTCCACTTTTCATATTATGGGTATTTTTTATAACTAATGTCCAACATCCAAAATATTTATGAATAGCTCACTGAAAGATCCTATAGATATCTCTTAGTCTTTAAGTTCAAAGCTTTCAAAAATAACGAAAAATGAAAATATATCTTGTAAGTTCTAGAAAAAGTCAAGTTCTAGAAATACGTGTGGATTAGTCAAAGCCAAAGTAAAAAGAGCTCTAGAACTTGCTGCTGAAGCGGGCTTTTGGAATGTATTTTCAAAACGAGGCTGGATGAGCTTGTGATGTATCTAACCTGTCCAAAACGCATAACCATAAAAGGATTTGGCCTGTGCTTTGGCACTAGTGATCTTATGATCTTTAACCTCTATAGTATCATCAGTGAACTATTCGTTACAATGTATAATTCATAAACATAGCAAGGTATAAATACAGTGAATACAGATAAACGCCGTAGTGTTTTGTACCGGCCGAAGTCTAATATTTATATCTCCCCCACTTATTTAAAAAAAAAATTAATTAGAATACCCAATAATATGTTTTTTATTTTAATTTTTTTTTCATTCCGTACAAAACACTTGATGAATATATATATCGAAAAAGATAACTACATTTTAAAACATGAAACAAACATGAATATAATTTAATGATAGTTATGTTTTGAAAATTGTGTATTATAAAATTTAACAAACACGTCTATAAAAATATATAGCACATCTAAATTAAAATTATAATAAAGGCACATCTAAAAAAAATGATTGCTCAAGCATCCATGTGTTTCTGAACATTAGGCGATATTTATTATTATTTATTAAAGTCTTATCTATGTACATCATGTGCATAAAACATACATATTATACAATATAAAAAACAACAACACATGTACATAGCCACTCTTAGAAGAGTTATAAAAGACTATAAGCATTTTACATATCAACTAAAACTATCACACATTCATACAATATAGTTATTTCAACAAAAATATTATACAGAGATTAAAAATAAAAACAGCTAATCAATGCTATTCGCAAAGTTAAATATATATTTAAGAAAAGACTTAAAACATGACAATTATTAATTTGGTGCACTAACGCGCATGAAAAAAAAAACTAGTTTAGAAAATCGATCATCATATCTGATCAGATCAGAGATGATTTGAATAGCATTGATTACCTTCATACATGGTAAAAGATTTATAGTACAGTTAAAACAAATGTTACATAAAGAGATAGTAAGGAATATGAAAAAAAACATATGATTGAAAGAACTAAATTTTATCTATTTAAAAGACACTGCCTTTTATTTAAAATATTGAAACAGGTTTTGGCACAAATTCTTATGATAGACTTATCAGAAAAAATTAACTTAAATTTTTCTGAATCAGGTAAAGCTAAAAACGACAATTTTAGAGAGATTGTTTTCGATATGTTTTGAATGCTGGTAATTTTGTTAATTTCTCTTTTTAATTTGTTTGGCGATAAGTTGATTAATATGCTTGTATGATTTAGTTAAAAAGAAGCTAAAGTTTTTCTGTTTTATTATTTTAGGTAACGGCGTCGTTATTATAAAGGTATGAAAATAAATTTGAATTAAATCTTGGTCTATATTATAAAAATTTATTGATTTTAAAAGATTAATTTTGTTAAAATAATTTGCGGAATTTGATATTCTGTAATAAAGTTGCCGTTGTAAAATTTCTATATCAAAAAATATGGCAATATCTAAAATAAAATCAACTGGAATGTTTTCTTCTAGGCATTTGATCAATTCATCGCCTAAATCTATAAAGTCCTCATCAAAGGTGCAGAACTTGTGTACAAAATCAAATAAAAATTTGATGGCCGTGTCGGTTTTATACGGGCCTTGATAAACCATGATGTTACTGCTTAATGGCTTAACTGTCAATGGATAAACCTGGTTAGACAGGTGATAAAATTCTGCCATTGCTCGAAAATACGATGAATACTTGAGCAACCTCCTGCGTTGTACAACTGTGATAGTAAATGACTCCATCTCAATATAACTTTGAATATAATAAATAACTTTTGTAACTTTTATCAATTTCAATCTATATATTTTCGATGTGTGTCACTTAGAATCTCTATTTATTATAGCAATATGTACACCAGGATTTAATAGATTTGTACAACGCAGTATCTACATAAGTGATACATTACAAAATAATAACAACAGGTAAAATAAAATTTAAATAAAAAGTATCAATATTATAATTAACATATGGAAATCAAGTGTCACATGTTTTACAACAATTAATAATTGAATCATGTTATTATGATAGTAATAAAGAAATTTTTTATGTAAATTATATCAATTAGACATAATAGTAAAATATTAGTTGAAAAAGTTGAAAAATATAACATTAAAAATACAATTGAACAATTTAATACTGTAGAAATAATGTATCAGGTAACAAATAACACATAGAGAAAAATATACACTAAACATTATGTATTTTGAAAACAACACAATAATAAAATACCCCTTTCAAAACTGTACCTGAGTTCTAAGTTTTAAATAATTTGCAGTAAATAAACAAAAATTGAAATATACTATATATCTTTTCATCTAACCAACATGATATCTGTATAAGATGTAGCCTACATTGTTTTTATACACATTTTAAATGTTATAAAATGCAATAATAATCAAACTGAACAACAATGTTACCTTTAACATAAAATAGAGCAACAACAAAAATTAATATTTATAGGTTATTATACATTTTACTGTCCAATACGGAAATATATTTGGACGAGTACACAGCTTGAAAAGCCATATTGGACGAGCCGATAGGCGAGTCCAATATGACTTTTCAAGCTGTGTACGAGTCCAAATATATTCCGTATTGGACAGTTAAATGTATAATAACCTTTTTATTATATATCGTTTATATTAAAATAATTATCATCCCCAACAAAGCAATCACAGCAATTCTTATCAACCACAATCAACATCACCACCAAAAACACTACCACAATCCCCATTTTCTATATAAGCTCGGTCATTTTTTGAAAAGAAAAGGTATTAATGTAGCGGCGAATAAATGTTAATGCAATTTTTCCTGAGTGCGAATGTAGACTTGTGACGGAGTGTATTACTGTATTATCCAAACTCCTCACAGTACTTACGTCACGCTTTGATACTTATTAAATGTAATAAAGGGAAATAACCGCTGCCGGGCTTGCGTATTATCGTGATGTCATTTTGTCGACCATTTTATGACGTGTTTGTAGCCTACTCATACCATACATATACAGGTAGGCGGAGCTCCCTCGCCTATTGGAAAATTAATTCTCTCAAGTATCGATGTAAAGACCTTGCTGTAGAATTTATCGTACAAACACCTGATCTCGTTCCTCACCTGATTTCGGTCCTTTCATAAAAAAGTTGTTTACTTTGCTATTTTATTGCGTATGACGTCATCAATTCGTGTGCACAATGTCAAGTAAACAATCAACGCAACTACACCTGTCAAACGAGAATAATGCGCAAGAAACAGGTCTTTAGAATGAAAATTTTGTGATGGTGAATATTTTTTAGTAAATCCTTATTACCTTTTTCTGCTCTGTCAGTACAATCCATTAAATATTGTTTAAAAGTATGTTGTAATAAAAAAAGCACATGGCAGGTAGCCCATGCTCATAAAGTCACGTGACAGTCATATGGCAGCTAATTTTGACGTCACAAAGAGCCAAATACGGTAGAAGTGCGAAATTAGGTCATCTATTTTTAGCCGCCATGACAGTTTTCAGAAAATGGTTGCGTTTTTTTTGGAAGAATTTGGATTGGTTTTAAATATAAAATATCAGCAAGTATATGATAAACAAATGGAATATAGATTAAAAGGTTCGTTTTTAATGTATTTTTCTGAAAGTATTGTTGCATTAATTAGAAATGGTTCATTGAGTCCTTAGAGGTGCGAGAACCCGTCTGTCCACCATACAAAGTTTACATGACGATGTCATTCAAATGTCACTTAAACTTAAACATCCTGGAGGATTTAAAAGATTGGAAAGTACAGGGTTCCATAAAATCTATTCATAAAGATAAACTACACACGGATGATAGGAGCGGACAAACTAATTGTAGGAAACACACTCGCTGACGGGATGAACTTTTATGGCAAGATGGACATGCCACATAGACGGTTTTCCGAAAATGAAGTCTGGAAATAACTTTTATGAGAAAGATCGTTTTGAAAGCCAGATTCATTATTTATACCTAATGCATTGCTTGGCTTGGATTAAACACAAGTCAACCTTTGTATTAATTGCATAATGTCTGGATAATTCTTCACACAGTCACAGAATGGATACGAAAGTTTTGCTGTGTAATTGAATGCTTGATCGGAAATCGTCAGAATTTGGCTCCTTGATTTAGCGTATTGTAAGTAAAAAAGTTGTAATTTTAATGACAAACCTTGTTTATAACGTTATTTTATTTAGTACATACCATTATTTTGGTTTATTTCCTCATTCGTGCCTAGACTACAATGAAAAACAGTTGCGAACCGATGAAAAAATGGCGGACATAATTTATGAATAAGCATCGTTTACGGTTTAGTGCACATGTCCCCAATCGTCCAATACGAAAATATATTATTTTTGGATCCAATACGGGAATATATTGGACGGTCACGTGGTACAAATGCAGATTGTTGATTGGTTAGATTTTCTTAGATATATAATAAGTATATATCAGCCATTCCTATTTTTATTGTGCATTTGGTGTTTTTGGATGTCTTTTAACAATAGGTGCGAGCTGATGTTTATATCTATGTAATTTTTGCCTGATATTTTTTCATTACAAGGTTAGATGTAAAATTAAACATTATTCGCATATTTTGGTCATTGCATATTTGTTACATAGTCATTTAAGAATGTGAAAAAAGAGCTATTTTGCTTGTCTCAAGCTTAGGTGTGCTTAAAAACATCATATTTACAAAAATATGCTCATTAATTACAAACTGTTTTCATTTGCCTTCAATTTGTGAGATAAATCTGCGCTCATAATGGTGAAAAAAACTTTATTTTGAAAAAATGAAAAATATTTAGTCAGACTTATAATAGTGTCTCCATATTGATGTTAACATCCGTTACCGAACTTTGACAACTTGGGTTGGATATTTCTGTTCATCCAATAGTATTCCATTTGACTCCATTTTCTCGTACTTCAAGTCCCTTTTTTATCAGAGCCTTGAAAACTGCAGAATTCTTATTCTTTTATTCCATGTTATGCTAAGCAAGTAAGTCAGTCATAATAAGTAAAAATTATTATTAACCTCTGTAGGTCCCTACAATTAAAGATCTTTTTTTTTTCGTTTGTCATCCAAATGTCGATGTAGATCATAATCTAGTGTATGTAAATCCCAATGAGTTGTTAACATTACACTCACACTAAAGCAGAAAACTGACCAAAATTGTTAAATTTCTTAACCTCCGTTACCATTAACCTCCGTGACTTTATCTAACAATTGTGTATTGAATTATCAGATATCATGACTTGTATATATCACAAACACACTGGGTTAAACAAAGTTTGTTCCTCGCTTAATTTTACTAACGTCATGTATCGAACATTTAGAAAAAATCATCTTCATGATAGGCTGTTACAGTGGTTAGGTTATTTACATGAATAATTTTTGGAGACTATGTTCCATTATTTCCATAATTGAGCGAGCACTGAAGACATTTAATGTCAGCAATTTTGCTGGAACAAGCCAATGATATGACCGAAGTTACAGTGGTATAATACTCAAATTATTATTATTTTTAAACCATTATGTATAGCATGGTAACGGATGTTAATTTTATAGCCACATACTTTGGGATGACGTAAAGTTACGTCTTATTATGGAAATCATTTGAAGTTCAATTCTTATTTGAGTGGCGACATGAATGGTTACAAAATGCATAGTAGATCAACATATGTGTCTTCACTTTTGTCAGAAGGACCAAGGTAACGGATGTTAAATTAGTTTTTAAGCCCCCATATTCTCTCATTGAAAAAGGCAATGATGAATTTTTTTTCACAGTCTTATCTATCCAACACCTTGTGTATAAACATAAGAAGCCTACATCTATTTGTACCAAGTAGTCAGGAAGAAGACTTAAGCAACGTTGATACAATGTGTCTTTAGTAACGAATATTAAAGTTCAAAACATCCTTTCAGCACCTACATATTCACATTCCTCATGAACTGGAATACATCGATCATTATGCATGGATAACATCTAATTCACTTTTTTGGAATATTCCTTTCACTTTTAATATTAATGTCATGTGAGATTACTTGAAAAGTGGTCACTTAAAGGGCCTCTGTGATGTTCTCAGGGGAGTTTAGATAGAACCCTGGCATTGGCAAAAAATGTCATTCAAAATTAATCTGATTTCTTAGATTTTGCTAAAACGAAGCAACGAGAAAACTGTGAGTAATTATTATTATGTAAATATTAAACAGCATACGATTGACTGAATTGAAAAAAGCTAATGTTGTAATCCTGAGGTGAGGGGCACTTTTAAGTAACATTTCTGTAATCCCCATTGATCATTTGAAAACCAGGATAGCCATTAGGTTATTGTCATGTAAGTGCATTAACTGCAGAAGTAATGTATAAAAAATCTGAATGTAATCGATCGTCTGTGCACGTTCTAAAACACAACTGATTCAGATTTTTAAAAGTGAACCAATTGGAACAACACTTGATATTGCCAAGACACATGGTGATATAGATGAGCAAGAATTATTGATATTGGCTTATTCTGTGCAACAGTCTATGACACAGAATGGTCTATTGAGGTCATTTATGATATTTGTGCAGATAAAGTTGATACCAAAATTAACTTCATGGAAGAATCTGGTAAAATGGGTAATTGTTTTAGATGGCCTAATTAAAAAGATGCGCTGTGGAAAGATTACAACACAATACTAAGATTACCAAACTATATCCCTTTGAACAACAAAAAACTCAGTTTAGGGATAGCTCTGAAATAATTGACTAGATTGAAATGTTATATGAAGCTTGAATAAACGTATAAATGTTTAGTTCTTGACCAAGCCAATTTGAGGCTATTATATATTCCACATGGAGTGACAAAAACGTTGGAATGGCAGGTTTTGTGTATTAATGTGTTTTTTTTTAAATATTTGCATAGTTCCATTCAATTTGTTGTGGTTAACACATTTCCCATGCAATTAAAACATTATAAATATATTTACAGTCTTTATAGATGATAAACTGATCTCTTGTAGAAACTGGTTATCACTAAGTATGCAAAGATTGAAATGATTTATGTGTTTTGTCAACTCAACCATCTGTTGTAAAGATAAATGTAAAATAAAACTAGCTATCAATTACAACATTGCATTGGTCAAATAATCCGTCATATTATATTTTGTGGACTGCAACTAGCCCTTTTCATTAAAATTAAACTTAATCAAGCCTCGTGGTATTGTAAATTGCTTTAGAATTTGTATGATTGCATACTGGATGTATACATATATATATGTATAGACATTTATTAACTATTTTTTGTTTAAGGATATCCCTGGTGATTTCATTCTCATGACTTCATATTAAATACAATTTTATTCAAGTAAATGAATCTAACAGTTTATATGTAATAAACCTGTTGCTGTATTTTTTATTTTTGTTTTTTTTTTGGGGGGGGTATGAGGATTGATAATTTAAGCATTCACAGGAATTTTAAGCTTTTTAGGGTATAAGCATGAATCTTTTACATTTCGAAATCGTTGAAGACTTTCGTGATTAACCTCCGTTACAATTTTACAACACTCAATACATGCAATTTATTACTTAAGGAACTCACAATTTTAACTTAAGGTGGCTTTTTTTAACGAAAGAAGACTTGATAAGTTATTGTACACCAATTGTTCTGTTTTCTCATGTGTTTTTCTTGTTCCAAATATCTTTGGAATAAATATTGAATTAGAACTTAGTGTGACCGATTTATTTAGTTTTGATATGCTGTAACTTTGTGACATTTCATCCACTATATGTACCGGAAAGAATTTTGTAACTACATTGTAAGTCAATTGACCATATGTTTTAGTAGATTTAAACAGATTATAATTAAATATGAATTCAGTAGCTCTTTAGTTTACGAGTTGATCAAGCATTTAACCTCCGTTACCAAAGCAGTTTTATCCAACTTCACAAGTTGGTATAGAAAATTGACGGTTGAGAGTTTATGAGAAACTCTTTCAAATCTTAAAAGATATAGATTTGTCTTCAAGAAAATCAAACTTTTGAGCAAATTGAAGAGGTAGGATTTTTCACATTTTCATAGATTGGAAATGCACATAATATAGGAATGGCTGCTATATTAAATTGAATAATACAACAAATGAGTTGTAGCGTCAATACACACTTCATTGTTAACTTGATACTCTATTTTGAACCTGATTTTATATAATAATTCTCTTTTTTTTTATTCAAAATGTGACATTTTCATCCCATTGTGAACTATTTCTAGTTTTATTAAGTAGGTAGTTTTAAGCATTTTCTTCATTCTAAGCCATTGCATTAAGCCTAATCGGATAGAGGATGGAATTTCCAGTTCCACATTTGTTAATTTATTCTTTATTTTGACCTCAGAAGCATCGATAATCAATCTCGGAAATATCTTTCCAACAATACCATCTACAAAAATAGAACGATGGTTTGTTATATTCCATTCGACTGGGCAGGTAGGTATTTGCAATAATGTTGTATCTAAGCAATTAATTCCATTTGACAGATGTAGGTTTAAATAATTATTGATCTTATTATTTTTCTTGCTTATTTTACTCATGACATATATAGCAATGAATAGATTTAATATAGCAATGCCTAAAATAATATGATCATATTGCAAATCATTTTTCAGTGAAGTAAGAAATGAATCATACGGACTTTGAGTTGTAGAAGTTACGTATTTGAGTTCAAAAGCGCTTGCCTGTCTCATTATTGACGTTGCCAATAAAAAGTAAACTGATCTTTCTGTATATAAAATAGATACATACCGAATTTAAGATTGTGATAATTATACTTCCTATACCTATCAGTTTATACAGGATTGAATATGAATCTGACCCTAAATTTTCATCGTAATAAGATTCTGCTAGGTTGGCATAAACTTTTGAATTTGTCTTAGCTTTCTCCGCTAAATATTCTAACGAAATTTCTATATGTTTTGTTTTGGCTAATATTTCTTTTGATTTGTGATGGTACATTTGATATTGGGGCAATGTTATGTTATCCGGATGAATTCTGCTCATATTATTAACTAATTGTGTTAAAATACTATCATTGAAAAAGTACTCCGTGTACGGTAGATTGATCGGATGAACTGTACCTGTGTTATTTGACGTTTCACTATCACAGTTTGCGAAATATATGTCTGTGATATGAAGTTCGGTTTTTAATTGACAGCCACATGGTACCTTGACTAAGCATATTTTACAACCTTCAATCGTTGTACTGTTGTCAGTACATTCCATTGTTAGGTTTGCTTGTCGTATGACTAAAAACTTATCATTCGAGAGACGTCTCAATTCTGGTTGCAATGCACCTTGAATCATCTTGTGATTACATAATTCATTTATTTTCGAAATATTCTCATTTTTATATAGTTCCATCAGGCAACTGGCTTTATCCTTAGTGTTGAAGACAATATCTTCATTACACAGCATAAAATTAGCGTAACGTACACATTTCTTTAAAGAATGATCATTTGCATATGCATAAGATTGATCTTCATGATTTATTATGATATAATCCGCGGTGTTTATTAAAATACTGGCATCAGTATTGTTGAAATCATTGTTTAAAGGAATTGAAATAGGTTAATATTATAAACCTGAAATTTTCCTTTATGTACGATAGGCAAGTGTATGCTTACATAAATTTTTTAATTATGGCGCCCATATGTAAACTTGCATGTTGATAATAAAAAGCCGCGTTATCTGAAATAAATTGATATGAATCATATTTATCAGATAAAATTTTAGCAACTTTATCTAATACTAATTGCAATCGAAATGCTGGTATTATGAACGTTGATAATTTGCCTGAATTAAGCATTTGGATCCCTTTCAATAAATTATTTAAATTCGACCTAATTTGTGCGAATTTCTCATTGTATAAAAATATAGACTTTTCTATGACTTCGTGCCTATTATTTTGTGACCTCATGTCATTCAAAATATAAGCTATTTCTTTATCTTCATTATGAACAAATTGTTCAAACATTTTTAACTCTTCATTTACATGACTCATAAAGCTTGATAATCCGTCTTCTGATTGACTAAAATCAGTAGTCATTGTATTAACAATTTTTGTTAATTTATTGACATGATTTCGTAATACACTAAGTTGAGAAGTAGTGGCCACTCCAAATAATGTGGACCCTAAATCTCCTATAAAACCTAAAATCGGCCCGTCTCTTTTTGATATCCCATCAAAAGTTATTTTTGGAATAATTCCATCCAATATTTGAAACAATAATTTTGATTCAATTTCTAAATGATTTTTAATTGTTTGTATTTCTAATGTCAAAATACAACCCAATTGATCTTTGCATTGAGGAATGTCTTTTACAAAGCTCTTTTCATCCGGTAATTTAAATTCAACCGTGTGTATCCATTCATTAACGTAATTGTACCAATTGATAGGTTCTGCGAACTGTATACCTTGGTTTATTCTTAAGACATCTTGAGCATCTGTACCCCTCAACATCAAACTAAGAATTAATATTATGATAGCCATCTTACCATCTTACCTACAAAAGAAAAATACAGAATTTACCTTCTTTTCGGTTTTCTAACCCGTTTTTGAGTTTTGTTAATGTAATATTGCCTAATTACTGCCTCACTTAAATCATATTCTGGGATCCATGAATTTTTATATCTTTTGTTAGCCCATTGTACTAGATAATGTTTGACATTATTTTCAATTTTCATTTTTATAAGTCTTTTCACCTTGTACCATATTTTATTATTGTTATTTTGTGATTGATCTTGGTCTTGGTTTATTGATTCGTTTCCGTTTTTATCGTCCTTTTCTTTCTTATCTGATCGTACATTCTTTTCTGGTACTAATTGGTGGTTAAAATTTTGATCATTTGTGATTATCCGATAATCTTCTGGATCGTAATATTTTCTTAAACGATTGATATTGACTGGTGCCTGAATTTCTTTGTTATTGGAACTATTTCTTAATACATATGTGTTATTGGGTAAAATTTTTGTAATATAGTACTTAATGTCTGAGAATTTTTTATAAAGTTTTCTAGATGCATTAACAGGAATTTTATTTTGTTTTAATAGAACTATATCTCCTAATTTAAAAGTTCTGGGTTTACAATGTTTATCATAATGTTTTTTCATTTTGTTTTGAGTTTGTTTTAAATTTTCTCTTGTAATATCCCAAATAATCTTTAATCTATCGGCCAATTCTCTTGCGTAAAATTCTGGCTTCATTAATTTCTATTGATTTAATAGGTTGATTAATGTTTTTGCCGAATACTATGTAGTAAGGTGAGTATTGTGTTGTATCTGGGCAAACAACGCTATTACACGCTAATTGAACTGAGGATAATTTATTTGGCCAGTCTTTTTCATTGGTCAGCGAAGTTCGTAGAACTGTTAATAAGCTAGAATGAATTCGTTCTACTTGACCGTTGCTCATTGGATGATAACTGCTTGTTCTTAACCTTTTAATATTGAACGCTTTATATAACTTGTCCATAATGCCGCTGAGAAAATTTTTGCCTCTATCTGAAACAGTTTGTTTTGGTGCTCCAAATATTGAAAATACTGAATGGTATAATTTTTCAGCGACTTCTTCCGCATTTTGTGATTTTAACGGTAAAAATATAACAAATTTTGAAAATGCACAAATGATACTTAAGACATATTTATATCCTAAGCTTTCTTTGCCGACTGTTACTATGTCAATATGTAAGTGTTCAAACGGACTATTAGGCAATTCCATGTGTTGTAGTGGTGCGGGTTTAAAGGTATAGTCTCTTTTATTAACTTGACAAATTTCGCATGATTTGACATAATCTTTAATTTGTTGAAACATTTTTGGAAAATAATAATGTAATCTGATTGTCCAAAATAATTTTTCATACCCGAAATGACCTAAATCATTATGAAAAGCTTGCAAAATGTCGTTTCTTAACACCCTTGGGAGGGCTAATTGTTTTAATTTTCTGTTTTCTTTAGAAGTTCTCCTGCCTCTAGATTCATAAAAATGATATAAAATGCCATCAATTATTTCGTACTGTTCCGCTGAGTAAATAATTCTTCTGCCCTTGTTATTACTCTCTTGTGTTAATTCACCTGTTTCCAAGTACATAAATATGTCTTTAAAATCCTCACATTCTCTCTGTAATTGACCAATATTTACTGGGAGAGTGTGTTTATCTGTCTGAGGAATTACTAGGATAGTGCGTTTACCTGTCTGAGGAATTTTGACCGGGTTATCGGGATCAGATATTTTTGTGTTTGTTTCTACCGATAAACCTGTATTGTTTTGATTTTGCTTCACCTGGCCTCTGGTTAATACATTTATATTTTTGTATTTACAGTCAGAAACGTTTGATTCGTATAATTTCTACAGTCTGAAACAATCGTGTCGATATCTTCTGATTGCTTTTCCGTATGCTTAACTCTACTGATAAAGTCTACAGGATTATCTTTTCCTCTTTTATATATATTACGGTAATCATAGTTCTCTAATTGTATCATCCACTTATACAATCTTAAATTAGTCATTTTTGTCTCATGTAAATAAGTTAAACTTTTGTTATCATTAATTATAAAAATTGGGACATTGACAACAAAGTGATGACACTCTCGCAATGCATATATAATTGCTAATAGTTCAAGTTCGGAACTGCCGTATCTTGATTCATTATTTCTTACTGACCGTCCGCCGTATTGAATAACTCTCATATGTTTGTTAGCATCTTGTTGACATAGAATGTATCCTATAGCAATTGAACTAGCGTCTGTGTAAATATAGAATGGTTTATTAAATTCTGGTAATGTTAAAACCGGTTCTGACGTTAACTCTTGCTTAAGTTTATCAAAGCATTTTTGATGTTCATTTGTCCATTTATAAATTGCATCTTTTCTTAACAATGCATTCAATGGAGCCGTAATTTTTGAATAATTTCTTATGAATTGTCTTAAAAAAGCAGTCATGCCTAGAAATCCTTTGAGCGATCTTTGATTATTTGGCGGTGGGAAATTTTTAATTATTTGTAATTTCTTTGAATCAATTTGTATTGTATCTTTTTCAAAAATCATGCCTAAAAATGACATATTTCTATAGCCAAATTCACATTTTGACGCATGTAATTTTAAATTTGCTCTGTGCAAAATTTGAAGAACATTTTTACATGCATAACGTGGTCCTGAATTGTCTTACTGAAAATTAATATATCATCCATATAACTTATTGCATATTTGTAGAGAACTGGTTTAAAAATTTTATTTAAATAAATACACCAGAAGCTAGGGCTATTTCTTAAGCCAAATGCAAGAGTGTTGTATTCATAGCTTTCTCCGTTACTTAGACAAAATGCTGTAAACGGTTTGCTTTCCTCTGCCAACGGTAGAGTTAAAAATGCACTTTTATATCTATTTTGCTGGAAAATGTAGGTCTTTTTTCCGCGATAAGGTCTTTAATATCAGTTAATTTAGGCAATTGAAAGTACATTCTTTTAGCAATTTTATTTAAATGTCTATAGTCAATGACGAGCCTGTACTCTGGTTTTTTATTATCTAATACCTGTTTTTTGACAAGAAATGCTGGGCTGCTAAATATTGAATTGCTTGGCCTAATAATATTTGCTTTTAATAGTTTATTTATCTCCTCTTCTTGAATTGATCTTAAATTCGGACTAACTGGATATGGTCTTGATCTGACGGGCAGTGCGTTTGGGTCTAATTCTATCGTGCATTCAAAATCTTTTACCTTTCCAATATCTGCATTATTTTTGCTAAAAACTTCTTTGTACTCATTTAAAATATCAAATAAATTTGAATTAGTTTTAACTTCATCCGAGACATTTAATTTTACCTCTGGTTCACAATTTGATTTATTTTGCGTCTCAAATTCGTATTGGTCCGTATTGCAGTATTGGTCAATTGGCACTATTGAAGCTTTAATTTCATTTTTTTGCTATACGTACCGTTTGATCTGAATCATTATTGAACGGTATGTAATAAATATTACTTCTGTGTTTTGTTAATAATTTTTTTTTTTATTAACTGACAGTCAGATTCTAAGATACATTTATTTGACGATATTTTTGAAGGTATTTTAACCGGAATTTTCTTTATTGAATTAGGGTGTATTTTAATCATTTTATTTGTTTCTATGGTTTGTTGCCATTGAGGTTGAATTATTGAAACCACTGAATTATTAATTTTGAATTCTTTTGTTTTAAAATTAATAAATGCATTATATTTTGAAAAAAAGTCCATGCCTATTATAATGGGTTTAATTAAATTATCAATAACATAAAAATCTACCTCAAAGTATGATTTACCTATTTTTATCGGACATTTGATTAATCCCCTAATTTTATTTGGTTGTCCGTCAACTGCTGTCTTAAATTTAGTTTGTGTAGGAAGAATAGGGATATGTTTGAGATCACAATTTTTCAAAAATTCATATTGCATACAATTAATTGAGCTTCTTGTATCTAAAAGAGCATGCGTTTCAATGTCAAAAATCTGAATTGGAAGAAGATTTTCTGAAATTTTAGATACACAATGTATTGTATGTCGCTTATTTTTCTTAACATTAATTGTTTTCTTTCTGATATTGGTAGAGTATTGTTGTCTAACAGTACTGCGTGTATTGACGCCGTTCCTTCATTTTCTTCCCGTAAGGCATTGAGATTTAAAATGTCCAATTTTGCCACACATGTGACACGCTTTATTAAAAGCTGGGCATGCTTTGCCAAATTTACAAAAATCTAAACCACATCTTGTACAACCCTGAGATTGACCTAACAATTGAGGGTTAACTGTATATCGTTTTACCACTCTCGACTTGCGATAAGCGAAGTTATGATACTTGGATGATTGATGCTGAGAAGCATCTCTAGTATTATCATACCTGTTTGCTCTCTCATAATTCTGTGACCTTTGATAAAAATTACCTTGGCGGTCATTTGATTGCAACAGGCTAATTTCTTTAGTATCATTTATTTGGGTTTTCAGGCCTTGCATTTCATCAAGCAATTTATCAAATTTGGTCTCCATTACACTAACAGATAAAGCATTTGTAACTTCACATAATTTCAAAAATTTTGATAATTCAGGCAAAGATTTTGGTTCTTTCAAAATAACCTGTCTTTTAATCTGGTCATTAAGACCGTTAATAATCAAACTAATTAAAATTGACTCCTCTAGTTTTAAATCTGTAGAGATTTTCAAAGCTCTAGACATATATTCTTCTGCCGTTTCATTAGGCTTTTGTTTAATAGAAATTAAATTAAAATTTAATTCTTCTTTGTATCGATTTTGAAGAGCCTGTATTTTTAACGATTTATAATCTGTTTTAATGTCTTGAGTCAGATTATCATAATAAACAGCTGCTGTGCCGTCCAAGTAAAAATTTATTATATCACATTTTTGTCTGTCTGTAATGATATTATTTATTACACAATTTTTTTCAAATTATGACAAAAATGCCGAAAAACTTTCAAAATCTTTGCCTGTAAAAGGTGACAATTTTACAATACGAGAATGCATGTTATGAAATAAAGTGTTAGTAGAAAAAGATGAGTATGTACCTCTCGTTGTATCTGTACTTGAATCTGTTTATCGGGTGTCCTGAAAAAGAATATTGTCTGTCTTTTCACACACTTTCTGTGTATCACAATTTGAAGTTTGTTGATCAACACTATATAACTCGTCTAAACGTGGATAAATGTTATTAATGTTACTTGAATGCAGTATTGGGCTTAACTCTGGTTGAAGTCGCACATCATCTTGTTCGGATTGGGTCTTCGTTTGGTAATCGTTCGGTTGAATGATTTTTGTCCTCCCGTCGTCTAGGATTGATTTGTCGTCGGTTTTAACTGGAACTTGAGTGTCATCGTATCTGGGCGGCTGAGATAGCTCATGGGTGTAACTATCTTTATTTGATCGTGAACCATTGGATCGTAGGTCAGAGTAAAATTGTTTCCTAAGTTCCTTAATTCTTGTCTTGGAAGTGTTTAATAATTCCTGTGCCGTCCTTGGTGTGGATGTCGTTGGCACATGTGAATTTGCTCTCCTATTTCGCAAATAGTACTCTGACATAATTTGTCCATATTCTATAACACATTTCGAAAGTTTGTGACGAAATATTCAAATTAAAATCGTCGGATTCTCTGCCAGCTGTAACCTGACTGTTATTGGTGGTGATTATGCAGCTTGAACTTAAGCTGCTGACAGTGAGAGGTCCGTAATCTCGGGATCGAGTCCAAGTCAGGAAACATTCACACAATTGAATAATATAAATTAATAATTAAGACAAAGTCCACTTTTCATATTATGGGTATTTTATTATAACTAATGTCCAACATCCAAAATATTTATGAATAGCTCACTGAAAGATCCTATAGATATCTCTAAGTCTTTAAGTTCAAAGCTTTTCAAAAATAACGAAAAATGAAAATATATCTTGTAAGTTCTAGAAAAAGTCAAGTTCTAGAAATACGTGTGGATTAGTCAAAGCCAAAGTAAAAAGAGCTCTAGAACTTGCTGCTGAAGCGGGCTTTTGGAATGTATTTTCAAAACGAGGCTAGATGAGCTTGTGATGTATCTAACCTGTCCAAAACGTATAACCATAAAAGGATTTGGCCTGTGCTTTGGCACTAGTGATCTTATGATCTTTAACCTCTATAGTATCATCAGTGAACTATTCGTTACAATGTATAATTCATAAACATAGCAAGGTATAAATACAGTGAATACAGATAAACGCCGTAGTGTTTTGTACCGGCCGAAGTTTAATATGTATAAGATAAAATAAATCCAACATAATTATATTCGTTGAGTACGAGATATCCTCAGTGAAAAAAAAAAATCACTGATTAATCGCAGACTTTTTTACATGAACGCTCACAAAGTAATGGATAAAATATCAATATAACCCGATTGGAGACATTCATATGAAATCAAAAAATAAAAACAATTGAAAAAAATGATATAATGAATTCGACATAATCAAAATGCAATAAAATATGAAATGATTTGAAGAACATAGTTCACAAAAAAAATACATACAAAAATCAATCATTTATAATAACAAAAAGATCATATGATTAATAAAACATAAATTAAAAATAAATCAAATACAAACATCAAGAAAAATAAAACAAACATAGGGTCACACATATATCATCTGATTGTAAAAAAAAATATTGAAAAGTAAATCAAATACAAAAATCAAGAAACAATAAAAAACATTGTGTCACAATAAGATCACCTGTTTGTATAAACAATACAGTGAAGTTCTATCTATCTTTCTATATTAAGACTATTTTTGTTATTTCAAAATTATGCAATTTTTGACAGTTATTAAGACCCGAATGCTAAATTTATGAACAAAGGGGTCTCTAAAATAAGACCGTTTCGCTATTAAGACCATCGACTCTGCTGGTCTTAATAGCGGAACTTAAGTGCAATAGAAAAAAATCAAAAACAAACATCAAGAAACAATCAAAAACATTGTGTCACAAAAAAAGATTTTCTGATTGTCTGATTAAAAAAAAACAACAATAACTGAAAAATAAATCAAATACAAAAATCAAGAAAAAATCATTGGTTGAGTTTTCTTGCTCAGTGTCTGGACAAACCTGATCAGTACCTGTACACTAGCTCACAGTCAACACATCTATGTATTTCTCTTTCTTCATTTTTGTCCATGTGGTTCTTCAATGTAGAGATCGCATCGCCTTCGTAACAACATTCATCACACTTGAACCTGTTGGTAATGATTTCATGGCGCCTTTGATGTCTAGTGAGGTCAGACTGCAATAGAGTTGCCACATATCTGACACATTTTTGCTTCTCCGTGATGAGAACACCTAAAAGGAAAAATAACATTATTGCTAGCATTAATCACGTCAATAAAATTTGGTCAAAATTTTTTAATGTGAAGGTTCTCATTCTTTATCAGTGGCAATTACTTGACTATTGTTTTATTTGTTTACTATGATAGAGTAGTATGGTAGAAAAACACATTTACACCATGAACAGCAGGCAACCTTCCTTATACACTCCTTTCACAGCCAAGAGAATATCATACCGATACTTCACTTCAGAAAATGAACGATAGTGAAGCATACTGTCGATGTATGTTTTAACTTTTCATAGATAACTCTTTTTAAAATCAGACTGGGTGATTTTTCTTAAAATACGTTGCAACAAGCAAACGATAATACGATCCCAGGGTAGATATTCATATATTATATACAGTTTGTTATTCTACCTCATGTTTCGTCGAATTTGGACAAACAATATTCTTAAATGAAGTCGATAGAAATAATGTAAGAGATTGTGAAGTCGTCCATTGAAATCGAATCTAGTACCCCGAAGACGTTGCGGGTATAATGCCTTTCTATGACAATTTGATAATATTGTCGATTTTCCTCAATATATAAGGTTTATTGAGTAGTTGTCGACACTGTGGAATGGTTAGTGATTACTTATGTTATAGGCAAGGGTCGATGAAAGCTACCCTATCAATCGAACTCGTCACATGTTAATTGTTGGATATACCTTTGTCTAACAATGTCTACTCTGGATAAAAAATCATTGCCGCAGCAGTGGTATCTGTACTGGCCTCTGTATCTTCTCTTGTGGTCATCTACACATGTTTTGAACATAATACCACAGTTGTAACACATAACAGACATTGTCTGAAATATATTAAAACATAATTGGATTAGTAAACCGTCGCAATTTTAAATTCATGTCATATATATTTAACTATTTAGGCTCGTCACCTTTCCCTACTGTAGACTGGGCATCATAGTTACCTCTTGTTTACGATAATATCTCGGCATAGTTATAAACCATAATAATTTGTTGTCAACAACTTAGAATGTCAGTACGACTCCTTCAGAATGAAGAAAAACAGAAACGATGCTGACTGATTCAGAGCGTATGTGTCACGAAAGCGCCAGATTATAAAGGTACGCTTTTACTGCTAACGTACGAAGGCACTAATAAGACGTTCACAGACCTATCGTATGTAAATCGTTCATCAAAATCGTAGTAAGATTTGCTAACAAGCTAGATGTTTTATACGACGACAAATGAATTTTAAAACCCGTATATGATGATAATACCATGGATTGGACCTTGGTTCTGATTTTGAACTTAAATGAACCAAATCTGCAAGGTATTTACATAATTGGACTAGTTTGCTCCCATTCCTATAGATAGATAGATAGAAATCGTGGCCAGAAAATTGGACAGCTTAACATAAGAAATGAACGTTATCCAGTAAACCACGAACAATGAACGTTATCATTATCCACATTCTGTTATAATTTACAAACTAGCTCTTTTCAAAGATTGTGATCGTATATAGAGGGCTTATTGGAAGAATATATGACATATTTATACCATGTGCTTAACTTGCAGCACAAATAATGGCATTTAAACACACAAACCGTCGAAATACAATGAACGCTACCCCGGAAATTTCACTCACTACGAAATTTTTTCCCCAAATTATGCCAAAACGGCTGAAATTTCCAAGAAAACAATTACTGCAGCAGTCGTATCTCGTAAGCAGGGGGTTTATGCGCGTATTCTTATGAGAAAACACAAAATGGTCAGTTCAAAAATAGCAAAAAACCTTCCTTAGGCGAGCGACCTAGATTCCAAATATGGTAAAAAATACCCGGATGAAGTCACGTGGGTTCGCCGCCGTGTTTTTGCCATGTAGAAAATATGTCCTGTGTTAGTAGTAATAGTCTCTAGGAACCCCTATTTGTCCAAAAGCACCCCCACATTTCCACGTCCTGTGAACGGAAATGCATTACTATAAGGATAGCATACATTTAAGATCAGTTAATTAAATATAGTTAATCTTTGTTAGTTTCAACACAAAATTTGACGCGTATAAATTTCTTTCATATTTTTGTAAATTTAATAATACTATTGTAGATGGAATCACATTCATCATATGAAGATGGTTTGGCAGTGAAAGTGATGTCAGTGCATGGGGATATAAGGAAGGGAATTGTATCATATAATTACAATGATCTGGTGAAAAAATGTATGTATTCATTTTTACATTCTACATTACATTGACTATAAATATAACAAGATGTGTTTATCTTATTTATGTGACTCTAACCTTACAGAAAGTAATGCCCCTGGTAATAATATGTAGGTGCAATATTTTTATTCCTCTTTGGATCTCAAATGCAGGCGCTTACAAATATTAAAACACTAAACTACTACTTTGATGGGCAATTAGAATGAAATATAATTAATGATGTTGAAGTTATTATTTTTATATTTCCTACTATGTGACAATGGAGTCTCTCTATATACGATTTATGTGCTACAAAGTAAAGTGTTTACATTAATGATTTAAAGTGGGGCTATCCTACTCAGTTGTGCTTTGGCTAACACTTGTCAGTAAGTTAAGGTCCAACATGTTTTATCTTTGAAACCACTAAAGGCATTCAGTTGAAACTAAAGGCATGTCTACTTACAGGGTTATCATTTGAGGTAAAATACCAGGTACGACAACTCAAACATGAATTTTGACTGAATTATGACCATTTTATTGAAATTCCTTGGTTCAGTTTTTTTTGTGCTACATTTTATTTTTGCAATTATTGAATGGATTTACTTGAAACTTTAACATGTCTATGGAGTTACCATTTGAGGCCCAATACCAAGTTCCATAACTCCAGCTTGAATGTTGACTAAATAGTGGCCCTTTTTATTCGTAAAAATTCCTTATTAAGGTTTTTGTGCAACTAGTTTGACTATGTGGATTCACTTATAACTTCACACATGTCTACAGGGTTATCAGTGGAGGTTAGATACCAAGACCAATAACTCTTGCATGAATTTTAACCGAATTATTGCCCTTCTATTCTTAGAAATTTATTGGTTAAGGATTGAGTGCTCTTGGTTAAGGAGGCTTCCCAGATAAACCTTTAAAATCCTTTAAAATTTATTGTTAAGAAAACCTTTAAAATGGCAAAAAACTTTTTTGCATTGAAGCCTTAGATTTTTGAAATCAAGGTCATATAATGTTGAATGCAATGGAAGACAAACCTATGATATGTAATGAAATTTTCTTTTTCTTTCTGATACTTGTGTCTGTTATCTTGGAGCAAGTAGCACAGAAATTTCTATTACTCATACAGCTTCCTATGTCTATTTATAGCAATCAAATAGTGCAATCAAAGGAGTTGTTTTAGGGCACTTCAGTCTTGCTTATATAAATTGTAGACTTTGGGCTAAAGTTGCGTTTCAACAAATTAAGTTGTATAAAAGGCAATATTTTTATAACTGACCATTGTTAGTAAATTATAAAGTTTGAAATTATAGTTTGGCAACATGCAATAATTGGTAAGTTTATAATAAGTTTAAAGGCCCTTGTTTACGCATGTGTTATTATTCATTATTAAAATTTTGGTTACCAATATATGACCCTTAAAAATATAGGAATATGGGTTTTATCTTCTGTGCAATCATTTCTTCATTTAATGTCAATCCACTGCAAAATAACAACATTGATTTATATTTACACACTGTTTATTGCACAGCCAGAATTGATTACACTGAAAATCAATGTTTGACATTGTTGCTGATGAGCTACTAAAACATCGAACCAGTGAATGACCTCTTAAAACTAAACTTAAACTTTTTCATTTGATTAAACGCCTAATTCTATAATACATATTCAATGGCGTTGTACAAAAATGTTATAAAAAATAAATACATGTAAGTAAAAACCCTCCACCATAAAAACATAATGTATATACAATAACACAAAACAAAATAAAAAAGCCTTTATATTTCATATTTTTGGACCTACATCCTTCACAGATTATGATAAGACTTAATTTTCATCGCTAATTTCTTATTTATTTCGATTTATTTTATATTGAAAGTTGGTGTCCTCTGTGTGCAAAGAAAGTTGCATTTTCTGCCCATTGCTGGCCACTTAACTGCATGTTACACTGTAGATTCATTTTCATTGTCTTAATTACAGAACTTCTGCTGAGATTAATCAGTTCATTCAAGGAATGGAAACTTTGGAAGCCTGGGAATTGGTAAAAGCTAATAAAGACCAGTTTAAACAAATGTTTTGTAAAAAACCAAACATGATTACAAGAAAAGTTGACTTTGATGAATTATATGTATTTAAAAGATCAGAAGAGCGGTCAAACCTTTATAGAGCTGAGGAAAAAACTGTTTATGGATGGGAGGTATTCCTTCAGGATATAGAAGGTTTGTTCATACATGTATATGAATCATAAAAATAAATAGATTTATAGTGTACATTAGTACATGTACCTGGAAAAATGGGCTTGTACCTTAAATTGAGCTTTATAATTGCTGTCTGTCTGTTTACCATGTTTATGTTGGTGGGTAAAAATTATACTGCCATATTTTCATTGGAATCTGTGATATGTATTGCAATACATGTATTGTCAAACATATACAGTTTTTTAGTTTATATACACCCCACACACTTATGTTTACTAAGCTATTGATTGTGCATGAAACATTTTTAAATCAATAACCACATTTTATTCATTTTTACCTGTAATAATGAAAAACAAAAAATAGCTTGATATATCATCAAAAATGGACCTAAAGTCAAATGAAATAATAATCATTATTTATTCTTTATTTATATTTTGCTTATTTTATATTTTACATCCAGAAAATTGGTCCTAGCCTTAATTCAAAAGTCAACATATTGAATGCATATCAAAAACCTGTATTTAATAAAAATGATGTCATATCTTAATACATTATACTGCAATAACCAGTATACTGCAAATATATCGTCCATTCCTCTTTGTTGGTCCATGAAAAATTAAATAGAATCTCTTCAACAACTCAACAGTTTTAATGATTTGAGATATACATTGACACATGCATAAGTGAATAGGTTGTCGCCAGTATTTTTTGCATTTTTGTAGACCTGTTATAATTTTCAACACTTCCATATTTTTTTGAAGCTGTGCCCGTAACATTTCAGGAACTGATGATATTTATCACTGGTGCGGATACTGTTCCAGTCCTAGGGTTCTCAAAGAAAATTGAGGTGATGTTCTTCAACCAAGAAACTGGGTTGTGTAGGTTGCCTTATACATCAACATGTGCTCTTCAAATTTGGCTGCCTAGAGAGACTGATACTTTGTCAGACTTAATGGTTAGGGCCTTGAAAGAATCCCATGGGTTCCATAAAATTTACCATTTTGTGATTTTTGTGAAAAACAACTGGGAGTACGTGTCATAATGTTTTTTCTTTTAGAACTATTTGCCATATTGAGATGACAAGACTGCTAATTATTCAAGTTTCATGCCTCTAAAGAAGCTTTGCTTCTGGGGGCTTTAGGTAAGGCCATACTATATCGGAATTGTGTTAAGCATCCGCGTGCGCATAGGTTTTAGAGTCCTCAATCAAAATATAAAAAAATGTAGGTAAAATATTATAATAATTTCGATGTTACAGGATTCGATACGACAATTTAATTCAAGGAAATCTGTGTTGGGCAACGACGTTATTCATCGTATGCAATTTATCAAAATTGCGTCATTAATACAATATATAATTTACGTGGAGAAAAACACTAGTCATTTAATATTAAATTCAGACCATTGTTTCATATATGAGGAGGTTATTCCATTAAAAAGTACATGTATATACTATGCATTGCTTTTTGCCGTAAAAAAATATTTGTGTTTTGGGTTTCGGTTTGTGTTTTTGTGAATAGGTACCTAGGTTTGTCAAATTTGAGTTGACGCTTAACATAATTCCAATTTGGCATGGCCTAATCAAACTGTCTGCCCCTGCTTTCGTGTCACAGCCATAACTTTGTTATTATTCAATGGATTGTTTAAGACCGGGCACAAAATTTCACCACCACCTAACTATGACTTGTGTGTCAGATCACAGCTTATAGCTTCTAGTTCAATCATTTTAAGGTCAAACATATATTTGTCCAGACCAAGGTCATGTTTAATGTCAAACCTATATTTGTCCAGAATCTTTCTATTAATTTGTAGGGGTGTAATGGTTAACCTATTTACCGTTAAATATTGCAATACGAATTCTGGAGGTTTTTAACCGTTTCGATTTTCACTGAACCTTTTTTATATGCGAGTATTTTCCATGCTGACTGTTTTAATCAGACTCTGAAACAAAATCATTTAATAAAACTTAAAATAATTTTATTGCCATTTTGTAGGTAAAACATTTTGTCAAATTAGGATAAATCATTTCCACAGTCTGTTTCATGCAATGTATTTACTTACATATAATCTTTTATACACAACTTATTCAAAAGTATGTACTAGAGAGCATGTAAATGCTTATATATTTGATATATATATATATATATATATATATATATATTATGCAGATTCCATGAGTACATTAAATGTGTTTTAATTACTGCTTTGATTGCTTTCGCAAGAAAACGGATACATATTGCAATATGGGTTTTGCATATTGCAATATCTTGCAATACTGTTCTCCCCTGTCAATGAGTTGTATGCACGACTGTGGCTTGTTAGCTCTAAGGTCAATGTCAAATTTAATGTCAAACATATACTACTTGTCAGTACTTTGTGTTTCAGTAGGACTGCAACATTTCACTGGAAAATTGATTTGATAAGATTCTTTTTTAAGCTCGACTTAACAAAGTGAATGGAGAGCTTTTCACTCGCCCTAGCGTAAGTGTGGCGTCAGCTCCATATTTCTGAGTAAAGTTTTGTGCAGTAAAGTATTGTTTCTCAAGGTATCAGCTTCAAACTTTAAATATATGTCCCTTATTATCTACCACATTTCATTTGACAAGGTTCATGACTCCAAATACTTCTTTTTTCAGAATTATCCCCCCCCCCCTTGAACTTAAATTTTCTTTAAAAAAATTGTTTATACTGCAAATGTTTTATTTCTCAAGATATCAACTTCAAATTTAAAATATATGTTCCTATTATCAACCAAACCTCATGTGAATGAGTTCATAACTCAAATTCATTTTTTAGAATTATCCCCCCTAGTTCTAGTTCTAAGAGAATACTGCACTCCCTCATTACTTTGAGGATTATGTGCAGGCGCTGGCAAATTTAAAATTTGGGTAAAAAAGAATAAAAATAAAACAGACTTGGTGATCACTTATTTACAGTGATAAACAAGAAATATAATACAGTGTTACTTTAAAACTTTGTACATAATGATAGCTGATTAATTAATGTTCATGGTTGATAGTACGACAGGGACAGTGACAATCAGTTTAAACCCGTCAAGTGTGGTTGCTTGGTGTGCAGCAGCTGGCAACTTGTTCCACTGAATTACAGTTCTTGGAAAGTAAGAATATTTATACGAGTCTTTGGATGTGTTAATATGTTTAAAAGAATGGAGATGGCTGCTGTTGCCTTGTCTTGTTTTTGATGTGTTGGGTATGAGTAAGGTAGGGTCAGGGTGTATAGCTATAAGATTATAGACAATTTTATAGAATATTATAAGTCGAGCCCTTGTTCTTCTAGTTTCTAGAGTAGGCCATTTTAAGTTAGAGATCATGTCTGAGACAGAACTTGTATTGTGAAAACGATTAGTTACAAACCTTGCCGCCCTTCTTTGAACTTTTTCAATTTGATTTGTTTGAATTTTGGTATATGGGTCCCAAACACTGGATGAATATTCTAGCTTTGGTCTTACTATGGCTTTATATGCATGTTCTTTAACCTTGGGAGAATTTATTTTTAAATTTCTACGAAGGAATCCAAGAGATTGGTTTGCTTTTTTTGTTATGGTATTGATATGTCTATCCCATTTAAGATTATTTTGTAATGTGACACCTAGGTATTTTGTAGAGTTAACATTTTCAAGAATATGATTATGGAGTTTGTAACTGAATTTGATTGGGTTCTTTTTCTGGGTTATACTGAGAATATTGCATTTATCAGGATGGAACTGCATTAGCCAATCATTTTCCCATTTGCCTGCAGCTTCCAGATCCTGTTGTAAAAGTTTGCTGTCATTTATGTTGTGAATTTCTCTATAAATAATACTGTCATCTGCAAAGAGTCTTAATGTGCTGTGTTTGATGTATTCAGATAGGTCATTGATGTAAATGAGAAAAAGGATTGGACCAAGAACGGTGCCCTGGGGGACTCCAGAGGTTACTGGTACCTTCTCTGACATAACACCATCCAGGACAACCGTCTGGGTTCTATCAGCTAAGAAGTCTGATATCCAATTAAAGGCATTACATGTTACACCATAATACTTAAGTTTATATAGTAAGTGCTTGTGAGAAACCTTATCAAAAGCCTTTGCAAAATCCATAATGATGATGTCTGTTTGGTTATTTTTGTTATTTGATAGGCTTATGTCTTGGATGAAAGATATTAATTGGGATTCACAAGATCGTGAGGATCTAAAACCATGTTGAAGATCATATAAAATATTGTTGCTTTCTAGATGTGACATTACATTGCTAGCAATTATATGTTCTAAAATTTTGCAACTGATACATGTGAGCGAGATGGGTCGATAATTTATGGCATTATGTTTATCTCCCTTTTTGAAGACGGGACAGACATTTGCATGTTTCCAGTCATTTGGGACTTCGCCTGAAGTTAGTGATTTATCATATATGATATAAAGAATTGGAGAAATATGGTTTTTACATTCTTTAAGGATTTTGGCATGTATTTGGTCAGGTCCAGATGCTTTACGGGGATTGATATTTGATAGAAGTTTATTAATACCATTTTCGGTGATGTTTATGTCTGGCATGACAGGGAAGGGACTGGGACCTTTATCTGGGATAGGTAGAGACGATTTAGGTGTGAAGGCTTTTTGGAATTGGTCGTTTAAGATATTACATTTATTTAGAGTTTCTGATCTAAGAATACCATTATCACGAAGAGGTGGGATGTTAGATTGCTCTGTTTTTTGTGCTTTAATGTATGAGAAAAGATTTTTAGGTAATTTAGCATAATGAGAGCTGCCTTCTTCCGGGATTTCAATACCAAAGATCATTTTTTCAATATAAGTCCAGTAGGCTTGGCGCTGTTCTCTTTGTATTTCTGACTTTAGGTGTTTAAGTTTGTCTGATTTTTTATGATTTTTATTTTGTTTGGTTAGTTTCCGTTTGTATTTGTTCATTTTCTTTCTAAGTTCGTCAGAGATCCAGGGTAATCGATTTGTAGGTTTACATTTTTTAGTTGGTATATTTCTGTTGATTGAGTTTTGTAAATCTATTTTGAATTTATTCCAGAGGTCATTTACATTTTTATTTTCTTGGTGCTGTAATAGTTCATTGTATGTTGATTTTAAGTCATTTTCTATGCTTTTCCAATCAGCTTTAGAGTATTTAAGGATGTTTCTTGGTTTTGATTTACACCTTTTAAGAGACATATTACAAGTACATAAAATGATGTCATGATCAGCCTCGCCAACTGGAGGAATAGTTTCTATATTGTTTACAATGGATGGATAATTTGTCAGAAGTAGGTCTAAGGTTTTGTCATTTCTGGTGGGTTTGTTTACAAGTTGGGTCAAGGCATGGTCAGCCAGTAAATCTAATAGTTCTTGATGTTGTTTTATGTTGGGTTGACCAGGGATTGTGCTACATGTTTTCCAGTCAATATTACCCAGGTTAAAATCTCCGCCAATAAGTATGACACTTTTAGAGTTTTGGTTAATTCTACTTAAGGACTCATTTAAATGATGAACTGAGGTGTTATCGTCTGGTCTGGGTCTATAAAATGAACCAATAATAATGAACTTAAGAGTTTTCTTTAATAAAATGTTTGTTTCTACTGCAACTTTTTTATTTTCATTTACTTCAAACTTGAAATATATGTTCATTATTATCAACTACACACTCATGTGACTAGGTTCATTACTTCAAATACATTTTTTTTCAGAATTATCTGCCCTTAAACTTTGAAAAAAAATTGTTTTACTTTAAATTTGTTTTGGTTCATTTTAAAATATGAATGTACCTGATCATCAACTATGTGACAAATATTGACTTAGTCGAGCGATCTGTCTCTACTGACAATTATTATTTTGTATAAATTTATTTTTTTTGGATTTGATATACTTTATTCTGAATATACATCATATCATTCATTTGAGTTTATTATAAATTACTATAGATACAATAAAAAAGTGCATTGCTTATTATCAGCTTTATTTGGTTTCTTGTTATTCATGGAATCATGTTCTTTCTTCTGGTATTTCTTGCTTAGTTATTGGACCCACTAATTGCCAATATAATTTAGTTGTAACATTAGTGTTCTTCTAGAAGCATCTGTTTGTTCAACAAACCTTATTCATGGTAATTTGCCCAGCAAAATCATAGTACTATTCGATGTTATCAACAATTTATCTATGTGAGAACTTGTCTATTATTAACAATCGCCAACTTATTGGAACAATTATTGTGTGGTTACCATGAGAATGACATTAATATGTCATTGAGTATCGGAAACAACACGTTTTAGCAAATAAGATTATTTCAGCTATAGACTCGTAGAGCTTAAGGAAAGCTATTGTGATCACAGACTTTGTTTTCATGCAAAAACCTTAATTTAGCCCCCAAAGATTAAAAAGCAAATGCTGCCATCGACATGGTGTTCACAATAGGTTGACTTTGATAACCGTTAGTTAACCTGTCTATTTTCATTCTTGTTCAATTTATTAAAAAAACTATGTTGGTGTTGTTCTATACACAGGGCAAGACTTGTCCAGTAATGGTAATTGTGATAACAGAGTGAAGCTTAAAATCAAAGTATTTAGAAATTGGGGTTACATGTACTTATGGAATAAATCGCCTTCGAGTATTATTATTTTGGATGTTTACATACTATTACTTGGTAAAATACGAGTAAAGAAAGGTGGTGTTATAGCTCGTTTAGGATAATTTTAGACTTACGATATAGTCTGTTTACATATTTGGGTCACAGGTACAACAAAAAACAGGGATGTCAGCTGATTAGTTTAATGAAAATCTTAAATATGTCAAAATGAGTGAAATGTGTGTTCTCGTAGTAAATTTAATACATCAAAAACCCACTGATAATAGTTGATAATTACGTGTTCTAAACTTAAATCCACCTGTGTTTAAAAATGGTATCGTGTATTTTTTTCTCAAGTTATCCTAAATGAGCTATATTAAAGTTACAGTCTATAGCTCGTTTAGGATAACTTGAGACAAACGACTCAGTTTGTTTACATATTTGGGACTCCGGTATTACATAAAATAGGGAGGGCAACTGATTTTGTGTAATGAAATATTAAGCATGTCTGAATGCGTGGAGCGTGTGTTCTCGTACTAAATTCAATACATCTAAAACACACTGATAATGGTCGATAATTACGTGTACTTAACTTAAATCCACCTGTATATAAAAATGGTATCGTTGTATTTTGTCTCAAGTTATCCTAAACGAGCTATATCAACCGTTTGTTTGTTTTTATTATTGTTATTATGACTGGTACTTTAGTCAGATGTTATTCAGTAAGCCACGAAGATTGGGAAAGTCTAATTATTACTTGACAAGAGGTTTAATCCATGCTAAAACAACATTGCGAACCTATTCCTGCATTAATTCATGTCTGTGTTACCTTTATTAGGAATTTTCCTAAAATTGTCCACTTTTATTTAACCTGTCACTCATACATAACTCATGGTCGTTACACACTCTAAATAAGTGTGTGTAGACACCATGAAATTATATTCATATGTGACAGGTTAAAATTGGACTATATATATAAATACAAAATTGGGGTTAAGGCTCACTGACTAAAACCAGACTATAATAAGTCATAGTTGTTGGCTGAGTTCAAGTCTTTATCTCATAATCATACAATCTCCATGTACAAGATTGAATCTGAGTCAGCATTTTCTAAGTAAAATACAAGACCGAGTCTACATGTACTTGTATGTAGGAAAAAGATTGAACATGAAGTTTAATATTGTTATCTAGAGAGAGTTATTGACTTCTTTGACACTGTGTTTGAACGTACTACTGTACTAGATTATAAAGTACATCAAGAGGAAATATTGTTATTATTTAACAAAATACTTGTATGACGAATCATTGCGTAAATTGCTACAAATTCAGCTAAATTGCTACAAATTCAGCTAAATTGCTACAAATTCAGTTAACCAAGATACAAAACGTGAAATTCCACTTGGCTGAGTTTTTACGATCAAAATTCCAAACATCATCAACAAGACATGCTTATAACCCTGTTGTATCATACTGGATAGCAATTTTTCAGGAAAGTGATGCAGAACAAATTGGTCCTGTTGTTACCTTGTTGGACTAACATATTTATAGCGTATTCAGGTGCATGTACATGTTTAACAATTACAGTTGTATGAAGTATCCTTACTGTTCTTTCAAATATTACGATCTATCATAACTGTACTAATGCATAGATACATCTAAAATAAGATTGAACTCTATTGATGAAAAAACCCAGCTTATAAGTGATAAGATAATTAAAGGTGGGTCGGTACCTTACTCGGAATAAATAAAAAAAATATGATAGTCTACCTATCTTGAAGTGAAATTTTGACCACCGTAGGACATTTTTGTTAATGCAAATCTAATGGTTGATTCATGTAGCAGGATGCCTCCCTGATATCGTACGGGGGGATGTATAAAATCTAAATCGCGTTCAAGTCCGTAATCTAGGTCAAAGTTCAACTAGGTCCATTTATTTTTTATTAGACCCTATGCTCTTTATACTGACATTTCAAGAAATTTAATCGGTAAAGTGGAGAGTTTCTTTGTTGAAAACTAATGTATTATGATTAAACTTTATTTCTATGAAAAAAAATGGAGCGTTTGAATGCATGATTACTTCTCTTTTTAGCATTTTGTCGCGAAAATAGGTGTCAATAACAAAATCGTATTCAATAGTTCAACTAGTAGAACTACAGTTAGTGTTTATGGTTTAAAAATTGAATTGTGTTTAGTGATGCTTCATGACCTTTTTAGTAGACATTTCATACTCGATAAGGTTAAAATAATGTCACAGTGGTGTAAAATTAAGGGCGAGTGGTATAACTGTTTTTAGAGATTTTTTGACAGATTTGGAAAACTTTTGGAAAGGCAGTTCATTATTTAATTCACGTTGCTAGATGACTTACTGAGCCACATAGAAAATGTTTAAAAACCTATTTTGTGATAAAAATGTGTTATTTAGGTCAAAGGTCAACACAGTGCATTTTCTTATTATCAAAGCTATGTGATCATTGTACAGTATATTTCTTGCAAAAAGTCATGTACATTTAAAATAGAAAACTTTTAAAATACGTTCAAATTGTTCTAAAGATTTTTTAAATGCGTCTGGTTACATGATTACGTAAATAGGTAAAAATACAGCTCCCATTTTAAATGAGCTAAATGATTTAGCTCAGTAGGTAGCTCGTTGGTCTGCTGATCGCTAGGTTTTTTATTTCTATTCCCGGGTAAAGCATAATTTCATGAAGTTTGTTCATGAAATTATTTCTGTGATAGTTCTCCCTCCTACCACTTATTCTTAATCATGTCAGTCACTGACGAAAGTACATGCTTAGTAACTTGGTAGAGAGCTTAATCCAGATATTTAGCTTTTCTAGGACGGCCGTGATATGACCTTTAGGATGTGCTGCTACGGCGTTGGACCCAACTAAACGGGGAAATACACAATAAATCAACCCTAACATGACAAACATTGAGTTAAGAACATATTTTGATTTCTATGAAATGTTTGTAAAATGTATCATTATCTAAATGGTACAAATTCTAAACATAAAGTTTCTCAAAAGACGAAACAGGATTAGCACAATGTTGTACTTTGCAATCACACCCAAATATGCAGACTTGGCCAGCTTTATAACATTTGCATCTAGCAGAAATGCATTGGGATCTAACACCACAGGTTACTATTTGCAAGCACGCTGAAGTATTCGGCGACTGTCGAATCCAAACAGGAAATACAGTATCATTTTCATGTGACCAATATCCCATAGTGACTCTACGTGATCTTTAGGTTCAAAGTGAATATTTGCAGCCTGTATCAAGATCTCTGTTAGATAACTGGCGCTTAAAATATGATACTGTTAAGCTTCCTTGGTAGGCGGAAGGGAATCAATGGACTTCTTTGCATTATAAAAAGTATTCCACGACATTAATCTATGTAGGCTTTTAGGATTGCAGTTATAAAGTGCACACACGAATCTTTCAATATTTTCAGCCTCTTCATTGTGAACAATTGATAACAACACAGATACAGTACTTGATGTACCAGATACCATTTCAGTCTAAATATTGTAATTTATGAATAAGTAATACATCAGTATTTTTACTGCTTTCTTCTGTTTTATAGAAGCACAAATTCGGGGGATTGGACCTTGTGTGTAGAAACCTACGCCTCTGTGATACTATGGGTGTCAAAGTTTGAATTTACTTACCACTGAACAAGGTATAATCGTTCCAACAAAAGAATCTAACTCAGGCAAACCTACATTGGTTATTTTAGATGGAATTGCTTGATTTAATCTCTTCGCAAGCCTGAATATTATCAGACATTTGGTGACCATGCTGTTATATTTGTCAAGACTTTTTTCTCAATTAAGTGAACGAAGTACGCTTGTTGGTGTCACTTTGGATAAATATCTTGGTTGCAATTCCAGTAAAGTCTTAACAAGAACAATGCAAATTGGCAAACGACGACCTGTTGGAAAACAAATTACTTGTCGACATGTGCCACTGCCTTAAGTATGGGCACAATATTATAACATAAGCTGACAACAAAGCAGACCTTGCAGAATGCCTTTTTCTCATCTCAGAGGCGAGGATATTCTTTACCATTTTATTATTTAATAGTTACTGGTGGTGGGGTCGGGGTTTCTGGTGTTATCATTGCTCTAACAAATAACTTAAATGCAGTTTGTTCACAAAGCATGAAGCTGACACTCACATTATAATTCACATAAAGGATGCGATGGAAAACAAATATATACGATTACTTGTCAGTAGTACAGATACTGATGAATTATTTATGCTTTCGTGGCGTTTTTACCATGTTCATTCTATCACTGAAAAGTTATGGGTGATATCAGAAAGTCATAGTTGACTGGGTGCGATACCACGTCTTCATTTCATGGATTCAGCAAGAAGACAAGTTGGAAGAAATTTGTTGAAAATCCTGGCTTTTCTTCATCAATTAGTCACAATTAGGAGTCTAAGAATATTGGAAGATTCAAGTGTGCACTCTATGATTGAAATTCTGAAAACCTACTTAGTCCAGACGTAGATTTATGTTATAACGGAATTTTTATGGAAAAAAAACAACAGTCCTTTGATTTGCTTCCGTCTACTAAGGACGCTTCACAGCTTCATATTTTAAGCGCCGGTTACCTAACAGAGATCTTGATACAGGCTGCAAATATTCACTTTGAACCTAAAGATCACGTAGAGTCAATATGGGATATTTGTCACATGAAAATGATATCTCCTAATTGGATTCGAAAGCCGCCGAATACTTCGGCATGCTTGCAACTAGTGACCTGTGGTGTTAGAAACAAGAGCAATTCTGCTACATGCAAGTATTATAAAGCAGGCCAAGTCTGCATATTTGGGTGTGATTGTAAAGTACAAAATTGTGCTCATCCTGTTTCGTCTTTTGAGAAACTATATCGTCGCCTCAATCTAATAATGTCCTATAACAATGGCTCTATGTGCAGGACATAGATCAATATTTGGACTGAAAACACTGTTATCCGATCAAAGTGAAAGCTTCGTTACTCGTTATCTGTCCTAATTGACCATAACAATGCTCTAAGTCCATGAAAGCTCGTTCGTACATTGCTCTATCTCCTTTCGTTCAGGCAAGGTTCACAATTTGATAATCGTGTTTTATTACTAAATGACATCGATGAACTTGTGTATACCTAAATTAATGAGTATGCTACAATGTAGGCAGTGTTACAAACTCAAAATGATAGAAAATTTGCCCAAATACCACTATGTTGTCTTCTTGGAGATAGCGCAATGTTAGAACGAAATAGATCAACCAAAATTAGCAATTTTTTTATCTATCTCCAAACACTTTTTTGCAGGTTTCGTATTATTATTCATAATATTTCAATAATATTCCTCGTGTTTGTTTTTAAATACATTATTATTGTGCATCCCAAGTATCATGCCTATAAAGACTGATACAACGAAGATATAACCTTTCGAACTTTTGAAGTCGATTTCCCAAAAATAAAAATTTGGTAGTTAGGACATTGTTAGATTGAGGCGACGATATGTTTAGGATTTGTACCATTTAGATTATGATACATTTTACAAACATTTCATAGAAATCGAAATATTTTCTGAACTAAATGTTTGTCATGTAAGGGTTGATTTATTGTGTATTTTCCCGTTTAGTTGGGTCCAACGCCGTAGCAGCACATCGTAAAGGTCATATCACGACCGTCCTAGAAAAAACTAAATACATTGTATCTGGATTAAGCTCTCTACCAGTTACTAAGCATGTACTTTCGTCAGTGACTGACATAATTAAAAATAAGTGGTAGGAGAGAGGATTTTCATAGAAATCATTTCATTAACAATTTCCATGAAAGTATGCTTTGCCCAGGAATAGAAATAAAAAACCTCGAGATCAGCAGACTAACGAGCTACCCACTGAGCTAAATGGGAGCTGTATTTTTACCTATTTACGCGACAAACATTACATAAAGGGAAGTTATCATGAAACCAGACGCATTTAAAAATATCAGAACAATTTGAAAGTATTTTAAGTGTTCTATCATAAATTTTCTTGACTTTTTGCCAGTAATATACTGTACAATGATCATGTAGCTTCAATAATAAGAAAATGCACTATGATGACCTTTGACCTAAATAATACATTTATATTAAAAAATAGGTTTTAAACATTCTTTGTGTGGTTTAGTAAGTCATATAGCAACGTGAATTAAATAATGAACTGCCTTTTCAAAAGTTTTCCAAATTTGTCAAAAAAAAACTCTAAAAACAGTTATACCACTCGCCCTTAATTTTACACCACTGTGACATTATTTTAACCCTATCGAGTATGAAATGTCTGCTAAAAAGGTCACGAATCATCACTAATCACAATTCAAGTAGATTTAAAGCATAAACACTAACCGTAGATTTACTAGTTAAACTATTGTAGACGATTTTGTTATTGTCACCTATTTTCGCGACAAAAATGCTAAAAAGGGAAGTAATCATGCATTCAAACACTCCATTTTTTCATAGAAATAAAGTTTAATCATAATTCATTAGTTTTCAACAAAGAAACTCTCCACTTTACCGATTAAATTTCTTGAAATGTCAGTATAAAGAGCTTAGGGTCCAATAAAAAATAAATGGACCTAGTTGACCTTTGACCTAAATTACGGACTTAAACGCGACTTAGATTTTATACATCCCCCCGTACGATACTAGGGAGGCATCCAGCTACATGAATCAACCATTAGATTTGCATTAACAAAAATGTCCTACGCTTTCATTTTCTAGAGGTTTTTTTTGAAATCGTAGGTAGACTATGACGTGAAAATAACGACAACGTCGCCAAGGTTACCAGAAAAACAAACAAGAAGCATGAAGGTATCTGCCTGCCCCATTTTATCGTAATCGGTGAACATGATATTTTTTCTCCGAGAAAGGTACCAACCCACCTTAAGATAATTTTGGATGGCACTGTATATTGTGCAAATATTGTGACAATCCACGCAAACAAAGACAATGAGAAGCAGAGAAGCAGAGATTATTTTCTTCTTTATAATTAATACTGAAAATATACAGAATTAAAATGCATTGAAAATTTGAACAAAATATTATCTTTTTCACGCGTTTCGAAGTATAGCGTGAAATATTTGTCTTCACGAAACATATAGGTTTTACGGTATTGAAAATATTTTATAGTTGTTGCACGAGATTTTCGTGATCACGTAGGTGTGTCTGTATAAAAGGTTTTGGCGCGTAGAAAATTGTCATTCTACCAGACAAGCTCAGTCATACCGGGTTTCCTTTAGAATATTTATCCCATATTCCAAATTTAGCTGTCTAAAAAAACAACAACATATGTTTGTTTGAAGGCAAATAGGTTATGTGCATTTTTAATTATGGATTCGTATTTCATTTAGTTAGCTTGAATTCACTGATGTCAGCAGATTCATCAAAATAGTTAATTGCAATGATAATATATATTTATTTTATACTATACTCGTACAAGTCATATTAAAGAAGGTCTTTGAGTATTAATTATTTTGATAATGAGATCTGTATTATCTTAAATATTTACTCTTATTGGTATTGAATAATTTAAATGTTGTTTAGTTTGATAATAAAACAAGCATAGATTTTTATGATATTTTCAATGTGAATGTTATATATAAAAATCATTCCTTTGATTATGTATATTCAAGATTTTCAGTTGTATGTTGTTAAATGTAAGAAATATTGATTACCAGGACATTAATCAGAATTTGAAATGCACTAAAATTTTTCTCTTCTCTTTTAGAGTAAAACAATAATTCATGTCGTATATTTTTATATATTATTTATAAAATGAAAACAATTTATCTTAAACGATTTACATTTAGTAAGGATTTTAACTATAAGTGTTGAAATAGTATCAAGAATAAGGTCGAACATTCAGCGTCAGACATTTGACAAAATGACACAGTTTTCCAGAGCAAAGACAAAAAATGAAAGAGGTCGATCTCTGGTTTTTACTGGGCGAGTTTGGCGCGTTTTGATACTCAAGTCATGAAATTTAAACAATCAAATAGGTATTTCATGCTGTATGTGCTTACAGTTTTGTAAAGAAACAAGATAATTTCATCTGTTTTTATCTGGCATTTATCCATATACATGTATTGTCATTGTATCTTGTACTTATAGCAACCATTGTCATGACTATAAACCATTAAACTGCACGTCTGGTATTGCATTTATTTGTTTGTTGTTATTTTCGTAAATACAGAGTGAAGTTAAGACCTACTATTTCTGATTACTTTACCAACCAGACAGCGTGTTGATCCAGTTAGTAAGAAAAAAAAAGATCAGAGTGCTGACACATTCAGCTCTGAACAATTGCCATCCTTGGTGAAAATGATTAAGTAGTTACAACAGTATAAGTGAAAGCATAACTGATGCCAGATCTTTTTCAGCTCATGTTCTTTCGTTCTCAGAATTTGACAAAACTATATCTGGTGTGTGCCGTTACCCTTCGGGAAGAATAAAATGTTTTAGTTACATTAAATAAGTATACAGATCTGTCTAGATAACGATTAGATCTTCTACTGCTTTAATTCTACCTTTGTGCACAGTGTTAGAATTACAAACAGACAGAACACTCTTAAATAATGTAGAGAAACGCTGTCAATTCATAAATTTTTTATAAGCAGTAATTGCAATGAACATTACCGTGGCTTCAAATCTGTTTCTAGCAGGGTGTTCCATATCGAAATCTGTCAATACATTCCTGGCTAAAATTAAAAATTCTTCAGATACACCATCCTGGGGTGGATTCTCGCAAAACCTTTCTTTGACTTCTTGCAAACCATTTATCAGTGGAACTTTAAAATTCCTAGCACCATACAGTTCCGGTTGAAAAAACAAAACGTCCGGTTTGCCAGCTGGACTCTCGGCAAAACGACACTGCCTAACCCGATGTGAGTTCCACACACTTATTACATCTTTTAGACCTTTTCTTATTAGAGTAAAAAAACAATATCTTACACATTCCAGGTGAAGGTTATCTGTTGTATCTAGGATCCCTATGTCACACATATCCTTAAAAAAATTCATCCATGTATTCCCACACATGTCCCTTAATGTCCTCCAAAATCGTTCAATTCTTACATTCCTGGTGGAGGACACATACACAAAATTGCTATATCCCAAAAACTGATGCGGGTCGATCGAATGCAAAGCATATTGTATATCACGGACAATAACATTTTCTGTGCCTCGATCTGCGAACACGCGAAGCGGGAACCCATGTATTTCTTCAACATACTTCAAATAAAAGTGACTCACATACTGAGGTTTTTTGTTTGAGTAGCAACATTCTAACCACAACAGTCGTCGGGAAAACCCGTCTTTAGCACCATGCACTGACACGCCATATGGTTTTAACTTGTCCCATCCATCTAAATGAATTGAAAAGTTAGGACCAGCATTCCTATAAACTCGACGTCTAAGAGTTTTTTACTGTCTAAGCATTACACCATTTGGGTCTATTACACTTAGTGCAAGCCTGACTGTTTCATTAGTTGCGACTATGCCATGGTGTACTAAAAGTCTCTGTCTCATTTGCCGATATCCGGCATTCTGTCCGGTTCCTGAAAGTTCCAACAGAATTGTTTCCACAACATGGGGTAACCTGCTTTGATTTTGACGCCTGTAGAGTCCCTGGCTTCTCAAAATCATGTGTACTGTTCGTTCACTCAGTATCGTGTCGTGCTGTAATACCATAAAACCAACAATCTCCTTGATTGTGAATCCTTGGTGATAATACATAGCAACCCTTTCATCCCTAGTTATAGGATCAACTTGCATCTGAGAAAAAAATAAGATGCAGATAGGTAGGAAGAAAAGTAATCATACAAATGACCAAATGTAGTAAAATGTGTTATAAATGGTGTACAAAAGGGAAGTTTTTAAGATACCAGATGCCGTAAAACTATTCACCAAGAATCATATGAATGAAAATAAACATGTGACTGAATTATAACATTTATTGTAAATATGTTTTGTCAATATTAAATATTAGAATCAGGTTATTTATCCGCCCGGCTAACTCAGTCGGAAGCGCGCAAATCTACTGATCGAGGATCGTGGGTTCAATCCCGGGCAGAGCATACTTTCGTGGAGCTTAATTGGTCATGAAATTATTTCTACGGCGATTCTCCCTCCTACCCCAGATTCTGAATCATGTACGACAGTTGTCAGTCACTGAATTTGTTTACGTATGTGCCTTCCAACTTTAGCCTTTCAAGGAACGATGTGTAGGTTGACTGACCACCGTGATATGACCTATACAAAGTGTTGCTTCGGGGTTAAACCCTAACTATTCAAACAAACAATACATATATTATATTTATATAAATTAAAACTATTTACCTCTATTTCGAAACAAAATCCAAAGTAATTCCCAAAGACATCTCGTCTAATGTCAGCAATGACTGAAGTGTGACTGTGTATCAATACGGTTGAACAAAACAATGCTATTTATAGATAAGTGGTAAGTGATTATCTAGTTACGTAAACTAGAAAACCACTTAATTATCTAGTAAATTATCTGGTTAACTAGTTACGTAACTAGTTAACCTGTTACCACTTATCGATAATCGCTAAGTGGTAAGTGAATATCTAATTACGGTAACTAGATAATCACTTAAATAACTAGTTAATTAAGAGGTTAACTAGTTATGTAACTAGTTAACCAGATAATTAACTAGTTAATTAAGTAGTTAACTAGTTACGTAACTAGATAACCACTTAACATTTAATTGGTAAAGTAATACACAATGGCAGTTGAAAGCACTAACTTGCATTTTTTTCCTGTTATGATATTTTCTTTATTGTAAAAAATATCTAGTTACGTAACTAGTTAACTACTTAATTAACTAGATAATTATCTGGTTAACTAGTTACGTAACTAGTTAACCAGATAATTATCTAGTAAGTTATGTGGTTATCTGGTGGCAGAAATATGCCAAAATATAGAATTTAATAAATGATAATAAACTGTATAATACATGTAGACATAGTACAAAACATACATTAGTTAAAGTATGATAATAATAAGTATGTTATGTTTAGTAATTTTTTTGTTGGAGTTTGAATTCCGTGTTAGTATATTTTTGATTTTTATTTATATAATAAAACTGTTCAACCCTTCACCAACATCAATGGAAAAATGTATTATGTTAAATGGTTTTTATTTTAGTGATAACATAAAAAGAATGACAGAATACATCATGAGTTCACACTAAAGTTTACACAAAGTGCACTTGGAGTGCACTTCGTCCACACCTCTTGTGCACTTCATGTGCACTAGAAGTGCAGTTTAGTTTAGATTTATGTTATCAGGGTGTATATTGCTTGCTGCAGGTAGTTTACATACAGTGTGAAATCAGAATTATATATTTTTTTAGTTTATAGACTAATTTAAATGGAAATGTTTTTATTACTTTGAATATGTTATAAAGTTATAAATAAAGAACTTTGATTTTTATAATGCCCCTTTTGTCTGTCGATTTACGCTTTTTATACCCACCTGATGCCCACGGATACCGGAACTAAAATCTGATTGGTCCTTAATACATTTGATGCTCTTTGGAACTCTTGCACGGGAAGCACATTTGCAATCGCCTACATTGTCTTTGAATGAGCGTCTACCGTTACCCGTTTACAAATACTGCCTTGCAAACAAGAGAGGTAACCATACATGGAGACGCTAAAATGCAGTCATGACCGTTAACGTTACACATGTAACCCATCTCGGTCAAGTCAATGTTTAAGTCTGATCAGCAGCGTGTTCAGTTACTCAGAGCGTTCCAAAGTGTTCCGTAACGGAAGTGTCGGGACAACTCAACCCAAAGACAACTCAACCCGAGACAACTCAATCCCTTACTAACGGATGGAGTTGTCCAACTTAGAGTTAAGTTTTGCACGGGTTGAGTAGTCTTCGGGTTGAGTTCTCCCGTATCCGTAACGTTAGCTAGCAGTCGTTACTGCACACGGCGCAGATCACGGGTAAATCATGGTACTGACTATACTTTAAATTATTTTATGAACGAACAAAATAATTTTCATTAAAGCAGACACATTAACAATCCATTACATTTTAGAAACGCTATTAGAGTGGTAGCGTACATAAGAGCCTAAGAACTCAGACATATGCATGATGAACGTTAAGTTGGCAGACTCAGCAGACACAGCAGAAGGAACGATCCTTCTGCTGTGTCTGCTGGCAGAAGGATTAATCAACAGCAGAAGGATAAATCTTTCTGCTGGGTCTGTTGGCAGAAGGATTGAATTATAACAGATTAGAAGGATCAGACCTTCTGCTGGGGTCTGTTAGAAAAAAGAGAACATGGAACGATCTTTCTGCTGGGTCTGTTGGCAGAAGAATTGAATTATAACAGAAGGACCAATCCTTCTGCTTTGTTTTGTCTAAATTGTGGTTTAAAATAAGACTCGGTAATCAGCATGTATTTGCACATATTTATTGAAAATATCGAACCGAACTTTCGTACTGAGAATATTCGTACTTGATATATTAACATATATTTTGTCGCAATTAAAATAAGTTTATCTCACGTTTATACACCAAATGAAAGCTTGTTCTATATATAATTTGATTTTGTGAATAGATTGGTGAAATAATTGATTAAACATTTTTTTTATTAACAGCAGGATGTCAGTCGAACATAAATTCACATTCGAAAATTGGCCTGTTTTGTACACTCATCATGCCCTTATTGTTTGTTTATTGATCAAAATGTACCCGTCAAAACATTTTCCAAAGAGTCAGCTTAGCTTTAAAATGATGCAAAATATCACATGTCTTGTCTAAATTGTGTTAAAATAAGACTTGGTTATCAGCTTGTATTTGCACATTTTTGATGAAAAATCGAACCAAACTGTGGTAGGGCGAATTTTCGTACCTGTAATACATTCGGAACTCCTCGGCCATTCATGAAAGGTCGAGTGTGTTCCGAATGCTTGTAGTCTCAACACCTATCCTTACCATAAACAATACAACAAACACTACTGTTTGGGCGTGAGCGAGACGCGTTTATTGTACAGAAATATACATGTATTCACAATACTTATCTGCTTGTTACATTGACAATAAATATTAATAAATATATATTTACATATATACGTATGTGAGTCAACAAGAATAGTATTACACAATGATTTAATTATAACTCATTTCAAAATATATATAAATTTACATAACATTGATTGACGTACACATATAAGGTAAATGTCAGAAAAGACTGCGAGCCGGCTGCCCCGACACAAACCTTTTTAAAAGGAAGTGGAGGTAGAAGATAACCAGAACTCAGTCAGGATTCCCTCAAGAATAAACTTATTTACAATATTCCTTGTAAGGTTTCCTGTAAAAAGACCTAATCCGGAATCCAAACATATAGACCTTCCCGTCCGTGCACAGGCTGGAAAATTAGTTACATTAATACTGAATTGCACGCACTATAGACCAAATTCATCTTTCTCCGTGCGTGTGCGTATTTTCATTGTAACGGCGCAAGTTTGTTTGTACCGGGGAGGAAAGTCCAAATGCTTGAATTTCGTATATAGTCTTAACCAAGGGCTGCAAACAGTACAGTGTATCTTACCACTGTCTGACATTTATTATTGTAATAAAGATTTTTATGAAGTGTGCTATACTGAAAACAAAATATCACTGATGCATATATAAAGTATCAAAACATTATAAAGCCAAAACAATCAAAATCTAAAAACGATAATGTCTTCTATAGAATAAAGAACTAGCGTTTAATAAATGTGCAACTGTAAGTCAAAAATTGAATTTCCGTACAAGTGCGTTCGCTTCGTAGAATGATTCGCTTTGGCGCCCTAGCCTCTATATATACTCGGTCAAAAACCAACCAACCGTTTTGGTCACGTGCGTGTTGAGACAACGGTTCTCGGCTATACTATGTAACGCAGAGAACAAAATGTCTCAACACCTATCCTTACCATAAACAATACAACAAACACTACTGTTTGGGCGTGAGCGAGACGCGTTTATAGAAAATACAAAGTATAGAGGTTAAAGAAATTCAATTTTTGATGTCCTCAAGTACCAAACATTTCGTAAAATCAAGTTTTTGCCCAAATAATCAACTATGTTACTATCTTAGACCAAATCATGTTTTTCGCCCACCGTGACGTTTAAAACAACTAACATTTATTCGTGCTGCGTTTGCTGCAGTAGTAACTGTGCTGACTCTCAAAGAATCTAATTTATACCTAAATTCTAAATTTGAAGTAAATAAATTCAATTAAAAAACTATACGCTCTTAGGCCATGGTATGACGAAACCGTTTATTTGTCTCAATCAGGGTATATATGTCGAATAATTTGAAATGTATTCATTATAAACTGTACTAATGAATACGACAAAAACTTGTCTGAGATATACTGTGTTACATAAAATACAGACAGACATTAGATATGAATATGCCTGGTATCTATATAAATAGCAGCTCTAGCTTTCTTATTTGACTACAATATAGTCAGAAAATTTAATGTCAGGACCATTTTAACCTATTTCACTCATTAAAATGTAAACAACAAACACAATAGCATGCTAAAACCATAGCTTAAATCCTGGTATTCATAATTGTCATATCATTTTCATACATTTCACTTAATAATTGAAGTATACTTATGTAAAAATGTCTTTCCATTACCGGTGAAAGTTTCTAAAAAATTCTTCTTTTTAATGTTCTCCGTTGAACCTGAATGGCCAGGACTTGGATGCATCAATTTGATATCACGTTGATGTAAAACACTAGCTTACTTTTTCTCATTTAATCACACGACTAGGTAAAATGTAACACTATTATCATATATGTTGCTGGATTTGATGATAAACATTATCAAAAATATTGTCTGTACATGTGTAGATGTTTTCACAAGACATTCTGTTTATAAATATTCTTGGTCATCACCTGTGAACAAAGGATAAAATATAATGATTCACATACATAATGCAATACAAACACAGTAAATGTATATCAATATCAATTCTTACATTCGTTCTAAAATATATTCTTATACATAAAATACTGAATGGATAATTATCAGTATCATTTACAGATATACATATTTTTATTTGTAAAAATAACTTTATCTGGGTAACATCCTTCTATTTACAATATATCATCTAAATGTGCTGCCATCAAAATGCATTGCCAAAACTCAGCTAATTTTCATTTATTGGATCTATCAAGTTGCCTGTCTTAAAGTATCACCCTCATGGGCTCGAACCTAAGGCATTGCATCTCGGTCCGAAGCTCTACTGCTAGGTCATCTTTTTGCTCTTTCCTTAATTTTTTAAATACAACACAAAATCAATTTATGCCATGGAACGATCCAATTAGCATCAATAGTCCAGATATGATCGATCAATATTGTAATACCCACTGCGTGTGGTAACCACCATTTACGAACCTCGAAACCTCGTAGAAGTAAAACTTTCCACAATTATTATTGAAGTGGGCTAATAAATAATTTTCATTGTGTATGTGTCTCACAAATTGTCCAAAAAAATAAAAACAGTGTTTGGGTATAAACCAATTATCACTGTCCTTACATCGATCAGCTAATTCATTTCTTTGTATCTACCCCAGTTGTAACGGGGCTCTATAACGGTTACAAACTTTCATGATAACAACTGATATTTAACAGACCTGATTTAGTTCTGCCATAAGATATGACACATTTTACTTTTATATTATCTAGATGTACTTTGAACAACATTTAATGACAATTATTTTTGTCTTAAGAATAATGCCAACAACTTTCGCTTCATTTATGTAGAAAGTAAACAGAATCTCACTATGACTCCAAGAGCCAAAAAACCACATAACTGGCTTTGAATTCTGAATATTTCTCTATGCACTGATGTTTATAATCAGATTTACCATATATCTCGTCAAACGAGATGCTCACTTCCGGGAGCTCATTTATTTCTCTATGCACTGATGTTTATAATCAGATTTACCATATATCTCGTCAAACGAGATGCTCACTTCCGGGAGCTCATTTAAACCTTCTTCCGCAGGTACATTTGCCTCTGGGTTGTGGTCTATCAAATACCCACCATATTTATCGGCAAAATTATCGCAATAAAGCGAAATATCACATTACCTCGGACGTACTTATGATTTTTATTGTTATTAATGATTACGTCATTCTTTTTCTTTCAATTCTTGCAACAACATTTAAACTCAGAACAAGCTTCTTCTGATAACATAATATGAACATTCAACTCGCTTATGTCAGCATGCAAGTTTACATGTATCTAACTAATAATTTAACAAATTTAACAACGTTTCAAAGTACATTTTGTAAAGATATAATCTCTCTCTCTCTCGGACTACCGGTGCTTATTGTCTTACATGCAATAAAGACAGTTTTACGTTCTGCTAAAACATTTAATATTGGACAGTATAGAGAATTTCTAAATATTCAATTCTGTTTTCGTTTGTGAAAATACGTTTTAATATTGAATCGATGCAATGTTCTTATCATGTTACTTTTCTCAATGGAACATATGAGCACCTATATATATGTATACATTTACACAAACATACACACAACTACATATGCACATACATAAGAGTAAAGCAACTGAATAATACATCTTGTACATAAATATACAATTAAATGCTTTTGAATATTCTAAATGGCCTCGAATACCGTCATCTAGAAACACAATTACTTTATCATCCTGGACATACGTAATACAAAAAGCATCATCTGTTAAAGCGTTTATCGACTAATTTAACTATGAATAAATGAAAATGAGAATTCATATACATGTATACAGAACAAAACCAATCGTGGCTTTCCTATTTTTGTAACAGGCTGTAGTCTAGGGATTGACAACTAGCGGCTTAAATGAAAGCGGCTTGAATAATACAAACGATATAATCTACTGCACATGATTTCCACATGTTTAAATGTCTACTAGAAAATTTGAATGAGTGCATTATTATCTATATTCGACGACTTCGATAAACTACAGATTTTAGTACTTGTCTTTTTGAAGTTTTTCAACCGATAAATGATTTACCTTTGAACAGAGGTAATAAATGTTCTATGAGGTATTATACTTATCTTATAAGATAACCTGTCTTCAGTACAGTCTCCATCCCATGCACAACACGGACATGGTTTATTAGTCCTTTGGCTATGATCTATGATGTCATTAGCTGAATAATAAGAAATAATGAGGACATTGAATTATGATTTATTGTAAAAACATACTAAGAGCATAACCTATGTAAATTGGATATAGCTATACACTAACTTACTAAAATTTACAAAATTATAAAGAGTGCTTCGAAAAAATTTTTTATACAAAAACGTGTATTTTCTCAGTATGAATATGCTGAGATACATACTCATACACTAGCACGTATATACATATACATGTACATACATATCTTGGTAAATCTACACTATATCTCATTTGATACAATCTATGTATGTTTAAAACACAGTTGACTCCATATTAAGAGCTCTACATAATAATTGACCGCGGGTCGTCCGCGTAAACAATGCGCATATACATGTAATTATAATAATAATAATAATAACAACAACATGAAAGACTTTATTTTAACGAGGCTACACATTTGGGTAAATCCAATCTTCCATGTTGACTTAAAACATCACTAGCCCAATTACATTCCATTACATCGGACCGCGTTACTATTTTCAGTTTTATAGTTTAATTATTTGAAATTCATTTTATAAATGCTGTTCATGCGTCAGCTCATTCACTTATTTTTGTTGAGTGGACAATGCTATCGTTTAAAGTACGAAAACACGCATGACCCAGAATACGACATGTACATTGTTATCTTTTTTCGATTGAAATAATTTTTTGAAAAGCATACATACACTGTACACGCAAACATAATAATACGTGCGCGTATATTCATTTTTTAATTACCATACACTTACCTTTTGTCATCAAGCTAATAAATAAAAATATATGAATATACCTATTTCATTTACAAAACTAGTATAAACCTAAAAATATGTGAGTCTACCATGTGTAAGAGTGTTTTAAGTTCCACGTCTACAAATATTAATAGCAAGTCGTTATAATAACAAACTCATTTTATCATCATAGTTAAGTACATAACATCGATGTTTACACAGCGTATAATACACACGGTGACCAATTAAAACAATATAATACAGATTGACCCCTATAAAGCGTCCAATGTATAATTATCCTGTAATCATGACAAATCAAAATAAAACATTTAAATATTCCTTCCTCTATTCTTGAATAATAAGTTTCAGTAGACTTTGAAAACCCAAACCTTCAAGTTTTGCATTCAGTTTTAAATAATTATTGTATTGGCTATGCTAGCGCTTATTATTAAACGTTTGCGCGCAGTGCACAATATCATAAAATCAAATCAATTAGCAAAATTTAAGTATATTCACTTATCTTATCTTATCAAACATGTGTCCTATCTCTGATAATAAAACATGTTTATTAACAAATGTAGTCTCAATCTTCAGTTCAACTCTGTCGAGCTTCAATCCACGTGGTCTTCTAAGGTTGTAACTGTATAAAGGTTGAATTTCCGTACAAGTGCGTTCGCTTCGTAGAATGATTCGCTTTGGCGCCCTAGCCTCTATATATACTCGGTCAAAAACCAACCAACCGTTTTGGTCACGTGCGTGTTGAGACAACGGTTCTCGGCTATACTATGTAACGCAGAGAACAAAATATATTAACATATACATGTATTTTGTCCAAATTAAAACGAGTTATTCACACATTTATACATCAAAAGAAAGCTTGTTCTACAGTCTGTCTAATTGTGTGAATGAATTTGTGTAATGATTAGAAAACACGCTTTAATATACAGCAGAAGGATGTCAGTTTTAACACAAAATAACATCCGACAATAGGACTACTTTCTACACTAGCCATGTTGTTATTGCTGTTATCTTTCCACTGTACTGTTTTCTTTTTTTCTAACAGACCCAACAGAAAGATTCTGCTGTAGTTTAATCCTTCTGTTAACATAAGCAGCAGAAGGATCGTTCCATGTTTTCTTTTTTCTTACAGTACCAGCAGAATTCAATCTGTTATAATTCAATCCTTCTGCCAACAGACCAAGCAAAAAATGATCCTTCTGCTGTTGAATAATCCTTCTGCAAGCAGACACAGCAGAAGGATCGTTCCTTGCATACTAAAGAATCACGGTGCTTTACCTACAAAAGTCATGTACATTGTACGATAAGTATTCTGAGCATTTTTTGTGGAATTAGCGAATTAATTGATGAAAACCCGCGAATTTTCTTTTAGATACATTGTAACTGCCGAGTTTTTAGTAAAGTTGCTGACTTAAATTGGTTATAAATGGGTATTTTTAACACGAGATCGTTAATATTCTCGTAAAAATTTAAAAGGTTTGGTGTGGAGTGACAAGCTGGATTTTTTCTCAAAAACATCGACTTTTTAACAATTCATTTAACGTTTTCCCCAAGTACTGAGCTCTTTTTATCAAGCTAAATTCCCATTTTTGTTCACGAAATTTAAGTCAATCAAATTGACTTAACGAACGAAAATCGCCGACTTTCTTACTATAGAAACTTGCAAATTATTCACAATAAAAATTACTTTCGAAATCATCTGTTTCCTTTAAATATTTGCTTTAAATTCCGTCCAAAACTAGATTCTATACAATTCAGTTCAAATTACTATCCAACTCTATAACTTCCGTAAAGTTCTCTAGAACCTGGGTCTAGAGTTACGGTACCGTAACTCTAGCCACTGCCTAAATATTAAGTTTGTCAAGCTTACAAAGATATTTCCAAGTTCTTTTAAGTACATTTAGTTGGTTTGAAACCTTTTTGCAAATTGAATAGAGGTATGTTTAGTGATGTACCGATGATCGGAAAACATCGATTAGCGGCGTGTTGAAGCTCCCGATTATGATGATCGATTAAATTTAGTCAAAATCGATCATCGGCATGAAATTGTCCCGGTGCCATCCGGTACCGAATACGGCTTTTATACAGGGCTTGGCCGCGAGGGCGATTCGGGCGATAATGTCGCCTTGTGTGTTACCATTTCGCCCTATCAAAACATCAAGAAGAAGTCCACTTCGCCGAGTATTTCCGATTTCGGCGATTGAATAATAACGTGTGGACGTCAATTACTGATTACGCTCCGCCCAGCGAGTTTTTCACATGTCCCCAAAACAATGAACGTAAAGTTGGCAGACTCAGCAGACACAACAGACACAGCAGAAGGAACGATCCTTCTGCTGTGTCTGCTGGCAGAAGGATAAATCTACAGCAGAAGGAACGACCCTTCTGCTGTGTCTGCTGGCAGAAGGATAAATCTACAGCAGAAGGATCAATCTTTCTGCTGGGTCTGTTGGCAGAAGGATTGAATTATAACAGAAAGATGTGTCTGCTGGCAGAAGGATTGAATTATAACAGAAAGATGTGTCTGCTGGCAGAAGGATTGAATTATAACAGAAAGATGTGTCTGCTGGCAGAAGGATTAAACAACAACAGAAGAATCAATCTTTCTGCTGCGTCTGTTGGCAGAAGAATTGAATTATAACAGAAGGATAAATCCTTCTGCTGGGTTTGAAAGAAGAATTAAAAAACATAACAGCGGTATGGTAATAAGTATATGCAATATAATCATACAATCGTTTAGAGATGGCCTCACATGTCACGTACAAAAAGTATATCGGAACACCCGAATAGATATTCGTATATACACTGGAGTTCAAAAGTTTCTTTACAGATGTAAAATTAGCAGAATATGCTAAGATATAGGCTGCTCCACACGTTGATGTAAATTTAACAACTAATATACATTTTAACATGAACCCTCAGTTATATAATTTAATAGTATTTCCATTATTGTTAATATGTAGTTTTTAATAAAACATGACCTATTATTGTATACTGATTAAATTCTCTACAATAATTCAAGTGTGCAGAAAAAATATGAAATAATTAATTGTGTAAAGAAATGTTTGGACCCCAGTGTATGTATATATATATATACGGTGCCCTCCAAAAGTTACTGGACAAATGAAATTTTGAGAAAAACTTGTTATGCCTACCGCATATAATAGGGCTGTGGATCACCGAGCTAGTGGCGATCCTATCCAAACCACGATTCATGTGTAGCGATTCACAAATCGAACCACGAATCACTTGTTTATGGAGAAGCATACAGGAATTCATGTAATAACAAAAATAAGTGAATAGTTACAGATGCTTACACTACATGGAAATCCATGAACTCTAAACATTTCTATTATTAGATCTTTTATGGATATTTTTAGTGATAACATTTTAGTTTAAATGTGTTTCAATCGAAATTTTGACACAAGATATTACGTTCCCTACATAAGTTACAGTTTTCATTAGTAGTGCGGCTCGTTTTCAGTGGAAATTAAGCTTAAAATGTTCTTTATATTTTTTCATCAAAAGATCGCGATCCGACGATTTCGGACGTGACGAATATTCGTACTCGATTTTCTGGTCGAGATCGCGAATATCCGAGTACTCGGATACTCGCAGCACCCCTACCATATAACTTTACTAGTAGTTAAGCATGTTTTTGTAAAAGAAAAGAGTTTAAGATCATAATTATATTGATAAACTCTTTGAATTATCATTTTGGAGTTTGCTGAAAAGACTCATTGTTTCTTTCTTCAGGAGTAAATATGAACCTGTTTGTTCTAAAATCCAGGATTTAGTCCAAGGGCTATTGGAGGGCACTGTATAAATTATATTTGTATATTAAATATGGTTGTATCGATGTACTCAATTACAAAACTATTAAAAACTCAGAGTTGTATAGGATTTAAACTAGCGCAAAATAAATTGTTTTCGTGCTGGAACGTCGACTCAACTACCTGAGATATTTTCATATACATTCTTGAATGTTGTCAACAACCTATTACTGTGTTAAGAGGATTCTGCTAAACGGATCAACTTCTGGCGGTGTAAAATAATGTCTATACCTTCTGAAATTTTCTTATGAGTGGTCTCAATTGTGTCGTTCGAACTTTCCTCGAAATACCTTTAAGGGATCACTCCGCTGCCCTTATATTTTCATTTTGGTTGTTCGAAGAACAACTATATACAACAATTTTGAGAAATCAGTATAGCTCACTTCAAAATCTACTTTTACAGGTAACTGAATGGACACAACATTTCAAACATGTGTTAAACAAAGAAAAGTTTGAATACAAAATAGTGTTATAATTACATATAATTAACCAAATACTAAGAAATACTGCACATGCAATTTAAGAAGCACAGCAAATTATTATGATATCGGGAATAAAAGTTTTTACAGCGGTGAAGATTAGCAGTGGGAGCCCTATTCAAATGGTTCCACATTGTATTACTCTAATTATCGTCGGTCCTGACCAACGATTTAGACAATTATCAAGATTTGAGCACTTGTGTTGACATCGGTTGCCTTAAGCCAATCAAAACGATGCATTTGAGGTCACGTGATGAAAAAAATGACGTCGAGTAGTCAAAATAGGGGTGCGTGTATGGACTCGTCGACGCTAAGTTTTGTCGGGTTACCTGTTTGTATTACCAGAAAATACCATTATTGATATATGAACGAGTACCAGTTTCAAGAAAGTTGCAATGTAAGACCAGAAAACATGCATAACTAATTGTAACATGTTCATTTCTTAAAAAGAACTCGCATTTGTTGAAACACAAAAAACCTTTCTTCCTTACTTTTTATTGTTGATTGTTTAATTATTTAAAGAAACGCATATTGAAAACCAAGTCTCATGTTAGAGAAACAAAAGTTTTATTGCACAAGAAATTGAAATGATACAAAAAAGACAATTAACATTGTTTGTTACATAATGTTATTCATTTTACCAAGTTATCAGCATAAGTATTAGTAAGAGATTGTGATATGTAATGTGTTGACAATTAAGGTGTATATATATATACATGTATATACCTCATCTCATTAGTTTGTAATAAGATGTGAGCATTAAAAACATATTGAAAATGCTAAGCATGTATTAAGCATAAAATAAAACAATAATTTAAAGATTTAAAGAACTGGAAACAAATAACAAGAGAGCCATGATGGCACTTACTCGCTCACCTGAGCCTAATTACTCAAAATTATCTAAACATAGCATTCTGATAATATTTGCAACAAACTTCAAGTGTAAATCATTAAGATAAACATTATATGTTTGATTAATATCACATCAAAAAGAGAAATGCAACCAAATGTTGTGAACATGTAAGGTTTCCCAAAACTTTCTCATAAAACAGTATTTAGCAATTAGCTTGTATGCTGGACCTTTGAGCCCAAGGTGAACTTGTAATATGTTGCTCATTCGTTCGGTATAAGCATAAAATATGTCTGTATACCTGGTCTTCCGGGGTCACACTTCACCGTTTGGGCTCTTCAGGGGTTCGAACCCACTATAAAACGTTTAGAGTACATGTATTATATGGCTAATTTGAGGTCAAGCCCCCGCTTTCAGCCCCAAGATAGACTATTATGGAGGGGCTCATTCGAATAGTATTAGCATAGTGTGCGTCTGTATACCTGGTCTTCTGTGGTCAGATTTCACCATTTGGGCTCTACGGGGATTCGAACCCACTTAAAAAATACATAGTAAGTATATCTATTATATGGCTTTTTTTAGGTAACACCCCTCCTTTTAGCCCCAAGATGGACTTGTATGATATTGCTCATTCGCTTGGTATTAGCATAAAATACATCTTTATACCATGTCTTCGCCGTTTGTGCTCTACAGGGGTTCGAACATATAATTGCAAATGTGGTTCAATTCAATTGTTACAGTGTCCTGTTAAACAGTGTACAATAGATTAACTTACATTTCCAGTAAAACTATCTGCTATTAGGGAGTAAGAAATGTCATCTGGCGGCCATAAGTATATCTCAGAGGCGGATACAGAACAGGGCTTAGGGTGGGTACGGGAGGGGTTTCCCGAAATTTTGAAAAATGAAGGTCTAAAATTGAGCATTCGAGCACCCCTCCCGTACCCCTTTAAGGAACAGTTAAATTACTTGTTAGTGTTTCTAATATTTCCATCACATTGAGTCAACGAGGTGTGTCCAGTAACCTTTTTACGGTATGTAATCACATTTAAAGCATTTACTTCTTTTATTTAATAAATGCTCGTTGATTTTATTTACATACTATTTTGAAAAAAACATCATGCAAAACACTTGCTTTTCCAAATGTTAACTACATGTGTATGTATTTTTCAAAACTCGCAACAATATTGAACCCAATATTCATTGTTTTTTTTTCTGTGTAAACATTGATGAGAATATCCGATAGTTAGTGAAATTATACTTCAATTCATGCTGTAGATTTATCATGCATTATATTTGAGTTTGGTCAAATTTAGAAGAAAAAAAAAGAAATGTTGTTATATGGTACTTAAGAAATTTTGGATTCGTCGATAACCATATCATACTAAATAGTAAAGAATGTTTTTCTTCATTTAACATATTGCGGAAATTTATTCTTCCATCTTATAAACCTCCTTAATTAACATACAAAAACATATACTTGACAGGGAATGGCTTATATATATTACAAAGGAATTAATTCTATGTCATTTTGTTTTTAAATATAGGGTAAAATGTTTTATTTTAAAATAATTACACAATTTACAACTATGACCGTGTATTTTATTTGCTTTTTGTTTTGACAAGATACTGCTAATCTGGTTAGAGTTATCTTAAATGGGCGATTTTTTTGTAAAATCGACAAATTTTCTCACCGATTCGGTGTTTTATACAAGTTACCAATTTTATTTTTATAAAATTCTTGGCGTTTTTATCGTCACTTGAGCACTAAGTGCTCAAGGTGAGCTATTGTTGTGGTCTGACCAATGTGCGTTAGTGCGTGAGGGGGTGCGAGGGTGCGTGTGTGCGTGCGTCCGTCGTCAACAATTTCTTAAAAATATTCTTGTCAAAAACCATATGATCTACAGTTATTAAAATTGGCATGTGGCATCACTAGAAGGCGCTTTACAAAAAATGTTCAAATTATACCCCTGGGGTTTAAATTGACCCCACCCCAGGGGTCACAAAATAATTTAGAATTGCATGGAAATTTAGATTTAAAGAAATTTAGTTTATGGAAAAAGTGGATTTTTAGTCCATGGAAAGAGTGGATTTCTAGTCCATGGAAGGAGTAAATTTCTAGTCTATGAAAAGTTGATTTCTAAAAATGGGTTTTTAATCTATATAAAAAGTTGAATTTTACTCTATTTGGTTACGAAAAATATTGGGGACGAATCATTGTTTACATCTTGATTCGTCTTCAAACTTCTCGTACCAAAAAAGTTGATTATGAAAAGTATTGGAGACATATCTTTGTTTTCATTTCGATTCGTCCTCAACCATTTCCTAATAGCAAAAAAGTTGGTTACGAAAAGTATTGGGGACGAATCTTTGTCTACATTTCGTTTCGTTCTCAAACTTTCGTACCATAAAAAAATGGTTACGAAAAGCATTGGGGACGAATTTTTGTCTACATTTCGATTCGTCCTCTAACTTTTCGTTACGGAAAAAGTTGGTTACGAAAAATATTGGGGACGAATCTTTGTTTACATTTAAATTCGTCATCAAACTTTTCGTTCCCAAAAAAAGTTGGTTACGAAAAGTATTGGGGACGTATCTTTGTCGACATTTCGATTCGTCCTCAAACATTTCGTACCAAAAAAGTTTGTTACGAAAAATATTAGGGACGAATCTTTGTTTACATTTTATTTCGTCCCCAAACTCTTAGTACCCGAAAAAAGTCGGTTACTAAAAATATTGGGGACTAATCTTTGTCTACATTGAATCTTGGGGATTCGGCCCTGACCATTTCGACCCAAGTTTTTTTTGAGTACGCAAATATTTGGGGACGAATCTTGGGGATTCGGCCACTGACCATTTCGACCCAAATTATTTTGGGTACGAAAATATTAGGGGACGAATCTTGGGGATTCGGCCCCTGACCATTTCGACCCAAGTTTTTTTGAGTACGAAAATATTAGGGGACGAATCTTGGGCCCCTGACCATTTCGACCCAAGTTTTTTTGAGTACGAAAATATTAGGGGACGAATCTTGGGGATTCGTCCCCGAACCATTTCGACCCCAACTTTTTTGAGTACGAAAGTATTTGGGGACGAATCTTTGTTTACAATTGATTCGTCCCCGAACCATTTCGACCCCAACTTTTTTGAGTACGAAAATATTTGGGGACGAATCTTTGTTTACAATTGATTCGTCCCCGAACCATTTCGACCCCTACTTTTTTGAGTACGAAAATATTTCGGGACAAATTTTTGCTTACATTTTGATTCGTCCCCAAACCATTTCGACCCAATATTTTTGGGAAGTTGGGGTCGAAATGGTTCGGGGACGAATCAATTATAAACAAAGATTCGTCCCCAAATATTTTCGTACTCAAAAAAGTTGGGGTCGAAATAGTTTGGGGACGAATCAAATGTAAACAGATTCGTCTCCAAATCATTTCGTACCCAAAAAAGTTGGGGCCGAAATGGTTAGGGGACGAATCAAAATGTTAACAAAGATTCGTCCCCAAATATTTTCGTTTTTTAAAAAGTTTTGGTCGAAATAGTTTGGGGACGAATCAAATGTAAACAAACATTTGTCCCTTAATAATTTCGTACCCAAAAATGTTGTGGTCGAAATGGTTTTGGGACGAATCAAATGTAAACAAAGATTCGTCCACAAATATTTTCGTACCGAAAAATGTTTTGGTCGAAATAGTTTGGGGACGAATCAAATGTAAACAAACATTCGTCCCTCAATTATTTCGTACCCAAAAATGTTGTGGTCGAAATGGTTTGCGGACGGATTAAATGTAAACAAAGATTCGTCCCCAAATCATTTCGTAACCAAAAAATTTTGGGTCGAAATGGTTGGGGACGAATCAAAATGTAAGCAAAAATTCGTCCCCTAATATTTTCGTACTCAAAAAGTTGGGGTCGAAATAGTTTGAGGACGATTCAAATGTAAACAAAGATTCGTCCCCAAATATTTTCGTACACAAAAAAAGTTGGGGTCGAAATAGTTTTGGGACGAATCAAATGTAAACAGATTCGTCCCTCAATAATTTCGTACCCAAAAATGTTGTGGTCGAAATGGTTTGGGGACGAATCAAGGTGTAAGCAATGATTCGTCCTCAAATATTTTCGTACTTAAAAAAGTTGGGGTCGAAATAGTTAGGGGACGAATCAAATGTAAACAGATTCGTCCCCAAATCATTTCGTACCCAAAAAATTTTGGGTCGAAATGGTTGGGGACGAATCATAATGTAAACATAGATACGTCCTCAAATATTTTTGTAACCGAAAAATTGTTTTGAAATTATTAGGGGACCAATAAATTGTATGCAGATTCGTCTCCAAATGCTTTTATTACCGAGAAAGTTACGTTCGAAATTCCTCAGGGACGCATCAAAATGTAAACAAATATACGTCCCTAAATATTTTTGTAGCTAGAAAGTTGGGTTCGAAATTACTAGGGGACGAATCAAACTGTATACAATGATAAGTCCGATAATTTTTCGTAACACATCAATTTAATTAGTACGAAATTGCTCGGGGACGAATCCTTTTTGATTAAAAAAAACAAGAACACAATTTTTTTTAATTTACTTGGACAACAAGCATCTCAAGGACAAAAAGTCCGAGACGACTTGTTTAATTTCAGCAGGACACGCGTATATGGACAACAAACATCTCAAGGACAAAAAATCCTAGATGACTTGTTTAATTTCAGCAGGACACGCGTATATGGACAACAAACATCTCAAGGACAAAAAGTCCGAGATGACTTGTTTAATTTCAGCAGGACACGCGTATATGGACAACAAACATCTCAAGGACAAAAAGTCCGAGATGACTTGTTTAATTTCAGCAGGACACGCGTATATGGACAACATTCTTCTTCTGTAGTGATCATACGTTTTACATTCACCAGCTTGATATGCTTGATTAGTACTACTGTTCATAATGTTCAATCTGAAAAAAAACAAACAAGAAAATTTAACTGAAGTGTGATATTTTGACAGATTAAACTACAATTTTTTGTTGTTTTTAAGCACCCATTTCAGAATCAAAAGATTAAACACACTTTCTCTACAACTAACGTTAATTTTGTTTAGTCCGATAAAAAGTCTAATTCATGATAAATTACTAAGTCAACAGAAGGGCTAGTCTCAAAATTTCAAATAAATTAAGTATACTATGAAAGCATTCACATTCTATACATCAACCAAAGAGAGTTTTGTAACTACCACTTTTAATTACTGCAAGTTAGTTCAAAGTGAAATGTAAAACCATATTTTTTAACACTGTTGAGTAGGTTCACTAACAACAGCATTTCCTAATTCAAGATTTATAATCATCTAATGCTTTAACAGATCAGATGTACATAGCTTGCAAATAACTAGATTTAATATTGAATTTTTTTTTCAAGTTTAATAAACACTAAGCATATTAGAATTGAAACTTATCATTACAATTTTTATTGAATGTATGTGAAATCAGCAGTAATATCAGCAGTAGGGTTTCAAAATCGGGAAAAAATCATGATCGATCATCGGAAATAATCAAACGACCCTTTTCAATCAATCATTGATTTTATAATCGATACATTTACTCAGGGTTTTTATTCTGAAAATATATGATAATATATATTTTTATATACATCATGTATATGGCAATACCTTGGAATGGTTTAAGTGATGTTGTTTCTTATAATAGAATATTAAACCATGTATAATAAACCTATAACTAGTGGTTTAGTGGTTGTTTATGTTTAATAATAAAATCAATTTTCGGACATTTTCAGTACCCATACAGTATAGAAAAGGGACTATATATTGTCCAGTAATGGCGAATTTAATGTCGCCGACCAAAAATGTTGACACTGATCTCAATAATTTACAATAACAAAGTAGTAGTAAAATGTAATCATCATGTTTTAATTGAGAAGAGTTTTATTCCCATGAAATACTGTTTTTCTAGTAATATTAATAAATTAAAACTTGACTGTCTAATTGTCAATAAAAATGAATAACTGATATTAGCGATAATCGATTATTAAACTTCATAATCGATTGTCTCCCAATTCTAATGAAACGATCGATTATCGATTATAATCGATCATCGTTAAATCCCTAATCAGCAGTACAACAGTAAACCTTTACTGCTACAATTTCATGCATATTATTTATTATTATTTTCCGTCAGTTAAATGTAGAAATGTTATTCATTTTAATGTTTAACATTGAAGCTAGATGAAGTCGACAGTAACATTTAGAACAGTACCTAAAATTTACATTCTGATTATATTGTTTCTTCGAATTTGATTAATATGATAATATGTATTCAATATTTCAACTTGACTATCATCATAGCCGTCTTAACCATAACCATTATTATTGAAAGTTGGAGCAATACAACCATCATTTTCGAAAGTTTTACTGCTGTACTGCTGAAACTTTTAGCAGAAATTTTTTACTGCTGAACTACAAACTTTCTGGCAGTAAAGTTACTGAAGTTACTGCTTTACTGCTGACTTCACATACTCTTCTACTATTCACCTTGATTACACATGTACATGTATAATTAATTATATTGAAGAGACTAGCAACTAATTGCACTTGGATATAAAAATAGTAAAATACTTTGTGAGTACAGTGCCAACCAAAAGTTTGGAGTCATGGAAATTTAATGTAAAAATTCTTCAATTTCATTGCTTGCTTTTGTAGAAACATTATTTTAAGTACATTTTGTAAGGTTGGTGATAAAATGAAAACAATTTAAATAAATGCATCATATTTATAAGACTCAGCATCTGACATAACAAAGCCTCCAAAACAATGATCAATGTAATGCTTTTTCTTATAAACGAAGTTTTATATTACTTCTGTAGACTTATCTATAAGTAGAGCCATAATTAAAAAAAACCATTCTTTAATAAACATTTTCACATTGTCAATAAAAGCTACTAAAAGGCCTAGAAAAAGAAAATATCTCCAAAAGTTAGGTTGCCACCTTATAATTATATACTGTCTTTGACTTCAAACCATTCAGTTCGCAATTGTACAATACTTAATCAGAACAACTCATGTCGCTAGTCTGGACAACTCAACCCGAAGACAACACAACCCCAGAACAATTCAATCTGTATCATATATTATTATTGTAATTAATTATTAAATCTTTATTTAATTTAATAATTAAATTTAAGCTCAGATTAAAATTGATTTTAAATGTTAAATTCTCACTTTTAAAGAACTATGAATATCAAATAATCATTTATTTTATTCCTCAATATCTTCAATACACAATAAACTTAGAATTATGAATAATACAGGATCAGAGTTGTCCACAGGTTGAGTTGTCCCAACTTCAGGTTGAGTTGTCTATGAGTGGAGTTGTATTGGACCCTGACAAAACACAGTTCATTTAATATAAACCAAAGAAAAAAGTACCTGTTCCTTACAGTTGAAATTTCTTGAGATGAAGGTCTAAAGAGTAGATTCATTGTTTTATGGTCACCATAACCATTCATAACTTCACTAAAAACATTCTAGTTCTGTAATAACAAAGGGAGATACCTATCAAGTATCAATGTATAAACATAAATGAGCATCATTTCATTGTACATGTCGTAAGTTTAGGGCAAAACGGTCATAACTCACTCTTTACTTCAATTGAGTTAAGCCATTTTGTGCTAAAACCCGGGATAATATGTTCAATTTTATTTGTCTGTCAGAGACGTATACATTAACTCCACTGATTTAAATCTAATTTTATCAATCAAAAGTACAGAAGTACTGTAATGAATATTCAAGTCAATGGGATTAATTTATGCACCACTGAAAGTTGAATAAAATTGAACAATAGTTTCCAATTATATGTATTTACAGTTCAATTTTCAAAATTGTGGGATAATTTTATAAATATATCCACAGCCTAACTAAAAAACGTTGGTTATAAGTAAGTTTATTCAGAGACATCTAATTCCCTGGTTTATTATACAATTATCATTTAACACATGAAATTATTCATATTTTGAAAAACAAACAATAACATTTAAGGTAGAATTCCCATAATGCTATTTTACAATCATTCATATTTTTTAAAATCATGATAAATTATTGGATATAATATTTTTCATTCCTTACATTATATTATTAATTTAGCATGAATAAGATTCATCAAACAATAGTCTGTTGTAAAGTTACTGATATTTTTTTAATCTAAGTGAATAATTATCTCTGTTATATATGAAAAATTGTGCTATCTTAAATTTGCCGATACTAGATTCTAGTTTACATAGTATAAAAATTATTTGATGAAAAATTATCTCCCTTTGATATGGAAATAGTGTAAGTTTTAATTTCTCTATATAAAAAATAATAGTAGATAAAATTTAAGTAAATGACAAGGAGAAAATATTGAAAAGTAAAATTAGATAGAGTCAACTACCTATGCTCGGTCACCCCATCTAAATTTCAGTAAATAAAAATAGAAACCTCATGATTTTGTCTATATTTAGGGCTATCTGTCAAACCCTCGCGGAAACCCAAAATCATGATCATCTAAACGCTTGATTGTTTTTGCAGACAAAATATGCGGATAGCACCTGCTGTTGTCGCTAGAAAATCGTGTGTGAACAGCTCCATCTTATTCACTAATAATAAGTATAATAATTTAAGAGATATCATAATTTACACAAATCCATAATATTCAATCAATAATTTACCCGTTTACAACAAAACTTTCACATATTTACTTCTATTTTACTAAAAACAAGGTGACCGAGCACTGGTCCGATTTTTTCTAAATATGCCATGTTTTACCTATGGTGCTCCGCGCAGATTTTATCCAACATCCGGGTTCTTCAGATGCTTGTTTTTTTGGAAACGAAAGTTAGCAAACATGAAGATGCTTTTACCATAGGAACTTTGACTGAACTATTTGAAATCTGTATACCAAAATCAAATTCGAAAAAGTGACCGAGCATAGGTAACGTCACTCTACAAGTTTTGTGAAAAATTTACTGTAGATAGAATATTAGTGTTTTATTAGGGAAACTCTAACTCTAACCTAAATTATCACATTTTATTTCAAGTTATGATTGAAGTTTCTCAATTGATTCAATTAGAAAATTTATTAGTTTTTAATAAACAAAATCTTGAATTTTAAATCAACTATATAATTCCATGAATCTTATAGTTGACAGTTGACTCACTTATCATAAATACATTGTAGAATGTTATCTAAAATTATATAAAATTATTTTCTTTTAAAAAACATTCTACAAAGTATTTATAATGCTTTTCTAATTAATGAATTTCCAAAAGAGTAAAATTAAACATAACAATTAAATAAATAATTACCATAAAATGGTTATGTAAATTTATCTTAATATTAAACTACATTGTATATATTAAAATATTTTAGTCAGCAAAAAATAAACAATGTCTTTTTATGCAATCATGATCATCATATTTCATATATTTCTCATTTCACAATCATATTCTAAAGTGTTTTTATTTCATAAATATTTTCACAACACGCTAAACTTACACTTTAAAAATCAATTGAGAACTTAAACATGATTTTAATAACTTTGATAACTCAAATAACTAATAAAATATTTTAACAGGGTCAAATCTAGTTTTATTTAATAAGGGAGATAATTCTGACTGTCTTGTTTAAGTCAGTTTTTAATAATACTACAGTGGTCTCCCTTGTTATAATTAATCATTATTGAACTTGTTGAACTGTAAAGGTATTTTGACTCTAGCAAATATTTCTTGTCATAAATTTTTGCGGCCTTTCCACCAGTGTATATAGTCATGTGATCTTCAAAATGAAAACTAACACTCAATTTTCATTAAATTCTTGCAGCAACCAAACAATATAGATGATGCAAATAAGGCATAAAATAACTATTACATTTCCAATTCCAAAATGATCATATTATCCTATGAGTTGTAATTGTTAACTTTAAGTTTGTTACAAAAAATTAATTTTGCAAAAACCTAGTTTACTCTCTGTTCAATTTTTGTGCAAAGGATTTTAGCTTATGATCAATATCTATAGGATCAACTGGGAATTCCTGGGGAAAAACATACCCTTGTTTCACAGGCACTGGAGTCCTTACATTCATTAAAATATTTATATTAATGATTAAAAATAACATTGTTGAAAAAAACACCATAAAACGGTCCTTTTATAACTATCGCTTTTGAGTCGTCACAAATCTTATTATAATGTAAATATCTATATGGTATTGAACCGTTTTGGAAATGATCCACAGTCAAACTGATTTTTTACATTTTGGGAAATGACTGGACATTAAAACCGGTTGTAATTGAAAGCTGACACATATTTTTACAAAATTGGAAAGTATCAACAATATATCTTATATAATTATCATAGAATTAAGCGTTATTTCATTAATTTTATTTTTCAGCGATTGAGAGACACTGCTGACTTCCGGTATAATTTACCGAGTTGTAATATGCGTTCTGATTGGTCTAAAACTCCGCGAAACTTTTCCCGTAATCTGTCACTGTAACGATGCGATTGGTCTATTGGTTTCTTAATTACACGGACATTTTATAAGTTACACGATAGATGTATTGACGGCCAAACGATAATGCGAATTAAAGAGAAATTGCCTGTGTAATGTATTTATATAAGCATTTAGATCTTGGTTTGTAAACACGCCATTTCTGTAGTGTACAAAAGTGCTACTTTGCGTTGTATTTTATTTCTTCATTAAAGGATTTCAATATTTGCCAGTGCCAGTGCCTGCCTGACCGCAAATCAAAATTTAATGTCCCCATGTAGCGGCAACAAGAGTCGCAGATTGATCTAAATTCAGCATGACAATTTGTTGATGTTTGCACTGGCTTCGTTTCAATGACAGATTACAGGAAACTTTCGCGGAGTTTTAGACCAATCAGAACGCATGTAACAAAACCTTAAATTATACCGGAAGTCGGCAGTGTCTCTCGATCGCTGAAAAGTGAAATTACTGAAATAACGCTCAATTCTATGATAATTATATAAGATATGAAGTTGATACTTACCACTTATGTAAAAATATGTGCAAGCTTTAAATCAGAACCGGTTTTTATGTCGAGTCATTTTCCGAAAAATGAAAATTCAGTTCGACCGTGGATCACTCCGAAAACGGTTCAATACCATGTGTATATTATAATAAGCTGTGGCATGACTTTAAAGCCATAGTCAAACAGGAACCGTTTTTCTACGTTTCTTCACCCATGTTATTTTTAATCATAAATATATTAATAGTTTATCCAATATAAGGACTCCAGTGCCAGTGCCTTGTTTCTGTAGATTACATGACAATAGACCCTGTATACTAAGGGTTGATTTGTTCACATGTTGAGTTGTCTTTACTTACAGATCCAGTCACCTTACTTAGAGTCAAGTTGTCATTGGGTCTGTTGCCTAAGCCAATCACTATGTATCACTTTGCCCCCTGGTACTCTCTATTTGATATCACATACTTATTCCTTTTGGTGTAAGAAGGGTACCAGGGCACAAAGCCCTACTTAGCAATATGGTTATGAAACTGGCCCCATGTGTTGAGTTGAAGCAGAACAGCCGAGAATCTAATGTTTCATGATCTATCAAATAAAACAACTACAATAACCAAAAAATACCTTCATATATCTTTTTCTCTTGTCACTACATGACATACATCTGATCTGGAATGTTTCTGTCTCAAGTTTGACCATAGCCTAAGTTAAGTGATATACTACATGCAGCAGACATCCAAGGATGATCCTGTAAAAAAAAGACGAACAAATTGTTAAAATACTTTAGCGATTCTGTTTCTTGTTTTATGTATATTTAGTACTTTATGTAACTACAGTTAAATTTCATTCAACTGTCGGTGGGGCATACATAGATAACTATTTTATTGATCATAAGTACAGAAATATTGTAGTAGGTACTTAAATACAAGGGGTAAATGTATGTGCGAGTGAAATAAAATTTAGCCATACTCAGTTTGTACAAGTACAGATTTTCCCTTTTATCTCTTCAAACAGATTTTTTTTAACGTCGTATTCAACACATATTTAGGTTATATATACAACGGCCAGCTGTTCCTTCTATAGTTTTCCTGGACACTTCTATCACCAGTACTAACTTACCCTACCACGAGGCCGACAACTCATGTAAAGGGTATGACCTACCGCGACCGGGTTCGAACCCACGATCTCCGTATTCGAAGTCAGACATGCTAACCACTACGACACGGCTGCGTTTCTCTTCAAACAGATTTGCCGGTACAAAATTTGAAATCTACAGTGACAGATATCACCATTTTTTCTTAGACAAAACAACATAGTCTATAGTCATTGTCACATACAATTACAACTAAACACATAAAAAATAAAATTCTTTTTTCGTCAATTTCTCTTTCCAGACGAAAAATTTAATGACAATCAAACAGTGTCTAAAAACATGATACTTTACTTTCCCTAAACAATTCAAATTGATCTTGTGAGTTTTTACCATTAGCTCTAAATCCTTTGTGCACAATTTATGTTAAAAAGAAAACTGAGTCATGTGAAATATAATTTGTACAGAAGATTCAGAGTAAACAGTAACATCTCACAGGCTCATTTTCAGACAAGAAATGTGATGGTTAATTTATGTGCTACTTGATTCTTTCCTTTTCTTATTTATTTAGCTGTTGCATAACCTTGATGAAAAACATATATGATGATAATTTGTTTACAAACTGAAGACTATACCCCGAACAAAATTAACCTTGATCGTACAGGTTTAAGTTTCACATAAAACTTAGTTCTAATAGGTAAAGGATATTAACTGAGTGCGAGGGTTTTCTGAGTTAGAACAACCTGGCCGTGGACTTCTCGTGAAAATCTGAAAAAAATTTGAGAAGTCCAAGACCAGGTTGTTTTAACACAGAAAATCCATAGCACGAGGTTTATACCTGACTTACACAACAATTTGAATGATTATAGTTACACATGTTCATTGATTGGGCATGGACAACAATTTTACAAAGAATTTGATTTGCATGTATTTTTTTCTCACACGCGCATTACCCTGACAAATTACACAATTGTAGGTCTTACATATCTGTTGGATATAGTTATGAGCAGTGTTATCTTACATCCTTAAATTCTAGATCCTATTTAGTTTGGTTGTAATATTGTAAGTCAATCAGCCAGAATTCTAAGTATTTAAGGTGGTTTACGTCGCTACTTAATCATTACATGAATAAATACAACATATACATTTTGTTTCTTTTGAAGACATTCAAAGTTCTGTATATATTTTCGAAATGATCTAAGTTTTGTTTAAACATTTCATGGAAATACAATAAGTTTTGTGGTAAAGACAATATTTCAAAATTAATCAGTTCGTATTTATAATGTATTTTAAATTCTAAATTTACAGGAAGACTACGAATTAACATTTCACGATGGCAGGTTATTCTTTTTCACGTGCCCGGGTTGATATCTAAATATCAACTCGCTCATGTGAAAAAGAACAACTCGCTCATGTGAAATCTTTTGTTTTACAAGGTCGTTCCAAAATAAATCAACCCATGTTAAACAAAAGAAGCGGTTGCCTTTTCTGATAATCAGAGTGTATCAAATGATAATGTGTCATACATTCATATCAAACTCAATAAAAGATTCATGATGGCTACTTATCAAAGTTACTAAAAGAGGACTTCAAATTTTTCCTGTTTCATACCACCATGTATATTAATAACCCAAAAGGCAGGCCATAGTGTAGCCTAGAACACTCCTAAATGATGCTACATAAAAATTCTACATGCACTAGGCCACATGGTTTCAGACAAGATTATTTTAACAATTTTTCTTTCTTGTTAAGATTGTTAACACTGTCATTTTTTATCTCCCTATTTGAACATTGTAGATGACGCATGCATGAAAGTTCAAAATATAAATTACTCAGAAGATATTTTTATCAGACTTCTATACATACATTGCAATTCTATATGAAAATTAGTACTCCTAAATAGTGATTCCCTTTTTCAAAAGGGTGTGATTTAAATGATGTTTCTATACTTAGTCTAATAGACAAAAGAAACTGGACATCTGTATAAACCTTAACTTTTATGTTTAAGAAGAGGAAACTCCATATAAATTTGGTATCAAATTGAAGGGAACATTCTAAACAAGAAATGCTTTTTAAAAAGTTGCGAATCAATTGCAATAAATGATTTTGATTTTAATGGTATATATTTTCAATCTAGTCAAGTAGTTTAAAGTCAAATTGCTATTCTGTGTGCTTATAACGAGTGTGACAACCTCGCTGACATCTTAATGTGGCCACACGTTGATGCATTGACCGCTCGTACTTTAAAACATGGGCAATTGAAAGACGTTCCTACTCCTCCAACAACGCGATGCAAGAGCACAGTCAGTCCATTTCGTGCAATTTATGTCTCTAGAACAGGTTGCAAAATCTGGTCAACATATTCGTGTTCGTCAAGATTGACATTTATTATGCAATTCGTGAAAAGAATATTCGCATCCGTCTATGTCACAGATGTAGCTTCTGTCCAATGTATGAAGGCATATAACATATGGGCCGAGCATTACTTTTAGACATTGTCGTACCATCTTGTATAAGATCCCATATTATAGAGCAGTTGCAGTCGACGTTCGGAACGGATAAAGTACTTGAGCGAACGTAATAGCTCGGTCAATTCTGACGTTCATAACTTTACTTCGACCAGACATAGCTTTGTCGTTTATGGATGCTGTGGTGTCAAACAGCTCAATGATATTCATTTTAGTCATTAAGTTACAGTTTAACGTATGAGCAACATCTACTAGGCTTTGCCCAGACACCAAGAGCCTCAGACCTCGGATACGATCAGTTTCATTTAACTTTTGCAAATTTCATGGGGATAAAGCAATGAAATTGTTTTGATTTTTCGATGGTCGTGTTGAAAGCGTAAACGAAAAACGACATCAAAACAATGCAAGTTTATTTTCTCGACGTGCTCAAAGAAAACGCGTTTTTCAACAAAAGCGCTATAAATTGAAATCGGTTGAGTGATAAGTCGCAAAATCATGGGTTATCTTATTAATACATGATATGAAACTTTCAAACGGTTTCCTAATTATAAAAATATTACACAAAATGTAAGTGTCCAGTTTCTTTTGTCTATATAATGTATGCCAAATATGAAGGTTTTTTGACATAATGGTTACAGGAGAGTTTTTAACAGGAGAGTTTTTTATGTTTTACTATAGTAATGACAAACTTGTACTATATTCATAGAGGGGAAAATTATGCCCTAACAAAGCTAGTTTATAGCCTAGGGCTAAAATTTTGACACTCATAGTCATTTAAGGGAACTACCAGACTATGTTTTAAGACCACCTATATAATATCTAGCCCTGCCAGTTTTGAAAAACAGATTCATTGGTTTATTTCCTATCAATAACCATGTAACTTTATTTCTGATGAAATACAATGAATGAGTAGAAGGATACATGTCTACAGTTTGAGAGGCCTCTAAATGCACCAGAGGTACTGCTTATTAACTACAAGTAGAGTAAAAAATTATGATATACCCTTGCGAAATTGTGATGTACCCTTGCGCTTTCACCAAAGTGTATTATAAATAAGCAATGTTTGTTATAGGTTGCAGTGAATGTGCAATGTGACATGGACTACAAAACAAATAGGTTGAATACAACACTTTGAAAATTTGAACAAGAAACATTTCTTCTAAAATTTTTCAAGAGTGGTTATTGAATAGCAGTATCTGAAGCAAATTGTTGGGGACACTTAAATACTGACACTTTACAGCCATATAACAGAACAAACTCATCATAGGCTCTTTAATTATTCAACTTATAGGCAGTATAAGAGGAAACAGATACAAAATACTCAATTATATATGAATAAAATATATTAAAATAAATTAAACATGCTCAGCATGTTCAAATATGAATGATTTAAAATATAGGAATAATGGACAAAATATAGCATAAAATATAGGAATATATGACATTTTTGAAAATATAGGAATAATTCCCAAAATAAAGGAAAATATAGGAATATAGGAACTGGTTGACAGCCTGCATTCAAGCTAATGATCGTCATGGAGGCCAGCATGGTTTTGAGTAAAAATAACACATTATTTTGCAACACGTATGTATAAGGTATGTGCTCTTTAAATTTGTAAGTCTTTTCCAAGTTTCTTTATAACAAACTACATTATATAGTTAATGGCTAAAATTTACATGGAGTTAAGCATTAAACTGCTTCTTTGGCTAACTATAAACTACATTAGTTTGCAAAGGTTTAAGGTGGGTCGGTACCTTACTCGGAGGGAAAAACGAAAAAAATATGTTCACCGATTATGATAAAAGTTAGCTAGCAGATACGTTCATCCTTCTTGTTTGTTTCTCTGGTAACCTTAGCGACATTGTCGTTTTTTTCACGATGTCATGGACGTCACATTGGTTCGCGCTAAAAACAGGCATGCAAGTACATTCAACCCATATATTTAAAGTATTGAATGTCCGAGGACAAAGATAATTATACCAAAATGTTTCTGAAATGTTGTTGCATACGAATATTTTGTTCCGATTATCTAAATATCACATCAGTCGTTAAGATTGTACATTTCATCACTGAATTTAGGGTTTTCACGTCTAAAAGGTTTCACCAATTGCCGAGTTATAACATTTATTTTCAAATCAATGCAGAACGGTGGTCAAATTCTTATCGCGATTTTTGAAAACTACACACTTTTTGTGTCATTTTAATGAAATAAAAAAGCAAAGTGAACGTTGTCAGTTTTTCACAATATCGCTTTCAAAGTAAAATTACCTTCAAAACAACAACGTTAAAAATTACGTTGCGCTGACGTTGTGATTTTGCGTTATGTGTGTAATTTTCTTGTAAATTTAATTTTGTAGTTTCTTTCCAGTTCTTTATTATTTTCTTGTGACACTCAGCATCTGATCTGTTCAAAATTAGTCAATCAAAGTCCGCTTCTACTTATTTTTGCAAGAACTACTTTAATCACAACGTCAGCGTAACATTATATTAACGTCGTTGTAATGAAGGTAATTTTATTTTGAACTCGATATCGTGAAAAACTGAGAACGTTCACTTTCTTTTTTTATTTCATTAAAATGACACAAAAAGTGTGTAGATTTCAAAAATCGCGATAAGAATTTGACCACCGTTCTGCATTAATTTAAAAATTAACATTATAACTCAGCAATTGGTGAAACCTTTTAGACGTGAAAACCCTAAATTCAGTGATGAAATGTACAATCTTTACGACTGACGTGATATTTGGATGATCAGAACAAATGATTGTAGGCAACAACATTTCAAAAACATTTTGGTATAATTATCATTGACCTCGGACATTCAATATCTCAAATATGTGGGTTTTATTTACTTGCATGCCTGTTTTTAGCGCGAACCATTGTGACGTCCGTGACGTCGTGAAAAAAACCGACAACGTCGCTAAGGTTACCAGAAAAACAAACAAGAAGCATGAAAGTATCTGCCTGACAACTTTTATCAAAATCGGTGAACAAAATATTTTTTTCGTTTTCTTCTCCGAGTAAGGTACCGACCCACCTTAAGCATTCACTTATAGCTAAGACTTGCCTCTTTTGGATGACATCAACTTCTTTTGCATACACCATATAATAAATTTGTAGGCCAATTTCAAACAACACAACCAATGAAGATTTTGTTTAGTCAACACAAAAGCTGCAAAATCAACAAACACATTTGATGACAAATCTTGAAAAATAATACTTCTATTTGTTTTGTGTATCTTAAAAAAGCTTGCTTTAAATAGTGAGACTAAGTAAAATCTGCATTGACAGAGGTGCATAAAATCAGCCTATTTGTTTGTTTGTTGGGTTTAATGCCATAGCAACACATCATATAAGTTTATTTAACGGCGGGCAGTCAACTTACTCACTCCTCCAGGAAAGGCTTAACTCTGGATTTAGCTGTTAAGCAACTAAGTGCATAGTATTACTTTCGTCAGTGACTGACAACTGCCCTACATACAGTCAAACCTGCATTAGCGACCCTCTGTATAATGCGACTATCTGTCAATTCCGACCTAATTTGGCGTCTCCCGTGACGTTTTCCTATATATTAAACCTGTATATTACGGTTCTCTGTCTAATGCGACAAGCAACCTATGAAATCGAGGCTTAAAATGCATCCGACTCTGTGTATTACGACCGTGTCAAGTCATTAAAAGAAACAACATTGTGTTTGGTTCTCAGAGTGGGGAGGGAGGTGATTCAATCTAGACTGTGAATGATTGGAAAAACAAAAACTTCCAGATATTTGTAAGGAATACTCATATTCAAAGATTGTAAACATTAACCTTTGTGTTGGATACACTGTACTTCTGAATAGCTTGTTAAATAAACAGTGTACACAAAACTTGAGTTGTATTTGTACCCTGCGTATTGTGACCCTCTGTGTAATGTGACATGTTTGGCAAACTCCGAGTAAAGGTCACAATACACAGGTTTGACTGTAATTAAAAATCATTGGTAGGAGGAAGAATTGCCTTGGAAATAATTTCATGACCAATCTCCACGAAAGTATGCCCCACCTGGGAATCAAACCCACGACCCCTCGATCAGTAGACTAACATAGGCAGATCTAACGGGGAGGGGGGGTCAGGGGGGTCTGGAATTGTACCTGTCCATATGTGTATTTCTTGGCTGTAAGTCATTTTTAAGTAGCATGAAGCAAATTTTTATGTGCTTAACATAGATTTAATGGTTATGTAGATCTTTATCATTGATATACGGCACTATTCTGCAAAAAGTGTATAATGTGGTTGTGGTTCGAAAGTTTGGACCCCCCCCCCTCTAGAAAAAATTTCAGACCCCTCCTAGAAAAAATCCTGGATCTGCCCCTGACTTGTGTGCTACCAACTGAGCTAGCCAGGTGGCTCTGAAATCAGCCTATGAACTTACCACTTGGTGTATGCAAAAGATGTAGGGGGTTAATTACATTTATAATAGAGTAACAGGCCACCAATCAAACTGCGGTAAAAACCCAATTTTTTTCTTAGTTAACCATTTAAGTACATTTAAAATACTATTCTTTAAAATTCAGGAAAATTCATAAGAGATCTATGCTACTGACATTTTCTCCTATACATTTAATTTAAAATCACTTGATTTCATGAAATCCCATTTTTCTCAATCAAAAGATTTCAAAGTTTTTTTTAAGTCTAATGCCACTTTGAAAAATTGTAATTCAACTTATACTACACTGTCTGCCTATAAAATTCAATTATTTGTCTGGCAAGAAAAATCTGTGAAAAACTAATTTTTTCCCTCATAAGTTGTTGTTGTAGATCACATGACTACAGACACTGAGCTAGGATACATTTGATAATATAGTACCTTGTCATGGTCAAAACACCATGAAAGCAAGCATTGATTAATAGAGTATCCTTAAACTATGTATCACAGACTCTTTATAATTGTGTACATATATGTTCAGATAAATTTCATCTAGGTCTATAGTGTAGGGCTGCAACAATTCACTGGAAAGTTGGAAAGTCGATTTGATGTGATTCTATTTGTTTTCATTTGATTTGATTTATTGAATAGTATAGTTCATTCCAGATGTGCATCAATACATTCATTAAGCTTAAATAGTTTATCAGAGGAACTAAAAGTATCTTTTGTAGACAAGTTTAAAGGCTGGTATCGAAACCAAAGTTCCAAAATCAAAACAGTGCCCTCTCAATCAATTTTTGATGTATTGAATCGAATTGCTGCAGCCCAACTATAGCTAAGTGATCTAAACAGTTAATAATGTAAACAAGAGCTCTGCTGGGCGGGGCATTATCAGCCCAAGTGCTGTCCAGACAGACGGACAGTCAGACGGACAAAATCATAACATAATATGTCCTGTTTTTCAAACGGGCGTATACGAGGGTTGATAAAAAATAAACCGGATTTTTACTCTCAAATAATAAGTATTACTTCAAATGAACATTTCTATACATCAATAAAACTTTCAATGTATATACAAAATGTTGATTTAAAATTTCTATATTAAAGCTTACAATTTTCTTCAAAATTACGTTTCCAAAAACCATGGTAACGCTGCCACTACACAGCAAATTTTTTAATGTTTTATTAATTGTTTAAAGATGCTTTGTGTTGTTTACAAAAATGCAGCGTACATAAAAATCTGGGAAAACGTCACGTCTTCATTTATTGACGTATTTGCAAAACTTTATAAAAATATTATAACAACCTCAGTTTGAATAACGTTGGCACAATAAAACCTAACGTAAAAATGGCGTTCACGAAAAAGCTTGAAATAAGAACAATTATTAAGTTTTTCCGGCATAAAGGCAAAACTCTCTCTAGAACTTGTAAAAAATTGGAGCTAGGCTCGGGAAGCATGGAGATAGCAGAAAAGTTGTTTACAATTGCCATAGGCGATTTGGAGAAGTAAATATTGACGCCATCATCAAAGAAGGAAGAGGGAGAAAGAAGATAAAACACGACGTTGATAACGTCAGTGGCCACACAGACTGGCAAATGACAGACAGTTGTCCATTCGGGAGTTAATGGCAAATTGATTTGAGCTACGGTATCATACAAACTTTTCTTGCAAGGGATTCAAAATGAAAAATATTTTGCACACATTAATTTTCTTTTACTATGCGATGTATTTAATAATGATAATGACCATGAAAAAATATAACATTTTCTTTTTTATAATGAGACAATTTTAGTTTATGTTAAATTCTAATTATTCAACTAAATATTATCAATAAATGATATTTATTTCATATGATTATCTTATATGTTATTCATTTCAATGTTTCTGGCTCATAAAGTCATATTTACTTTAATCAAACTTGTTTATTGACAACAGATGCATGCGCCTTGTTCCCACACCTCTTAAAAGACACTGAGTTGGTCCGCCACGTGCAAGAATCACGAGTCTGCCTTCTAGAGTGAATCAAGAAAAGGGATTAGTTCATTAGACGTATCAGAACAATAGATGAAACCTGGTCATAGTCCTTCATCCCGAAACCAAGTCACAATCAGCAGTAAGGAAGCGAAGGAGATGGTGTGATAGAGCGCAACGTCAACGACGTTATCAGTGTCGATTTACCGTGCTCCGTGACTTAAGACATATACTCATTCAAATTACTACCGGTATATCTTCATTTTTTGTCAATATTTTTCAGTACCATTTTCAGTATTCTATTGCAGATGAACTCCCAAAACTTTTATATACATTTTTATTTATCTTATTTCACAATGCAGCTTAAGGTTCAAACAATCCAGTTTATTTTTTATCAACCTTCGTAAAAAGCACATGATTTACGCTGATTTCTCTCACTTCTCAAAATATTAAATGACATAATGTAGAGCATAAAATATCTACCATTAGTCTACCTACGATTTCAAAAAAACCCTCTAGAAAATGAAAGCGTAGGACGTTTTTGTTAATGCAAATCTAATGGTTGATTCGTGTAGCTGGATGCCTCCCTGGTATCGCACGGGGGGATGTATAAAATCTAAGTCGCGTTTAAGTCCGTAATCTAGGTCAAAGGTCAACTAGGTCCATTTATTTTTTATTAGACCCTATGCTCTTTATACTGAAATTTCAAGAAATTAAATCGGTAAAGTGTAGATTTTCTTTGTTGAAAACTAATGTATTATGATTAAACTTTATTTCTATGAAAAAAATGGAGTGTTTGATTTCATGATTACTTCCCTTTTTATTATTTTGTCGCGAAAATAGGTGACAATAACAAAATCTTCGACAATAGTTCAACTAGTAGAACTACAGTAAGTGTTTATGGATTAAATCTACTTGAATTGTGTTTATTGATGCTTCATGACCTTTTTCTTAGACATTTCATACTCGATAAGGTTAAAATAATGTCACAGTGGTGTAAAATTAAGGGCGAGTGGTATAACTGTTTTTAAAGATTTTTTGACAAATTTGGAAAACTTTTAAAAAGGCAGTTCATTATTCAATTCACGTTGCTAGATGACTTACTAAGCCACATAAAGAATGTTTAAGACCTATTTTGTGATAAAAATGTATTATTTAGGTCAAAGGTCATCATAGTGCATTTTCTTATTATTGAAGCTACGTGATCATTGTACAGTATATTACTGGCAAAAAGTCAACAAAATTTATGATAGAACACTTTTAAAATACTTTTAAATTGTTCAAAAGATTTTTAAATGCGTCTGGTTTCATGATTACGTCCCTTTATGTAATGTTTGTCGCGTAAATAGGTAAAAATACAGCTCCCATTTAGCTCAGTAGGTAGCAGGCTAGTCTGCTGATCGCGAGGTTTTTTATTTCTATTCCTGGGCAAAGCATACTTTCATGGATTTTGTTAATGAAATGATTTCTATGAAAACTTTCCCTCCTACCACTAATTCTTGATTATGTCAGTCACTGACGAAAGTACATGCTTAGTAACTGGTAGAGAGCTTAATGCAGATATTTAGCTTTTCTTGGCCGGCCGTGATATGACCTTTAACGATGTGAGGCTACGGCGTTGGACCCAACTAAACGGGAAAATACACAATAAATCAATCCTTACATGACAAACATTGAGTTTAGAATATATTTCGATTTCTATGAAATGTTTGTAAAATGTGTCATAATCTAAATGGTACAAATCCTAAACATATCGTCGCCTCAATCTAACAATGTCCTGACTACCAAATTTTTATTTTTGGGAAATCGACTTCATAAGTTCGAAAGGTTATATCTTCGTTGTATCAGTCTTTATAGGCATGATACTTGGGATGCACAAAAATAATGTATTTCATGACAAAGATGAGGAATATTATTGAAATATTATGAATAATAATACGAAAATTGCAAAAAAGTGTTTGGAGATAGATCAAAATTTGCTTATTTTGGTTGATCCATTTCGTTCAAACATTGCGCTATCTCAAAGAAGACAATATAGTGGTATTTGGGCAAATTTCCTAACATTTTAAGTTTAACTTAATAACACTGCCCAGTGCCTACATTGTAGCATACTCATTAATTTAGGTATATACAAGTTCACCGATGTCATTTAGCAATAGAAACAGGATTATCAAATTGTGAACCTTGCCTGAACGAAAGGAGATTGAGCAATGTACGAATGAGCTTTTATGGACTTATAGCATTGTTATGGTAAATTAGGACAGATAACGATTGACAAAGCTTTCATTTTGATCGGATAACAGTGTTTTCAGTCCAAATATTGGCCTATGTCCTGGACATAGAGCCATTGTTATAGGAAATTGTTAGATTGAGGCGACGATATAGTTTCTCAAAAGACGAAACAGGATTCTTTACAATCACACCCAAATATGCAGACTTGGCCTGCTTTATAACACTTGCATGTAGCAGAATTGCTTTTGTTTCTAACACTACAGGTCACTAGTTGCAAGTATGCCGAACTATTTGGCGGCTTTCGAATCCAATTAGGAGATAAAGTATCATTTTCATGTGACCAATATCCCGTATTGACTCTACGTGATCTTTAGGTTTAAAGTGAATATTTGCAGCCTGTATCAAGATCTCTGTTAGGTAACCGGCGCTTATAATATAAAGCTGTGAAGCGTCTTGGTAGACGGAAGCAACTCAAAGGACTGGTTTTCTTTTCATAAAAAGTCCATTATAACATTAAATCTACGTCTGGACTAAGTAGGTTTTCAGAATTTCAATCATAGAGTGCACACTTGAATCTTCCAATATTCTCAGACTCCTTATTGTGACTAATTGATGAAGAAAAGCCAGGATTTTCAACAAATTTCTTCCAACTTGTCTTCTTGCTGAATCCATGAAATGATGACGTTGTATCGCACCCAGTCAACTATGACTTTCTGATATTACCCCCTAACTTTTCAGTGATAGAATGAACATGGTAACAACGCCACGAAAGCAGAAATAATTCATCAGTATCTGAACTACTGACAAGTAATCGTATATATTTGTTTTCCATCGCATCCTATATTTGAATTATATTCTGAGTGTCAGCTTCGTGCTTTGTGAACAAACTGCATTTAAGTTATTTGCTAGAGCAATGATAACGCCAGAAACCCCGACCCCCACCACCTGTAACTATTAAATAATAAAATGGTAAAGAATATCCTCGCCTCATGAGATGAGAAGAAAGGCATTCTGCAAGGTCTGCTTTGTTGTCAGCTTATGCTATAATATTTATCCCATACTTGAGGTAGTGGCACATGTCTGCAAGTAATTTGTTTTCCAACAGGTCGTCGTTTGCCAATTTGCATTTTTCTTGTAAAGACTTTACTGGAATTGCAACCAAGATATCTATTGAAAGTAACACCAACAAGCGTACTTTGTTCACTTAATTGAGAAAAAAGTCTTGACAAATATAACAGCATGGTCACCAAATGTCTGACAATATTCAGGCTTGCGAAGAGATTAAATCAAGCATAACCATCTAAAAAAACCAATGTAGGTCTGCCTGTGTTAGATTCTTTTGTTGGAACAATTATACCTTGTTCAGTGGTAAGTAAATTCAAAACTTGACACCCATAGCATCACAGAGGCGTAGGTTTCTACACGCAAGGTCCAATCCCCCGAATTTGTGCTTTTATAAAACAGAAGAAAGCAGTAAAAATACTGATGTATTACTTATTCATAAAATACAATCTTTAGACTGAAATGGTATCTGGTACATCAATGTATCTGTGTTGTTATCAATTGTTCACAATGAAGAGGCTGGAAATATTGAACGATTCTTGTGTGCACTTTATAACTGCAATCCTAAAAACCTACATAGATTAATGTCGTGGAATACTTTTTATAATGCAAAGAAGTCCATTGATTCCCTTCCGCCTACCAAGGATGCTTAACAGTATCATATATTTTAAGCGCCAGTTATCTAACAGAGATCTTGATACAGGCTGCAAATATTCACTTTGAACCTAAAGATCAAGTCACTATGGGATATTGGTCACATGAAAATGATACTGTATCTCCTGTTTGGATTCGACAGTCGCCGAATACTTCGGCATGCTTGCAAATAGTAACCTGTGGTGTTAGATCCAAATGCATTTCTGCTAGATGCAAATGTTATAAAGCTGACCAAGTCTGCATATTTGGGTGTGATTGTAAAGTACAACATTTGCTATTCCTGTTCCGTCTTTTGAGAAATTATATATTTAGGATTTGTACCATTTAGATAATGATACATTTTACAAACATTAATAGAATTCGAAATATGTTCTTAACTCAATGTTTGTCATGTTTGGGTTGATTTAATGTGTATTTCCCCGTTTAGTTGGGTCCAACGCCGTAGCAGCACATCGTAAAGGTCTTATCACGGCCGTCCTAGAAAAGCTAAATATCTGGATTAAGCTCTCTACCAAGTTATTAAGCTTGCACTTTCGTAAAAGACTGACATAATTGAAAATAATTGGTAGGAGGGAGAACTATCATAGAAATCATTTCATGAACAAACTCCATGAAAGTATGCTTTACCCAGGAATAGAAATGAAAAAACCTAGCGATCAGCAGACTAACGAGCTACCTACTGAGCTAAATGGGATCTGTATTTTTACTTATTTACGCGACAAACATTACATAAAGGGACGTAATCATGTAAACAGACGCATTTAAAAATCCTTTGAACAATTTGAATGTATTTTAAAAGTTTTCTATTATAAATGTACATGACTTTTTGCAAGAAATATTCTGTACAATGATCACATAGCTTTAATAATAAGAAAATGCACTGTGTTGACCTTTGACCTAAATAACACATTTTTATCACGAAGAAAGTTTTTAAACATTCTCTATGTGGCTCAGTTAGTCATCTAGCAACGTGAATTAAATAATGAACTGCCTTTTTAAAAGTTTTCCAAATTTGTCAAAAAATCTCTAAAAACAATTATACCACTCGCCCTTAATTTTACACCACTGTGACATTATTTTAACCTTATCGAGTATGAAATGTCTAAGAAAAAGGTCATGAAGCATCAATAAACACAATTCAAGTAGATTTAAACCATAAACACTAACTGTAGTTCTACTAGTTGAACTATTGTATATGATTTTGTTCTTGTCACCTATTTTCGCGACAAAATGCTAAAAAGGGAAGTAATTATGCATTCAAACACTCCATTTTTTTCATACAAATAAAGTTTAATCATAATACATTAGTTTTCAACAAAGAAAATCTACACTTTACCGATTAAATTTTTTGAAATTTCAGTATAAAGAGCATAGGGTCTAATAAAAAATAAATGGACTTAGTTGAACTTTGACCTAGATTACGGACTTACACGCGACTTAGATTGTATACATCCCCCCGTACAATATCAGGGAGGCATCCAGCTACATGAATCAACCATTAGATTTGCATTAACAAAAATGTCCTACGGTGGTCAAAATTTCACTATAAGATAGGTAGACTACATCTTTCTTTCCCTAAAACTCTGAATTTGTCCCTTCAATATTGATTGCTAATTTCAGTTCCTTTGCACTAAGATTGAATATAAAGGTAATCTAGAAGATCGGCAAAAAAGCCAAAACAGAGAGATTCAAAAAGTGCCAATATAGCCATTATACATTTCTTTGTCAGAAAATGCCTGCATTAGCTTGTGTGGGGTAAACATTGTTTAGTCTGAATCATCTGCTCAAATATTTTTGCATATGACCTATTTTACAGCTTGATTCAGTTTTTGTGTGGAGGATTTGAAGCAAACAACCAAAACTCACAGGATCAATTGGGATTTTAAGGATAAAGAAAGTTAGTCATTATTGTACACATATAAACACTATTTGATGTCATTTCATTATATGGGTGAGACAAATCAGACTAGTGCTTGAGAAAACTTAAAGCAATGACTAAAATAGACCTAATTCAGAACTCAAATTGGTGGGGTTTTCCATTTATTAGCAGGCAGTACAAACAAAGTTATTACATTTTATTGCTGAAAATCACAGAATAAAGAATAATTCCTTTAGTAAACATATTTATATCGGGAGAGTGAAAGTTTGTTTGTACCTCATGAGAAAACACAAATATTTGAATTCCAGATATAGTCTATTGAGAGACTTCAATAAAATAAATGACAACATACCATAATATATCTGTGTTACAGTACTGTCTACAAGTCATTCACCATCATCATATCATATAACATATATAATCTTCACCAACAACCATCATAATCATTACACTAGATGAATATCCTGAAAAGTTTAAATAAAACATAAAAGTAAATGACAAGATGCTTTACTATCTCCTTAAACAGATATGCTACAGGGGCCCATATTATCAAAGGTCTTACGACCATTTTAGTCTTAAATCCTTCTATAAAGTACAGCTAAGTTATCTGACCTTTGAGCAGACCAATCAACAATTATTATAATACAGCAAGGGCCAGCTAATCTAGACCAAGCCCCAGTTTCACAAACAAACTTAAGTACAAACTCAATAACAGACTCAAGCAATTTTTGTCTCTAAATAGTGAGTAAATGCAGTCGAAATGGCTGTTATTAGATGATTATAATGATGACAATACATAAAATGTTTCAACATAAAAAATCATGGGTTTAATAATAAACTTAAAGCTACAAACCCAAATTTCACTTGAGACTAAACTCAACAGTTCATTAATACACTCAAGTCAATACTCTTGAATGAAATCTTATTCCAACATATTTGTCAGCTTCATTTTGTATTAGATGACTTTTAACCAACTTTTGGTGTTTATAATGTTCTTATATTTGTTGTAACATTGACTAAATTAGCAAAATTAATGATCAAAATAAAAAAATGAGTTTGAGTAAAAAGTTTAGTTTTTTCGTGAAACTGGGGCCAAGACTGTAAGCTTGTCAGATTTAAAAAATGAGTATGCAAGCAGAAAGTTTTAGCTAAGGCTATTTTTATTTCACCAAGAGAGTTCAGAATACATATTTTCACGAGTAGTATACTGTGGTTTTCTGAGTTCACAAGTTGAAATAAAAAAATCGCCAAAGTTGATAAATATTGTGTTTCTTTTGTGCTTAGTTCTGTGCTTTGTTAGAGGTAATTTACACAAATTATAACCCAATGTCATTTCTTCTCCAAGATGACGCCATTTATTTTTCAAGATGACGTCACTGATGATGAAAATATAAAATTATATTGTCACTATAATGAAAATTAAAAAAATTATATTGACAATTTATATTTATCAAATAACACCACATTTTACCATAAATCATTTAAGAAAAATGTTCTTCACCCTACTTATTTGCCAATTCTTTTGTCATATCTATAGCAGATAATCACCCTATTCACAGTTCCTGGAGAGGCTAAAATAAGATCTCTAGATTCAAGCATTTAATAACCAGTGAACCTTTTCTCAAATTTTTTACAAAAACTGTTATCGTAAGTCAAATTCATAATTATGCCATTTAAAGTCAAAAGGACAATAAACATAACTCTGATATGATATTCAAAAGATATACAAAATTCTACACAATTCAGTAACATTTGGAATTGATTGGCCAAAAATGACAATATTATTAATGTTTCTTGCAATTGACTTACGATGATTTTGCTTGTAAGATTTTTGTGAAAGCGCCACAGAACTGTATTAAGAATATACAGTGCCATTCATAATTTCAGTTGAACTTTTTGTAAAATTACTAAACATAAATATACTTTGTGGTGGAATACTAAAGTAACTTAAATGATCATTGAGCTCTTATTGTTTTCCTTATTCCTATTTCTCTCATTGTACATGTATATATTTTATAAATGTTTAATTTCATCAAATGTTTATCATGCTTGATGAATATAATATGTAAATATGTTTTGTTATAGTAAATAAATATTAACCTGACGTTAACCTTTATGCAGAATATAATTAAATCGAGATGACGCGGTATAATCAATAATCGGCCTCCCATCGATAAATGTCGGACTGACTCGATAATTTCCGTTTTTCTGATACAGTTGAACGAGTCGCGAGTTAAAAATTGAAGTGAGTAAAGAGCAATACATCGTACCGTTTAAAGTATACATATATCCGACTTTTTTCTCGTGCATTGTGTTACAATATGAGCTGGCGACACGACTCATCTGATTGCAGCGAAGATGATAATTGATATTTATTGTATTTCTGTATTTTGTCGTGCAATTGATGTAATAAATCAAATGTGATTAGATCTAATTACAAAATAATAAAACTTAAATTATAGATGAATAAAAATACAAAAAATAGAAGAGTGTATGAAATAACACATTTTTTGGACAATTTTAACAATATTTTGTTTGTACAAATATTAAAAAATGAAAAAGAACTGCGCATGATTGGGCTCGAACCAACACCTACTTAACTACAGTAGTTCACAGTCCATCTTGGTATCATCGGCGCTATAGAGTCATTCCTTATTACTCACAAACAATTACATACTTATATTAAGTACATGATCAGTTAACACGTGCTTCTTCGTATGAATGATACGCGGAATCTACCGAAGGTATAAAATTAATAGACAGACAATGAAGCGTGAAATTATTACAATGAGGGTACCAACGTCAGGTTAATATTTATTTACTATAAGAGGCTCACAGGGAAGATTGGGCTCTGCCTAACTGTGTTGCCTCTATAAATAAAGTCTTTATTATTATTATTTTTATTTTTGTCTATAATTTTTACTAATACTTCAGAAATTAAAAATGTATCTTTTAAATTAGATACATACTCAAAGAATAATGACAATTGTATAAAGTATACCACTGCTTCACTTTTTACAATCTATCATAACTAATAGGTGTAAATACATCTGAAATAGAATGTATTTGTATAGTGCGTACAAGTTGACCTCGACCTGACCTTAATGCAAGAATATTCATTACATTGAATACGAATGTAGTATTAAATCTCGATAACAATCGGATTATATCGTCGAGGCTCGAATGTAATAATAAAACAGGGATTAATTTTAAAGTTCATTCAAAGCGTACAATGAGTGTTTATTACACATAGACCGGACCAGATGATTATACAATGAGGCTAGCTACCAATTCAAATGTTGTGGGTTTTAGCCCCACAATCGCCTTCCCCCATCCATTTTATTGTTAATTGTAATCAAAAAGGTAAGAACACGAGTTTCCCGATTGAATGCATTTGAATCGTGAGTTGTTATACATGCGGGCTGTGTATACTATAAAAATGTCTTATTTTATCTTAAATTCGTAACGAGCCGAAGTATAGAGTAGGCGTGGTATTGATTTTCGCCGGGATATGTGTAGATGATAATAAGATGCAAATATGAAAGGTAAGGTAGGGGTCAACTTGTACGCACTATATCAATGAAGAAACAGCTTTTTTTATAAGTATAAAGGTAATTTTGAATGGCACTGTATCTTAGACTTGGTAGCAAACAAAGTCCTTTCGAAACAAAAAGGACACAGACTTAGGAGGGAAAATTAAATGTCTCACAATTAAACTCACAGAAAAAAGACATGTAGTTCTGACAGAGAGACTTTGTCAGAAACAAGACACACAACCAATTGAGCTAACTATCACTGGCACCATAGACAGTAACTTTTGATCATGTAATATCACATCACTATATCGCAGGCTTAACACTAAATGGTCATAACTCAAGTTTAAAAAAAAGAGTGAGTTACTACAGTTTTGCGCTAAGCCGCAATATATTGTCCCCCCTATATATGTACACTATCTTATGCTTAATATACATGGTTTTATAAAATAATGTACAGTGTGTATGGTCTTAACTATTTTTCTTTGATTCGGCTAATAGCTTGTAGAAAATAAGGGTCTAAATTCAAAGATTTTACAGTTTTCTAAAATACTGCTCAGTAACAAGTTTGTATCTAATACTACAGGGGACCAGCATGGTCTCTAATCAAAAACAATATATACATTTTTCGTTTTTTCTCAACTGTCAAAACATGAATAATTTCACAGTGACTTCATGCTCTTTGTCTAACACTCGTGATATTGAGATAGTGTGTAATCATTCACTGTGAAATTATTCAAACTTTGACAGTTGAGAAAAAATGGACTATACAAGTCATATAAGGTATACATGTATTACAAAAAATGGTAGTTTTGAACCAATGTCACTTAGAGGCCAGTTTCTCCATCATAAATATATTTATTTCACTTATTTTATAATGCAGGAGTAGCTAAGGCTTTGCTCATTCAAATGACACCAACATCTGTTGCATACAATGAGTAATAAAGTCATGGGCTGATTTCAAACATCACGATCAAACAAACAGTTTAGTCAGTACAAAACTCCCAAGAACAAAATACACAATTGACGGCAAATTTTGTACCGTTTAATCGAATAAACTAAGTAAAACAATGATATTTACGCATGCAATCCATCATCAAATATTTTTCATGCAGTCAAACCGTATGAGTATTCAAGAAGTTGATCTAGTCATTAAAATTCTTAAAAAGTTTTTCTTCATTATAACATCTATAGTACAGTCATTATTGAGCACATGATGTAATGTCTATTGTGTACTAGTATGCAGTTCTTGTAACTTTGTATCAAGTAAACTAAATTTGTTTAATCGAATACAGTGATGTTCAAAATCAACCTACAACCTTATTATTCGGCAAATGCAAAATATGTAGGTGTCATTTGAAAGAGCAAAGCCTTAGCTTTGCCCACATTAGGAATTAAACGATGATCGATTATAATCAATCATCAATCGTTTCATTAGAAGTGGGAGGCAATCGATTATGAAGTTTAATAATCGATTATCGCTATTGTTGGTTATTCATTTTTATTGACAATAAGACATTCTAGTTTTAATTAATCAATATAACTTAAGAAAGATATTTTATGAGAATAAAGCTCTTTTTAATTAAAACATGATGGATACATTTTACTACTACTTAAAATTATTGTAAATCATTGAGATCAGTGTTGATATTCTTGGTCAGCAACATGGAATTTGCCATTTTTGGACTTTAGCCCTTTTCTATACTGTTTTGGTACTGAAAAACGCCGATAATTGATTTTATTATTAAACATAAACAGCCACTAAACCAAAAATTATAAGTTTATTATGCATGATTTAAATATTCTATTATATGAAACAAAATCACTTAAACCATTGCAATGTATGGTCATATATTTTCGGAAATCCCTAGTAAACCCAGAGTAAATGTTTCGATTATATAATCGATGATTGACTGAAAAGGGTTGTTTGATAATTTCCGATGATCGATTACCGGTATGATTTTTTTTCGATTTTGAAACCCTAGCCCACATGTATTAATCTGTAAAATAAAATTATCAATGATGGAGAAACTGGCCTTTGATTGAACTTGGTTAAAATTTACCTTTTTTTTAAAATATACCTAACATGGAAAATGTATGTTTGTATAGTGCTTTTGATTCGGGACCATGCTTGGTCACCTGTGTCTAATAGTGTTTTCATAAAGTTGATGATTTTTTCATTAACACAAGTTTGCAATGATTTATCTACACAACTGACTTGCAGTTAAATTAGGCATAGTGTTCAGAAAATTAAGTAAAAAATTAAGCACACTTAATTGACATTGACAAATAACGGGAATAGTTGTGCTGAGTTTTTCAACCAATCAGATTACATGTCATGATTTAACTGGAAGTAAGCAGATACGACAAGTGCCACAAAATAATAGTATTGAAATCATGATTAATTTTACGAAAACAGTATCACATATCAAGGTTTTAACAATCAATTTTGTGAAGAAATATTAAATCTGCAAATGCTTGTATTTTTATTAATTTAAGGACTCAGCATTGCGAGTGCTTATTCGGCAAGTTTGACCTTGTAATGCAAGTCAAGTCCTATAATTACAAATCTAAACATTTAGTAACATGGGTGAAAGTTTTCATGACTGGTCCTGAATTTCAGGATATTTGAGTTTTTCTATGGTATATAAAAGGAGCTGAATAATGAATATCAGGAATTTTAGGGTTTTAAGAATATAAAACTACAACCTATGAAGTCTTAAATTCTCAAGTGGCAGGCATGGTTCCAATCCAATCCACTAAAGACACAAACAAAATAGTTGCAATAGTTGGAAATAAAAAAATATATTGTGTCAGATATTGCCTGCTTCAGCCTCTTATATGCCTGTTTTAGTGAAACCTAAAATGATATAATTCATAGATTTTCCCATGTGAAAAATGTTTTTTTATTTCATGTTTTACAGTTAAATGGGGTGTACATAGTAAAAATAATCTTACATTTTTAACCTTAAAAATTTCTTCATTTCAGAAAATAAATGACATCATATAGGAGAAGAAATTATGTCATATTATAATATATGTAAACAAGTAAATCTGTGAGCTAATGCTCACTAGAGATACCCCCGCAAAAATCTAAAAATATGCGACAAACAGGAAGTAGATGAGCAAGGAGCATGAAATCGCTTTACACCACATGGGACTATGGGATGAAGCAATATGCAAAGTATTAGGCTGCTGCATGTTATAGTTGCTGAGAAAACTGCAACGGAAATTTTGTAACGGACGGACAGACGGACGGACGCACGCACGGACAAGGGTAAAACAGTATACCCCCCTCTTCTTCGAAGCGGGGGTATAAATATGTCAAACAATACACAGAACTAATCATGAAAGAAACAGAATGTTAGTCAACTTTGGGGCAAAATCTTTTTTATTTCACTTCATCAACTAAGAAGTTAGAATGCAGCATTTTCACTTGTTGCTATGTTACTTGTAAAAATATGCTTTTAGGAGCTGAGACTCTCAGTGAAATAAAAATTGATTTTACACCATAGTTAACAAATATGCTCTATGTTGTGTTTTGTCTTAAGTTATTTTTAACAACCTATATGGTTTTGTATGCAAAGTGTAAGCACCGGTATGTTGCAGACAAAAATTGAAGATACTGGCAGGTCAAATGGTACAGACAAAGACTGTCACAAAAGTTCACCCTGGGCACATTTCTGTGGCTCTTTTCACAAAAATTCTTAAGAAAATTTATGTAAGTGTTTCACTTACATTTTTTACTTATGATTACATTAATGTGAGTCTATATCTTTTTATTGTTTAATTAAATCAATCATGCAGACATAAATCATAACAACTTTAGTCAGAATTTCCCTAAATTATCTAGAACTTCTGTTTTATACAGTTTAATATGGTTGTATACCCATAGCAACTTAGAAAACAAAAAGAATTAACAATCACTACTTTTCGGTGGGGCAATCTTAAGTAAGGATATTAAAGTCAACAATTTGTATTAATTCACTAATTACATTTATTCTTAAAATTTTGTCTGTGTTTGAATGCATGAACAATGAGAAATATGACTATCATAATGTAACTTTCATTTAACGAAATGTAAAAATATGCGACAAACAGGAAGTAGATGAGCCAGGAGCAAGGAGCATGAAATCGCTTTACACCACATGGGACTATGGGATGAAGCAATATGCAAAGTATTAGGCTGCTGCATGTTATAGTTGCTGAGAAAACTGCGACGGAAATTATGTAACGGACGGACGCACGCACACACAGACAAGGGTAAAACAGTATACCCCCCTCTTCTTCGAAGCGGGGGTATAAAAATTATGTAACGGACGGACGCACGCACACACAGACAAGGGTAAAACAGTATACGCCCCTCTTCTTCGAAGCGGGGGTGTAATAAATAATTATATTTTAAGTTTATGTGATTTAACCAGTGAGTTATGGACATATACCCTTTAAGTCGCACAGTTTAGCAAAATAACTCTTCAGTTTAAACAATATTGTTAAAAATCTTTAAAACACTTGAGATATCTGAGACCAAATTGAGTCACTAACAATGGTTCTATCATTTTTATTTGTTTATCAAACATACTAACTGATGCAGCAGCCATGTTGTTTTGTTATTATTTACAAGTACTTTTTACATTTAAGAATGGTCATCACTTATCTAAGGGCTTTGCACCTAAATGGGCAAACGGCTATAACTCACAGATAAATCCACATAAATTCCAAAAGAATTATTATTTATTGGACATGCACCCAAATGACCAAAACACAAAGAAATTTGTAAAAATACATTTTTATGAATTAATACAAATGGTTTATAATCATATACTTTTTTATGTTTTGCTAACCGAAAGTTAATCTGATTTCCGAAACGGAACTTGAAGATATTTCAAGCACAAAGTCAGTCAACACATAGGCACAAAAATTTCATGAATTTGATAATTGTACTGCCATGCTGAAATCCTTATTCTTTATTTCACATGTTTGACTGAGTAAACTGACAAAATAAAAGAAATGATTTGATAATTGTACTGCCATGCTGAATTCCTTATTCTTTATTTCACATGTTTGACTGAGTAAACTGTGACAATATAAAAGAAATGTTCTGTTTTGATCTGTAATTAACTTATTCCTTCATTCATAGTGATCATTCAACAATTTTCGTTTTTATAAGGTGTCTTCGAATGCTTCTGTATGAAACATACATTTTTCATTTCAAAATCAGATGATTTATGATTATTGTTACAAGTTTGCACAATTGACACTTTAAAGAGTTTATTTAAGTATCTTTTGTAAAACTCATAGAAATCCCAAATTTCAGTTATGATAAAATTTACTAAAGAATCTTTATGAAAAAGACTGCAGGATTAAAACACAAAATGATGGTTCATACCTGAATGTACTTATGTCGAGATTTCAACTGTCCACAACAAAAACCAGTAGCATATCAACGAAGTAATGTTCCATTGTAACCATACTATACAAGATATCATAGCAACCATTTATGCTGGTATAATAAATTATGTGAAAACTTGCTGTGTGTTTCACTGTAGTACCTAAAATACAATGATGTACATGTATATAAAACATTTGATCTATAGAACTTAAGTGATAAATGACTTAGTCGTCACATTATCTGTGGCTTCAAAATCACAGCAAACCAAGGAACCATTTTCATATGAACAAATACAGAGTATATAGACACATCATCCACTATTTTAATCTTTCTTATTATTTGGCAGCTGCAAGAATATGAAGAAAAACAAGAGTTTGTTTACAATCTGAGGATGACATGACTATATACCATGTAATAGCCATAGTCAGTCAAACAGACAATGTGCAAAATTTGAAATGCCTGCATTTTCAATTGGATGATCAAAATACAGAGAGCTGAACAAAACTCTTTTGTAACTCCATTTGAAAATAAAGGGAGTTACAATATTGTTTTGTTCAGCCCTCAATACAAAACACAGTCATAATTAAGACTGCCACTATAAACCTTAAGATGATATGTAGCAATTCAGAAGTCAAGAGTTTGTACGTTAATGAAAGACTATTCTATGAACATTAAATTTCATTAATGCCAGAACAAATCATAGTACAGATGATACATGTACATATCAGATAACATTGAGAGGTTAGTGAAAGACAACTGGCATTGATGGACACAAACATACCGGTATCTTAATTTTTAGTCACTACAATAAATTGTAGCAAACTAAGCGTTAAACCTGAAAAAAGGTCTATAGTCATGTGATCTATATCCATAACTAAGAAGGTTTAAATCACATGTTTTTCAATGATTTCTCTTTTTAGACAACTAATTAATGACATCATATAGCACATAAGATTAGGCCACAACAAGTTGATCATGTGTTCTATGGATTTTTCTGGGGAAAAAATGGGGTGAGCGAGCGAAGAAATAAAAAACAAATTTTCTGCTTTGAAAAATACATGTTTTGTATGGTGAATTTCGTGCGAAAGCTAATTAGAAATCATGAAACTCATGTAAATAGTTTTATAAAATTACACATGAACATATACTGATGAGAAAAAGAAACATATCAATTAAGTCTTTAAATATACAGAAACGTTTGCTAATAGGCCAAGTTCAGATAGAACGAGAGTAATGTGAGTAAGTCAAGACAACTTCAAAATTTATGTAAATACCAATGTCATTCACGTAACAGATTTTCAAGACAGTATCTACGTCATGTACAGAGAAAGGGTAACCCTGTAAGCCAAATAAGTCGACAAACAGTGGGAAAACTACTTGTTTGGTGTTAACGGTACCGCGGACTAGTTCTAAAGTTATGTCACCGTCACCAACATCTATCTCTACCCTTGTATCATCGGGGCCATGTTATTGGGAGTTCAGTGATGAGTCTTGTTTCGACTTATGTAACGTCTTAACGACTTATAATTGTCTTAAAACGAGATTCAGTCACATCTCATGGCTAGCCAAGGTAATCTCGTGGACACATCACATTGACCAGCTATTATGCCCTGTGAGTGTCGCTATATTCTGGCAACATCAATACTTGTCTATCGGCATAAAAAAACCAGACCTCATGTTGCACATGTCACCAAGGACTTCTTACAGGCAAACAGCATTAATGTTTTCTCTTGTTTTTTTGAATCACGAAAAAAATTATGCACCTAGTGGAAATTAGACGTTTCTTTTTTAGCAACAGTTTAGATATTAGCGTACTCAAAACTTGCACACACTGGTTTCTCGAGTAAATCACTGGAAAACGATTTGATATAACCAACACTTGACATTGTCGTGTAAGTTTTATTAAACACTTTTCAAGCAATTTGATTGACTGAGAGAGTATCTCAGTAGTCTAATTTACACATTATAAAAGTACTCCACTTTTATAAGAAACTAATATTTTGAAGAACTTGACCCCTACAAGGGAACCCACTAGGGAGAGTTATTATAATCCCAAGGCAGTTATATTCAATAGTCTTTTAGATAGTATTAATTGTTTTTAGATTGATGATAACCCAAGTCGATAGCGCAGTTGGTAAGGCACCGGGATTTGGAATCTCGTGCCAGAGGAGGTGCGGGTTCCAATCCCACCCGGGGAGGTTATACCCTTCCATGAAAATTTGACAATAATGTCGACTTTCCTCCATTGATTAGATAATATGGAGAAGTTTCCGGCCTTGTGGAAGGGTAGGTGAGTACTGGTTATGGACAATGGTCCAGGAAAGCTAGGTTAGGTGCGCTGGATGTCGTAAAATGACCTAAATTGTGTTGAAACGGCGTTCAATCTAGTAAAAAAAGAAAGATTGATGATAAAGATTTTGTCTTCGTTTAGTGGCTTTAAGTTTCAGCTGTAATATTTTAAACATATCATTTTTAATAATGCACAAGTTGCTCTCAATTTGTCTCAATCTGTCAACTATGGCTCTTTCAATGTGATTCAAACTAGGGCTGCAACGATTCAATTCGATACATCGAAACTCGACTGCGAGGGCGGCGATTCGATTTCGATTCGGGACCCATGAATTTCAATTCGATACTGACCTTTAAACGTATCTACATAAGTTATAAGCATAAAAGCAAAAGGGCACCTAAAAGACACTAAATCCCCGCAACGGTTATTTCCCTTTATTAAATCAAGTAGCAAGGTGTTATCTGCAGTATATTAAGAGCTGCATATTCTGATACAATTTATGATTCATGTTGTATATATAGATATGTTTTAGTTGATATTACATTAATGATACATTTTCGCGACCTTTATATTCGTACCCAGTCCATTTCGTACTTAAAGAAGCAATCTTAATTTAGCAGATTTTCGGGTTTCATGTGAATTTAATTTGAGTAACACTTTCATTTTATCAATAATAAATAGTTTTAATCTCAAATAAATGAATAAATGCATATTTGGAGTAAATTATTCTAATACATGAATCGAATCGAAAAAAATCGAATCGAAAGAAAAAATATCGAATCGCATCTAATCGACTTTCCGGTGAATTGTTGCAGTTCTAATTCAAACTCATTGCCGTGAGTGATTGTGGTAGCCCTAATAATGATTAAACAAATACAGTGCCCTTCAACAGTTTCAAGCCAAAGAAAATTTACTAAAAAAATTAATGTCAATGATTGTTTATGTAGATACATATTTTCTTAAATAAATTTTTATGGTTGATGATGAAATGAAAATAAATTTCATGAATTCATCATTTTTATAAAATTCAGCATCTGACATCCCAAAGCCTCGAAAACCATGTGCATTGTAATTCTTTTTTGCTCCTTTTTCTTAGTTGGTTCAATCTATAATAGTTGAGACTATCAAAGTAATTTTAAAACATGCTATGGAAAAGAATTACCATGAACATGGTTTTGGAGGTTTTTGAATGTCAACTACCATATCTTATAAATGTGATGCTTTTAAAATATATGTTTTCATCACCAATACGACCTGTACAACCACAATTGATAAGGTAAACATATGCATACTTTCCCCTAATTTCTCTTGCTAGACATTTAATTTAAATGCATCAAATATTGCTTAAAATAACTAATACTTTTCTCTCACCAAAACTCCCAAATTGGTCAACAGAAATTATGGTAGTTCTTTAACTCTTTTAGCTCTTTAAAATTGAGTTGAGCAACAAACTAGATTACTCACAAAAATAATGTACGCGTGCAGAGAATTGAAAGTACATGTAATTATGCAATTGCAATTCACAGTTTACTATGGGCATTTCTGACAGCCAAATGTTATGGTTATTTAATGTGCTACTTGAATCTTTTTCTATTTTGTGACTGCATGCTGCATAAATTTGAAGAAAAACAAGTGTTAGTTAACCTTCTGAAGGTCACATGACTAAATACCCTGAAACGTGTATCAAAACTGCCATTTTATAAAAGATAGTAGGCTATTAAATATCATAATTTATAGTAAACAACCATTATGAGAATAGTTCTATTTATACAAAGATATAAAGGATAGTCATCAACTTTGGTATAAAATTATTTTCACCATACCAAATGAGCTCAGAAAACATGTTTTCAAAGAGTGGCATAGTCACCAGTGAAAATATAGCTTTCTGAGTTCATGCTTTGAAATGAAAAAAGATATTACACCAAAGTGAACTAATATCCTGCTTCTTTCATAGAATTTTTTTTTTAATTTGTTTACTTGGGTTTTATGGCGCGTCAACTATGACATGACAAACGTTGCAATATTCTAAACAGAAAAATTCATGTGAGCTAAAAAAATATTTGTTTGATAAAAAAAAATTTGTGTTACAAAAAATAATTGTTGTGTATAAAAAATATATATGTTGGATAAAAAATATATTTGTTGTATAAAAATCTTTAAAAAATATATGTGGTATAATTAGCATGACGGGAAATAAAGTTTATTGTAACAAAGGTTCTGGTTGGTCGACACTAATACAGAGGGTAAACAAGTCAAATTACAATTCAATTTCTACAAAAAAAAAACAAGTTTCAATTCAGTGATTCTGCTAGTTCACATGTAGTAATCGATGACCTAACAATATGAGAATGTGCAGGGTCTGTTTGATTTAGATGTTCATACCTTGTACAAACAATGGAAATTCATGCTGACGTCTGCATAGTAGGCCCTACAATCTCTGGAACCATGATAAGCAGTTTTAAATTTATAACAGTATCAGTTATATGACCACCGCCACGAGAAAAAAGGGCACTCGGGCATTTTTTATCGATTTTTAGTTTTTTGCCTAATATTATAGGACATGAATTATTTTGCATGTTGCACTTTATTTCACATCGATATTGTAAATAGTTTTTGAGATATAGCGGTTTAAAAGAGGGCATTAATGCAACGTCAACGACATATTTATCAACGACCGCTTAAAACGTAACGTCATAATAATAAAGACAACATCACATGTAGTTTAGCTGATAACAAATGAAGTCAAGTGTTTTCAATTTTAATTTTGCACTTAACACGATAATACTGAAATATATAACGATAATATTATGTAAAAAATAATTCATAACACCGTAATCAAAATTATCGTAGTCTTGGATAATATGAATTTCAAACAACAGTTAATTGAATAAGTTAATTCACGAAAACAACGTAATAATATCAGTTGGTCAAATTGTCGTGTTCGAATTGTTTCTACATCCGAACACATGTTTGTGCATACTAATTACCAGTCGCCGAGAAAATATTTTTTATAATTTTTATCCAAAATAAAGTAAATTACGAATCATGCAGGGGTGTCAAAATCAACTCGCCCGCTCGCCATGCGTGTGTTCTGACCTGTTGGGAGAGTATACCGATTTTTTAAAACAGTTAAACTCGTCGAATCGAGCGAGCAAATTCAATAGATTTATTATCTGTTATAATAAGAAAAAAATCAAAATACTATGTCCTATAATCGACCGCTTTATGTTAGGTATATATCATTTTTATACCAAAAAGTAATCTTGACTTATTACGTCACAAATTGTCATGTACGCCGGGGAGTCTATATTCTTTGCAACATTCAATTAAAATCAATATTAATCCTTTGTTTCATGACAGAAATTGATGTGAACAATTTAAGATTTGGATCAGAATTTTTTTAAACTCTTTGTATGTGTTTGATGATAGCGTAACACTGTCATAATGCAATGTTTTATTATATAACTACAGAGTCTATTTAAATTTAATTGATAGTTAGAATCAGAGAAAATTCCCTGTATTTTTTAAAACAAGTAAAGCCTGTACATTTAGTTGCCTACATGTTCAACAAACACTGGCCGTTTTTGAAAGAAAATGATATCGGAGATGACAGGAATCAAATTTTCTTTGTTTCAATTTACTGATAATTGTCAATGACACCCTTCTCTTTATCATTTTAAGACATGTGTGAAAGCACAAAGAAGTTAGCTATATTAATATGAATTGATGAAAACGCAATATTGTTTAGGCCTACTTAACGCGCGATCATAGACTTCACGGTTATATTTAGAAAATCGCGCACATTTTCGGCACATGCATACTCGCGAAAATCATATCACAAGTCCCCGTTTTCGTTTGTATGTACATGTATAGGGCGTACAGTTTGACCCCGATCTGACCTTTCATATTTGCTTCAAATAATTATATATGCATATGCCGACGAAAATCAGTACCATGCCTATTCTACTCTTTGACTGCGATTGTAAAATTATAGAAGTATGTTTATGCGTTAAATTTCAACACAATCCTTACGGCCACAGTGTAATCGAGCAATAACACTACATTCGTATGCAACTTAATGAATACTAAATTTGTGCATTATAGTCAAGTCGGGGTAAAACTTAACGCGCAATAGCTGAAACAAGTGTTAGTGTTGTTTCTACGACATTATATACTAGTCACATTGTCTCTATCGTTGTTTTCTACATATCCATGTTTCTATAACAATAATGTGTTATTATATGTTACTACAAATCGTTACTTTATTATTGTTCTTTCTTTTTCTGGGTTTAATGCCGTGTCAACACAATTTAGGCCATATTACGGCGTCCGGCTCACATAATCTAGCTTTCCTGGACCCTTGTTTGTAACAAGGCCGAAAACTTCTCCATGTACCTTATTATTGAAGGAAATTTGATATAATTGTCAAATATTTTTGGAAGGATATATATAACCTTCTTGGGTGGGATTCGAACCCATACCCTCTTCAGGACATGAGATTCTAAATCCCGGCGCGGTACCATTGTTCATTTTAACAAGGACACTTGATTTTAATTAATTATTAATTATTATTTAATTAATTAATTTAATTATTTAAGGAATGGAGTTATTTGAGAAATCACGTGACCTATATGGTTCCTAACACGGCAAAAAAGACGACAAGATCAACACATTTAGATGAAAAAGACAAGATAAATGACAATTATACGTGCCCGATTTTTATCAAACCTAGTGCGGTATATGCAACAGAAAGAAGCGCTAATTCTCCCAACCCCACAATGGTTCTAGTTTTTTTAGATTACCTCGAGGTTTTGAACGAATTGAGAGATTTTTAGAAGAACTTCGAGGTAATACAGAAATTTAGAACCATTGTGGGATTGGCAGAACTATCGCTGAAAAGATAATTTAGTGCAGCTTAGACTGTACTAGGTCTGATAAAAATCGGTCAATTACTATTGTCATTTACCTAATCTTTTCATCTTGTAAAATTTGTTTCTCTGGTCGTCATTTTTGCCGTGTTAGGAACCATATAGATCAAGTGATTTCCCACTCTGGTTGATGTAGGACTCTGCTCGACACGTACTCCAAATAATTCGAACAACCCATTTAATAAAGCAAAGATATGTTCACTATGATATTGAGTAAATGAAAGAAAAATATTAAATTAAAAAAAAAAAAAATATGACTGCATGAGGATTCGAACCCGGATCATCTGTCACGCCAACCCTTCGCTGTATCCACTGAGCTAATGACCCATATCAATTTTGATGAACAATATCTATTACATAACGATAATTATTGCTAAAAATAGCAACCAGGGGAGAGAATCTTGTCGCTTAGTATTTATGTAAACATGTCAAACGTAAACGAGGTTACAGCACTAATATCATTCAATCTAAATTAACAAATATGCAATTCAATATAGAAATTACAAGTGTGATGTCATTAAAACTCATTTAACTGATAGTATAGCTGTAAAAATTCGTAGAACGGGATGGAAAGTTGCAAACAGTACGAAAAAGGCGAATATCATAATAACAATAATACAACGACTCGACGTCTAAGATTTGAAAATAAATTAATATCAAGTTTGTTTTTTACTTAAGTTCAAGTATTTCGTAGAAAAAATCATATACAGCCAATACTTTATTAATATCACGCACCGAAAGTATGGCGACGAAAAAATCGCTGTCATTAGCCGTTGTCCTTTTCCCAAAGTTTTTGACGTTACGTCATTTATGCCCGAGTGCCCTTTTCTCGTGGCGGCAGTCATAAATCCGAGAACACGAAACCGAGTTCACATTGTGCTTGAATCTAGGGGAAGTAACTACCCCTTGCACTCGATCCTGCAGTGGTCAAAGGTTCGAACCAGATGCATCAGTCAAAAATTCTTACGAAAAAAATCTTCGTAAGTCAAAAGCAAGAAACCTTAATAATACGCTCATTTTTTGGCTTATCAATTCTAAATATTATAGAATTAGGAACTTTAGTCAGTTATCTTTCCCTGATAAAATCTGAAGCAATCCAATTGGTAAGTAAGTCCTTACAGTTGGAATCCTCGGATTTTATCATTGAATTCCTATGTAAGAATAACCAAATATTTCATCTAATATCTTTCTTGTAAATGAAGATATTAACAGAAGTTATGAAATTTAGATAGCTTTTTACCTTCAAAATACTTAGCTTGAATTTCAAACAAATTAATCGATTTACAAAAAAGTTATTTAAGATTAATTTTGACAAATTGACATTAAAAAGTAAGGGTAAAATCCGAGTAATCCAACTAATTAGACCTACCTATTTGAAGAGTATACAAGGGGAAATAACTGATTAAAGTCCCTTATTGTGTAGAATAGTATATACCTTTTTAATATCATATCATAATTATGCTTAATATCTGTCTGACTTTGAAGTGCTAATTATATGAAACTGACTTACGAAGATTTTTTTCGTAAGAATTTTTGTGAAAAGCACCACAGATCTGTAGTTTGTTTACACCTGGCATATCCCCTAAAACTATGAATTATGGGTATACTCTATGACTTGGCTGACACGTCTAGTTCGACCCTTTGACTGCTGTTGAACCGAGTACAAGGGGTGGTTTCTGCTGTGTTCTATGATACATATAATTGAGTCAAGAAACAGTTTCGGGTGTTTATTTTGTCACTGTAAGTTTTAGCACAAGCCCCTTTTTTCCATTTAGAATATTGCAACGTTTGTCATGCCATACCCGGTGCCGCCATATTTAAATCTACTGAGTACAGTTGACTACAGTTGACCAATCAGTGCCCTTTATACAAAAATAGAATTTAACTAGCAGGATTACCCATCATGCTAATTATACCCCATATATATTTTTTTAAGATTTTATACAACAAATTTTTTTTTGCAAGACATAAATATTTTCATTGAACATATATATGTTTTATTCTACATACATATTTTTATACAAAACAAATATTTTTTTTACAACACATAATTTTTTTTTTAAACACAAATATTTTTTTTTACAACATATATATTTTTTATCAAACATATATATTTTTATACAAAACAAATATTTTTTTGTAACACAAACATTTTTTAGTTTTATAGTATATTGCAACGTTTTATCATGCCATAGTCAACACAGAAAGGTTATATTGTGCAAAAATTAAAAAACAATTATAACAGAAAGTCAATTCTTCTTTAAGATGACGTCATTTTCTTTCATGTTATACGGTGAAACGTCATGCTATTTGATGAAAATATATGATGTAAGTACGATTTTTATATTCTCATTGTAAATGAGTGAAAATATAATCTTATACTTTTATCGTCAATGACGTCATCTTAGAAGATAAAGACGTCATCTTGGAAGAAAAATGACGTCATATTATAATTTGTGTAAAATACATCAAATAAAACACAAAACTAAGCATGAAAGAATCAGAATATTCATCAACTTTGGTGTAAGATCTTTTTTATTTCAACTCATGAACTCTGAGAAAATGACATTTTGACTTGTGGCTACACCACTTGTGAAAATATGTTTTCTGAACTCACTCAGTGAAATAAAAATCAATCTTACACCTAAGTTGACGAATATCCTCTAAATCTTCAAATATGACGTAATCTGATAATGAAAATATAAGATTTTATCTACAATGAAAATTTATATTTCCACTGTATATTTTCATAGAATAACACCACATTTAATCATAAAGCATGAAAGAAAAAAATTAATTATATAAAACAAAAGACTTGCTTATTTACCACGAGTCTATAGCAAATCTGTTCAAGGAGACGTGCGGTAACAATGTTGCAAGCAGGTGATGGTCCTTGATGTAACTTGATCAAATATTTTTTTATTTGTGATTGGTGGCAAGCAAATTAAGCTTACAATAAACTAAATGTATTGTAATAAGAAAAAAACACATGTAAAATGAAATATAGCGGTTTGCAACTCTTGATAGCTATGACACATAAGTTCTATTTACTATACCTGAATCTACAGTACCTACCAAAAGTTTGGAGACATAAGAAATTTACTGTAATTCTTGAATTTTGATGATTATTTTGCAAAATCATTATTTCTTTAAATATTGAAGTACGGTTTGTGATATATAATGAATACAAATTTCATTAATGCAGCACATTTATAATATTCAGCATCTGATATCTTAAAGCCTTCAAAACTGAGTACATTGTAATTGTTTTCCTTAACAATTATTTTATGCTGTTGTTGTAGTCTCAGTTTTAAGTATAATGATAACCAACTAAATAAAGCAAAACTAATTATCATTTCAAAATAAAGTTATCAAATTTTAGAAAAAACTCTATACAGTAGGCCTACTAAGTGAAAATGTCTCCAAACTTTTGGTGTGTACTATATATCATCAAGCTGTGTCTAAGACAGTTACGATGGCTCATCCTGCATTGTTTAGAGGAATTATAATAATACACAAAATAACAGTTCATACCTGAAGGAGGTTCCATAGGCTAAGTCGCCTAACACATAAGTCAGTAGCACATCAACAAAGTATTATTCTATGGCAATCACACTATCATAGACAATTCAGCATCATACATGGTAGTAGAATCAATATGGTGAAAACTTGTTTGTTTATGTCACTGTAGCACCTAAAAACAAAGATATACATAAAACTTATGAGATTATAAATTTAAAAGGTTCCAAAGAATGGTAATGCTGACTTTATTTTGAAGGAAAAAGTACAACATTTTAAGTCATAACAAGACTTAGGTTTGTAAGAGTAGTTTCCCTTTGATTATTTTAACATTGTTTTTAGGGTTCTGTAAAAACATATAATTAATTTATTCCAAAAGATATTTAACTTCCTTTGACCGAAGGTTGATGTATAAACATTCATACAAACGACTGCTTAAAACTTAGAAACAAGACACAACAACTAATTGAGGGTTGTGACTTAACAGCACATAGGAGACTCCTATTTTGTGATTACGAGATTCTGTATGTGAATATGACTTTTATGTTTCAAACAATGCTACATTATACTTGTCATTTCAACAAGATATTATGATTTCAAACTTTTAAAAGATAATTGTGAAAAAAAAACAAGATAATAATTATGAATCGCTTTGCTAGACTAAGTATGAATACCACTTTGCGAATATTATTTTTATGTTATAGTTTTAAAATGTTGATACATTTAATATATGCTCAAGTTGAATTGTTTATTATTCAAAAATGTACATATGCTAGATTATTCAATCGATAACCATGCTTGTTTGTCATATATTACTACATGTAGTTGAGAAATTTCAGTAAAAAAATCTCCTAATCTCTCAGTTTCTAAAATAGATCATATTTGTGCAGTGTTCTTCTACATAACAAATAAGACTTTCTTTATGCGAACATGACTTTTTTTTGCAGCAGTGAAAGATAAAAAACAATTTGATAGAAAGTTTTGACTGTAGTTTTACAATTCTAATGTATCTTTTTAATAGAAACTGTTTCAAAATAATATAAAATGTGGCTTAATATATACATGTATGTATTAAATTTTACAGTATCAACCCCAAGACCATTCTCATACCCAGAAGTTATCAAAATTCTCAAACTAAGTATAGATAATTCTGATAGTCCCTGGGTACAAGAATGCCCTAAGTCATAATTCGCTCAGTCTTCTAAAATTTACAGCGTATCCATGAATATTATTTCATACTTTATGTCTTAAACTAGAAAATAGTATAATATATCTCATATCTACTCTTTATGAAATAATTATTTTTTTAAAGAAAGAAAGAAATTCATATTTGCTCAGTTTCTACAAATAGATCATATTTGCAGTGTTGGTTACATAATGAATATGATTATTGATATGGAAATATGACTAGAATATATAATCAAAGATTTAAAACAATTTAATATGATGTTAATAAAGTATTTCTTTAAATCCCAAAATATTATTTCAATATGAAATGCTGCTTATTATATGTTTAAATTATTCTATCTCTTCTATCTTAGTTATAACCCATAATCATATTCACGAGTTTCTAAAAATACTTCATTTCCAACTTGAAAACATATAAAATCACTATATTTTTTAACGGTATCTAAATTTGATATTAATATAACTGATGTATTTTAAAATTCAACTTTACAATGTGCAAGTAAGCACTGCAAAAACATCCAAGACCTTGGCTACTACATGTTTATAAAATGAATTTTATTCAAGAAAAAAGTTGATGAAATATTCTACAAAAAATGTACATCATTAAGAAATTGTGAATTTATTATTATTAAAAAATATTTCATTCATGTCAAAATACAGACATTTGCTAAGGTTGTCTATATTAACCTATAAATTAAAGTCTGTTTTGTATAGTTCAGGTACCTGAACACTTTCTTTTCAAAAAAGTGAAAGTACATTTGTATATATATATAAGCCGATTTGAATGAAATTTTGAGGGCTTTTTGTATGAAGACTGAATTTTTACGTAACATCATTATTTTGACGTCATGTACCATACTTATAGGGGCCGTACGTTGTGCACATGCATTTTGCTGCTTAGAGTGCTAAAACCGTTAATATTTACTGTTTTTTAAATACTTTTCGCATATATAATACACAATTACTATGACAATCCACAGAACACAAAATTTTGTTAAAACGTCAAGTAGTTTTCCTATCAAGCCCTACTTTGTCTAGAACAATAATTGACGTGTAAAATTTTCATGAAAAAACGTCTTTTTTTAGCCTATAGCTCAACAACGAGTTCGGTAAGGGTATCATTTTATTAAATATTTGACTGTAAATTATAAAAGAAATGATATTTTGAAATAAAATTGATGTCTAAAGTCGGAAATTGTCGAAAAAAAACTTTCAAAGTTTTCATTTTTAGTCATTTCGGTCACAAATTTCGACGTTAACGCTAACTCAAGGATGATAAATACTACCAAAAAAATCATAATACATTTCAGAATTTTGATATTTTGTGCAAGCAAAGATAGTAGATTCTAGATATTGAAAATTATATAATGTAACGTCACTATGGAAATGAATATTGCTCCTTTTACAAAAATAAGACATGAGAATAAAAACGAGGTTTTTTATAAATTAACTTTATGCAAAAAGCTATTCTCTTTATAGTAATGAATTCACTTTAATATTTGCTATTAATTTTTAAGTGGTTTCAGATCATTATATCTTACGATAGTTCTAAACTATGCTGTTAACTGAGTACAAGTCATGTACAGGCATGTGCAACCCGGGTCGATAGCGCAGTTGGTAGAGCTCCGTGATTTGGAATCCAGAGAGGTTATACCCTTCCATAAATTTTGACAATAATTTCAATTTTCCTCCATTAATATCATACATGGCAAAAGTTTCCGGCCTTGTTGAAGAGTACCCGAGTGCTGGTTATGGGAAAGAGTCCAGGAAAGCTAAGTTAAGTGCGCTGGACGCCTTAAAATGACCTCAAATGTGTTGATACGGCGTTAAACCCAATTTAAAAAATACAAAAAATACAGGCATGCGTGTCAATTTTGTTGCATTATCGGATGCATTTTTAAAAAGTAGTTCACTTTTTCGTTGTAATGAAAATCAAGTATATGTTTACGGCATATGTACTGATGGAGTTAAGGTTCTGGAACTGTAATGGTGACCTTCCACAATTCTTATAATGATATTGTTTCTTGAATCTATACTATTAAAGACATTGAATGCTGAAATTTTAAAGAAATTTACCGTTTGTAACTTAAGTTATGTGCATTTTTGTAACGTGACCCTTGGTTTTCAGAAAGACCGTAAATTGTGCTGGGACAAAAAGTGAAAAAACTCTTTTTTTCAAATTCTGCTGTTTTATTTCCAAGTTTTAATCACTTTTCCTGTTACACAATCATGTCATGACAAATCAGAGCAATCAGGTTACACTTTGGACAAATACTTATAAAAATACAGAGATTTGCATACATGTACCCCCAAGCAAAAATCCGAGTTTTTGAGAAAGCTAAAAAATTTACCCTATGTTTAAAAGCAAATATCTCAAGTTTGAAGTTAGTTAGACACATGCAACTAGTTTTAAAATTTTCTGCAGTATTAACTGCCCATATGATAAAAAATCTAAGAAATTTTACCGTTTCTAAAATTTTTTATAAGAATTAGTATGAGATTACTACACTGAAACTGAAAGAGATTTTATAGAGAAAAATAACGTCAAAATGGCCAATTACAAATAATACTACTTTATACAAATATATCATCTAAAATTAGTATTTGAGATGGAAAATGTATGTTAAACTCTGCATTATCATATAAAAACCTTCTCTCCATTGCTTTTTGGCAAGCTTGAGGGGACTATTTGGGGATTAAACCTGTACCAGCTATGTTTTGTGCTATTGTCGTTTTTTGCACTAACAGTTTGACACTTGAGTTAGTAATGTTGGCATATCATGTGCCTTAGCTTTCAAATTATGCTGTTTATTGTATTGTTTATTTTATAATTAGAATATGATGATATTAAAAACAGAAAATGTGCAACGATTTTGTCTTTATATGATGACTTTGGTACGATTATTTGTGGGAATTCGGCAATAAATCAATCTAAGTTAAACATTCTTTCCATGTTTATCGATATTTGTGTAGTTTATTTTACCTTTGTTCATTTTCAGTACACAAAATAGATATTATAATTGGAGAAAGAGTTATTAAACAGTTAAAACCCCATTTTGCCCCAAATTCTCCACTTCGTCCATTTCGCCTCAAAATCTCCATTTCGTGTTTTAGTCATACTCAATTTACATCGCAAAAAAAGATGAAAAAAATGTATTTTACACCTGTACAAACAGAATCAACACAAAAGTTATGATCCACTACGGCTTTTCATTGTTTTTATGTCGATAAACCATTATTTTTACGATAACTAACTACGATCACGCTGTAGAGCGTCTGGTTTCGCCATTTTCGGAAAATGTGTTACCCTATGACTTCTGGAAAAACCCACGTCACGTGGTGAAAATTTCTAAAAATAGCAATTACGAAACTTGACGAAGATAGGTAATCGGGAAAAAACCGGATTATACCGAGTGTCGAAGTTTACGGAAGTTAGTTACAGTTCCAGAACCTTAAACATATTCGAATTTTTGTACAGTTTGCCATTCGCAATATAGCATACACAGCACAAAACATCAAACCATTGTATATCATCTAAAACAAGACGGCAAAATCATTAATTCTAAAACCGCTTAATTATCACATCATTTAAATGTATAGATCAGCAAATCTCTATTGTTCATATATTAATTCCTTCTTTAATCTTGTACTAGGCCTGAGGTAAGTGTACTGCATAGTATAGTTTGGCCACTCAGGTTTGATTCCTGATAACGGCCGGTCAAATCATTCTATAAAATCGAAAATGATGTCGTTTTCCGCACTACGTAATTATAGAGACTAACATATGATTGGCGGTTATTTAGTCAACTATAAGTATATATAACACTGTAATTACATACAAAGTATAATTTTATCATCATGATTATCATAGAATATAGAGCATCTACAAAACTGAAAGTATTCTAAATTCAGGTTATTGTTAAAATAACAAAATAGTTAAATCTTCATGAATAACTGACAGCATACACTAGGATTGACTACCAAGTAATTTACCAAGGAGCAGTAGGACTCTTCACCGGTATATAATTTGTATAGAAGTAGTCAGAGCGATGTAGACAAATCTGTGAACTAATAATTTTAAAATATGGCTTTTCATAACTCAATTTTTTACGTCATCCGTAACGTCATAATCCGTCTTTTTTAAACAAAGGTAAGTTGAGTAACTGCAGTAGTAAGAATCTTCCTCGTGTATATTTCGTTAGGGTATAATTTATAATAATTTTAAAATATGGCTTTTCATAACTCAATTTTTTACGTCATCCGTAACGTCATAATCCGTCTTTTTTAAACAAAGGTAAGTTGAGTAACTGCAGTAGTAAGAATCTTCCTCGTGTATATTTCGTTTTCAATTTAACAGGTAACAATAAATGAATAAACAAAGAATATAAAATCTAAAAAATTCTGATCTAAAATTTTCTGCTCGCCTACTCGCTAATTTACAATAATACTCTACAGTAGCCTGTTCAATTACATTAAACGTTAAAAAACGTTCCGTAACGATACATTCGGAACTCCTCGGCCGTTCGCTGCAAATTGATATTATTGAAATGACCATTCATACAATAACATTATGAATAAACATTGCTGTTTATGATCGATTAGTTCGATTCTGACAATTCAGGTGCGTAGGAGCTGGGTCCGCAGTGGCCGCGATTGCGGCCCCAATATTCTGGCAATCAGAGGCAATTGGACCGCGAGTTTTTTTTTCATGACACATATAGAAAATCTTGATGTCTGATACAAAGATTTGTTCTTAAACATGGGGTACTGAAAGTGCTGGAAATTGACTTACATAGGCTTACATTCCCAAAATAAATTCAGCTGGAGGGGACACCCCTCCTGTACCCACCCCATCTGCGGCCCCAATTTTCATATCCTTCCTACGCACTTGCAATTCGATAACATTATAATTTTGTGTAAGGCAAAGCTTTAAAACATACAACTTTATTTTGCTAAATTTTGAAATTCATGAACATTACATTTTTATTCCCGCCCACGTTCGTGTATTAGAGACATGTGCAAATTAAGCTAATGGATCACTAGCAAATCCAATTTATACAGTTATGTTGCAAAGTTAAATAGTTGATATCACATGTATTGTATTGGTGTCTTATTTGTAATACTATGACACTGACAATTTTAGGCAAAACGTACGCATTTAAGCTATGCATCGTTTAATGCGTAAATGCACAATATTTATTCTACACCGGTTACAACGTTCATCTATCGCTGTAATAAATTAAACAGAATAAAAGGAGAATGAATTGAGAGTTCATTGCAACAAAAAAGGTGATCATGATTCTCTCCACATTAATATTTAATACCTCGTTTCCGAGTATGCTTTATCTTATTTGTAAAAGGAATGATATCAGTATCCATAGTGACGTTTCGTAAAACTTTGGGAAAAAATACAATTTTTAATATCTAGAATCTTATATCTATGTGTTCACAAAATATCAAAATTCTGAAAAAAAAGTATTAAGATTTTTTCGGTAGTCTTTATCATCATTGAGTCAGCGTTAATGTCGAAATTTGTGACCAAAAATGACTAAAAATGAAAACTTTTTTTTTTTTGATGTTTTCCGACTGTTAGACATAACAATTTTATTTCAAAATAACATTTCCTTTATAATTTACAGTCAAAATATTAAATTAAACGATAAACTCGTTTTTGAGCTATAGGCAAGGCAAAAATGTTATGTTTTTTCATGAAAATTTTACATGTCAATTTTTGTGTATTCTAGACAAAATAGGGCCTGATAGGAAAACTACTTGACGTTTTTATAAAATTTTGTGTTCTGTGGGTTGTGTAAAGCATTTTCAAAGTAATTGTGTAACATATAATAATGCGAAAAGTATTTTAATGGTAAATATAAACGTTTTTAGCACTCTAAGCGGCAAAATGCATGTGCACAACGTACGGCCCCTATAAGTAAGATATATGACGTCATGACTTCAAAATAAAGATGTTACACTAAAATTCAATCTTCATACAACAAGCTTTCAAAATTTCATTCAAATCGGCTAACTTTCACTTTTTTGAGAGGAAAGTGTTCAGGCACCTTAATTTAATAACTTAAAAACTGTTACAATAACATCACTGTACGAATATGATCTATTGTTAGAAACAGTGTGAATATGAGACTTACGTAATAATTATGACTTCTAACTAAAATAAAATCACAATTTCACAAAAAGTTCAGATTTTTTAACTTTAAATTTAAATAATAAAATATTAAGTTTATAATATATCTTATAAACTAAGCAAAAATCAACGCATCATATTCATATTCTCCTATAAGCTGCATTTCCTAGCAAATATGACTTGAAAACAAAAATATCAACATCTTTAACTGTAGGTATATGTATATTAAACTTAGTTATTAAAATAAATGAAGATAATCTCAGACATAAATATTAATTTGAAACATTAAAGTCATATTTGTCAACTGTATCTCATATTTGCTAATAGTAATATCACTGTTTAGTCATTCTGGCTTAAAACAATATAATTACATAAGTACTATAAAGGAAAAAAACTGTATGCAAGTCTATGAGCCAAGAAATGTGCAACATATTTGTTTTATGATATTGAATTTAAGAATTCTAAGAAGCAGTTGCTTTGAGATTATTTCTAAACATGAAGATTCATTCCACATATATAAAACTCAACTAAATATCCATGCAGAAACTATACAAATGTTGATTTTTTTTATATTTTTTACATCAGCGCTCCCTATATTTACAACCCATTATGATGAACATTTGAAACTTATCATGTGAGTAAAAAAATGCTTGCATAGATTCAGTACAACTCAACCTATGATAGACAACTGCACCTGAAGTAGGGACAGCTCAACCTGCAGGTAAAGACAACTAATAGAGCTGGGTATCGCCAGCTAGTTTGTATCACAATATGTATCACGATAGTTGCATTGTATCACCATATGTATCATGATAGCTTATAAGCTGTATGCTATATTCCAAATAGTTGGAAGGAGACAAAAGGAAGCAAACATCTTTCGGAAATGGTTTTATTATTGTACCAGTATTAATTGCTCAACTAAGTAAAACAAGAAATGTCTTTAAAAAAGACAAACGGCGTCGATTTAAAAACAAGAGGGCCCAAAGGGCCCTGGGTGCTCACCTAAGGAAAAGGTCAAAGGTCACAGAAGAGCCATTTACATAGGACCACTAATGTTAAAACCTATTTTTTGACGTGGTGATGGATTGCCAGATTCCGTTAGTATTTGCTCATACAAGTTGTGACCACGCATCATCACTTCATCAACAACATTTGCAGACCAGTTTCGTAGACTTGGCACATGATTGCCTACCGTAAACAATATGACAGCCAATGCAATTGCCGTACACTGATAACCACAGGGAATTGTCAAGTTACCTCCCTTTGATTTTTCCAACATACCTTCAATATACTTATATACAAGGGGTACAACTGCGTTTACTAGACCGATTCATCTAGATTTCTTATTTTGTGGCTCATAAAAAATACTGATACCCTAGTAGCACTTTAACCGCACGATTAAATTGATTAAACATAACTCTTCGAGCTATGAATATTAAATGTTTCATAGGGCAGATCATTAAAACACTCGCCAACAAAAAACAATTCTTTTTGACAAATAATTTTTAGATATTCAAAATATGAATTTCAAGACCTTTCTAGTGATATAAAATGCAAAATTGTTTGATGAAAAATGACTTAGTAATTGCAATTTTAAAATTACTGTGTTTTCATTGTATTTACTCGCTATCATTTCTTGCCAACCAGCGAACGGTTACCTGTAGTATTTATCAGCTCCTTGTTACTATTTATAGACATCATAACAATAACAATGAACTGGTGTATATGTGGAGCTGTGACTCTCAAAGTGTAAACCCCGGAAACTGGACGTAGTGAGGCTAATTTAATAATTATTGGGTTATATGTCAGACTTTTTACTAGAAACCGGTTCACATCTGGAGACGTAATTCATTTTACCCATAAAATATTGTGTTTGACACGTAACTTTTTATTGTTACAAAATAAAAAAACACTTTGGAAAGCAATAGAAGTCTACCCAAAAAAAATTATCTACGAACGAAGCAAAATTTCGTAAAACACTGCATTACAATAGTGTGGCCTTTATTTTTTCGCGCGTGTCAGGGCCATCCAATCGAAGAGGGGGTTTTCTCTGTTTCCCCCGTACGTCATTCTCAGTGCTTATAAAATCATCCAATAGAACGGCGGATTTCCGAAATCCCCAGACAGACGTCATTATACAGAAATGTAGGTCAAAATCCAGCTTAGACAGCTACGCCGAAAAATAGGAAAATAGGGTAAATATGCCCTTAATAAGAACATCTTTGTAGAGATATAACAGTTCCATTAAAAACATGATGTTGACATAAATGTGTATTCAGTCCTCATGTGATCATGATAACAAGTTACTATCGTCATGTATCGATAGTTTGTGGTACTATCACGATACACTATCGTCGTCATGTTTATATCACAATACATCGATGCATCGAGAATATTGCACCAACACTAACAACCAACCCGTTGACAACTCAACCTGTATCATTATGTAATATGTATTAATTTGAATTTAAACATATGTTAATCATGTATGGAAAATATTTGTGATTAAAAATACAATTACTGAGAAATGAGAATATAAAAAAGCATCAATTGTGTTATAATTGTTTTGAATATGAATATATATATATGTATCATTATTATTTTTTAAAATTAGTGTTATGCAGATCATTGATTTTTAATTTTATTGTTAATTTACTTAATAAATATAACAGGGTGGCCACGGAAATTCTAAAATGAAATTCCCTGATAATTCCCTGATTTTTCCTTGACAATGGTATTATTCCCTGATCTAAGACATATCATTAGTTACATTTTGACTAAAATACCATGAAATTTAGAATGATAGCCATGCTTTAACAGTTAATCATTTTCATTTTAAATTTTCTAATTAGAATAAAATTCTCCCTGAATGAGAATTTTTGTACTACATGTATATAGACATCCAATTTAAATATAAGATATAATGTACATATCATGTGATAAGTCTATTGTTCCTAGTGTTTCCAGTCCTGTTTTATAAATAACTTGTGACTTGTTAACCTTAATAAGAGATGGATGAATTACATTTAAATGATGCATTTTTCATAACATTTGAAAATAAGTCACTTTTTTCATTTACCTGTCATCTACTTTGTCAAAATTTATTCTAAACAATAGTTTTCTTTGTTTCCGTGATGAATGTAATAGAAAAATAATTATTGCATTTTATATGACAATTGATAAACATACAGCCAATGAAATAAACTTGATCAAAGAGAAGCAATAAGTAAAAAAGCATTTTTTTCTCAATTGGTTGTGAAATTCCCTGATAATTAGAGACTTTCGTCAGTTATCTTTCCCTGATAAAATCTGAAGCAATCCAATTGGTAAGTAGGTCCTTACAGTTGAAATCCTTGGATTGTATCATTGAATTCCTATGTAAGGATAATAAAATATTTGATCTAATATCTTTCTTGGTTATGAAGATATTTACAGAAGTGATGAAATTTGGATAGTTCTTTATCCTAAAAATACTTACCTTGAATTTCAAACAAATTAAATGACTTACAAAAAAAGTTAATAAAGATTAAATTTGGCAAATTGACATTAAAAAGTAAGGTTAAAATCCGAGTAATCCAACTAATAGGAACTACCTATTTGAAGAGTATACAAGGGGAAGTAACTGACTTAAGACCCTTCATTCGGAACGACCTCGGCGATCATCTACGAATATACACCTCGGATATCAATCGTAGTAGAAATACAACAAAGTTATGAGGTCAGGCGATTAACCGATGTAAACAATCAACATGGCAGATCATTTTGCAGAAAGTATCGAGTACACAAAAATGTTTGAGGATCAACTTTGATTTGAGTGAATATCAGCTACAGGCATTGAAGAGCTTTAACTGCCCATAATCGTCCGTCATTTTTGGTGTGTGCTAGCGTTCCAAACGTCGGGAACAAGGTTAGATTCTATGATGGAACTACTTTCGCTCCTCGTGATATCCGAGGTGTATTTGCGTGGAAAATTGCCGAGGTAGTTCCGAATGAAGACCCTTATTCCCTGATTTTATGCAAAAAAATTCCCTGATTTTTCCATGCTTGGCATTTTTATTTGGCATTTTCCCTGTTTTCCCTGTTTTCCAGAGTTCGAGGTCACCTTGTACAAGGTGGATCTGTGTATTGTAGTGACTAGTTACTTGTTCATAAAAAGTAGCATTTTTTACACAGAGAGATAAATGGTAATTTAATTACAATATACTAGTTTGACAAACTGTCAATAAAAAATAAACTTCCTGATTTTTTTAATTCTTATTATGTTACACACAAGAGAATAAAATCATTAATACAATATTTATCAAAAATATGTAAAGATACATTTATGCTTCTTAAAAAAGAACAAGATTGCCAAACATAATCTTTCTATTTTATTTATTTATTTATTTGAGTTAACGCCCTGTCAACACAATTTAGGTCATTTTACGCGTCCAGCACACCTAACCTAGCTTTCCTGGACCATTGTCTATAACCAGTACTCACCTACCCTTCCACAAGGCCAGAAACTTTTCCACATTATCTAATCGATGGAGGAAAATCAACATTATTGTCAAATTTTCATGTATAACCTCCCCGGGTGGGATTCAAACCCGCACCCCCTCGGGCACGAGATTCTAAATCCTGGCGCGCTACCAACTGCACTATCGACCTGGGTTGCAAACATAATCATGATCTACTATCAAAAAATGTTTGTCTATTTCATTAATCAAAGATTTTCATGTTAATTAGTAAAACTCATGATAAAGTAATGATAAATTATCAGCATAACACTTAATTAATATTTAAAATAATATTAATGGTACATTTTTAATCTGCATTTCATACAACACAATTTTTATGCAATCTTCACATGAAATGGTTTTCTCATTTCTTTAAAAACAAGTAAATATCTAACAATGATTGTATTTTAATTGTATTTATACCTTCCATATATGATAAACTTACTTTTATAATTAGTTCTAATTGATAAAATGCTTTTTTTACCAGAAAAATAGATTATTTATGTAACGGGTTGAGTTGTCTATGGATTGAGTTGTCCCTACTAATGGCTTGAGCTGTCTCAGGTTGAGTTGTCTTCAGGACAAGTTGTCCTGACTCCATGTGCACAGAGTCCATAAACATATATCAAAAAGGTATTTATTGTTATTGAAGCTATAACATAAACAGTTAATAAGGTGATTCCCAACCAGTGGTGCTTTTCACAAAAATTCATATGAAAAACATCTTCGTAAGTCAAAAGCAAGAAATATTGATTAAACGCTCAATTTTGGCTTATCAATTCTAAATATTATACAAATTGTGTAGAATTGTGTATACCTTTTGATATTCATATTCATATCATAGTTATGCTTATCATCCCTCTGACTTTGAAGCGCTAATTATATGAAACTGACTTACGAAGATTTTTTTGTAAGAATTTTTGTGAAAAAAAAAGATACGTTTTGTTAATGCAGAATTGAGAAAATGATGTGCTCCACTGTTTTTGGTCAATAGATAGACGCAGCCTTTTACCTTAAAAGTAGTATTGTATAGCTATACTGAAAAGGGATAATTCATAGAGACACAAGTGCATTAAACAAACAAAGTATTAGTAAACAATTGTTGAACTTGCCCTCTACTTACTTCCTATCTAGTGATTATTTGATTAATTTAGCAAACAAACCAATCTTAGAAAACATTTATTCCGTTTAAATAATAAGCTTCAGTACATAGTTGTCAAAGCTAGCAGAGCATAGCATACAATTGCGATCGAGTATGCATTAAGGGCAGTTTCAACCTTGTTAAGAAACAATAAATAGAATGATAATTTACTTACATTAATACAAGGATGTGTTCAAGCCCTTGTGATACTCAGAGTACACTTGTTTCATACTGAAAAATAAATAAGGTTAGTTAAAATGAATAATCTGATAACGGGTATAGATAGATAGTGAAAACAAAAACAACTTGTTTTCGCGAAAAACTTTTTTCTTTTACGAAAACAACCTGTTTAATTAATATTACATGTTATTTCAAACAAAACTTAAGGTTTTAAGAATGCATATAATAAAACACCTTTAATGGACAAGTTTTATAGCAAAAGTTGGAAAAATAATGATTTTATAGCCGATTTTCTTGTTTTAGCGGATCACAACGGGAAGTCGATCAAATTTCTACCTTGAAGTTCTACATGAAAACAACTTTTAAAATGTTTATTTATCCATGTTTAGCATGATAAAAATGTTTTGTGTAATAATTTATTTCCTGGATACATTTTTTCTAATTAACTATAAATGAAAATAATGATGATATTACTGGTTTCCCCCCACAAAAAACAACTACCTATAGCTGTTTAGCTTATGTACGAAAACAACTTAACAAACAGTAAAATCAATATTATCTAGATTTTCAATTATGTTTTATAAATTAACATCATTTTTTAAGACATTAGATTGATAATTAAATAAAATGATAGAAAAAGTTGCTTTCTTATGATAGACTGAGTGTTGGCTTGTGAAAAAAATGTTGATTAAAATCTGATTAAAACCCAATCTAAAATTTTCCGCTCGCCAACTCGCTAATTTAGATCTGGCCTTTTACAAACGAAGGTCACGTTCAGGTGACCTTTTCTCATCATAATATTCATGACGAAATTGTTATGATACGTAACTTGTTTACATCATCTACGTCATGCAATTTGAAATGAGCCGCCCAATCGCAGACTGTGAATAATACCGCTGTTAAACAGCATGCAAACCTTGGTCTAAAAATAGAAATTACGAAATCAAAATGTGATTGTGTTTTCGTCTAGATGAAAGCTACGCATTGATTGGTCGACACAAAGTTCATCTCGACGTGACCTTCCACGGAAACAGTAGAGATCCTGTACGACAACGCTCTACGGGATATCTGTTTACGGAGATTGGTTTTGTTAGAAATAACATATACATAGAACAGGCTGTCAACCAGAAATATAGCAATTAATATAGTAATTATATTTTCAAATATAGGACCTTTAGAGAACAGAAAAGAACAGAACATTAAAAAAATTTGGCAGAAAACATTAGTATGTGTTGTCATTACAATAATTAGGCAATACACCCATACACACATAGAACAAGAAATGTAATGTCGAAACCACATAAAAGCCAGATTTTCATCAAGATCTGGGCCCGATTTCACGAACACTTTCCTATCTTAAATTTCTAGATTAACCTTAAATTTTCTATCTTTTGCATTTTTAAGTTAAAGTGCGTTTCACAAACATTTACAATTAAATCCGTTCTTAAATAGTCTTGAGTTATGAGTAAAAATTTAATCGAGTGAACAGGAAGGTTAAACTGAATGTTAGGACATTACTTAAATATATTAAATATAGAATTCCGACGAAGGGACACTTAGTGTAGTTTAGGAAGTATGTTGGAAGATAGAATATATCAGACTTACAGATTTTCATCTGCTTATATTCATTTCTTTGTCGAACTTATTCGCCCCCCCCCCCCCTAACCTATAAGACGGAGTATGACAGTTCCTGCTCTACTTCAAATGTTGGTGGTGTCGAATTCTATACATTTATGTACATGTATTTATTTCTTCGTTGTCTCCTAAATATAAATATATGTAAACAACAAAGAAGGAATTTCCTTGCCTTATTTGCTCAAATATTTACACATATATTCACCATTTATTGTAAACTAGTCATGACATATTATGTATGCTAGATTCATTCATAATATTTTTCATTCAAAAATCCTAGCTTGTAGATTTTTCTAACAAAAACAACGTGTAATATAAATACATGTAGTCCTATATCGTCAGGTACAAGTAACAAAGGTCAAACTGCTCTAAAAATAGTTACAATACAAAGTGTCTCACCACCATCATTGCATGTTAACTGACCATGCAAGCAGTGAATGTTGAACCTTTTGTCAGACAGTAAGAGAATGTGAAGCATACAGTGAAACAGACATTTTTTATCAAAATCATTCTAAGCGATTTTCAAACCCCTTCCATATAGAAATTGTCGACACCCTACCAAACAGGCAAAGACTGACTGACTCAAGCATTGATTTCGTGTCAGCAACTGCTACATTTACCAATATTTAAAAAGATTGTGAACCAAATATTTTTGCAAAGGGTACTCCTATCACATACATTTGAGATTTCGTATGACACCCCTAAACCAAACCCCCCTGTCCACCTGCACATATTTACTTATCACTTTTTACCCAATCTTCGTATATGCACAATGGTTTTATTTCGGAAAATATTCTTAAAACTCTACAATGATAGAAAGGAAACAAAATTAAAATAAATTATAGATCTACATAAAAAGGAAGAACAATTGATTGATGAAAATAAAATAAAAATAATCGACTTAAAAATATAGAAAATAAGTAACTGTCAAGATTTGAACCTATGACTGAAAAAACATGAGATTTCAAACCCAGCAACTTTACTGCATATGCTATACAGACAGTCAATATAATATGCAGGACATTAAACACTACACGGTAATTTGTTGGTTTAAGTTTGGGACGCTTATACCATCTCAAAATTCATACTTAACTAAGAAAGGCTTCATGAAATCCACATAAATTATTTTATAAAATACAGTTAAGTACAGAATTTTGAGACACACTTAAATCGATTTATGTTATGATAGTGTTCGTGAAACCGGGCCCTGACCATAAATGACAGAGATATCCACTATATTAATCAAAGCACTGGAGTGCTGAAGGAACGATGTCCTGAACTTATTTTTTGATTAAAGAATATATTATTATGTATATTATCTATAAAATAATGTATTAAGTATCAATTAACAGAATTTAACAAAAGGATAGCACTAGACGTCTCAAGTGGTTTGCTCATGACAAGGTTTATCTTACTTTATCAAACAAAATAAACCAGTCAAAGAATTAATTTTCATCAACACACTTTAGGGTCATGTACAGCAGCGATCTCACCAAACCAAAGATAATTCTGGACTATTTTCTTTAACCAAAAAAAAAGAAGCTGACAACTTCTCATTTTTGGTTATCAATAGGTATTTTTTAATGAGATCGTTGATATTTTCGTTAAAATTTTAAAGATTTGGTGTGAAATGACAAGCTGACTTTAAATGACTTTCTAACAATTCATTTAAGGTTTTCCCCCAAGTATTGAGCTCTTTTGCATCAAGCTACATTCCCATTTTTGTTCACGAATTTTAAGTCAAATTAACGTTTTGCACTTGCAATTTATTCACAATAAAAATTACTCTAAGAATCGTCTATTTCTTATAAATATTTGTATAAAGTTCCGTACACACTTAATTTAATACATATTCATTCCAAATTATAATCAAACTCTATAACTTAAAATTGCTCAAGTAAACTTTAGATGTGACACTTTGAAGACGACAACGTCTGGCCGTATATTAAACATCCGGTAAGTGTATTAGTCATATCCAAGGTATACAGACGATCCGTCCCCAAGACTAATCGCCCCCTTGACGACCCGTCCCCGTACGGTACCGTAACTCTAGCCACGATCATTTAATAATGTTTATTACTATCGAATGGTGTAATTATGTTACGCATATAACAGGCATTATCAAAAACATTGTAGGCTATTTTTACTCCAACAAGTAATCATTGCAGTTGTCACGGGTTGAGTTGTCTACGGGTTGAGTTGTCCCGTCTCCATTGCAAAATTTATATGTCCTGAGAGTAACCTCCCTTTTCCTGAAGAGTTTCAAGAACGACAACACAAGCCAGCGTTGTATTACATTTAAATGAGATGTTAATGATCTTCACGCTTGAACTACGCCTCTTTGTCTATGTTGAAAATTGTTGAAGCGTGAAAAGAGTAATCTTATACTTTCTTGTTACCATTGGAACGATGCTAAATTAGCATCGTTCCAAAAACGCAAAAATTACATAGGAAAATAATTCATAATAAAGCCAGGTAGAGTTGTAGACCTTATGGTTACTTTCTAATTCTGTTCATCACATGGTATGTTATCATTGTATGAAGTTACATAAACCGTTTTAAGATCGATTTTACATCAAAAACAACCTTGAAGTGACGTAATCAAATTCTTGAAGGTATTTGAATATGAGCATTTAGTGCAAACAAAGAAATGATTATAAGTTATCCAGTATAACCTCTGCTAACGGCACCTCTAACGAGCGGCAACCTCCGATGAGCGACATGTTGGAATTTCCCGTCTTTTTGCACTATGATTTACCTCTAATGAACGACATCTCCACAGAGTGGTAAAAGACCGTTGAGATAAATTCCCATAATTCATTCTTAACCTCCGTACAGTGACACTAAGTCTAGCAAGTTTAATATCAATAATCGATAATTATCTATGACCAGAAGATTTAAACAATAAGCGATACCCTTAATCGTATAATACTACCCTAAAGTGTCATGTTGTTAAATCATTTGACTAACAGGGGTTAATAAACAAGTGACATATGGTTTCCATGACACCAACAAACGGATCTTAGATGAGGAGCGCTTTGTTTGGTAGGCTGACGTCATCAAGTATCAATTGTACATTTACATATGCCCAGCTAGTTGACGATAGTAAATGAAACTTATTTGTTATTGTACTTATTATTAAAAACTTCGATTGTATGAATTCTGTTTTAAGTTAAGTTGAGGTTTAAGTGCCGAATCAGATATTTACTCCTGAAAAGACGACGATAATTCATGCTAAATATTATTCGCCTTTAGACAGGTATAAAACAATTTTGACAGTACCAGAAATGATTTCTCTAGTTAATTGCTTTCTTTTGCGTAAAACTAAACATCATGTTAGGAATTTTTAACGGTTATAATGATTTATTTAAAAAAACTTTGTAATCGTATTAAAACTTTTTACTTTTGTCGATCAGCGCCTGCTAATAACTGTATTTACATTACGGAACGGATAACGGCCAATTTTCCGTACCGAAAACGGCTGTTTTTTTGTGATCATTAGTAAAAGTCAACCTCTGCAGAGGACACTTTTTTCAAACTCCGCGGAAAGTCGCTCTGCAGAGGTTACACTGTACTCCTATTTAAAGAACACCTTTATGAGAACTAGGCACATATTATTATACTTTATTTCTGAAAGACCTATCAAAATCAATAGCAATTACTAATAGAAAACACAGCTGATTTATAAGTAATGTAAGAGAAAACAGAAATAAAATATTTCATATCATGAATAAAAAATATTCACAGACATTTGTCGTATGATTGTGTTTTCAAGTTAGTCCAGTCACTTTAGGCGAAATATAGGGTCAACATCAAAATAATTGCAACAGAAACGGAGACAACAGTTTTTAGTTCCTTAATGCTTCCTATATGCACATGAGAAAATCGAGAAAAATCTAATTTGGGAAAAAGTTTTTTTTTCTGCCTTTTTATGACCACGTGTTTGGCTAAGTAGGCCTTACAGCCAACATTGCAATGGAAACGCCGATACTCATGCACATATTGAAAAATCAATATTTTCTTATCACCAAGAGTATAAAATATCCACAACAACATGTAATTTGATGTATTTAGTCGTATTAAACAGAAAATATGCATTTTCTTTTAATTCATTTCCGATAAATTTATGTTTTACCCCACCCACCAAAAACTGCATTCATGTTTGAATTCCGGTAAGCAGTCAGCTATGAATAGTCCTGAAACGTGTCATCATTCTAAAATAAATAATAAAAAATAAAAGATGTGTGTTTTCATGTGAGTTTGTACAATAATCAGTGTCGTATTCATTTTAGGATCAGATCCAGAAGGGTCGTAGGAGGGGGACACAGATTGGGGGAAATTTAAATCTCCATGTATCAAAGGTGCAAATCGGAACACTTTAAACACACTTGAATTCAAATGGATAAATGAGACTTAATCTCTGTAACTTAATTTATTTCCTTTTAATGATACGTCAATGTCTGCCCGTCTGTCTGGATTATATGTCCCCTACCTCGATATTGGTCAGGCAAAGCACAAAAATGTCGGCGCCCATCATGGTATCTTCAGGCTACAAAATTATTGTTTATCTTCTCTTTATTTTGCCTAAACGATGGTAAATTTGGTTGGAGTTTGGTAATATATATGTCATTAGAAGTCGATTTTTCCTTTTTTCTACTCTCAAATTTAGAGAACGATCAACCTAAGACCATGTCTATGTCTTGAGCATAAATGTAACCTAACGACTAAAATTAGATATCGACGGTAATTCTTGCACTAAGTTCTATTGATTTAAGAGGATATTGAGAAAGAATCATTTGAAAACAGAATTATTGGATACCTTGCACATGCTATACATCGGGCACCTCCATTATTCTGCTTTGCTTAACTTACTTTGACCCATCAAAGTACGACTGGGAACCAGATAAGTATTTAACTATGATAAAGCAAGTCTGAGTTGAGGTTAAATCAAGAGGTGTTAAAATACGTCCGTTTATTACCTCTCACCTTAAGCGTAGTTAAAACGATGGAGTTGTTGATTCGGTGGTGCAAGAGAGGGTATTCACTCCCGACGAAAAAAATATTGATGTCAACGGAGCAAATTTGAGCACTTTCAGACACCCCTAATTTGCCCTAAAGGATAAAATTGAGTGCTAGGTAACCTTTTTTACGCATGTTTTTGTATGTTTAGTTTCAAATGATTGGTTTAATAAAACCCTAGGTTTTTGCCAAACTAATCCATTTTTCACATAAAATGCCAAGAAATTTATGAAAAGATACACATTGTAACTTTTATGTAATATTGACTTATATAATGAGAAAATTCGTAGATTTTACATCGAAAAACTGCCGATTTCAAATACATTTTTGTAAGTTAGCGGCTTTATTATGCAAATGTTCTTGAAAATGAACTTTATTTTGAGTTTTCGGACGCTTTTAAGACGATTCAATACACAGAAACCCGTCGATTCGCTAAAATATCACTTTTTATTTTAAAAAAAGTTTTAAGGAATATAAGTACTTAAACTCTAATTAATCGTAAATAATAAAATGTATCTCTTTCAATTCAAAACACTAACTAGTCTTATTTTTCGAAAACTAACATGCTGTACATAGACTTGGAGTTGGTCACTGTTTTCAATATCTTTATTTGTATTATAAAACATCAAACAGTTGCAGTTTTTTTTCAAAATTAACAAAGTTATAGTGTCAAAATATGATAATAGTCACAATTAAATGCACTGCATCGTCTTTCGCCTTGTGAACATCCTCTAACTTTCTATGAAAAACTCTGAAGGCATTCATAAGTTAACAGATTGTTTGATATCTAAATTTATGCCTCGTATAGGCTAGAAACAATTGCAATCTAATTTTGACGGGCTAAAGTATACCGCTGAGGTATATGTATATGTCCAGATACTTTTATGGGTATCTATGACTGATCATACGCTTGCACTAGCATTTATTAAAATGCTGGATAAAGCCTGATCATGGTACATAATAGAGGCACTTGATTATATCAGTTTAGATAATTATCTATTTAAAAAGATCGGATGAATGATTTAATAGTCAAACTAATCTAAAACTCAAGTTAATATCTCTTTGATAGTGCCGTTTTTGTGCTCTTTACTTTGTATATTTGTTGATATCTGTGGAGCCAGGCGGGCCGGCAATCAGAGCCTGCATTTATTTCCCCACGCACGTTACATAAAAACTTTCTAAAACACATTATAATTTTCCACAAAGACATTTGCCAAGCAAGGTCCAGATGTCCCATGAAATCATCATAAAATATCATCTTAATCTTCTACTAAAATGTTGTATACACATTCATGACATTGGTACAATTAAGTCCTCCACATTTAATACATGTATAATCAGCTGTGGTCTCTAACCCATATTTTCTGTAAGTGCATTATACGCGTATCACAACTGGTCCAGCAGTTACATTTCATATCTTTTAGAAGATTTTCAGGGGCTTGAGGTTTATCCGTTTTACTCAGAACGAACCTAGCATCAATAACCGTCCAAACCCAGTCAGTTGACCAGTTCCAACAAGTGCCGGTCCCAAATAACTTTCAGACTGACTTTCTGAAACCAACAGAAGTGGTTTAGAGGTCAACAGACATAGACATAAGCAGTTAGGCCTACAGGTATGATTACATTAGTCATTGAGATTCTCTTTGTTATTTACGAAAATGGTGTCTCTCTTGGGCTTCCATACATTATTAATGTCGCAAAATATTTACTCAAAAGTAAATGTAGTCGCATTTTTTAAACTACTCTGTTTTATATAGAATTTACGTTACAATATTATACAAATACAAATAACACCTAGCATGTTAACATTATAAAAGTGACGATTCAAAAATTTGTGTACATGAAACAGATTATGGTCACAGATCTAGATTAGGCCTATTGGCTACCGCCCTTGATCCAGTCATGTATCTTGTAAACAATGACACAGGCAACAAATACATTATATGAACTCATGATGTTATAGTCACTTGTTAGGGTCTAAAAAAAAGTTCTGATCAGTGAAAAGACGTGTAAAACAACAAATAGGAACGTTTTTTCTTACTTTCTCCGTATCGGAAAATAAATAAATAACTGATGACGTCACGATACGAGTGAAATGACGTCAGTATGGTGAGTTGTTCAAGCCATGTCAATGTAACTTAATTGTGTACAAATAAATACAATTTTAACAATTTTCCCCTGATTAGATTTTTCTCGATTTTTTGTATGTTTTCAAGAGGCCATTAAAAATTTTCGCAAAAAACATTCTGTTGCAATTATTATGATGTTAAAATCTAAAGTGACTGGACTAAGTGGCGCAGCACAGTCAAAGATACGACAGATCTACTCAACTGTATCATTGTGTTTTTTGCTTTTTTGCCTTCGGCTCACACAAGCGGACATCTTCAATAGTCTTCTGCGCCTGTTTAAGCGGTAGGGGGAAGAGCAAAAGAGACCTAGTTCTAGGTCTTGATAAGATATTTTTGTAGCATGGTCTTGTCATGCAATGACACCATTTCTGACAAATTCATATTAAGTTTTTGTAACAATTTCAACTGTATTTACCATTTGTTAACTCTGTTTAAAGCAACAATCTATCAGTCTGATGCTTATGTTTATTTATGTTACATCAGCCGCCATGTTGGATGCTGAGTTACGTTAGGCCATGAAGGTGAAGATATCAGCTCTTTACTAAGACGCACAACGCTTCCCAAAATTTAGTGTTTGGTATGCAACAGAATATAGTGCGGCTCATGAAGACAAAATCGTTGGATTTGTTTCGTTTTTTGACAAAATCATCGTTAAAATGTTATAAATAAATGATCACCTATAGCTACAGGAATATAAATCCATAGATACAAAGTACTTTTAAACCTCTAAAGGTATAGATGCTTAGTTAAACCATGTATTCTACTTTTGATTTCAAATGTCTGTGAAAAGAATGGCAGATGTAAACACGTTATGATGGAGGTTTAACTACCGGTTAAAAGTTTAATTTAATGAGGATAGTTTGTTGGATAGTTAAATTTTATAGAGTAGACACAAAATACATACTCTATTTGTTCAGTATACTTGAAGGGAGAAATTATTAGAATGTAAACATTGCCATGTGTCGTCAGGTAAATAAACAGTTTTACCCATGATGCTCGGTGTCTCCATACAAAGGTCAGTCAGACTGTTTGTGTACAGAATGACGCTAGGCATAATGGGAATTTTCCCTAACGACCGTTGCTATCCTTATGTAAATAAATACGCGCTAAGTGGTTGTTGAATACTTTTATCACCATGTCAAGCTTGTTTCATTCTTATAAAAGGAAAGCCGAGGTTACTATTAATTAAAATATTCATTTGACTTCCTAATTATATATATTTTACTGAGTTTCTATGCTTATTGTTTGATTTATTCAACTTTCTTTAGGGGCACTACATTCATTCCATAGACATTGCGCAGTTCATAGTTTTTTGTTCGGTTGCGGAGTTCACATTCCACTGCTTTAGATGTGAATTCACAGTTTTAACTGTGAACTCCGCACATTTTCTGGTGTACTTCACAGAGGTTAAAATACCCTTGTGAACTCACAATCTAGGTTCACAATCATTTTGGTTGTCTTGCTAGCAGTGCATCTACTTTTAAAACCTAATATTTAGAATTCATTTTCGTCACTTTCTAAATGGTTAGATATTAGTAAATTTCTACATTATATCATTTATTTTACTTGGCAAATAGTTAGATTTTATCATTCTAAAGAGTCTTTTTGTACTAGAACTGGTCTAGAGAACGACAAACGTTATTGTATAATCAGTGGTAGACTTATGTATAACTGTTGTTTATTTATATGAATATATCAGATGATATTAAACTTTAAAATCAAATCATAAAAGTTTTGCTTGACTATCTTATTATAACAACAATCTGTTAGCAGCTGTGAACCCTGTTCCCTGAAAAATCCGAGCAGCCAGACCCAGCACTACTCAGATTACATCGTTGGTGTTGAAGCTTAAGAGCTCAGCTTTCAAGAGTATTTACTAGAATTGCAATTTGTCAGCAACAGTGAACCACTGGAAGTATCATAGCCAGAGTACTACAGTATCTACATAACGTGTAGTGAAAGGGTAATCATGTATGCCAAATAAGTCGACGAACAATGGGAAATCTACTTGTTTGGCGTAAGCTCACTTCAGCGGACTAGTTCTAAACTTATGCCACCATCATCAACGTCTATCTCTCCGCTCTTATCATCGCAGCCATGGTGTTGAGAGAATGTAGTGTTCAATGATAAGTCGTATTTGGACTTATAATTGTAACACCCTTAGACCTATCAGTGTCTCAAAACAAGTTTAAGTCACAACTATTGTTTGCCATGGTAATCTCGTGAACACATCACATAGACCAGCTATTATGTTCTGTGAGTGTCTCTATATTCTGGCAATGTCAAGACTTTGTCTATCAGCATAAAAAACGACAGACCTCACGTTGCACATGTCACCAAGGGCTTCTTACAGGCTAACAACATTAATGTATTCTCTTGTTATTCTGAATTGCCAAAATTATGTACCTAGTTGAAATGAGGCATTTCTTTTTAGCATCAGTTTATATATTTGCGTACTAAAAACTTGCACGCACTGGTTTCGAGTATATCACTGGAAAAACGATATGATATGATCCAATGCTTTAAAATGTTGTGTAAGTTTTAGACGAATTTGGCCCCTGCAAGGGAACCCGCTAGAGAGGGTTATTATAACCCCAAGGCAGTTAAATTCTATTGGTTTTTTTTATAGTATAACTTGTTTTTAGATTGATGATAAAGATTTTGTCTTCGTTTAGTGGTTTTAAGGGTTAAGTAAGTACTTATATGTAGCATGAAAATTATTTTAAAGTGCAAAAAAGGTACACTAATTTTGGAATGGATCTAGCTTACAAAATTTGATATTGACCAAGTAAATTTATATTTGAACAGTGAACATTTTTTGCTTAACAATATTGCAGCGACAATTAAAATAACAATGATAAAATCTTACAAATTTTCATTATCTCAGGATATTCTTTTTGCAACATAATAGATTATACACTAAAATACTGCAGCCAAAAACTACCAGTTTTCTAAAACTCAAACCTCAAGACCAGCCTCTCATCTTTCAAAAGTTTTGTAGAAGATTCACTAATGACAGGACAGGTTGATTGAGTGATAACATATTTGGTCATTTCTCATCGCAATTCTTTATCAAATAACTCAATTGAGTTGCTGATTAATAATTGTGTATGTATTATTTAAGGGGTGAAAGATATCTCTATTTAAAGACAGCATTGACTTGGAAAAAACAAGTGGTAAATGTTGTAAGATCTTACCATGTTTTCTTCTGTGTAACTGTGCTGGTCCAAGCAAACTGGTCTTTCAATTCCTTCCTACAAGTCATCAAGTGAATTGATTATATTCCATCAAAAGAGTGTACACTGCTTGATATGACAACATGTTGTTGACATCCTGAAAACATCATAATAATAAGTCTAACAGAATTATTTATTCTTTGGTTCATTTGATTGAAAAATGTATTTATTGCCCTCTATTTAGAGTATTGCAATTACAAATGTACATTATAACTAGTGATACCCCCGCAAAAATCTAAAAATATGCGACAAACAGGAAGTAGATGAGCAAGGAGCATGAAATCGCTTTACACCACATGGGACTATGGGATGAAGCAATATGCAAAGTATTAGGTTGCTGCATGTTATAGTTGCTGAGAAAACTGCGACGGAAATTTTGTAACGGACGGACGGACGGACGGACAAGGGTAAAACAGTATACCCCCCTCTTCTTCGAAGCGGGGGTTTAATAACAATGACAATTGGGTCAGAACACAACTTCCATACTTAGTTATGGTCCCACCCATGTAAATTCTTAAATCAGAATACTGGTACTTCATTATGGATAAGGTATACAGTTTAAGTCTTGTAAATACAAAGTTTGAAGCCATCACAAGTAACTTGAAGTATAATAAATTGTTCATTTTGATTTATTTATTGGTAAATGAGATAACTAATTTTGCAGAGCTTGTACATAAAATACTTCCTACAGACATTCTCTCTCCTACCACTGATTCTAAATCATGTAGGACAATTGTCAGTAACTGATGAAAGTATGCATCTAGAAACAGGTTCACAGCTTAATCCAGAGATTTAGCCTTTCCAGAAAGGTAAGTGACCTATACAATGAGTTGCTACAGTGTTTAGTCCAACCAAAAAAGAGCAAAAGGAACAACAGCATGTAGACAAGTTAAAGAAAGTAATATAATATTATACACTTACCAGAAATTAGTTTACACATTGAACTATTTGCACAAACACCCTATAAGGTGACTATCATGTTGCTTCAAGTATTGAACTCATTGAGGGTTGGCAACATCAGGATCCTAGAAATAAATGATCTGAAATCAACAACAAAGTTATTGGGAGATTAGTAATAGATACTGTATTTCCATTAGCATATAGGGAAGATGTCTGCTTCTTGAGAAAATGTAAGTCAAAACGGATAGGAAGAAAAAAAACACATGAGAGCTTGATATTTGAGTCACCTTAAGTAAATTATCTGAGCAAACAATAAAATCAGTGATTAGAGCTATTTTTGTTTAATTATGATCAATTAACAAGTTTTGTGCTTTAATACTACGAGGGGTGTCCCAGTAAATCGTGTACTTTGTCCATAACTTTTTTTCCTTACGTCTCATGATGATCATAATTTACAAGACTGTTTGTTAGCCTTATTTTTATACAAATTAAGCATTTGACCTATAAGTATTTGCATTAAAGGCGTCATTTTAATGTTCAGCTAATACAAGTATGTGCATGCGGCGCAACCACTTTCACACTTGTATACTAGTATTCGTTCATACTGAGTTCAAGTGGGCAGCAAAATTTAAACTTAAACTTTTTAATTGCATTTTATTTTTACATAGACATTCCCAGTAATTATCCATGTATTATCACACCAAATCTCAAATCATAAATTACGTATTCAAGAGTGTCATACGCGTTTGCACCGAAACACGAAAAATGTGACATCAACGAGATAAGGTGACGTCAGGACAAGATTGAGTCTATGTAATAGCAACTCAGTTTTATAATCAGCCTGGCACAACATGGATGGGTATAAATTTGAATTTAAACATATAGACAGACAAAATGAATCATTAAGTATACAATGTGCATACTACATATGGTAGAGTAGTTATTCATTGTGTAATACATCGACTGAATATATGGTATCAAAAACTGCTGGAAGTGTTATTCAAAGTTAAGTTGGATACCTAACCCGTGGACCATTATATCATTGACCATACTAATATTTTGAGACTGATGTCACAAATTTGTAACAAAAGAAAGACAAAAACAAATTTGTTAAAGTAAATATGAAGTAAATACATTGCCAGTATTTGTCACTGTTCACAACAAGGCGAACTTGGAGAGTGAATAAAAATGATTTCATAGACCTGACGTTTTAATATGACGTTGGCTTGCGCCGCGTTGTCATACCTAGTGTCCTATAAATTGAAGCAAAACTTTTACTTTTTAATTAACCGTCTAAAAATTTAGCATACTTACTCACAACACATACATTTAATGGCAGTTAAAAGTTGGTGCTAAAGTTGCGCGTAATTTTCCGCCATAAACAGAGTCCACGATTTACTGGGACACCCCTCGTATATGTTCAGTGTTCCTTTAATCCTTCAAAACATCTGAAATTGGTCCAGTACATCATGAAGTTGTTGATGGCATATATACAGTATCCACCAAAACTTGGAAAACATTTTTTTTTTTTTTTTTTTTTTTTTTGGTATCTTTTACGTCGCATTCAACACATATATAGGTCATATACACGACGGCCAGCTCTTCCTACTACAGGTTTCCTGGACACTTTATCTATCACCAGTACTAACTTACCCTACCACGAGGCCGACAACTCATGTATAGGGTATGACCTGCCGCGACCGGGATTCGAACCCGGATCTCCGGATTCGAAGTCAGACATGCTAACCACTACACCACGGCCGCGGCTTGGAAAACATTTTTACTTTGTAGGCTTACTGTATAGCTTTTATCTAAAATTTGATAACTTTTTCTTTAGGAAGGCTCTTTATAATAGTTTTGCTTTATATTTTAGTATTCATTATGATTATAACTGAGACTTCAAAAGTAGCATAAGAGCTTTGCTATGGAAAATAATTACAGTAAACATGTTTTGGATATGAGAAGGAAAATGCTAGTTATGATTGTTTACAAATTTTTAACTTATTAAAAGTAAAAAAAAGTTTAAATAGATTAGTAAATACAGTTTCAAATCTATTAAATCTTTTTTTACTTTTGCATAAAGATTGATTTTTAAAGCAAAATGTGTTGGAAAATCATTGCATAAAGCAAAATTAAAAAAGATAATACTTAGCTGTAACACTTACATCACTTGTTTACAACCGAACAGTATACACTATCAGTAATGAACATCATCAGTTAGTCACATCATCAGTAAAATTCTGAAATATAGGAAACATATCCAAAAATTAAAAAATAATTCAATTGTGAAAACGGTACATTTTAATTCAGTATAGAGAAGGTTTGAATGATATGATAAGCAGTTATTTAAGATCAGAGATGTTCAAGGGAGCTAATACTGTAAGGTTACTGTATAGTACCATATATTTTAAAGTGAGTTATCTCCCTTACAAATAACATAACAGTCTTGTGAGTTAGCCCTCGCTACCTTTGCCAAAAACTACATTTATTATAAACAAGTCTACATGTACAGGGAATTTACTTTGAATCTGAACCCCTAAGAATTGAAATATACTAGGCGTCAATGAAAACTTACCACTTACATGAACCTAATTTTTGAAAAAATGAAAACACTTACAAATATGAAAATTTTACATGATTTTAAATAATATAATAGAAAATAGGATTTTTCTTTGCAAGTACGGAATCTAAGCATAAACGGACCCACACCGCGAACCAAGACAACCACCTCGAAAATGAAAGTTACGGACCTCAGTTGCGGGTATGTCCTCCCTCTGCATCAAGTTCAGCTTGACATCTACGTCTCATACTCCGTATCAGACGCAGGATTCTGTACTAGGATATAGCATCCAACTCCTCAGTCAGTGCTTGTATACGTTGCTTCAATTTATAGACGTGACGTCTGACGTCATAAACCCTTAGGTCAAGTTGGTCCCAAAGATGCTTTATAGGGTTTAAGTCGGGACTGAATGCTGGTCAAGGCGATGTGTGGACATTATTATCCTGCAGGAAATCTTTTGTAACGCGAACCGAGTTGGGCCGTGCACTGTTTTGCTGGAGAAGGTTGACGTCAGCGTCAGTCTGAATAAAAGAAAGAACTACTGGCCTCAGCACATTATCAATGTAACGATGAGCAGTAAGTGCTCCATGCAATACAATAAGTGGGGTCTTGTGCCTCCAAGAAATGCCTTCCAAAACCATGACACTATCACCACCAGGGACCAGGAAATCGCCGGTTTTTCGGTTTTCGGACCGATTTTTTAAGTTTGGACCGATTGAGATTTCAAAATCCTTAAAAAAATCGGTCCGGGAAAAATTCGCTAATTTTGACCTCAAACCATTAATTTCCATAATTTTCAAGAAAACGTATCGATAAAATATTATCAAACAACTATCAGTTGCTAAAACCCACTGTTTACTGATGTAATATCCTGCTTAATTGTCCACAGGTTACACATCAAGGACCCTTGTATAACGTATCCATGGTTACAGGTATCATGTGGGGTTGAGGCAGTGATATTTTTTTTTGACCGAGCACAGCAAGGTACGCTTGATTTGCACTCGATAAATTTGAAGAATATGTTCTTACTTAATCGTGTCCATCGAACCGATTACGTTTTTCAATCGGTCTGTTTAAACCTGTAAACTTGTAAAAAACAAGAGCTCCGCTGGGCGGGGCATTATACGCCCGTGTGCAGTCCATGCTGTGTTCTATCTCATATAAAGTCCCTGTGACCTTGACCAATGACCCCGGGATCTCAGAATAGGTCCCATTCTTAACAGGAGGGCTATCCAAAGCAAAGATTTTGAGAACCTAGGTACAGCCATGGTTGATTTATCACCGACACAAAGTTTTCCATACAAACTTCCAGTGACCTTGACCCTGGGGCCTCAGAACCAAAAGTTCTCGCCCTTGACCCAAAGAGTATTGATACATAAAATTTGGTAAATCTTAGGTAAAGTTGGTTGTTGGACAAGGTTTTTCCTCATGATTTTTCTTTTGACTTTAACCTTTAACCCAGGGACCTAAAACAAAAGGGGCATATGCTAGACATTAAGGCTACCCTTAAATAAAATTTGGAAAACCTACAATGTAGGTACAATTATTACTGAGTAACTGTCCAGAAAATGTTTCAATATGAATTAAGTCCCTGTGACCTTGACTTTTGTCCCTTGGGTTTCCAAATCAAAAGAGAACATCAAATACCAAATAGCTATCAACACATTACATCTTGACAAATGTGCTGATCCTCATAAAATTTGGTTAACCTAGGTACAATCACTGTTTAGTTGTTGTCCGGACAAGGGTTTTCCATATGATGCCCCTGTGACCTTGACCTTTGACCCAGTTTTGACCAAAAACCAATTGGGAACATCCTTGACACATGGGATACCCTCACATAACATTTGGTGAACTAAATTCATTTTACTTATTAAATATAGCATTATTTCCATGGTTTGCCATTTTGACTTTGTTAACATATTGATTGAACATTTGAAGTCTCTGATTGGTAATTTGATATCTTCTGGATGATGATTTAAACTTGACCCAGGGGCCCTCAAATCAATAGGGAACATCCTTGACACATGGGCTACTCTCACATGAAATTTGGTGAACTTAATTGCAGTCAGTGTTGATTTACTACACGGACAATGATGCCCCTGTGACCTTGACCTTTGACCCAGGGGCCCAAAAAACAAATAGGACATAACCATGACACATGGGCTACCTTCACATAAAATTTAGTGAACCTAGGTACATTGGTTGTTCAGTTATTGTCTGGACAAGGTTTTTCCATATGATGCCTCTGTGACCTTGACCTTTGGGTCTGGGGCCCCAAAACCTATTGGGAACATCCTTGACACAAGGACTACATTCACATAAAATTTTATGAACCTAGGTACAGTCCTTGTTGAGTTATTGTCCAAACAAGGTTTTTCAATATGATGCCTCTGTGACCTTGACCTTTGACCCAGGAGCCCCAAAACCAAAAGGGCATATCCTTGACACAAGGGCTACCCTCACATAGAATTTGATGAACCTAGGTAAATTGGTGGTTCAGTTATTGCCTGGACAAAAGTTTCATTGTTTGCCATTTTGACTTTATAAAAATATTGATAGAACATATGAAGTCACTGCTTGGTAATTTGATATCTTCTGGTTGAAGGTTTATACTTGACCCTGTTTCCCCAAAACTGATAAGGCACATCCTTGACACATGGGCTACTGTCACATGAAATTTGGTGAACTTAGGTACAGTCATTGTTGAGTAATTACCCAGACAATGCTTTTCAATATGAAGCCCCTGTGACCTTGACCTTTGACCAAGGTGCCCCAAAACCAATAGGGCATAACCTTGACACATGGGCTACTTTCACGCCAAATTTAGTGAACCTAGGTACATTGGTTTTTCAGTTATTGTCTGGACAAGGTTTTTCCATATGATGCCTCTGTGACCTTGACCTTTGGGTCTGGGGCCCCAAAACCTATTGGGAATATCCTAGACACAAGGGCTACCTTCACATAAAATTTTGTGAACCTAGGTACGGTAGTTGATGAGTTATTGTCCAAACAAGGATTTTCAACATGATGCCCCTGTGACCTTGACCTTTGACCCAAGAGCCCCAAAACCAATAGGGCATAACCTTTACCCAAGGGCTACTCTCACATAAAATTTGGAGAACCTAGGTACATTGGTGGTTCAGTTATTGTCTGGACAAGTGTTTCAATGTTTGCCGTTTTGACTTTATAAACATATTGATAGAATATTTGAAGTCACAGCTTGGTTATTTGATATCTTCTGGTTTAAGATTTAAACTTAACCCTGTTTTCCCAAAACTTACAAAGTACATCCTTGACACATGGGCTACTCTCACATGAAATTTGGTGAACTTAGGTACAATCATTGTTGAGTAATTACCCAGACAAGGTTTTTCAATATGATGCCCCTGTGACCTTGACCTTTGACCAAGGTGCCCCAAAACCAATAGGGCATAACCTTGACACATGGGCTACTTTCACGCCAAATTTAGGTAACCTAGGTACATTGGTTGTTCATTTATTGTCTGGACAAGGTTTTTCCATATGATGCCTCTGTGACCTTGACCTTTGAATCTGGGGCCCCAAAACCTGTTGGGAATATCCTTGACACAAGGGCTACCTTCACATAAAATTTTGTGAACCTAGGTATAGTAGTTGATGAGTTATTGTCCAAACAAGGATTTTCAATATGATGCCCCAGTGACCTTGACCTTTGACCCAGGAGCCCCAAAACCAATAGGGCATAACCTTTACCCAAGGGCTACCCTCACATAAAATTTGGAGAACCTAGGTACATTGGTGGTTCAGTTATTGTCTGGACAAGTGTTTCATTGTTTGCCGTTTTGACTTTATAAACATATTGATAGAATATTTGAAGTCACAGTTTGGTAATTTGATATCTTCTGGTTTAAGATTTAAACTTAACCCTGTTTTCCCAAAACTTACAAAGTACATCCTTGACACATGGGCTACTCTCACATGAAATTTGGTGATTTTAGGTACAATCATTGTTGAGTAATAACCCGGACAATGCTTTTCAATATGATGCCCCTGTGACCTTGACCTTTGACCAAGGTGCCCCAAAACCAATAGGGCATAACCTTGACACATGGGCTACTATCACGCCAAATTTAGTGAACCTAGGTACATTGGTTGTTCAGTTATTGTCTGGACAAGGTTATTCCATATGATGCCTCTGTGACCTTGACCTTTGGGTCTGGGGCCCCAAAACCTATTGGGAATATCCTTGACACAAGGGCTACCTTCACATAAAAGTTTGTGAACCTAGGTACAGTAGTTGATGAGTTATTGTCCAAACAAGGATTTTCAATATGATGCCCCTGTGACCTTGACCTTTGACCCAGGAGCCCCAAAACCAATAGGGCATAACCTTTACCCAAGGGCTACTCTCACATAAAATTTGGAGAACCTAGGTACATTGGTGGTTCAGTTATTGTCTGGACAAGTGTTTCATTGTTTGCCGTTTTGACTTTATAAACATATTGATAGAACATATGAAGTCACAGCTTGGTAATTTGATATCTTCCGGTTTAAGATTTAAACTTAACCGTGTCTTCCCAAAACTGATAAGGTACATCCTTGATACATGGGCTACTCTCACATGAAATTTGGTGAACCTAGGTACAGTCATTGTTGAGTTATTACCTGGACAATGTTTTTCAATATGATGCCACTGTGACCTTGAACTTTGACCCAGGGGCCCCAAAATCAATAGGGCATATTCTTGACACATGGGGTACTCTTACATTAAATTTGGTGAACCTAGGTACATTGATGTTTCAGTTATTGTCTGGACAAAGTTTTTCAATATAATGCCCCTGTGACCTTGACCTTTGAACCTGGGGCCCCATAAACCTGTAGGGCACATCTTTGACACATAGGCTACTCTTACATAAAATTTGGTGAACCTAGGTACAGGCATTGTTGAGTTATGGTCCGGACAAGGTTTTTCAATTTGATGTCCCAGTGACCTTGACCTTTGACCCAGGGGCCCCAAAACCTATTGGGAACATCCTTGACACATGGGCTTCTCTCACATAAAATTTGGTGAACCTAGGTAGATTGGTTGTTAAGTTATTGTCAGGACAAGTTTTTTCCCCATATGATGCCACTGTGACCTTGACCTTTCATGCAGGGGCCCCAAAACCAATAGGGAACATCTTTGACACATGGGCTACTCTTACATTAAATTTGGTGAACTTAGGTACATTGGTGGTTCAGTTATTGTCCGGACAAGTTTTACCTATTTTAAGTCCCAGTGACCTTGACCTTTAACCCTGGGGTCTCAAAATCAATAGGGAACTTCCTCCACCCAAGGGCTATCCACACATATAATTTTAGGAACCTAGATATATCCTTTCTTGAGTTATCATCCGGACAAGCAATTGTCCACGGACGGACAGACGGACAGACGGACAGACGGACAGACGGACAGACGGACAGACGGACAGACGGACAGACGGACAGACGGACAGACGGACAACAGCATAACATAATACGACCGTTTTTTCAAAACGGGCGTATAACAATAATCTTTTATAAAGAATGTTTTATGAATAATTAAAGAAAACAATTTAACTGCTTTTGTTGTCAATTCCTGATTGATGTATTCGTTTAATCTTTAATTTGTTTGACTTGATACATGATTTATTTTTACGTCTTAAATTGAGGTGTGAATAATAAGAAATTATCTTAGGACATGTATCTACGCAGATTCTTATTAATCGAAGGTACAGTTGTTGATGATCAAAATTCAACCCTCTCTTCTCCCTTCTTCGGTAAACAAAATTAATGATTACTATTAAATTCCAAATTCAACGAAAATAATTTTCAAAACGAACAGTTTTGTCATTAAACTATCTATAAATGGTGTACTATGCACGATTTGATAATCTTTTGTGTTAAAAGAAACCGCTTGAACCATGATTGTGATGAGATGTCATACATTTTCGAGACCCACGCTAGATCGTCACTTCGTATGAGAAACGTTTTAATCTACGTGTGTAATTAAAAAAGCTTATCATTATTTTACGTTTTCTTTCTTAATTTAGCGAACGACGCTTAAATGCGAGACATTTACTATGGACCCGTTTTTCTGCGCATGCGCAGTTAAAATAATTTCCCCACATTACGGAGTTTTCAAACAACATTAGAACTAGATGAAACAGCCTTTTTTCAAGTTCTGTTTATTGAACGACCGACGATTGCGGGGAGTAATTTCGGAAACCACGCTTTTATGCTAGATAGAAGTTAAGTTTTGTAAAAAATTAAACAAACAATGCCAATGTATCGTATGCCTTCCTAATAAAAGGGAGCAAAAAATAAGTACTAACATGGTCGTGAATAAAGTACAGTAAACGGTCGGGTCCGTACGGTACACGTTAAAACCCGTATCCGGTACTCGGACGGCTTTGGACCGATTGACTTCGGCGAATTTCCTGGTCCCTGATCACCACCCCAGCGTGCAGCAGGAGAATTTGACGATCGGTACGTCCTGACGTCACCTTTTCACAACCTAGGCGTGACCTACCTTTCACTGAGCCTATCCGTTCATGTCTCCTTACCAGATTCATGATTGTCTGATGGGAGCAGCCCATGTCACGAGCATTCTCAAGAAATGAAAGCCCGGCGTCAGCAATGCCGAGAACTTGGTGACGTTGAGTGTCTCCTAAACGTGGCATTTGAATAGCAATAGTTGAAATTACAAAGGGTTTTTCTTAACCTGTCGACTAACTGTCGTTAGAGACAAATGATTTACACAAACTACTGAATACATGTCGTTCTTACAAAAAAATCCTACTTTGCACGTGCAGTCCGGGACTCGAACATCGTAAATCGATTTTAGATTCTTTTGGCAGCAATGACTACATGTGTATGCCAAACATGTGTCTATGTAAAATTTTTACTGCACTTCAATTCTATTATCATAAAGCGAGGGTTGGTAGGGTGGTAAGTTTTCATTGACGCCGAGTATACTTTCAATTACAGTCCTGCTCTTTTTTATAAGTTAAAAAATTGTAAACAATCATAAATTGCATTTTCCTTATCAAATCAGATGGGCTAAAATAAGTTTATTAAATTGACTAGTAACATCATAACCTATCTCCCTTTGTATTTAGGTCATATTCATACGACAGTCAGCTCTTCCTACTATAGGTTTCCTTGACTTCTTTGGATCATATAGCTTTTTTGCAAGTACATAAGGCACTTTCCACAAGGCAATCACTAGCTATAGCGCATTTTGCGTACGATTTTTTGTAGCATAAGAGGTCTACAGAACAGTTTGCTTCAAACTAGCAAATCCAAGATGGCGTCTTTCTCAAACAGAAAGTTCAGAATTGTAACACACGAAAGACATTCAAATCAATAATCCCTTTAATTATTCTTTTTAACAGCTTTGACAAAATATATGCAATAAATGAAATATATCAGTATTCTTGAAAAAGAAACACATTCCCACAGGGGGCAGCCATTTTGAAGGCCGAGACATTCTGAATGATACAGCTAGCAAGAAAAAAACTTGCTTCTTATGGCTAGCAAGTGATTCATCTTTCTCGATCATAGCAGACAGTTCCTTAGAAAATTGCTAGCTACCGATACAAAGTGCTTGCCTTGCGGAGCATGCCTATAATCTACATCCTACTTTTCTACATGGTACTGACTTATCAATATACATGTAAATGCCAGGAGAGCACATATCACAGGTTTAGCGCAAAACAGTTGTAACTTGCTCTTTTCTAATATTGAGTTACCACAGTTTTGCACTAAACCAGTGATATAGCATGTTAATGAAGCATGTCAACATTTTTCCAAGGGAGTCTAAATAAGAATTGTTGTGGAATGGATGTGAAGTTAACTTTAACAGAAGTAAGTATAATCTTACTCTTATAATGCAAGCAGTAAGATGAAAATTACAGCACTACAATTGATCTTACTGCCATTGACTTTTTGCTCTAGAGATGACAGTTTTACAAATAATATTGTTTCTACCATAAAGACAAAAGCGAACCAAACCTGCTAGGTCTACAGACATCAGTGCCTCATACCTCACATAATAATTTCAACCTGAAATAAATAAAAGCAGAGAAGAGAAACCCGAAAAACTGTTTCTTTTGCAACACTTATGGTCATGACTGCATTATAGCATCTCCATGTAAGGTTACCTCCATTGTAAGCCAGGCAACATTTGTAAACAAGTAATGGTAGACGCTCATTCAGAACAATGTAAAAGCTTGCAAATGTGCTTCCCGTGCAAGAGTTTCAAAGAGCATCAAATGTATTTATGGACCTATCAGATTCCAGGTCAGGTATGCACGCGGGCATCAGATGGGTATAAATAGCGGAAATCAACAGAGGGTCGTTGGTTCCATCTCTGGGCAGGGCATACTTTTGAGAAGCATGGTTGTGAATTTTTTCTCCCAGCCATTCTGCCTCCTACCAATGATTTTTAATTATGTAGGACAGTTGTCAGTCACTGATGAAAGGATGTGCTTAGTAGTTGATTAACAGCTAAATCAGAGATTTAGCCTTTCCAGGAGGAGTGAGTAGGTTGATTGACTGCCGTCGTATGACCGTTACAATGTGTTGCAATGGCGTTAAATCCAACAGAACAAACAACAAAAATTGGGGTTAGACTAGTGATTCCAGACTGTTCACTTTGCTCATCTTAATTAGGTCTCCATTGTTGTTAAGTGGTAAAGATATATGGGCTTGTGTTCTCTCTGGGGCTATTGTGTGAGAGTCATAGATAAGTTAGCTTAGTACTGGTTGTATTGAGGAAGAGGTGGTTTGCGTCTGGTGTTGGACATTAATGTAGCTCGAACACCTGGTTGACATAGTTTATATGGTTCTTTATTGTTATAAGCTAGGTATAGCTTGGACACACTGTGAGCTGGAACTCTGTTGATGTATATTGTGAGTCGTAACTTAAGGTTTATATGTTCAAAGTGGAACTCTTGAGTTGGGGTGTTGGTTTAATATAGTTGGAACTCATATTTCATTCAATCACTATTTGTTTTGTATGCATTTCATGGTTCTTCTTTCTTATTTCTTTTATTTGACCACAATTCTAGGTCAAGGTAGTCCTCGAGGGAAAAAAATAAATAAATACATTTAGTTAGTACATTTATTCATACTGTGTAATCGATTCATTAATTTTTATATTGTTGCCTTCCACTCGGTGCATGTGACACTTTGTTAAGTTAAAATTTAAAAGTCAAATATTGCTTTTCATTATGTAGGATAAATATTGGAAAAAGTAGTCAAACTACAAAATCTAGGGTTTAATCAGATTACATTTTTGTATGTGTGTGATGTATACAGATTCTTTGGAAAAGGAAACAATGATGTTATGTAGGATAAGGTAGGGCATGCCTTGATTCATGTAGTGTATGTAAGCAAAGAAGCTATTTGGAATGGCAGAAGGAAAACTAATGTTATATATATTTACAATTAATAGTGTGTACACCAGTCACTTGTGTGTGAGCATTGTAATACAGGATCTCTAAGGTTTGCATGGAGGGTCACAATGAAATGACCTTTGTGTAGTAATAGCATTTTTCACACAATTTCAATGTTAAGACCAAGGTTTGTGAGCTGATTGACAGTGGTATTATTCACAGTCTGTGATTGGACGGCTCATTTCAAATTGTGTGACGTAGACAATGTAAACAAGTTACTAAACATAATGATTTCTTCATGAATATTATAAAGAGAAGGTCACCTGAATGTGACCCTTGTAAGAAAATGGCCAGATCTAAATTAGTGAGTAAGAGAGTGGAAAATTTAAGATCGAGTTTTTAAAAAAATTGCATTTGTGTATGTGTGTTATGTATACAGATTCTTTGGAAAAGGAAACAATGATGTTAATTGGATATGTTCAATAATTTATAGTGTACAAGATGGTTTTAACCATCAGTTGGGGCCAATATTCAACTTTCAGTACTATCATTAAGAGAAAAAAGAGAGAATTCCAACAAAAATAAACACTTTGTTGGACAAATGAGCTGATTAGCTGCTAGCTTTGTTGGTTGTGCAGACTTTATGCTGTGTAGAACATTTGACAAGTGAGAAATGATGGCTAAATATTGTTCAACTAACCTCAAACAATAATTGAGGTCAATGTTGTAAAAACAAAAAATGCTGCAAGGGGAATATATATATAGAAATAAGTGGACAAATATTAAACCCTTTAGGTAATAAGCCACGGAGTCTACAGATTTCAGGTTGATATACACATACTTTCAGAAATAAAATTTCATCTAACTTAAACCTTTGCAAATTGAAATTGACTGATACACAACAAGCTTCTATCATAGTATAAAAATATTAAGAATGCATTGAAACAATGTTCCAGGAAATATTCAAACCAACTTAAAAAATACAAGAATGAAATAAAAGTTGATGTGCTGCTTACCAAGTCTTAATTTATCAAAAATTGATTTAAATTTGACAACTTTTAATGAAAAAAAAATATAACTATGTATTAGAGTGTTCAAAAAAAAATGACTTAACAAGTGATTGACTAGACAAGTCAACCTACAGTGCAGTATATAAAATAACTGGACCTACAGTGCAGTATATAAAATAACTGTGCTGTAACCAGTACTGTCTTAGTCATGCTGACCGGCGAAAAATATACCTCCCAATTACCACTATGAGCAACAAGGGGGCATAAGACCTACTGTCCACTCTTAAAAATTGAGTGTCCAGAACAATGACAGGTGCTTTCCTGGCGCAATGTGTCAACTTGTCTGTGCAATGTCGTTCACTCAAAAACCTTCCAATAAAAATCAATTTATTACTAATTTACAGTAAAAATATTTATATTTTTCATCAAAAATAGTATATCTACACTATGATGTAACAAAACAAGAATTAAACTTGTTAAGTATAATTAAATAAGTCCCAATAACTTGCTTCTAACTAAAGTTACTAACTTTAAGTTATAATATTTACATTTTTCATAAAAATTGTAACAACCCTTTGATGTTAAAAATAAAATTTAAACTTGTTAAATATAATTACATAAGTCTAAACATACTGAAAAAATTTGATAAAACTAACATTATATAATAACCTTCAAAAATATTCAAAAAAAGCAAAATGACTTTGTAAGTGATTGACAAGACAATTCAACCTACTGTCAGTATCTAAATGTACTGTCAGTAACGAGTACTGTCTTAGTCATTGACTGGCTGTGACCAGAACAATGACAGGTGCTTTCCTCGCCGCACTGTGTCAACTTGTCTGTGCAGTGTCGTTCACTCACAAATTGTCCATTACAAAAATCATTAGTAAACTAAATTATTATAATTAATCAAAACGGTAACTACACAAGGATAGAAAAAAAATAAAAAATATATTGTACAAAAATTGTAAAAAAAACCTACAAGCAAAATTCTAAGATTGAAAAAAAAACCCTAGCAAAATTATTGCTGAAAAGAAATCAAAATGACGAAGCTACTAACTTTAAAGTTATAATATTTATATTTATCACAAAAAATTGTAAAAACACCTTGATGTTAAAAATAAAATTTTAACTCATAAGTATAATTAAATAAGTCTAAACATACAGAAAAAATTTGATAAAACTATCACTTAATAATAACCTTCAAAAATATTCAAAAAACAAAATGACTTTGTAAGTGATTGACAAGACAAGTCAACCTACTGTCAGTATCTAAATGTACTGTCAGTAACGAGTACTGTCTTAGTCATTGACTGGCTGTGACCAGAACAATGACAGGTGTTTTCCTCGCCGCACTGTGTCAACTTGTCCGTGTAGTGTCGTTCACTCACAAAATCGTCCATTACAAAAATCATTAGTAAACTAAATTATTATAATTAATCAAAACAGTAACTACACTAGGATATAAAAAATAATTAAAAAAAAATATTGTACAAAAATTTTAAAAAATAACCTACAAGCAAAATTCTAAGATTGAAAAAAAAATAACCTAGCAAAATTATAAAAAGTGATAAAAAAGAAAACAAAAATAAAGTAAAATAGATAAAAAAAAAACAACATGCTAACACATCACAGACTCTGTTTATATCAATTGGAGAGGTAAGACTCCAGTGATCAAGTCATATCGACCAATCTCCATTTGACCAGTGCCTAGTGTTATCACATGTAAAACCTTACATTGTAAAAAAATAACCTACATCATAGTAAAAAAAACCTACGAGCAAAATTCTAAGATTAAAAAAAAATAAACTACTAGCAAAGTTCATAATAAAAAAGAAAAGAAAAATGACATAATAAAGAAAAAAAACATGCTAACACATCACCAACTCTGTATATATCAATTGGAGAGGTAAGACTCCAGTGACCAAGTCATATCGACCAATCTCCATTTGACCAGTGCCTAATGTTATCGCATGTAAAACCTTAAATTGTAAAAAAATAACCTACATTAACTTAAAACAAGAGCACCGCTGGGCGGAGCATTATATGCCAGAAAGAGTTGTTTTTTATGAATAATTGTGGGAAACAAAGTATAGAAAAAAAGTTTTAGGGTAGTAATGACCTTGACCTCTTTGACCTTGTGACCCCCAAAATCAATAGGGGTCTTTTACCTGATATGGACAATCCTCATATGAAGTTTGAACATTGGTGACCAAATGAAAATTAAGTTATGCTCAGGAAATTATTTTTAGTTCAAAGTAAATAATGACCTTGACCTTTGACCTTGTGACCCAAAAATCGATAGGGGTCTTCTACCCGATATGGACAATCATCTTATAAAGTTTGAATATTGTTGACCTAATGGAACTTAAGTTATGCTCCAGAAACTGTTTTCAGTTTAAACGTAATAGTGACCTTGACCTTTGACCCCAAAATCAATAGGGGTCTTCTGCCTGTTATGGACAATCTTTGAATGAAGTTTGAATAATGTGGACCAAATGGAACATAAGTTATGGTCTGGAAACTGCTTTCAGTTTTAAGGTAATAGTGACTTTGACCTTGAAACCCCAAAATCAATTGGGGTCTTCTACCTGATATGGACAATCATCATATGAAGTTTGAATAATATGGACAAAATGAAACATAAGTTATGCTCAGGAAACTGTTTCCAGTTTTAGGTAATAGTGACTTTGACCTTGTGAACCCAAAATCAATAGGGTTTTTTACCTGATAAAAACAATATTTCTATGAAGTTTGAATATCGTGGGCCAAATTGAACTTAAGTCATGCTATGCAAACTGTTAGCAGTTTTAAGGTAATAGTGACCTTGACCTATGACCTTGATGGAACTTAAGTTATGCTCCGGAAACCAAATTGGTAAAGGAGGGACAAATGCCAGAAGGTACAACATTATATGTCCGAAATTCTTTCGGGCATATAAAAAATCTACAAAGCAAAAAACTGATAAAAAAAAATACTAGCAAAATTATTGATAAAAAGAAAACAAAAATAAAGTAAATAGATAAAAAACAACATGCTAACACATCACAGACTCAGTTTATATCAATTGGAGAGGTAAGACTCCCGTGATCAAGTCATATCCACCAATCTCCATTTGACCAGTGCCTAGTGTTATCGCATGTAAAACCTTAAATTGTAAAAAAATAACCTACATTAATTGTAAAAAAAAACCTACAAGCAAAATTCTAAGATTGTAAAAATAAACTTCTAGCAAAGTCATTGATAAAAAAAGAAAACAAAAATAATAAAATTGAAATAAGTTTAAAACAAAAATACTTAAGATGCCTAAGATGAAAAATCTGTAAGCTTACAATAACAAAAATAAATTGTAAAAAATAACCTACATTAATTGTAAAAAAAACCTACAAGCAAAATTCTAAGATTGTAAAAATAAACTTCTAGCAAAGTCATTGATAAAAAAAGAAAACAAAAATAATAAAATTGAAATAAGTTTAAAACAAAAATACTTAAGATGCCTAAGATGAAAAATCTGTGAGCTTACAATAACAAAAAATATAAGCAAAAACAGAACCAAAATTTTCTAGAAGTAAAAAGGTGTCCTTTGGCTTAAACAAAATTGAAGTTAAGCAGATAATCATTCCATACTCCAAAATTTTAAGATGAAAAAAAAAATGAGTTAAAAAATAAGTTAAAACAAAAGTTAAATGGGAAAAGTAAAAATTCAGAAAATAAGCGAGCACATCATGAACTCCCTTTAAATACTGACCACACACTAAGTACTATCTCAGTTTGAACGTTTTCAAGAGTCAATAGCGACTTTGAAATGCGATATGAACAATTATTCATAGTTTCATACAAAAATTAAGAAGTTGTAAAAAAAGCCTTATACAAAAAACAAAAAGAATTGGTACATTTTATTTGAATGTTAACTGCATATAACCACATCATTTTTTACTTTATACAATGTATGATTACTGAAAACTTAAGTCATGACAAGAATGGATGAAACTTACAGAACAGAATGAGTTTTATGTTGTTGTTTTTTCTGTATTATATCGTGTGAAAAGATAGAAAGATAGGAAAAGATCTAAAGATATGGAAAAAGTGGTTACTTGTTTAGATATAGTGGTTACTTGTTTAGATATATTCAATGTTAACAGCATATTACTACATGGGTTTTTACATGAATGTTCACTGAATACTTGCCTATGAAAAGATAGAAAAATAGGAAAAAAATTATAAGAAATAGAAAGATCAGGTACATTTTATTAAGCATGTAGATTCAATGTTTACTGTATATTATCATGATTTTTGTACACTGAATGTTTACTGTATATGCTTGGAAGCTGAGAAACAAAATGTTAATAGATTGTTTGTTTGGGTTTTATGGCGCACCAACACAAAAAGGTCAAATCACCTCGAAAGCAATCAATGATACTATTAATTCTAACTGAATTAATGATGTAAAGCTCTATATCTTATAATTAACATATACTTCTTTCAAAAAGTTAAGTATCGCATATGATGAAACAGATTCAAAAATGTCTTTAAGTAATTAAAATGTTTGTCACTAATGTATTTAAGACCCGGACAGTCAAGTACAACGTGTTTTACATTGACATGCTTGTTACATGGTATATATTTAGGTGCTTCCTCTTTTTGAAAAAGGTATGAATGTGTTAATCTGATATGACCAATTCTACATCGCGTTATTACTATTTGATCTCAGCGATTAGAAAATATTGTTGACGAAGATGAACCAAGGGTTGGCTTTATGTCATGTAATTTATTAAATACAGCATGATTCCAGATTGTTTGCCATTTTGACTTAATTAACAAGCATAATGAATTACATGTACATGTATATATTAAAACATTATAATTATGTATGTAATATTGTCAAATGATAATTCTATATTTGTCTTTCAACATTATAATATGCATATTTTCATGTATATGTTATTACAAATGTATGTATCATGTTATGGGCCGGTGGTCTCTATCATTATCAAATAAACTGTGAACTGTATAATTACCCTTGGAAAGAGAGAATGTAAAAACATGCACTTACTATGTTTTACATTCAAGCTATTTTTTTTGTTGGGTTGAACTCCGTAGCAACAAATTGTATAGGTCATATAATAGGGGTCAGTCAACCAACTCACTGTTCCTGGAAAGGCTAAATCTCTGGATTTAACTGTTAAACTACTACTTAGCACATACTTTCATCAGTGACTGACAACTGCCCAACATAATTAAGAATCATTGGTAGGAGGAGGAATGGCTGTAGAAAATTATTCATGACCAAGCTCCATGGAAGTATGCCCTGCCCAGTAATTGAACCCAGGACCCCTCGATCAATAGACTTGCATGCTACCATCTGATCTAGCCGGACCGCTCATTCAAGCAATAAAATCGTTAAAAAATATGTACTGAACTAGTAAAAATCTGCACTTATCTTCTTTCAGATGACCATACATTTCCTGTTCATAATCATCTAAACCAATCTTCCATGCAGTTATATTGTATATCTGAAATAATAAATCAAAATACTGACGGTTGATGCTAATAAATTTTATAAAAAGCTGATCATGACACTAATCTCAAGTAAAATATTTAAATAAAAGTGCTGTTAAGACAGGACTTTGTTGTCCCATAATAAACCATAATAACTTATTAATAAGGGGCATAACTCTAAGAATAATTCATCCAGATTCATGTCCCTTTTTAATTGTGCAGATGTAGAACTGATAAAAAAGCTAGCAAACTTACAATCAAATACCTTTTTTATTAATAATTACATTCAGTGTGAACAAATTTTAACCTTCAATATTGTAGTATAAAGGAGTAAACTCCAAATCAAGTTCATCCACAGTAATCTCCCTTTATAGGTAGATAGATGTAGAGCTGATGATTTAGCACGCTAACTTTAATTCAAATATATTTACAGCTACTAAAATATCTCAATTTTAATCTTTAAATGCTTAAGTATGAATAAGCTTAATTGCAAAAATACCAATTATTTCCCACAATAGACGTTTAGATATAGTATTGACAAGTTAGTGACCAATATCCAAAAATTCAGAATTTTTCTTCAATTACATAACACACTTTCCATAGACCTGCAATGCAAATTTTGAAACCAAAGAGGGGGTTTTATTAAATGGGTAAGAGCCATAATCAGAACAGCCTTATAACAGAAGATACAAAATAGAAGCTAAATATGAGGCCCCAACACTAAATTGTTTAAACTAAATTGTTTATATATTTCATATAAATATCATATTATGAATAATTGTGGAAAACAAAGTAGAGAAAAAAGATTTATTTTCAGTTTTAAGGTAATAGTGACCTTGACCTTTGACCTTGTGACCCCAAAATCAATAGGGGTCTTCTACCCGATATGGACAATCATTGTATGAAGTTTGAATATTGTGGACCAAATGAAACTTAAGTTATGCTCCGGAAACTGTTTTCAGTTTTAAGGTAATAGTGACCTTGACCTTTGACCTTGTGACCCCAAAATCAAAAGGGGTCTTCTACCCGATATGGATAATCATCGTATGAAGTTTGAATATTGTGGACCATATGGAACTTAAGTTATGCTCCGGAAACCCAAAATCAATAGGGGCCTTCTACCTGATATGGACAATCATCCTATGAAGTTTGAATATTGTGGGCCAAATGGAACTTAAGTTATGCTTCGGAAACCAAATTGCTAACAGACGGAAGGACGGACGGATGGACAGACGGACGCCAGGGGGTATAACATAATATGCCCGAAATTTCATTCGGGCATATAAAAAGGATGGCAGCCAGTTGGCCATTTTGAATTGGAATTGATATAAAGTGCATGTACACATCAGCTGTAAACGCTTGTGCAAAATTCTATAAAATTAAATAAGAAAAAAATCTATTGAAATAAGCATACTATACAGTTACTAAATTAAATTTTAAAAAATTCAAGCCGCAAGTCGGCCATTTTTATTTGGACTTAATTTTAAACTGCTTGCATTTATCCACTATAAGAATGAGAACTTGTGTGCAAAATTCTATTAAAAAACATTAAGAAACAAGAAGCGTCGCAATGCGACGAAACCAGGTTTTCAACGACCAAGTTTGGATATGACAGAAATGATTCATTTGAAAGCAACAAAATCAATAAATGCAAAATGAAGCAATTACATGGAAACTGAATTTCTAATTTAGCAACAGTGACCTTGACCTTGATCACAGACAATTGGGTAGCAATCCCAAGCTGTCTCTTGATATCAGCTACCAATGCACCAAGTTTGGTGTCAATAGGTCAAAGCAAACTAAAGTTATTGAGCGGAAACTGAATTTCTATTTTTAGTGTCAGTGACCTTGACCTTGATCACAGACACCTGAGTATCAATCCCAAGCTGCCTCTTGATATAAGCTACCCATACACCAAGTTTGGTGTCAATAGGTCAAAGCAAACTAAAGTTATTGAGAGGAAACTGAATTTCTATTTTTAGTGTCAGTGACCTTGACCTTGATCACAGACACCTAGGTAGCAATCCCAAGCTGCCTCTTGATATAAGCTACCCATACACTAAGTCTGGTGTCAATAGGTCAAAGCAAACTAAAGTTATTGAGCAGAAACTGAATTTCTATTTTTAGTGTCCGTGACCTTGACCTTGATCACAGACACCTGGGTAGCAATCCCAAGCTGCGTCTTGATATAAGCTACCCATACACCAAGTTTGTTGTCAATAGGTCAAAGCAAACTAAAGTTATTGAGCGGAAACTGAATTTCTATTTTTAGTGTCAGTGACCTTGACCTTGATCACAGACACCTGGGTAGCAATCCCAAGCTGCGTCTTGATATAAGCTACCCAAACACCAAGTTTGGTGTCAATAGGTCAAAGCAAACTAAAGTTATTGAGCGGAAACTGAAATTCTATTTTTAGTGTCAGTGACCTTGACCTTGATCACAGACACCTGGGTAGCAATCCCAAGCTGCCTCTTGATATAAGCTACCTATACACCAAGTTTGGTGTCAATAGGCCAAAGCAAACTAAAGTTAATGAGCGGAAACCAAAAGTTGACGCCCGCCCGCACACCAACTTCGGCATTACAATAACCTGGTTTTCGTTGAAAACCTGGTTAATAAACATACTAAGTTATTTTTTTTGGGACCAACTAAACCAACCAACCAACCAACAACCAGGGTGTTTCAGTATACCCCCGAAAACTTCGTTTGCGGGGGGAGGGGGTATAATAAAACAGTTGCAAATTTTTTTTAAGAAAATTTCAAGTTCAAGGGGAGATAATTCTGAAAAAATGTATTTGTAGTTATGAACCTTGTCACATGAGATGTGGTTGATAATAAGGAACATAAATTTAAAGTTTGGAGTTAATACCTTAAGAAATAAAAAGTTATAGTAAAAAATATTTTACTGCACAATATCTTTAATTAGAAAAATGGACACAAACGCGGATGCAAACGCGAGTAGGAGAGCTCTTTATTTACTTTGTTAAGTCGAGCTAAAAACTAACAATCTGCCAATTTGAACAAATTTTAACCTTAAATGTTAGTAGTAAGGAGCATAACTCCAAAAAATAATTTATCCATGGTTACATCTCTTTAGATTCATGTAGATCTAGTATAGTGCAACATATATTAAACTGAGCTTGAACAACCAAATTATAATGATTACACACTTCACTTACATTAAATGTGAGTTTCAGTATGCATGTAAATTTGTTAGCTTGTTTTTTTTGGGGTTAAATGCCGTGCAATACATTGTACAGGTCATATAATGTCGGTCAGTCAACCTACTCACATTCCTAGAAAGGCTAAATTCCCAGATTTAGCTGTTAACCAACTACTAGGTGTGTACTTTCTTCAATGACTGACAACTGCCCTACATAATTAAGAATCAGTGGTAGGAGGGAGAATGGCCGTAGAACTATTTTCATGACCAAGTTCCATGAAAGTATGCCCCGCCCAGGAATTGAACCCACTACCCCTCGATCAGTAGAATTGTGTGCTACCAACTGAGCTAGCCAGGCAGCTACATGCATGTATGTGACTATAAATCAATTTTGTAAACAAGGCATGTTATTGTACTTTTAATTTTGGACATATTAGTTTTGGGGGAATCATGTTAGTCTGCAATATTGTGGCACAGGTTCAAAGTATTTATATTATGCGCTAAAAGTTTAGTGAATTTTATGTCTCACTTTTTTTTGTTATTTTCATATGAATAATATATATTTTAAGTAATGATTTCATTATTATTTAAATACATTGTTTAAAGTATTATATATATAATCTTACACTAGATTTTACAATATTCATAATCAACTTAGTAAGTAATAGCAAAGGAACTGTCCACATGTTTTTTCTTCTCCTTATCTTGATTTTCATCGCATACTTTATGTCACTGTTTTATACAAGACGCATTGTTAAGGACTATGTAATTTACGAATGTCCTTCATGACTTTTAAATAGGTGTGGTTGCAATAATTGAAATTTACAAATAATTTTCATAAATTTCAGTTTTCATTTTAATCCTAATGAAATAAATAAGTAAGGTTAATAGAAAAATATCAAAAAAGTGGTTTAGTAATATTTATTTTTTATGAAAAAAGTGAGTTTAAACATGTAAACTTTTGTGCAAGTTTACATGAAGTACAGTGAAAACAGTTAAAATAAAATCTTCCAATCAGATTGTGTACACCCCCGTACAGATGCACTAAGAGTTAAAAATACAAATTAATTCATACATTGTCTGAAATCAGTATAATAAAATATCTCTATATACTAAAAGTCATAATTTTCAACATGTCCAAAATACAACTTTACACAAAAGAAGTAGTACAAACAAAAAGTACGGTGTCCAATAATGGACACAGGTAATGAAAGGTACACACTTAAAATAGGTATAATTCACTAATGTCATTTATTGAATGTCACATGGCTTACATTGTCACTTCTGTTGCCATGGAAACACATCTGTGATTATACTCATAATGAAACACAAACTGCAATGAAACGATGTTTGGTGGTCATATACCTTAAATACTGATGTTGAAAATATTTCAAACAACTACAATTATATAACTCACAGAAGCACAGGGCCAGTTTCAGAGGGATTGTTATTAGGGGCACAGGTGGGCTGGGTGAATAGATAGACCTAACTGTTACAAAGTTAATCTTGTTGTGCAGGCAAGGCAGTAAGATTGATCTTACTGCTGTTTCTGTTATTACTGGCAAAGGTGGATCCAGCGGGGAGGTCAGGGGGTCCGGACCCCCCTTAGAATTTCCAAAATGTACCTGTCTATTAGTGTATTTCTTGACTGTAAGTCATTTTTAAGTATCATGAAGCATTTTTCTCCGTAGTTAATATAGATTTAATGGTTATGTAGTTCTTATTATCAATATGTTGCATTATTCAGCAAATAATGTACATGTATAATGTTAATGTGGTTCGAAAGTTTGGACCCCCCTAGAAAAGTTTGGACCCCCCCCCCCCGCCCCGAGAAAAAATCCTGGATCCACCCCTGACTGGTGTCACAGCTAACTATACATTCATTGAGTTCAATTTACAACCAAAACAACATTTTATAGGCACAGTTTCATCTAGTCCTAAATATAAGACCCTTCATAACTATTTTATCATACGGACGTTCTTCTGTTATGCAGGGTCTTAACGGATTGCTTCAAAAACGCATAGCAAAATATTTTTTTCAAAAAGTAAATGAATGTGGGTCAAATTAGCACCAATCGATAGATAAAAGTTTACTTTTATTCTTTCCATAAAGCAAAAGATAAAAATCAGTTTTTTCCCATATGAAAACACCAATTACTTTTCCTGCTATCCAGGATTGTCGCCGCTTGCCTCCATTTTGAACTGAATTCGTGTCGGTAAATAAAGTTTCGAATCGCTTACAGTTTACTTAAACGAATTTTAATCTCTCAAGAGTAGTCGTTCTTACTGTCAACAGTCAAAAGTATGCACGGAACGGTCCGGATACTGGCTTTTATACTGTACCTAATATATTCGTTCAAAATCATTTCTTACAAATGGCGTGACCAAATTTAAATTCGGATTGCTTTGGCTATTATTGCACGATTATTGTGACAAACTGAAAGTACTCGTTAATAAAGGATTTTAAATGGATTTTTCGACTGTCTAAGGTTAGCATTTGAAATTATTTTACTTTCATCATGTGTATTTTTCGTTTATCTTTCTATTGGTGTATCGTTTTATTGCAATTTTTCGAATTAAAACGAGTAGAACGTTCAGACCTGATTCGATGTCTGTACACTAAAATTTTTGCTATGCGTTTTTGAAGCTATCCGTTAAGACCCTACGTAACAGAGAAATGTCAAAATGATAAAAAAGTTACGTAGGGTCTTATATTTAGGACTAAGTTTCATCACCAATAAATGCGTACAGCAATTTCTGCACAGCTCATGAAGATATTTATCTATTTTTTATCTATTTATACTGCATCACACTCTATGAGCATTATGTGCAGGTGATGAGCATTATGTGCAGGTGATGAGCATTATATTAGACACCTTCATAAACAATTAAATGGGTATGGAACCTCTACCTTCCTCTCTGCTGCCGTGCTGGATGACAATGAGCAGATCCAACTTAGTCACATGTTTGCTATAGTAACGATCAAATCTACCATTTTTTGTGTGTAATTATGCTTAAATTATGGTATTTATGAATATGTACTATGTACTTTTCTAAATAAATTTCTGTTCTGTTCTGTTCTGTTCTTTCTCTCCGGATCAAGATGCGTACACTGCAGTAACCATGATTCGGCATGTAAAAGAAGCCGATTTAGAAGCACTGGTCGACGACTTATAACACACTACTCAGCATGGTAAAATACGAAAGTTATGAGATAAATATTGGATAAAACAGGAAAAACTTACCAAAATTCCAAATAATAAATCCAAACACAACAGCATATAAACTTTAAAATTTTAATCAACCACGCGTAATCCAATTCAACACCTTGGGCGTTGTTTATAGAGCGACAAAATTCTAACCAATCAGATTAAATTATTTAAACCACGTGATTACTCAGGTACATGTATGTAAAACACGGGTTTTGCGCTTTTGTCATTCTTCATTGGAAGTTAAACTTTACACATGTAACGGCATTAACTCGATCGAATAGGAAAATGTGTTGAGCGTTCGGAAAAGGTCGGCATTTCTCGTATATTGGGCCAGCGTTGTATCTTTGTTTTAAAAAGTTTCAACTCATGAATAATTTAATGAAGTCTGCTATTTAAAGCGTAAAATAAAAGCCCCAACTATTAAAGGCTTGTCAAATAAAAAAATATTAGAACTTACAATGTATTATTTGGCAACATTAGACATGCAATGTATGCATAGTCGTGAATTTCCGTAGGAAATTTCCGTAAAATTCACGAATATATTACTTTAAGGATTAGGACACGATGAGGCATGTAAGGAATTGGTGTAGTGGTAACGTTACACAAACGTACCACCTCACAAGCAAGAGGCTATGTGTTCGATCGGGTAATCTGCTATTTAGTGGTTAATTTTTTTGAAGACGATTCACGAATTTTACCGTCAAAAACTTCGCCAAACATATATTTTACAATAACTTTCCAATAAAAATACAATATATAAATATTTTGGTTGTCCACGTCACATTTCATCATTATTTTCAGTAACATTGCGGCGAATACTCGTTCTGCTTACGGTTAATAGATAGACTGAGATCCCTTTGCCCAATTCTGTAACTCAGCACTTAGGGAAATTCTCAGCAAATACTCTTCCGAATTACCCTTGTCAGAGTTCGTTTGGACTGTCTTTTTCATACAGAATTAGGCGGGTTATTATCGGAACAATTTCATGACAAAATTTACCCAAGGTACATAGGTCCGCCGTAGATTCGAACCCTAGACCCATAGAGTCTAAGTCAATCAGAATCATTGTTTGTGTTGAAGACAAATGCATCATGGTTCAAATAAGGTAAAATTAGCAACATATAAAGTGTAACTCTAATTCTCACATCACTTTCCACTGACTGTGTTACGAAGAAACGAACACACCATTTGGAACTACTAAGTATGTAACGCATCACTTTAGAAAATAAATGAAGTAAATGACCCTTCTTATTCAACGGGTTTCTAAGTCGATTTGCAGACACTCGGTCTTATTTAACAAAGAAATAATATATCTTTCGATTCCATGACTACATTCACAGAGAAATTTCAAAATAGTTTATAAAAAATGCAGTGTCAACATCGAGGTGACCTAAGTTTGTCGAGTCTACATTCGGAACGTAACTCATAGACTTGTTCTTGGAGCTCAAATTAAATGTTATTTTTGCTGTTTTAACTTCTTTTTTGAGACCCTAGTCTATTTCACAATCTTCTAGAAGTCAAATCATTCGATGACTATCACTCTATTGTCACCACTTGTAGTGAGTGTTTCCGTTCACTTTCATGATAAGAGTTAAAGAGAACTTATTCATGCCGACAGCCTGAGGTATATTGTACTTAACATTTAACATCATAAGTTAAAAACCCTGACATAAACAGGTTTAGAAAGTAGAATATACAATAAACATAATCAGGAAATGTGAAGACGAATCAGAACATACTGGCACAAACTCCTCACAGTGCCCACGTAACGCTTAGCTACTATTGATTTAATAAAGGGAAATAACTGCTGCGGGGAGTTTGATACTGGCGTTATTGTTTGATTGTTCTAAGGGATATAATATCTAACTAAAAATTTACTTATTAATTAAAACTCATTTGGAACACCTCGAACTATCATGAATGAATAATTCATAGCGAACTACTAACTGCGCTAAAGATCCGGAATTTATTTATTCCCCAATTTTATATTATTTCTTTCGTGGCCATGATTGCCATGATTCCTTGCGTAGCAGGCTGATTTAAAAATCTGCCATCCTGGTTCGATTCTCTGCCGCTACGGGTAAATACCTTCTTGTGAAGATCTGACGTTAATATCGGCTGTCCACCGACAGTATAAAGCGAGTATGTGTCGATTTCTTGTGAAATGTGTTATAATTCAATCCTTCTGCCAGCAGACACATCTTTCTGTTATAACTCAATCCTTCTGCCAGCAGACCTAGCAGAAAGATTGATCCTTCTGCTGTAGATTAATCCTTCTGTCAGCAGACACAGCAGAAGGATCGTTCCTTCTGCTGTGTCTGCCGTGTCTGCTGAGTCTGCCAACTTTACGTTCATCCCAAAACAATGTTAGCATACCATTTTCCCCTCGTAAAATCATTGGCCGCTTATTTTATCAAAAGTAAAAAAAGTTTAATTTTGAGTTTAGTAAAAAAACGACACATACAAAATGAATCTTTGTTCGAAAATACGTACGTTCGATGGTGAGTAAAAATGACAAAAAGTGCTACTAAAAATAGATTCGTTACGTCATGGACACTATCCACGCGCTCGCTATTTGTGATAATGGTAACCAGTTCACACATTAATCGATACGCTTATCAGTTAATTATCAAAGCAATGAAATTTTAGTTTACAAACAATTCCATTTGTCGCACATTGGGGACGAAACGGATAAAGTTAATTCCCGTTAACAGTCTGTTTTTTCACCATTAGTCGAATATTACGATTGTACACAATGATATATTGTGGCTATTAAATGCAGAAATTAAAACCCCGTTCATTTCATAAAGATTTCTTAATTACATAATTGATTAGATCATATATTTGACCTGAAAAAATGCAATGGACTCGTGAAACATTCGTCCTCGATAACTTTCGTACCCGGGGCCGATCGTTATATTTTTTGAGTGAAAAAAAATCAAATTTAAGTTTAATATGTACAGAAATAAAAAATAAATTCATCATAATCACTAATATTCTTGAATTGATACTTCACTGTAGCAGTGAAGACTGATACACTGTAATACTTATAAGTTAAAATTACATTTTAATCTTTGAAATGATTTCAATACAATTATTAACTAATGAAGACACCAAGTCACTGTAAGATGCTTTCATTTGTATAGTACAAAAATATTAAATGAATTCAAGATACAATTAAAAACAAGTGACATAATTTCATTACTTTTACCAACAAAATCTATAGCATTCTTTTTCCCAGCGTCTAATAGGAATGAGGATTATCAATACAATGCTAGTATTGAGAATCCTTCTAGACTCTGGGAACGAGAATGATCTAAAGTGATCACTAGATTATATTTCAATGAAATTTGTTGTACGATCACCCCGGTACGAAAAAGAAATCAGAAGACCGGTTAGTATTGTCATAAGTCTTACAACCAATTTTGGTCTTAAATCCTTCTATAATAAATAGCTAAATTGTCGTAAATTGTTTGATAATACGCTATCCTGGTCTAGTGAACTACATGAACTCAATCTGCTATAGCATGAGGTCTTCTGTATCGTAAGCATCCAAACCAAACTGCATAGGTAACTTTGAAAAATAAATTGCATTAATTATCTAAATTCAGCATTCTATACTTGTTAGTACCCCCAGTTTTATTATTACTATCAGTATCAGAGCATGGTTAATAGTTCATATGAACATGTATCACACTATTCATTAACGTTTATGTTACTAAGTCAATAGTAGAAAGCTGGGGTTGTTAATAACCAAATGATGCATGTATAGAAAGCAAATACAAACAACAAAAACAGCTATTTTTATTTCTTGGTCTATAATACATCGAATATATAAGGATTGAAAGCAAAATATGAATGCAAAAGCAAATTTATCATGAACCGATTATAATCGGAAGAATCGCATCGACAGCAGTAACCGATTTTAACCGATGATCGATTATAATTTCCAACCGATATCCCATCACTAGGTATGTTTATTAAAAGTAAGTTTAAAATCTATCTACTGTATACTCTGAAATCATATAGGCCTATGATCATTGTTTCTATTTCATATAACAGGATAAACAATTAGCTCATCTATGTGGTGAGTCGTCAACGAACTGATCTATCCTTCGCACATTAGTATTTATCTTATTCGGGTTGAGTCATCTACGGATTGAGTTGTACTGGATGGTAACACGATACTCGCTTCAACGTTTATGATTTAACGCTTCGGATTAGGGATAAAACGGACCATGAGACGAAACGGACCATGCCAAAACGGACCAAAGTAGGGACGAAACGGACCATATTTGTGAGACAAAACGGACCATAGTCGGGACAAAACGGACCATTGTCGGGACAAAACGGACCATAAGAAAAAATATAATCATTATTATTATATTTTATTATGTGTGTGATTAATAGCATCATATATATCTTTTATGTCTTAGTATAATTAAATTGTGTGTAAATAGTAATTAAAATAGCCTCAATAGTGATAAACAGTTTTCGTGTTGATTGTGCGTTGTTTTTAAGCTATACTGTGTCCACCTCGGGACAAAACGGACCATTGTCGGGACAAAACGGACCATAAGAAAAAATATAACCGTTATAATTATAAATCATTATGTGTGTGATTAATAATATATAGTTTATGTCTTAGTGTAATTAAATTGTGTGTAAATACTAATTAAAATAGGCGTAATTGTGATTGACAGTTTGTGTGTTGATTGTGCGTTTTTTTAGCTTTTCTGTGCCGTTTCTTTGAGCTAATTAGCTAATACATCAGAGTGATTTAACTTGTTCCAGATAGCTATTCTGTGTCCTCATCGGCGTTTCCTTGAGCTAAATAGATCAGAGCGATTTAATTTGAAGTTGCTTTTATATAGTCTAGCACAGGTTCCTTCCTATGTACTGCACGCCTCATATAACTCTGGGAAATGATTATATGATGACTTGTTCCAGATAAATTATAATTACTAATACGCACAGTTAAACAGATCATTCTCGTACCCAGAGATTATCATGATTCTAGATAGTTTTTAAAATTCTTATAGCTGCTGGGAACAATAATGACTCGCAATAAGAATAAAAAAACAAAAACAAAAAGAGAAAAACTGTTGATATACTTAAATATATACTAAAAATGATATACTTTATTATAAATTCATCATCAATAATACATGTATAACAAAACATACTTATACTGACACTTTTACATATGTAGCACATAATTAAAAATATACTTAGTCAATCATCTGCATTATACGGGGCTGAACTATGGTCGAATATATCAACGCTAGTTCGATGCTACGTCTAGAAAGATTTAAACGCCTGGCTGTCAATCGAATACAACATCTACCAAATTTTTTTGCAATTATCACAGTTTTTCACTTTGAAGTTAATAATTAATATCAGTTTGGTGTTAATTATCTAGAAAGATTTGTCAATGAAACAAACACACGAACAATGATGTTCAATTATGATCTACTAATTTGTATCGAATGTAAGGATTTCAGTTTGAAAGCAATAATTATCATCGGTTATATGTTTATTAAAGATTAATTTGTCAATGAAAGAAACAAACAAACAATTTTATTCAATTGGGTATCATTAATTATCAAATGTAAGGATATCACTTTGAAGTCAATTATTGTCCTAAGTTTGATGTTATTTAAAAAAAAAGCAATGAAATAAACTTACAAAAATATTTTTCCATACTAGTCAATATTTGTCATCAGTTTGGTGTTATTTAAGATAAGAAGTTTTCCATGAAAAAACAAACAAACAAAAAAACCACAATTACTCAATATAGTTATTATTGTACTTGTTTGCAAGGGTGAAAAAATAAAGATATGTAGTGTTGTGTTATGAAAAATATCAATATTTTTACTCTTTTCTACTTCAACTTTTATTTCATTAAATCAATATATTTTTGTTTAGTAATATAATATATTTTTTCTTATGGTCCGTTTTGTCTCGACAATGGTCCGTTTTGTCCCGACTATGGTCCGTTTTGTCTCACAAATATGGTCCGTTTCGTCCCTACTTTGGTCCGTTTTGGCATGGTCCGTTTCGTCTCATGGTCCGTTTTGTCCCGGTACCTAACGCTTCCACCGACCCAAACATTCGGAAAACCGCTCGGGTGATTCCGTAAACTGACGATCAACCCTCGGATATATTTGGTGGATGAATATGTCGAAAATCACAGCATTATTGTTCGGTTTTAAGCCTACGCTAAAAAGTAATCCCTACGGAGATGAACGAAGTTGCCGGAAAGTGTCGAACGCTATTAAAGATGGCTGCCGAGAAGATAAAGAATGTCAACACATTGAAATTATGGAGGTATTTTGTGTAGTTAGACGGATAGATGGATTTGTTTTCGATTGTAATTGATTTGAATATGATCAAAGAAGTGTTTAAGCGATCTAAAAGTGTTTGATCGATTCTGCATGGCTTTATAATGATGACGGTAAGCCGGTTTTTTGCATCATTGAAACTGAAAGTAGAATTGACGCGTTCCATACATTGGTGCACGGATGCACTGAACCTTAAGGCTTAAAAAATAATGAAATATGCATGAGTCGTATCAAGTTTTCACCTGATATTCTGGTAAATGATGAAACAAATGTATCGTCTTAATAGGCAAATACTATTGCTTGGTGAAGTCTCATGGGAACAGGTAATTTCTCCACTAAGTCATTTCTCCCCTGGTCATTTCTCCACGTTTTAGTAGTCATTTCTCCACTTTTTAGTAGTCATTTCTCCACTTTAACGGTTTGTTTTAATGTTGTTTTTTTTTTTAATTTTCAACCCGACTGTTAAAACAAGTACTTACAACTTGTATTAATCACTTTTGAGTGCTTCCTGGTACTAAGCCAGTAGGATATAGTTTCTTGTTCATGGAAACAACATGAAAGGTTTTAGATTCTAACCAACATGGAGCTAACTATCGACTGATAACCAGTCCAATGTTGTAACTGCTCGGTCATGCCAGCTCCACTCTAATGAGTTATGATAAAAGTTAAAACCAATGTGTAATGCAAATAATCGGGCAGTTATGCAGGAATGCGGAATTCCAATTTTTTCCCACTAATCAACAATCAAGGGAATTCTAAAACTCAACATGTCTTGGATCATAATGCAAGTAGAAATTCAAGATTCAAGAAGAAATATTGAAAAATAATATCTTAAAGACCTACTGTTAAATATTAATTGACAATGAAAATGTCACTGTTGAAAATAATTGATCATTAAAAATTTCTCTTGAATAAGTATTGCTTTACATTCTATTTTGTATATTTATAGCTCAAACTATTACACATATACAGGCAAGTTGGATAGAAATATTTACTTATACTTGTCCACTGATATGGATGTACATGTCAGATTTGTTGGGTGTGAGGATTCAAAATGCTTAGATATCAATAACTAAGGCACAAAGGTAAGTCTTCCTAATTGACAGCCTATAACTTTATTACAATTAACCTTCTTGCCCTACGGCTGTTCTCCTGATTGTGAAGTGGAGATTGATCAAGCAAAGTGACTCCTAGTTTAACTGACTGAACCATTCTCTGTCTAACCACAGATATACATGTACTAAAGACTCTAAGCTAGACTGAACCAATCATGCTGATGATTATCACAAAAATATTTAACTATTAAGAGCTAGTCACTAAGTAAATTCTAAGTGATAAGAACTTAGGTCCTGAATCAGCATCAGATTTTTAGCATCAAATGTCATAAAAGGAGAACTGGTCAGGTACTAAATTGAACCGATGGTTTCTAAGTTGCCTATTTGATACTTTGTTGATAATAATGTTCACATTGGTCGAATTTAAAGATTTGTGTATATCCAAATATGTAGCCTTGTTTAAGCCTTATTACTTTGTGATATTATTTTGATTACTTAGAAGTTAGACTTGTTATATTTCATGACTTGCATCTTTTTCAGGTCACAAAAGAGTAACTGAACCATAAGTCATTAAATGGTGTCAACAATTGTTGTTAATGAAAATAAATGAAAAATAATAAGAGTATAAAGCTGGTGATGAAAAAACTAGCTGTAACACAGTTAGCAACAATACTATCTTTAGATATTGGCAAAGGTAAAAGATTCATTTATATTTGTCAATCTCCCATTACACATTTTTGCATCCGTGATTTTACTTTTTTATTTAACATTTTGATTCATCAATGTTTCACTTTGACAAAATTTACAATCTTGACTAATTTGTGCCATAGTCAGAAATGAATACCGGTATATCTTATTCATTATTATTTTATTCATTATTTAGAAAATTAGAACACCATCAAATTTATCCAAAATCAAAGAGCACAAAACATGCTGATAGTGGAGGTAAAAGGCTGCTGTATTATCAGATTTTTTCTATGGCATTTGGCTTTCAACAGACATGTGGAAGTAGCCCAAAATGCTATAAAACATCTAGAATTATGCTGTCCTAAATAGACAATAGAAAATAATTGACAAAGTCATTGCAATTGAACATGTATCTTTGTAGAGCACTAGGTCTGTTAAGCTATTCATATCATCATCAAATGAGGCAAGAAAAAGCATCCATTCAAGTTCTTTGTTGCGACTTCTTTTTTTTTTAGGTGACTTCTTTTTTAGTCGCGACTGCATTTTTGTCATGAAATTGACTCAAAGACAAGAAAGCCAGAGCTAGCCCTGATCCCCACATCATTAGATTAAGACACTGAAATTTATGCAAGTTAAGGTTGTAATGCACAAGTAGAATTACTAATAGTAACTAGGGATTTCATATTTAGTGTATTTGGATTGTATTCCAGGTCATAACTGGTTCCTACCTTCTATATAATAAATATTTATTGTATCGAGGGAGAAAGTGTCTGCTCCTTGTAGAAAGATAAGGAAAACCAGGTAAATCTAGGATTCAAGGGAAGTTGATAAGTTGAGCTAGCAGCTTTCCATAACTCAATAACAAGCCTTAAAAATATGTAAACTTCAATACTTATACCAAAGCAAATGTCTTATAGTGAAACCAAAACTACTGATTGCATTTATGATAGTTTACTTAATACGAAGCTTTAGGTTTGAGCTTTCAATATTCAATGCATATAAATGAACTTGTTGAAATGAAATAATGGTATGTGTGATGAAAGTTTTACCCGACTAATACAATTGATATTTCAGATGCTGTATAACACCATAGATGGATATTCTACATTCAACAATGCATACTACATTTGGTGAAGATTGAGGAGTTCAGTGATTTAATAACAATAAGTAAGTAATTTGATTGACAAATTATTTATATTTATGTGATAGTATCATTTTTAACATATTTTTATTTCTAATTTAATAATAAGAATTACCAAGAGTATTAAAACACTACTTAATGAATACACATATATATGTTTCAAGTACATGTATGTATAATTAAATTTTGTGTTCTATAAGTGTTTGATTCTGTGGCTTCAGATGGTGGAAAAAAACTCTTTTGGTTGTAAGTATAGTGATGAATTATAGATATTGATGACAAGCGGTAATTGAATTATATCACATTGTTTAAAGCAATATATATCTAGTAGTTCTAGTTGAAAAAATAGCCTTTATGAAAGATTTCTGTATGGTAGTACTGTTTTAATTCAATTCCACCTGCCAAGTCTTATTCTTTTGATATTTGATGATCTTTTCTGCTAATGTTTTTTTTTAAATTCGGATGCATAATGATAATTCTGTCACTAAAAATATTGAAATAAATGGGTCTCCTGTTGTGAGTTTTCATTTGTACTTTTTAACATTTTCAGGTGCTAGCATATTGTAAGATCAACAAGGATATAGACTATTTGTTTTATCATACTGATTGTAACAGACATGACAGTTTAGGAACATTAGATGTTTTAAAGATATTATCATACATGACTTCAAAGAATTCAAGACAGTGCTTATTAATCTGTAGTTTGAAGAAAACATTGATCAATTATGAAGAATCATCCATGTGAAAATGAACCCTCTGGAGAAGAAAAGTGGATATTTGACGCTCAAAAAGTTCATTGTTTTGAGAAATTGAAAAATGAATATGCATGTAATAAATGTGACAATTAAAAGATCTAGAGCTGTGATTGATGGGCTTGAAATGTATTGACGATATCACAATATTGAGAAATTAATATTGACAATACATGGATATATATCCATTCCCTCCTTGCTGTACTATTCAGACCATTTATGTTGTCTTTTACTCATTTTAGATGTATAATTGTCATGAATGTCTGTGGTCTAGTGCTTTTTCCTCAATTTGGATGCTGTCAGTGTTTTAGACCTATCAGTTAATATCATGACAGCGCCCTGTTTTTGCTTACAATTGAAGGTTTGTCTCACAAATTTGACCCTTAAGAGTGACTTTTATTTGTTTACCTATATGTTTTTTTATTGATATTTCAAAATGCTTTTCAATTATTGATTGAAAATTGATCAAATTGATTGACAATACAGCAATGGAATCAATGACAGCTCTAGAAAGAAGAAGTTGACACTAGATGTCTTAAATTCATGATAACAATACATAAAAAATAGGTCATTTTAAGTGGAACATGCCTAGAGCAAAATCATTCCGAATAAAGTTGACTGTAAACTATAATTGCATGTATATCATTATGGTTTTGATTTTATTATTTGAAAAGAAATGTTAGGATATGTTTCTATACTTTAAATACTTCTAATCATTCACTTTTTGTTCAACTTATGTACAATCTATTCAGGGCTAGACAATGCTGAAGTAAGTTGCCCAGTTAGACAATCAGATTTATTATTAACTTGGTCAAACCCAATGTCTTCTAGTAGTAACAAGTTGTCAGAACCCAAATATAAGTTGTCAGGGTTAATAGTATGCCCTTAAATGTTGAGTCTGGGTATCTGCTAAATTATTGATTTGTGTTTTATTTATTTATTGTTTGACTACAATGGCTAGTTTCACTAGATCTATTTATTCAAATTAGTTTATTAATATGGTATTATTTAAAAAAAACTATTCACTTGAGCTTAGAGTGTTTGACTAAATAACTATTCAACTGTAAACCATTTTGAATTGATGGTCAGGAAAGATAATGTCATTAGTTGGCAGAATAGTGATACTAGAAGTAGACTTCAAAAACCTAGCTTTAACTTTATTCAAATTAAACAGTGTAAAATTTATTTGGTTCAAGCAGACTTTCAAATTTGATTGATCATTGCTGAATTTACTGTTTAACAAAGCATGATTTTCAATGCCAATAATAAATTGTTAATTTGAATTATGTCATAATTTGTATTATAGTTAATATTTTTGTATTTTACACCATTTCTTTCTATTCGTAATTAGCAATTTTGTCACTATTCACTTGGACAGAATCATAGATGTTTTTACTGTAAAATGTTCCTTTAACAGCTGGATATAGGTTTGAATAGACTTGACGAATGGCATAAAAGACTGCATTTTATTTTGTCTACTGAAGCCCACTAGTAATTTTACTACTAGTGTTTCATTTCATATAACCCCAAGACTTTTAAAAGTAATTTTAATTTCATTCAAAGTTTTTTTCTATATTTCAAACTAAGCATTCAAGAGTAATTGTTCATAGTTAAAAAATCTTTCTTGATGAATAATTAGTTGATTTTTTAATATAACAATAAAAATTAGACATTAAATTTAAAAAAATCTAACTTTTACCTTTTATGTATTCATTTAGTTTATGTTATTACTTATCTAATTAGAAAAATATTAATAAAAAGGTTGTTCAGAAATGTATTCATTTTCAAGACTTTTGTCTGCACCCCTATTTTGTATAGTGCTAACAGATCTGTGTGTTATGACTAGCAAAGCCATATAAGTTAGGTGTTTGATTCTCATGCAGATTTTCGGAAGTAAATGGTTCATTGGGGCTCTTGATTTTGTATTTTAGTGCAATGAAAAATTGTAGTAAACACTAGTCTTGTTTTAAAAAGGAGTTATTTATCTGTCAAAAATTTTGCTAGAATCTTAAGTAAATTATAATTGGATGCTGGCTTTTGGGAGGAGTTGGTCATGCGTGAGAATCAATCAATTAACTAGCCATTTACTTTGTAGATATATTACAGACAAACATCCTACATAGGATAACTGACTGCCAGTAGATACATAAAGACTTGAGACATGTCTTTATACAATATTGAGATTCTTCATTAATGTTTACAAGTTACATCAACTTGGCAAGCAGTATGTGGGACATGTAAATATGCAGTTGTTTACAATCTTAGACACCAGACTGAATGAGGCCTTAATAAAAGCTAGCTAGTAGTCAAGCACTCAATGGCAATCATTTGCCATGTAACTACCTGATATCTATCTTATAGATAGAGCTAAAATATGCTTTGGCTAAAGCTTACCCTAAGCTCACAAACCCTCTGTGAGAGGTTTACATCAATTTGAATGTGGTTTAGTAAAAGGTGGTTTATATGTTCAACAGAAAATAGTTAAGTTATATTGCAACAAGGAATTAGATATTATTGTATGTTATCTACTGGTATGTCTATGACTCTAATTACTCATCATCCTAATCCAATGTCACTGGAGAGGCTTAATTAGATCTTGGCCTTGAGGCTTCAATCGATACTTAGTAAAACCATGGACCCCATTTACACATTTAAATAGGGTCCTTGGTATAACCTTTTCTTGTGGCCGACAACTGCCCTGCTTGATAGGCAGAGTTATAATGGCCATAGAAGTCTTTTAGGAACAAACTACGAGTAGAGCATGTAGAACATACAATGATTATGAACATTGTAATAGTTCAGTCTCCTTTGCTTTCAGTCCTGATGGTTGAGTGGTAAAAATGACTCTCAGTATATATTTCAGTGATAATACATGTAATCAAGTCTTTTTGATGATGTGATTGGTCTAACACCCTGATGGTACAAATCTAGTGACTGAGAGGCTTTATAATGTAGCAGAGTTATAATACAGCACTAGTATGCCCTTAACTAAAAACTAGATTTTATGAATACAAGGTAGAGTGACCACTTGCAACTCAAGAGGTTGTTGGTTCGAATCTCAACTTGGACCGTGGACTTTTACTGGGTTACATTTGGCACCAAATGTAAACAACCCGGCTAGGAATAATGTAATGGCACCTTTAAATAGTCACAAAGGCAATCAAACTCCAAGAATTTGATAACAATTCTGAAAGGAGTAGGTGTATGTCGCCAAGTTATGATACAGCACTTGTTTGCCTTCAAGCTAGTTTTTAAGGCGGCAAGGACAGGTGTCTGCTTATATCTCTAGACTACCTGGGTTCGACTATGAGAATCATGGAATTTGCATGGGTTATAATAACAAAGAATGCAAACATAAATAAACAACAGAGATTGATATCAATTTTAACTGTATTTATTTATATATAATTAGATTCTATATTTTAGATTTACATACAATATTATATCTAATATTTAATTATTGAATTAAATGTTCTTTTCTAAAACATATTTTTCATAGCAACTTGATTACAAAGCTTAAGTTTTTAAATCCTCATGATAATTATTTTCCTGGATGTGTCCGAAATTGCACTAATGACAGTTTATCCGAATATATATCCACTTTGAAGATTTTGTCGAATAAGAAAATCCGACCGATTCTAAAGTTAAAATCAATTTGAATCAATTAAATGGCATCACTTTCCGGCCAAATATATCACTCCTTTCCGGAATAATCACGCTTTTTCCAAATTTTTAACAAAACATCAATATTTTTAACGAATTGTTTACAATCACCGCCATTTTGTCGATCATGTGATACCGAAAGTAGTGCCATTTCTTCAATGGCGGCCTCCTAGATATATCCGAGAGTATGTTACGCAGTAATATCCGAGGTAGTTCCGAATGCGACCCAAACGGTGCGCACGTAATAATCACTTATTGTTGCAAACGACCTCTATATATAATATATAAACAAACAAGAGGAGGAAGATTAACCGGTTTTAATCAGTGTTGAACGAGTTAAAATGATGTTGTCATCATTCGTGATTTATACAGTGTGTGTTGTGTATATTTGTCATGCAGCTTCACTTCATAAAACAGAACCTGTGTGTGGATATCAGGTAAATAATTACTTTTTTGTAAACTGATTAACTTCACTAAGTTCTGAGTTTTGCTGAGAACCATGAACTGGAGGTCTCATGACACTTACCGGTTTACAGTCAACTCGTCAAATGTACGAATCGTCAAACTTAATTTAACGCATAACCATTAGACCAACTCGTCAAACTGATAATATAGAGTTGGTCTAATGGTTGTGCGTTAAATTAAGTTTGACGATTCGTACGTTTGATGAGTTGACTCGCATCCCACTAACCTAACCACATTCTTAGGGATATTACAATACAGGGGCGGATCCAGGATTTTTTTCGAGGGGAGGTCCAAACTTTTTCTAAACTTTGAACCAAACCACATTATACACATTTTGCAGAATAATGCAACATATTTATAAACAATTTACTACATGTAACTACATAACCATTAAATCTATGTTAAGCATAGAGTGACAATGTATATATACATTATATTTTTTATTTATTTAGAGTTGTCCAGCTGTGAAAGATGATATGATAAATGTACATCTAGTACCACACACTCATGATGATGTTGGTTGGCTTAAAACTGTTGATCAGTATTACTATGGTGGTAAGAATCTTTTTTATTCGTTGAATTTAAAACTCAAGTTTAAAGGAATTGCAAGGCAAAAGTTTAATCTCCGTAAACAGATACCCTGTAGTGCATTGCTGTACAGGTCTACAGGATCTCTACTATCTCAATGGAGGGTCACGTCAAGATGACCTTTATGTCGACTAATCAATGCGTAGCTTTCATCTAGACGAAAAACTATTAATAACATTTTGACTTCGTAACTTCTATTTTTAGACCAAGGTTTGCAATCTAATTTAACAGCGAATTATTCACAGTCTGCGATTGGACAGTTCATTTTAAATTTCCTGACGTAAACGATGTAAACATGTTACGTATCATAAAAAAAATTTCGTTTTTAATATTATGATGAGAAAAGATCACCTGAACGTGACCCTCCTTTGGAAAAGGCCAGATCTAAATTAGCGAGTAGGCAAGCAGAAAATTTAGATCGGGTTTTAATCAGATTGGGCATAATTTCAATTTTATATTTCCTGATTTTGAATTTTATTTTTTATAACTGTAAATGCAACAGACACACTGTTATTTTACTTAATTGGCAAAACAGTCTGCACCAAAAACTTTTTTGGCCTATAGTCTTCGAACTATAACCTATGGAAAAAGTTATAGTCCGAAGGAATATTTTCTAGTCCGGAGATTCATTTTTAAACATAGGTCCATGGGACTCACATATTTTAAAACAATGTAGTAAGTCCCTACAAAAAACAGTGTCAGACTCTGTAGATTAAATTAATTCTCTAAAAAATGTTGAACTGTAGTTGTTTAGGAATGCACAGGGAAAGACTGTGGTCAAAAGTAGAAAACAATTTGTGAAAGTGACTGTTAGTGGCAGTGTTTTTTCACTCCTAAAGGGAAGGGCCCTTTTACATGGGAAAATAGCGGAAAAAATAAATTGGGGATTTCGGTGAGATTCAACAGAAGTTGATTTCGAGATATTAATTTGGTCAGGGTTTTCCCTGACGCAGAAATTTGTGCGTTTTGATGCATATTTTCAGCTAATGACCCGTAAAATGAACTGATATTGCGACACACTGGATACACAAAATTAATTCTTCCTAAATGAGGTGTTTAAAGAATTATATAGAAAGCAGGGGTCTTGCTTGGGCGAAGAAGTCTCCTTCCGCGTCCGAACTTCATCCTATTCTAGCATCATAGTGAAAAAACTTCCCCTAATTATTTGGCAAAAAAATGTTTGAAATCTGCGAAAAAAGGTTTAAAATATTTTCATAGTAGACTAAAATAAAATACCCTAATTGACCGTCGACTGTAAATCCAGATAAAAGTTGTGAAAATGAGACCGCCCGCAGCGATTACATGCCAATTACATGTTAATTAATCTTAATTGTCGGTCACACGCTGGGAGATTAACTTGCCGACAGAAGTGTGCAAGGATGTCAGTAATTCGATAAAGGAGTCGCCAAGTTATGTTTTACACGCTTGATTACGTTCGCATATGTATATACCATAAGTCTGGTACCTATACATGTCAGAGAGTGTATTGTTATTAGTGCGATGTAGAAAGAACATGTCAATTTATTTTAAGACGTTTGGCCATATCGAGGATTTAAATAAGTTAAAACTACATTAAATGTCGTTACTTGTAGCATCGTTTGCAAAATCAAGATGGAAAAAAAGACAATTAGCCTTTCAATCACAAAAGAAGTTTCATATTAAATTGCAATTTAGCGCGGGTCGCGAAAATATATGACAATACTTCGTATTGGTTAAAGCAATTTCGTTACATATAAAACAATTTTACATATAAAACAATTTTAAATCATGCATAATAAGCTTTTATAGAGATAAACGGTAACACTATTGTTCGTTTTGACATTTATTAAAGAAATTTTTCGGGAAAATTTCGTCTTTGTTAAACTGGGAGAGAAGTCATGTGTTTTGACAATACTTCGTATTGGTTAAAGCAATTTCGTTACATATAAAACAATTTTACATATAAAACAATTTTAAATCATGCATAATAAGCTTTTATAGAGATAAACGGTAACACTATTGTTCGTTTTGACATTTATTAAAGAAATTTTTCGGGAAAATTTCATCTTTGTTAAACTGGGGGAGAAGTCATGTGTTTTGATTAATCCCAGAATATCCAGAATCACAATTTAATTATGATAATCAAACTAGCATTATACTCTGTTTAACTTTACTATGATTCATATTAATAAATACAAAAAAAATTTTTTTTTGCATAAGCTGGCTATGCAAATACGCTTGGTTGTATGTTGAAGATGGTAAGATAAAACACCCCACCCATGTGTCAAAACTACAAGGCAACCCATTTAAAATGGCAATATTATTAGTAAGGTTAAGTGATTACAGATTTTGGTATATGACCTGCCAAATTTACCAATGACTCTCAAATCATAAACCTAGGGGGACATTGTGACCCCCTAAAAATTGTTCAAGGGAAAACCCTGTTTGGTGATCAGAAATGTTTAAATTAGTACAGAGTTGTGTTCTTGTTACTACCTGTAATAACAATTGATTGCCTGGAACAATTTGGAATCAAAGTACTGAAAGTACTGTTGGAAGGAATTTTTGAACGATTTTAGGAGTCCAAAGTTACTATTTCGATATCCATCATCATATCTCTATCATTCATAATCGAATGCATTTCATATTTCATTTTACATGCATATTGCTACTGATCGAGAAGTTGTATGTTTTGATTCATGGGCAGGGCATACTTTCGTGGAGCTATGCCATGAAATAATTTCTACGGTCATTCTCCCTCCTACCACTGATTCTAAATCATTTAATACGGCAGTGTTCAGTCACTGAATTGCATCTAGTAGTAATCCAGAGATTGAGTCTTTTCAGGAACAGGTGGATTGCTGGTCACAATGTAACCTAAACAATTTGTTGCCATTGAGTTAAGGCCACAACAAATTGATCACATGTTCTATGTATTTTGTTCTAAAGAATTTAGCTAAAGAGCAATTAAATTCTTTTTCCATATTTTGAATTTTGAGAAGCGAGCGAAAGCGAAGAATAAATTTGTGCGGTTTCTAAGACATTTATTTACCATAAGTTAAAAAGAGCAGAAAAGGTATGGACTTTCTTATATAACATATAACCATATATCTATAGACTATAGTGTAATCACGTAATAATTAGTTCTAGGTAATATAAAGCAAGTTAACAATTACTCTAGATGAAAATTCAATTGAATTTAAAACTAGTTAGAAGTAGGGTAGAAGAGGTTTACACCTTCATCAGTTCATACAGAAATATAACTTCATTTGTCTTTGGTATTACTTTTGTTAATACTAGACAACTACGAAGCACAGATTACCCCGGTTCACTATTTGTGTATACAATGTAATTAGATTTTGGTAAATTATGCTAATGTCTAATAATATCACAAGAATTAAATCAAGCCTAATATGTTATTTTGGGACATCAAAATTGAAGGAAATTCAATGTAAATTTTTCTCCCTGTCCTATCTGCTCTCTATGGATCAATCTTCATATTTAAACTACAAAGACACGTATGACGTCACACATCAAGATAAGGTGTGTAGAGTGAGTAAATGTTCAGTTTACGGTCTAAGAGAGAGTGCAGTTATCATATTTCTGAACAATGGATTGTGTCATTGTAATTTCTAATGCCGTATGTTAGCAAGGATACATTACTGCTTTACCGTAACAGTGAAATTTTCTGATTTATTTTGCTATTTAGAACTCAAATTTCTAATTTTTAGTTCAATTTCTACTTGGTCTAGTGAAAACTTCTGATTTTCCGAAATTTATTCCAAAGATTAACCGTACATTTCGTTGCTTAACTTCGAAAAATGTCCAGTGCTCTACGCTCTCAAAGTAAACCCCTGCAGAGATAAACGCTCGTTAAAATTGTATATATATACATATGTACAATCGTGTGGTAGATACTACTGCGCAATAATACAAAAAACTTCTTTCCGTGCACAGTTAGAAAGTTGTTTGATTCACATGTAAAAAAACCCATTTAATATCATAATTTTAAGTATTTGTTGAAATTACTTTTTCAACTTATCTACTTTTGATAGTACACATATTTTTCTGCTGCTCTATTTCTTGATCGCATTGACTCATTGATTTCTATTGAGTTGAAGGTGTTGTTCGTTCTTTTTCAAATTTCCAAGAGCGCTGACATAGAAAGGAATCCAAAAGAATTCCTTCCAAAAATGACTGAAAGGCAATTTCACATCAAATGGAATTCTGGATGAAGAACAGTAGGTTAAATCAAAGTGCTGAAAGCGCTGAAGTTTAGCGCTTTCAAATTTGGGTTTGACTGCATTTATCTAATATACTTGAATTAAAATAGTGCTGAGAATCAATATGAATAAATATATATCACTAGCATGTTATTTGTCTGCTTAGCTAAATGTTCATATGACCCAACATGGAAATAACGAATAATTATCTTGGAAATATATTTGTTTGGATACAACACAACTCAAATGCAATAAATTCAAGTAAACTATTATGCAGCATAGGCAGTTATCTTGGTATTATATGTAATCTTTGAAGAAAAACATTTGCCACAAGATTGAACATACTAAAAAATAGATTCTTTATTAAGCAACAACATAAACATTTATCACTTGTTTATAAGTGGGGATGTTTGATTGAATGTTACATGTGATAGATTAAATGCTTAGTTGAAGTTGTGCATAATTCTCTGTCTAAGAGTTTTCATGTTCACTTTTGTAATCCATAAATATCATTGCCACATGTTAATTTGGATGGACACAATACCATACTTATTAACTATGGATAAAAACAATTAATGTATATGTATAACAAAGTGAATATATATTAATATGTATTTTAATAACTGGTTAAAAAGACAAACATTTTTATACTGTATTATTGATAAACATCAACATAAAAAACATACAATGTACATACAATATTCAGCACCATCACAAATTATCTTTAGTTTATGTGTAAGTGTTTTATTTCAAGTTTGTACTAATACTTTAATAGGAAATGAGAATCATATCTTTATGTAAATGTACCAATTACAATTGTATTAAGTATCTCTCCCTTTTCAAATGTTACATCTATTTTAGCTATCCTAATGCCTAAATACGTATCAAACTAAGAAACAAATATTAAACACCTCAGCTAAACATAACTTATGTTGAATAAAAAGTAATATTGTGACACATATCTATGTATCTAGCATTACAACCAAGGTAAATGGCATTAAACAAAAAGTGTCTCATGCAAATCCAATGTTGTTAGTTCTATTATACCAATTAGGAACAACCTAATTTAACAGTCTGAAATATTGGTTATATACATTGTGTTACAACTATGTTACAAATAGTGGTTGATAATTGCTTCCCACACGTGAATACAAACAAGGCTGAAGTTAAAAAATTCTTTGTTTGGAGTTACCCGACCCACATTTTTTTAGGTGGGTAGGTAGGTAGGTTTTTTGTTTTTGTTTTGTTTTTGGTTTTTTTTACAATCACTACAGTCAATTCTCGTTATCTCGACTTAGTTGGGACCGTTGGAAAATAATCGAGATAACGAAAAGTCGAGACAAACAAGATAAACGAAATTTTCTAAGGGAGGTAATTCCGATGTCTTCAGTAGCAGTTTTACCTGTTCAGAGAGTGTAGTTTAGAATAATCGCTTTGCTGCAGCTGTGAATATGGTTTTATTATAAACTTGTACTCAAAAGGTTTTGTGACACTTTTACCGCTGGCAAAGTTCCCTCTCGACAAGATATAGAACAAAATCGCGTATTTTCCGAAAATCTACTTTTGGTTTCTACTATTTCACTGACTGTATCTCGAAAGAACGACTAACCAAGCGTATATTATTCAGAATATTTGTAGCCAGTCAGATAAATTGTGTGTGTATATGTTTGACGTCATACACTATTTCGTACAACCACAGCACCGTCATCGTGTAAGTCGGCTTCTCTTTGATAATTTTGAGTAGTTGCAGATAATATCCAGTTGTGTGTGTGAAGAGTAGTTGACTATTACGTCACGGAAAAATTTAGACTTGAACTACAAAAATGTCGGCATATCTTTTAAATGCGTGTCTTTCTATTATCGATCCATAACAGTTGTAAACATCGTTTTTCCAACAGGTCTTTAGAGGGATTAATTTATCATGCAAAGAAGATGCCGTACATTTATATCAACTTAAATGACGAAATATAATAATAAAAATAAACGAAAAATATTAATATAAAAATATTAAACAAAATTAATGAACACAAAAAAGTAACGAGTATCGCAGTGTTTTTTGTAATGAAGCACATGATTGTAAGCACGCATTTTGATATATTTACACTCAATTTTGACATCTGTCAATTAATACTCGACTTATTCAACGATGGTTTCATTCATGTCAATTAGTTTGTATATTTAAATGACATGTTAATTCAATATTGACACGTTCTTTTAAACAGATTATCTATACAGTAGCTAATCGATAAACAATGGACGTGTGCTATTTTTCGCACCTCAACGGATCGCCGATAATATCTTTGTCTAGTCGACTTAAACATTATAATTTTATAGTAAAATAACACTTTGGGACTCAAATTTATAGTCGAGAGAGCGAAAATGTCGAGACAAAAAGATCGAGTCAAACATGATTTTTTCATATAGATAAAGAAGGAAAAAAATCGGGACTTCTGATTTTCAATCGAGACAACGAAATGTCGACACAAGAGTAGTCGAGATAATGCGAATTGACTGTATATGGAAAATGATAATATTTGGGTTAACCTACCATAATAATGATAAAACAAAAATACTTGGTACATTCCAGAAATTAATCTGTACATAAAAGAAATCAAAGCGCCAATAGAATTGTCCGGACATGGATCAAACAAGGCAAAATTTATCCAAATACATATAGAGAGGTTGGACTAATGATCATTTTCTCCTAAAATTTACTAACAAACTGCATTTAATGAAGGATCAGTGAAGCTACATTGATACTGTCCACAGAAGAAATCATTACACATGTATGAGATATATTTTTAGACACTGGAAATTTGCAGACATGCCTATTTTTTAGCGCATTGGTGTTACAGTTGACAAGAACATTAAAGGGTTAGCGGTTACATAACTTTTTATCAATATTTTAGCGGAAGAATGTTGGTTTCTTGTTGAAACTGTTAGAACAGAATTAATTAACAAGGATATTTTTTGTATTGTGAGTAAACTACAAGACTGCTTGATACTGTCAGATATTGTTATCAAAGGGACTGTTTATTCAGGTGTTAATATTAATTCAACCTAACAAGATACTGCTGTGTTAATCTAACTGCCTATGACGGTCGAATGTCTACGTACCCGACATATTATATGCGTTTCAAGATATGTCGCTTACCAAGACCTGAATTGCTAATGCAATCCATGTAAAAAAAACATTCTAACATGAAATAAACATTTTATTTTTCATACCAGACATAAACTTCATGTTAGAAAGTTTCAAACTATTCAAGACTTATATATTATAAATTCAATAAAAGGAATTTTAAATAATCCAAGGGCTTATAAACAACCCTGTAAAGCATTCCTTGTCAACAGGAGTTTTGTAGGTGGCTGTTTCTTCTGTGTGCTTTGTGTAAGAATGGCAAATGCATTTTTGGCCTACTGCATGACTGTTCATTTTCATTTTCACTACAAGTAACTGCTAAGTCAATCGTGACATATTTCAAATTTTGTCAAAATCTGTCCGAGCAGAAATTTTATCATAAGAATTTGGTGTAAACTGTTGACACATGATGACTGTCTGGACGACACCGATAGTTTTAACATCTTTTGAAACGTGTCAAAAGAACTTTTTGGTATCAATTCATCAAGCACTTCTTCAGTAGAGATGTCGAATACATCGAACCATTGTCACTCCAGTGTTTGTGCAAATGAAAAATAGTTGTCGCCACTTTGGAGCCACTGAAGCCAACAATTTTTTTATTGGTTTAAACCAGTTTAATTATGCATCAATACAAATCATTGCTATATTGCGATAGCAAGTTCACTTTCATTGTAGTCTAGCTCTCCTGGACTCTTGTTTATATCCTAATGATTGCACTATTTTTCAATCAGAATATTTTTAATGTTTTATCCAAATTCACAGAACATAGTGATTTAATTGTATCAAACTGTAACCTAAAATACCCTTTTTGTCATTTCACTAGAAAAGGTCTTCTTTCTGGTTGAGCCTTATTGCTTGCAGGTATATCTTCATACATAAATTTTAAGATGCATTAAAGGGCCATTGTTTGGAAAATATGTTATCAATGTCCTCATTTTTTACCTTTCTTTGTTAAAATATTTTCTATCATAAAAAAATATTGGTTCTGCTATTATATATTTTCTTCAATATTACTTTACATGTAGCAATGCATGCTTATCATTGATTTTTAGAGTCCAGGGCTTTTTTTCAATGTTTGGGGACGGGGCCTGGGACCTTTTCTTATATAGAACATTTTATCGCAATTTCATATAAAGGGGAACAAAAATTCCAAGTTAAACTCCAAATTTTGGGAAAACTGCATGATTTTAAAGAAATTTCATGAGGGGAAGGCGCCTGTAAACGGCCCCTGTTATATAAGGAAAAATAGGCCTGGAGTCTGTAACAAGACTGACTTTAGGTGATAATGTGACAAATTTACTCATGATGCCGAGCATCTCCGTACAATGGTGAGTAAGACAGTTTGTGCACAAATGGTGAAACTATGATTCAACAAAAGCTGGTGAGAAAATAAGATAAAGGGAAGTAACTCTTCCCACAATAAGGAAAGGCTAAAATACATATATTCCGTTCCGGTCCGTATTTAACACAAGCATCACGCACACTAACCCAAACGCAACAACTCGAATGACATTCAATTTAAGAAGCCTAAAACTAAAGAACGTCGTGATACACTGACCTTTAGCAATGTTATAAATAAAACATCAAAACAACAAACAAACCAATAGCTCGACCCCCATCTGACAAAAGTAAGCAAACAAAATAGCGCTCAGCTTCTGAATCTGTATGACATAATTTTAATTTGGCCAAATACTCTATTCGGAAACACATGCACAGCGAGACCCATAAGATGAAAAACATACAGCATAACAAATGTAAAATATCAAGTCAAATCAAGTACAAAGGCAATAATACTTACAGTTTAATTAAAACAACGAGTTGTAACAGTGAAATATCGATCAGCAAAATGGCAATGTACAGTGTGGGTTGAGTGACGTCATAGAAAAAAGTCCGATATCGTTGCGCGTATATACATCAATGGGCACGTTCCACAAGGCTATTGCTAGCTAGCGCTTTTTTAAAGCAATTTGTTGTGAAAAGTGCCCAGTATAAAAGGAAAACTTTGGGATAGCGTGTTTTGAATAATTTTATGTTCCATATGATGTACTTTTGTCTGTTATTTCGTAGAAGAAAGACAATTTGTACATACCATGAAAGAAAACTGAGTGGTTGTGGTAAAATAGAGGTCGGAAGAACTGCTTTGTCTTAGACTTGGGCTGGCTAAAGGTTACATACCACTAAATGGTTACCGGAAGTAGGCATTTACCGGAAGTAGAAAGTGTGACATGGTCGTTATTTATTTTTTGAGAGTGCATGGATACCTCATTTGTGGTGCTTTTTAATATTGAAGAGTATGTATGTCTTTGACAATGCTTTTCCTATGAAATTATGCAAAAATTCAATGGATCCGGTAAGTTTAGTCGCGAAAACTGGTTAAAAGGGGAGATGACTCTCTACGGCTGGTGAAGAGTTAAAAACCAGGACATTTTCAGGGTAGTAACTTTCAATCGAAATTTATTTTCTTATAAGTAACGTAACTTTTTTTCTAATACTGATCATTTTGAGGGGAATAGATAGATCTTTCAGCCTATATATGGTTTTGGGTATCTCACACCCCTGGGTCATAGTGTAATTTTTCATTGAAAATGAGACTTTTTATATACAACAAAGAAGGATTTTATTTAGTGGTATGTAACCTTTAAGAGATAACGTCGTCTGCCAGATTTATGATTTTTGATGGATTGCATATAAAGATTCTGGACAAAATCATTAATATATGTCATTTAGATGTAGAAAATGGATGTTTGGTGTTGAATGGTGCATGTTGTGGTGCTGGACTGTCCAAATATGGGATAATTAGGGTAAAATGCCCATCCGAGACCCCATCCGCAACCAGTTTGTGCACAGATTGATGTATCAATTCCCATGCAATGTGATTTTTTAGCCATTATGCATGCCTATCACATCTGTGCTATAATAGTTAATGTTGTAATGATCTCCATTGGATTATTAAGCCTCTAACTGTCAATGATGAAGGGAAAACTGGTGTCAGAGTTGGGCTGTAGGCCGGTCATGAAGATCAGCAGAACTGCATTCTCATCTGATTTATTGTCATATGATGTATAAATGATATTATATTTAGTTATTTTCTTGTAAAAGCACTAATTTTTGTCATATTTATCAATTCTAACCCAATACATTCTCATATGCACTCAACATAAGATATAAAAAAGCAAGAAAAAATGAATGAACTGCTCAAAAATCACTTCCGCGGTATCATCACTGGTCATACACACCATCAAGATGACTGCAATCTGCGTAAACACATATCCAGCAGACCACGGTCGTACTGGATCTGTACTTTTTCCCTTTGAGGTCACGTCGAGATGAACTTTGTGTCGACCAATCAATGGGTAGCTTTCATCTAGACGAAAACACTACTAATCACATTTTGATTTCGTAATTTCTATTTTAGACCAAGTTTTGCTTGCTAATTTAACCGCGGTAATATTCACAGGCCGCGATTGGGCGGCTCATTTCAAATTTCGTGACGTAGACGATGTAAACAAGTTACGTATCATAACAATTTCGTCATGAATATTATGATGAGAAAAGGTCACCTGAACGTGACCTTCGTTTGGAAAAGGCCAGATCTACATTAGCGAGTATGCGAGCGGTAAAATTGTAGATCGGGTTTTAATCAGATTGAGATGACTGCTACGGGGCTGTATTAGCATTTCTTATTTACATGAACACATAAAATCACACAAAGTTGTGACCTAGCACTTGTTTTTGCCTATTTTAGTAAGGGGGCGATGTGTCAGATTTGTTGAATAGAGCTTCTTTTCATGAAGCTAATAGCTTTGTCTCCGTTAGGCGGTAGGGCACAAATTTCCTTTTGGCCGCAAACTGGGAGTCCCGCTTTCTTCAAGTTATTTTGTCAGTTGCATGAATCTGATTAATAATTTAGACTGCCAAGAATAGGAGGTTACATAAATTGAATTTTGAAAGAAAAAGGATCCTGTGAGCCCATTATTTAGGTTGTGGATCTGGAAGTGAACACAGCTCCATACCAAACCCATTTGTTTGAGAATTTTTTGAGTCAAAAGTTAATTTACCATCACATTTTTTAACATAAAACCTGTTTATTCTGTTGCAACTGACACTAAAATCCTCAATTTTTGTGGTATTCATTATTTTACTGGTTTGCCTTTCAGGCTTTGAGTTACTTAGGGACAATTAGGGATCATTGATATCATCATCCGACTAAGGTCTGAAAAGGCTGTGAATTAGTACTGAACCCATCCCCATTACCGAAGGTCAGGTTACCATTATGTTCATTTATTCTATTGTCAAAGACTTTTTTTTCAGTCTAGGATATTTTACATCCACAGAACAACAATTTATGTAATTTTTGTGCCTTTAAATGGGAATTTTACACCTTTTTTGAAATCCCACCCACCTACTCAGTGCTTTTCTTCTCCGAACGGTCATGATCATTACACGCAGTCAAATTATCAGCAAGTGTGATATAAAAAAAATTGGAAAAACAAGAAATATACATTCACAGACTCAAAATATCCTCATATAGACACCACTGGTGAGAACATTTTTCTCAGGAAGTGAGATCAGTGGTCTTCCAGAAATGTAGCGGATAATCCAGATTTTGAAGAGCCCCCCTTAGGCCAGCTGATTGATAAGTCATAAAGTCACCTTGGTGACATCCATGTTTAAAAAATCTGATTTGATTCATTTGAATTGACTGTGGTCTGCATAGAAACATGTCATCTGGTTATCTGATGTGACATTAAAACGTTTTTAAACCAGAAAAAGCTTGATAATTGGTTCATTTTTTGCTATTTTTGGTCATTTTTTCTCTAAAAATCACTATACAAACATAGAAAAGGTGAAAATAATGCTTGAAAAATGTTGCTTTTGTCTTTTCTATCATGAATATACAGAAAAACATCAAGATATTGTCAGTTATAACACTAATTTATGTGAAAAAGCTTTAATTTCAAGGATATGTAATTTTAAAAAAAATGCCTAAAATATGACCAATTTCTTGAGAATGGGTGATGTCAGCTAAAATGCTCTAACTGCTTAGATAATCAAATTTTTTTTATGAAACTGCACAGAATAGCTCAGAAGTGATTGGTCTTTCACTTTATGAATTGATTTTTAAGAGCCAAAAAACTTTTTGTCCCTTAAACCCGAAACGACTGTCGAGATGACCGTAATAAGTTTACCGCCGCTTCGCAGCGCTAAACTTAAAAACTATACAGGGGCATTTAATTGAGTAAAATAAAAAGGGACATTATTAGATTAAGTACGGTTCTGTAATTGTAGACGGTAATTGTCTACACTTGTGTCAAAAATTGATGTGAGACTGCACTGTCAAAGTGTGATCTTAGTCGCTTAAGTTTTATAAAAATCATCAAAGGCGTCACCGATATTACAACTTTGAAGTAGCACTAAGATCAATGAAAACCGAAATACGATGGAACAAACTCCTCAACTATTTAGAGCGATATATATTACAGAAATGGAGAAATGGTTGGTCTCCAGGTTTGTTGAGTTTAACCCTTAATTTGTCATTGCATGTTAAGAGATAGATTGTTATCTTACAGATGGTTTAAATTTATGGTCAATGAGAATCTCTTGCTCTGGTCAGTTTTCAAGTTTTCAGCCTGAATGTTACTTTGTTTCGATAGTTGAAAATGGGTTGTTTCACCACAATAATATTGAAATTCAATTTCTGAAATTCGTAACCATGACAATAAAACCTCTAAGTATTAAGTATTGTCAGACTGTAGGAGTTGTTGATTAGGGTAAAAATGATTGTCTATATTGTATAGATACGATATAGATCGTATATGCACCTCAAACATTGGCCGATTCAATAACAATAGATCACATGTGAAGAGTGTAATGTATCTAATTTTATTCTTTTTTTACGTTGCATTCAACACCTAGGTCATATACATGACAGCCAGCTCTTCCTACTATAGATTTCCTGGACACTTATCTATCCCCAGTACTAATTTACCCTACCACACAGCCGGCAACTCATGTATAGGGTATGACCTGCTGCGACCGGGTTTCGAACCCGCGATCTCTGGATTTGAAGTCAGACATGCTAACCACTACGCCACGGCCGCAGCTTTTAAACTTTAATCTGACCAAGCATCTATCACTTAACTATCGAAGCGGAGATTATAATATCGAAACTGGCATTAAGGTTTAAGTAGTTTTGAAGTAAACAATTTCAATTCTTTAAATAAAGTCATCTTAGTACTTGAGTTGTATCCGTGTTGCTCTCTCTTGGTAAACTAAATGGATCACTATCAGTATATATCAAACTGAAACTATTGTTGTCTATTCATGTACATTAGTTTAAGTTTCCTTCTACTTGACTTAGGTCACCGTTTGAAATTAAAGGAAAAGTTGACCATTTCCAAGAAAAATAGTTTCTGTCCTGAAAGGAGTGCATTATAGTACAGTCGAGGCTGTCACATGTGATCCTCGAACAGACTTGCAAAAATGTCCAATAAGAGTCTTTAAATACAGATCCAAAGTTCGAATGGAGTTCAATTAATTGCACTTACTGATGAAGTCAATATAACTTCTTTACTTTATAACTACCTTGTTTTTATTGAATGTCAAAAATAATCAAAAACAATTTGAATTCAGGCATTTTTTCTTCAAAAATACGCTTTCTGTACGTCTGTGATGACAGTAAATTTATCACAGAAAAAAATCAATAGAAGCGTTACTTTCAGTCTAAACGACAAACTTTCATCGACATTTGACATTCGGTCCAGCAAAATGAAATATTTTACTGGACCTAATTAAAGTTTACTGGACCAAAAAAAAAATATTAGCAATAATGTTAAGAAATCAGTTTATTTTTATGATTTGAATAAGATATCCTAAATTTATATAAACAATATAACATCAAATAACACATTTCAATTCACTTCGGACCACTAATTTTCTAAAAGTTACTAAACCAACAACGATTTTGGTGGACTTGGTCATGCGTAATGCAGCGTTTGTTTTGAAATCCAATTACATGTCCATAGTCTCATGAAATAGGGTGTCTTTTTTAATTCAGCTGATTTATAGAGTAAAAATGTTTTGGATGTCCGAAACTTGGTCGCATTTGATAAAATTTAATAGCCCTTAACACATGAGTGGTCACTCAGGCAGTCTAGACTGTATATGTTTAAGTATTTTAAAAAACTGAGGTACAATAATTTCATTTTATAATGCTATGTTCCTTACCGCTACGATCTAAAAGTGGTTGTCCGGGCAAGCGGACATCAGCTAATTTGTTTGATAGGATGCTGATACTTGTATCGTTTTAATTAGTAAAAAATGTTTATAGTTGTATCTCCCAAAAACGCATTTGATAACCATAGGCTCTTTTTATTCTTTTAATCAATTTATTTGTCTTAAATCCCTAGTTAATACATTTCAAACTTGTTTCATAATGTCTAGCAAAAGTTAAAAGGAATATAATTGAAATCAATAATTATGTCAATCTGAAAAAATAAATAGGTAATATAGATGTTGATTGAATAATAAATGAGCAATAATATTATTACTTTTACCTATCTTTCCATTTTCTTCATTTGAAATTAAATCAGCCGTACATTCTTTCTTAGATCAATCTTGCACAACAAAGTTGTGACTGAATGTGCTCTATGTGCTAATCATCAATACGATTACTGCAACATTCAAGTATGGGTGCTTTCAATATAAACAATGCTACATGTGTTTATTTAGATACTGGGCTTATCAGATTGAAATATAGATTAATAGTTCATCCGCTGTCAAATTGACTGGAGTGGTCAGGTAATGGTTTCATGGTGATTCTTGACATAATAGTAGCACTTTCCTCAGTATTGAGGTGATTTTGACTCTTATGTGTATGAGTGTATTAATAGCTTTTAAGGTGCAATTTTGGGAGACAAAATTGTACATTAAAGATATATAAGTGACGAAATTAAAGAAAATTAATTTTGCAAAAAAACATTATTGACATATTGTATTTATATTTAAATAGTTTTTGACATGTTAAAAAAAATTAAAAAGTATCTGCCTCTTGATTTAATTCAATTATGACATTTCATAAATATTTTAAGACATGCCATGTCCTAAAAGATTTAAAATCCTCGCCGAAAATTACCAGTCGTTTCCGTAAGTCACGTGACTCGCATATTTAAAGACACAACTTATAAATCCTGGACATCAAAGGAAAATTGTAGTATAGTGGTTATATCATAATAGTCGTGAAAATTTCAAGTATTACATGTTTCATGACTTTCTCGTGTTTGCTAGCAGGTGAAATAAATTGAGGCCCGTTCAAAGGTAAATTTTGAATTTGGTTGTTTGGTAAATATAAATTATACATGTTTATGCAAACTATACATTTTTTATGAAATAATCATTGCTCTTGTATAAACTCATTTTATCCTACTATAAAACAAAATACAGTCAAGTAAAATGGCTAGAAGAAGGATAGTTATGTTTGTCACAAATGATCAACATGAAGTGCTAAGGTCTTTCATTCGTGACAGAAATTGGGATGTTGTTATTGAAGTTGTAAAACTTCCTCCACCACCTTAGAACACGGCATTTTCAGGGGTTTATTGATTGTCCTGAATGATTCTGTTCACCATGTATAACAAATGAGCACTTAGGACTGGTGGCCTAAAGGGAATAAAGATAGACATATCTTGAATTCAAGATAAAGAAAATGCCTCTAAGTGTGTTTCTTGGCTATGTTATGCAATCGGGGAGTTGGAGGGATGCAAGATACATAGACAGGAGGGCATTTGCGAGACTGGCACGAGGCAACCCCAGATTTCATCAGCGTGAGCTGATACCTGAGTGCGTACTTGCACAGTGCAAAACTTGGCTACCAAACCCTCTAAACCGTCCATATATGGGTCACAAATGGCGATAAAACAAGTCGGGAAAACATAATTGTTTATCCACTGTGGTATCAGCACTCGATTGCTTGTTTTTTGGGATTTAACGCCGTTGCACACATTATATAAGTTATATATCACGGCGGTCGGTCAACCGGCTCACTACTCCAGGAAAGGCTAAATCTCTAGATTTAGCTTTTAACCAACTACTAAGCGCATACTTTCGTCAGGGACTGACAACTGCGCTACATTATTAAAAATAATTGGTAGTAGGGAGAATGGCCGTAGAAATAATTTCATAACCAAGCTCTACGAGAGTATGCCCCGCTCTAAAATGAAACCTACGACCCCTTAATCAGTAGACTTGCGAGCTACCAACAGCTAATCGGGCGGCTGTACCCGATTGCTCGCCGTTTGTATTGACAGATTTAAATCACTTCAGTTGCATCAAAGATTTTAACTCAAACCCAAAACAGCAAATATCATTGTCAATTATGAATATTTTTCAAGTGTGTGATGAAACGATCATTATCAACACTGCATTTGAACTAGGTTCATGTAGTCATTGCAGGGCCTCAGAAAGTATGTTCATTAATCGTAACATACTGAAATACTACCGTTATATCTAGCCCGAAAAAAGCGTGCAACACAGATGTCAAAATTTGCGATAAGTTGTGTCTTGAATGAGGTAAACCAAAGTATGTGCCGCATATTTCAAGCTTTGACATTTATCATGATTACGTTTTTTTACCGGAACACCGTTTAATATGCAAATTAGCAACTGTCGTAATTTTCCGATGACGTACGAGTCTTATCGGCTATTTCCGTGAAATGGCCTCTGAAAGGAAAATTGGGTTATTTCATCCGTCGTCATCTGTGTGATGGATGGTAATCGCTGCATTTTTAATTCATAGTTAGTAATTTTAAATACCAAAGATCACTATTATGCAACTTTTAGTTCTCGTCACTTTTATGACTTTAACTGAGATGGTTGAGGCAAACTTATCTCAGCGGGTATGATCCTTTATTAGCGTTTACGTGTATTAAACAGATTAATATTAAAAATGAGCTGCATAATAAAAATGTAGGTTGTTTTGCTCCATAAAAGATTTATGGAGAAGTTGACAACCTTGTTGAAGGATGTGTACTGGTTATGAACAAGGTTCAGCAAAACTTAGTTAGGTGAACCTGCAACCATAAAACGACATTTATTTTATTAACACAGCGATAAGCTGAACAAAAAGCAAAGATTTACAAATATTAACAGAGTTTCTCAAGGCGGTGAACGTTCTCCAGTGTATCAAAACAAAAAAATGGCCGCCAAACGAAAAAAGGTAGGTTTTTCTTTAATATCTTCTCTAAATTGCTTCCTTTGATCAAATTTTATGTACCAGAACACGCTACTCACTTTCTGGAACACGACGATGCGTAGATTATTGCATAAAGTCTAATAGTTTTGAAATTATGCGGAACCTAGGATTCGAATCTACGAAATTCTCCCAACTATTCGAAAGATAGACTGGAGATTTTTATTATAATTTTCAATTTTTTCCTTAAATTCTTGGTTTTAGATGATTATTTTTAAGCAATAATTGTATTTTCGTATACAAAATCTGTCTAATTGCTGCCATCATCTAACAGGATTTTTTTAAATACAAAATTTAATTTTATTTAAAAATGATAAACTGGAGATACAAAATAAGATGGATAGACTGGAGACCCAATTTTGTACAACTTGTTTTCTTGTTTCAGTATCCGTAGAAAGATGTATTGGAAGACTTGGTTAATTATCTATAATTATGATACAAAAGAATTTGTGAAACGTAAGTTATAATACTTTATTAAGAAGTATAGTTAAAATGACAAGCCTACAGTTACTAAATTTGGCTGGTATCATCACTTATAGGTCCTCTACAAAGTTTGCCCAAATTATGCACATAGGATGAATATGCTCATAATCAGCTTTGATTTAACAGTGTTGAATATTGCATGGAAAGAATACTGCATACATATTTCTATATACATTGTATATAACTGTTCTCTGTTTTTTTTTTCTTCATGACAAGCATTATACGTTTTGTTACACCCCAGTTACTTTTTTACTGGGTTTCACGTCGTGTCAACAAATTTTACGTCATTTTACGGCGTCCAGCACACCCCAGTATCACATACAACTGGACTTAAATTGGTTCTCAGTCGGTTTATTATTTCTCTATCCTGAACGGTTGTCTTCGGTAACTGCTATTTAGACTTTATGAAAAACCGGGTATCGGCGATGGGGATCGGTGATAAAACGGTTGTTTGTTTTAGCCGGATATTTCAACGAAAAAAATCGGCTAATAGTTTGGCAAAACACGGGCGGGAGGGCGGGCGGACGAACGGGCGGGCGGACGAACGGGCGGGCGGTCGGGTATCCGGTGTCGTTAACAATTGCGTTAATTTTTCATTGTAGCATACATTTCTGCAATTTATTGTCAGATCTTTATGTAACTTCATACAATGCGAAATACCATGTGGTGAACAGAACTAGAAAGTAACCTCAACTCTACCTGGCTTAATTTTAATTATGGATTATTGCCCTTTGTAATTTTTGCGTTCAAGATTTTAAATCCGGCTTTAATGGGGTTTCCACATTACATTTCTTGTTGCCAGTTACAATGCGAACATACCATGTGGTGAACAGAACTAGAAAGTAACCTCAACTCTACCTGGCTTAATTTTAATTATGGATTATTGCCCTTTGTAATTTTTGCGTTCAAGATTTTAAATCCGGCTTTAATGGGGTTTCCACATTACATTTCTTGTTGCCAGTTAAGAAAGGAACCGGCGAACACCGATTTAGCACTGACGTATCCGATTAGCCGCCGATTAATCACTTATCACAAGCTATTTGGAAAAGATGAGTCTCGTCGGTGAAAACTAACCGTCTTTTCCTATCGGGGATTCATATTTGTTCATCGGTGGCTTATCAGGGGCATATCGGTGATATCGGTCACAGTCAGCTTGTCAATCGGTAATTCGTTTGAAATTTTCAATGATCGAGAATTTTAATCTGCTCCATCGTCTTAAAATCGATTTTAAATCCGGCTTTAATGGGGTTTCCACATTACATTTCTAGTTCCCGGTTTAAACGGAACCGACGAACACCGATTTAACACCGACGTCCCGATTAGCCGCCAATTAATCTTTTATCACAAGCTAATTTATATGGAAAAGACGGGTCTCATCGGTGAAAACTAACAGTCTTTTCCTATGGGTGATTCATATTTGTACATCGGTGGCTTATCAGAGGCATATCGGGGATATCGGTCAAGACAGCTTGTCAATTGCTAATTCGTTTGGAATTTTCAACTATCGAGAATTTTAATCTGCCCGATCGTTAAGCGAAAAACCAACAAGCGATCTACCAATGATCAACATGTGTAACTTGGCCCTTAGGACCCGATTTCACATGGGGATCGGTGATTGATCATTTGTTCGTTTTTTTCTAGAGAGAACAGAACACACGAAACCCGATCTATCAACTACGTCTCTGATTAGCCACAGATTTATCCATTTTCACAAACTATTGTTAAATATGAGTTTAATCGGTGAAAACTTGCTGGTCGGGTTTTAAAATGTTTGAAATTCTTGATCGGTTAAAATTTCATACCAATTAATGTTTGGCAAGTTTTTTATGACTGACACCAATATATACCTCTGATAAGCCACCTGGTGCTCGTTGGTTTCGTTTTTAACTGGAAAAAATAAACATCCGATCTTTCACCGATCCCCATCGCCGATACCCGGTTACACATAAAATCTGAAATGCAGTTATCAATGCCAACCAATCAGACAAGAGACATATTTTACCGATCGGGGACCAATTTAAGTCCAACCTAAGTGTAACCGAGGTTAACTAATGGAGGAAAATAATTGAACCTTGGCATGAATGGTAAATGCATTGGAATTAAGCATCAGTTATCGTTTAATAACATTTTCATTTCTTCCAACTTTATGGATTACTATCAACACTTTTTGCTTTTTACATACCCAAGTTTTCTTATCCTTTTCTTATCACTATTATGTGATATATATAAAGTGTTATTTTCTCTACGTTCATTCTTTCAGGCTATGAGCAAAACAAGAACTAAAAAAGGCCGCTACGGCTGAAAATAAACTTTGAGAGAAAAAATCGACTTAGTGCTGTTTCTGGAAGCTCGATCGGCACTCCACCTGACAATTACAAACGTACATTTGAAAGAACTCCTATAAAGTCATCATACTATCACTTGCATGTAAACCTATTTCAATCATCGTCATCGCTCAGATAAGATAAAGAAGAAAAATCTGATAATGCGGTTATTGATCAATGTGAGACGGGAGATAATTTGAACAATATAAGTTCTGGCACCAATTCTGTTGAAGACAATATGACAGATGTAGAATTACTAAAAGTAATCACTGACACTGATTTTGATACTTTGAACATGGCATTCGTCAACAATATTGATTTTCCTCCATGTTGCCTTAAAAAAGAGAACATGCTTGAATTGATTAACTTTGACTTTCTTCCGTGGAAGTATAACTAAGTTCTCTATTCAATCAATCCGGGTAAAATCTGGCTTTAATTTGGTTTTCACATTTGTTACTTGTTCATAACTATAAAAAGACAGATTTTGTTTATACACTTTATTAATCTAACAAAAATATATTTAAAATAATTATCACAAGGATTTTTATAGCATTTTCACCATTTAACATATAAATTCAAAATTGAACTCATGAGTTTATATATTATTCATGTATATGTACTTTTATCATCCATAAACTTGTAAACAATATAAGATGCTAACAACGCTGTATAATTACATGTATATGTTTTCCTGTATATTACATAATTATGTGGGTCATATTATTTAAATTTGAGCTGTAATAGTTTACAACTTGATCTAAAATTATTTATAACTTGTGACCTTTTGAGCCATACTAAGTACGAAGTCTACAGACTCGGTTTTCAAAGGTTATCTTAAAATCTGCTTTCAGTCTTAAAATATTGCTTTACATTTGGCCTGAACATTTTTATTATGTTTCTTATTACCATGTTACTATGCCTATCAACCCCAATAAATAAACAATATTTAAGCGATAGTAGACTTTTTCTTATATTTGATTTATTGAACAAGTGTTTCAGTCAATGTCTAGATCTTGACCTAATCATTTTGATATTGACTGCAAATGGTTTATAGTGAAATGGTTTGTGCTCAGTGAGCTGAACAGTAAACACACGTAAATAGTAATTACACTATAAGACTAGTTGACCCACAACATTTGGAAGTACATTAGCTTCTCGGTGGCAATTCTACGTGATTATAATATCAAAAATGCTACGGTGTCAAGAAGAAAATAGTAAAGAATCTGCAGCGATTTGAGTCATATTTCCATTATACTTATTCCAGGCTAAGCAGAAAACTGTGAACTTCTTGATGCACATCTCCAACGCCAGATTTATACTATCTGCAAACTTGCTGGATAACCTCTGCGTAGTCTTTTAATTCATCCGCTTAATTTAATGGCACGAATGGCCAGTTTTGAAAATGATATTGGCCATCGCAATTGTCAGATTTTCTTTTCGAAACCCCTGAAAACGTGACGGCGTCTGTTTATAAAGACCACTGTGTAAATACATAGGTTAAGGGTCTTTTTAAGTAAGTTTCAAATGAATTCAACGTTTGCTGTTAATTCTTGCGGAAAAATCATGTGAATTTAGTTATTTGCAATATTCGCTATCACTTTTGCGTCGGGGTTCGCATTTACGATGGTTTGGAGGTTAAAGTTTTTAAGCTCCAATATGTATGAAGTTAAGTTTGTAAATTTATATGTAGGTACTTTATCTAGACAGCTTTTCAGGGACATAACTGTGAATGAATTGTTTTTTTTTAGTTATGCCCCATCATATTCTAACATTGAAGATTAAATTTGTTCAAATGGAATATATATAAAGTAGAACTTTATAAATATATTTGATGCTTATTTCTCAGGTCTTTACCTTTCAGACTTTTAAGGGACATAACTTTTGAAGTTATGTCCCTTTATTCTTATAACATTTAAGGTTAAAAGTTATTTTAACTAAATCTTATCAGTACTGTAAAGGTATTTGATTGAAAGTTAAAATGCTTATTTATCCACACTACATTTACACGACTACAAAAGGAAATAACTCTTGAAGTACTTTTTTAGGAGTTGTGCCCCTTTTCAGCTTTTTAGTTATGGTTTTTGAACTTTGAAGTGTAAAAATGAATACTCATATAAGATATTTTTATGAAAGATGGTATGCTTATGCATTGTTCACAACTATAGATGGACATAACTCTTGATTATTTATTTTTGAAATTATGCCCCCTAATTTTAAAGTTAAAATTTCTTCAAATTGAAATACATTTTTGTATTTTTAATACTTAAGACATATAAATAAAAGTAGGTATGCTTATTTATTGATGATTCTTCGTCTTAACTATAGGATGTGTGTTATGGGAGTAATGCCTGTTTTATACGAGGGTTGATCAAAAATAAACCGGATTGTTTGAACCTTAAGCTGCATTGTGAGATAAGATAAATAAAAATGTACATAAAAGTTTGGGGAGTTCATCTGCAAAAGATGCTGAAAACGGTACTGAAAAATATTGACAAACTATGAAGATATAGTAATTTGAGTGAGTATATGTCTTAAGACACGGAGCACGGTAAATCGACACTGATAACGTCGTTGCGTGGCGTTTTATCACATCATCTCCTTCGCTTCCTTACTGCCGATTGTGACTTGGTTTTGGGGATGAAGGACTATGACCAGGTTTCATCTGTCCTTATGATAGTCTAAGGAACTAATCCCTTTTCTTGATTCACTCTAGAATGTAGGCTCGTGATTCCTGCACGTAGAGGACCAACTCAATGTCTTTTAAGAGGTGTGGGAACAAGTGCGCGTGCCCTGTTGTCAATAAACAAGTTTGATTAAAGTAAATAATGTGTGCAAAATATTTTTCATTTTTCATCCATTGCAAGAAAAGTCTGTATGATACCTTAGCTCAAATCAATTTTGCCATTAACTCCTGAATGGACAACCGTCTGTCATTTGCCAGTGTGTTTGCCACTGACGTTACCAACGTCGTTGTGTTTTATCTTCTTTCTCCCTCTTCCTTCTTTGATGATGGCGTCAATATTTCCTTCTCCAAATCGCCTGTGGCAATCGAAAACGACTTTCCTGCTATCTGCATGCTTCTCGAACATAGCTCCAATTTTTTACAAGTTCTCCAGAGAGTTTTGCCTTTATGCAGGAAAAAATTATTAATTACCCTTATTTTAAGCTTTTTCGAGGAGCCATTTTTACGTTAGGTTTTATTGTGCCAACGTTATTCAAACAGTGATTGTTATAATACGCGCTGATCAAATGATGTCAAGTTTTGCAAATACATCAATAAATGAAGACGCGACGCTTTCCCAGATTTTTATGTACGCTGCATTTTTGTGAACAGCACATAGCATCTTTTAACAAATAATAAAACATTAAAAAATTTTGAAGAGAAATACCGGTATAAGCTTTTTTATAGAAATAATAGATCAACATTTTGTATATACATTGAAATTTATATTGATGTATAGAAATGTACATTTGAAGTAATACATATTATTTGAGAGTAAAAATCCGGTTTATTTTTTATCAACCCTCGTATTTATATGAATTGATTATTATTGTTTTACTGATTTATTTCCTATAAGTAAGATAAACCTTGCCATGAGCTAAACGCTCGAAAAGACTAGCGCGCTGTACTTCGCTGCTCTTTTTAACTTTATTAATGGATACAAAATAAAGTATTTTATGGATAAAATTGCTGTACAATTTCGATATTTGACATAATCTTATTTTTTTTTAAATAAGTTTAGGTCATCGTTCCTTCAGCACTCCAGTGCTTTGATTTATTATAATTATTTAGCAGACTATTAATCAAAGCGCTAAGGTTTTAGGGCCCCTGGGTCAAAGGTCAAGGTCACAGGGGCATCATATTGAAAAACCTTGTCCGGATAATAACTCAATAACCACTGTACCTAGGTTCACAAAATTTTATGTGAAGGTAGCCCATGTGTCAAGGATGTGCCCTACAGGTTTTGGGGACCCAGGTTCAAAGGTCAAGGTCACAGAGGCATCATATGGAAAAACTTTGTCCGGACAATAACTGAACAACCAAAGTACCTAGGTTCACCAAATTTTATATGAGAGTAGCCCATGTGTCAAGGATGTGCCTAATCAGTTTTGGGGAAACAGGGTCAAATTTAAACCTTCAACCAGTAGATAGCAAATTACCAAGCAGTGTCTTCAATTGTTCAATCAATATGTTAATTAAGTCAAAATGGCAAACAATGGAAATAATGCTATATTTAATAAGTAACATGAAATTAGTTCACCAAATTTTATGTGAGGGTAGCCCATGTGTCAAGGATGTTCCCGATTGGTTTTGAGGCCCCTGGGTCAAAGATCAAGGTCACATGGGCATCATATAGAAAAACCTTGTCCGGACAATAACTAAACAACGATTGTACCTGATTAACCAAATTTTATGTGGATAAGCCCATTTGTCAAGGAGTAATGTGTTGATAGCTTTTAATAGAGGATGTTCCCTTTTGATTTGGAGACCCCAGGGTCAAAAGTCAAGGTCACTGGGACTTAATTTATATTGAAACATTTTCCGGACAATAACTCAATAATGATTGTACCTAGGTTCACCAAATTTTATTTATGGGTAGCCTAAATGTCTGGCATATGCCCTTTTGGTTTTAGGCCTTTGGGTCGAAGGTCAAGGTCACAAGGAAATCATGAGGAAAAACCTTGTCCAACAACCAACTTTATCTAAGATCACCAAATTTGGGTCAAGGGTGTGAACTTTTGGTTCTGAGGCCCCAGGGTCAAGGTCACTGGAAGTTAGTGTGGGAAAACTTTGTGCTGGTGATAACTCAACCATGGCTGTACTTAGGTTCTCAAAATCTTTGCTTTGGATAGCCCTCCAGTTAAGGATGGGACCTATTCTGAGATCCCGGGTCATTGGTCTAGGTCACAGGGACTTCATATGAGATAGAACACAGCATGGACTGCACACGGACGTATAATGCCCCGCCCAGCAGAGCTCTTGTTAATTTTAATTTTTATAGTCCGATCGGACTATGCCCTGCCAAAAAGTTATAGCCCAACCAATTTTTTATGGCCTCGGGCTTGGACTATACGTTTATTTTGTAGACTGCAAAATATTTCTTTATTTTCTCGTAATATTTGGGGTGTTTTCTAACTAGACTGACATGGTACAGGTTGGATGAATCGGTGTTAAAATATGCATTTACTAATGAGAAGATACTAGAGCTTGATACTATGCAACATTAGTATAATTCTATTAAAAAGATATCCTAACTGCCTAAGAATGTTGAAATGACAAGAAGCAACCAAGGGAAATGTTTTATTTCAGCAAGTACGACATATAAAAAATCTGTTAATAGCTTGATGATTCCCTCAGTATCCTACTTTCGTTTTCAACAATGTGTATGCCGCATGTTTTAATTCATTCAGTTGAATGTTTATAACTGACAAATGATATTAGTAAGTAATTTCTTACGTTCTAAAGACAAAAGCTTGGTTCTATACTTTTGGCACAGTGACATTTGCCTGTATATCCATTTAACATATAGGAAGTTTACCATAACCATGAATATGCATTAACTTGAAATGTCTCGGCCACTAACCGATTGCATAAAAACAGATATAGCTCATTTAGGATAACTTGAGACAAATGTAGACGATATTCTAATATGTCAACAATGTATCACGTTAGCCTTAACAAGCTACAAGTCAATGTCTTAAGTTGATTATATGATTATGCTAATAGTATCTTGTGTTTACTGCACAGATGTCTGTATCAAAGTTAAGTTACTGTGCTAAAGTCTTTAACCTGAGGGTTACAGTATATAACTTGATATTACTTCATTTGGTATCAAAAATATTTTGATAAGTCTTCATGTCATATGAATTGTTTCATAATTAAAGCCACTATATGAAGATATATTCATTAACAGTAGACTTAAAAACTGCTTTACAACCATGACTTTATCAAAATATAACATGCATTAAAGACACAATTAACAATTCAAACCATTTTGCTTTCTAAATTTGAGTTCGACAAATTGTCCAATTCTTAAAAAAGTTGGGTACTTTTATAAGAGTGCACTATATTCATTTATACGCGGATGTTTAATACACCTGATCCAAAATAGTTTTAAAGCTTAATCATGTAATTCGGAGTAAGTTTTTTCTCTAATAAGACTTCATCTTTAACATACTGTGATCAAAACTATTGTTTCAAGTATTGACGACCAAATTCTACTTCCGATTTCAATCTACTTTAACTTTGAAATACAATAAATAACATGAAATATCTAAGCAATATTTGCATTTATTAAAAAAAATCTTGTTCAATAAAGGTGTTTGAAATAGATAAAAGTCTATTTTCTTTGCAGTAATAAACAGTGTTACTTTTGATATAGGGGCTTTAAAGATAAATTGTACCAACATGTCCTTGCTTATTACCATACATGACTGTATATTCGTGTTTGAATCAGTTATCTGTACTGATGTACTGAGTCCACTGACATAATGGCAAAGCCAAGATAAAGGGTACCTCTTCAGTCTCACATATGGCAATTTTCAGACCCCATCCTAGTGCAGAATCTTTTATAGTAATATAAATACATGTCTATTAGGCACTAATTTCCAAAAGATCTTGGATGGAACATGTAAAACAAAAAAGTTAAGTACGGTTGAATATATGTACCCAAGGGGCCTACGGACTCTACATGGTAATTCATATCAGCACACGAAAAATTAGAAAAATGTATATTTCTTGTAAGTAATTTGTTATTTTGTTTGATAAACATGTACTTTAAAATTTGGAAGAAAATCCACGCCCACTCTCTCATTGTCTGCAACATTAACCAAGGTAAAAAGTGCAAATACCCCAAAAATACACAGGGAATGTTAAGTTTCAATTTACATATAGAAGAGAAAAAAGAAACAAAACCGATTTTTTATATTTGAAAGTATTCGAAGATGAAGACAACACATTTAGAACAAGTTTGATATGAATAATCATATGTTTCTTGACCCAATAAAGAAAATCATCAAATGGACATCAGGGGCTACGGACTCTACATACTGTTTTGATGGTATTTAGTATACACTCTGGGACAGGGGCGGGTACCCTCTCTTGGTTTACGAAATTACATACTTAACAAAAACCTTTAACTTTACAAAATGAACGACTCTAAAACTATAAAATAGTAACTAGACAGTTACACTCTTTCAATTTAGATCAGGCTATGAATTCAATATAGCTACAGAAACCAAGAGGGGGGGGCTTCTCTTTCGTTTTGGACCGTCTGTCAGATTCGGGCGCCCAAGGTCGTGGGGGCTGTCTTTCTTTGTTTCCTCCTGGTGGCGCTGCTTTTACAGGCATGATTGGGAAAAAAAAAAAAGCCCAGGTTGGCTATTGGGCAACAATTACAAAACAAGCAACACAGCATTACCCCGGTATAAGTAAAGTAGGTCAGTAGGTCAATAGCTAAAAATAAATAAAAGTAGGTCATGACCCAATTCACGCACACATTTAACACCCTGAACAAGCACACACGAGCACACTCAACACACATCCCACAAAAACCACAAAAAACAAAGTAGTTAAATGTAAATTGACCTGTGGAATGATATTCTTTTGATACAGTATTAATTTTCTGACTTTTGAAAAAATGAGCAGTAATAGGAAGAAACAATTCCATTACTTCACATGAGAAAACATGAAAAATGTGTGTTTCGTAGTAACATAAAATGTCAAAACAAAACAAAGTCCTGAATTTTCAACCTGTTTCTATGCATATTTCAACACAAAAATCTATCAAATAAGTTATCTTTATACATATCTAAGTTTGGGAGTAAAAAATACAAAAGAATGAATTATGTGAAAATTAACATGGGGCTACGGACTCTACACCACACAAGTATCTTTTTCTATCACAGGTTTGTTTGGTTTTAAGTGTAATTATCCTTTAAAAATCAATTAACTTCAACTTACAAACACTACAAATATATATTTAAGTATCTTCTGAAATGTCTAATGTATCAGTTTGACCATTAAAAAATCTATCAGAAAATTCATAAATTACGTCAAATTTAACATTATTTTCAACAGAATGAAGATTGTCAAGACATACAGTATTTAGATGCATAGCTAGTCAGCAAAAGTACGAAACTAAGACAATTAGAAAAGTTTTATTATTGTCCTGTATGAAAAAAAGATATAAATATAGTAGGGGCTACGGACTCTACAGGGCTACGGACAGCAATTATTTGTCTTTAGATTTTTTTTGTTCTTCTTCTGATTTAATTCCTTTCCTGCATTACCTATATGGCACAACCAAAAACAGAAAACGTAATAAAACAGCAGCTATGTTTCTTTATATTAAGTCAGCACACAGTTTAAAACAGGGGCTACGGACTCTACATAAAATTTACAATGTTCAGTAGTTATTTTCCAAAAAGAAAATGCTATGCTCTAAAAACTTTCATTTGAGTTAAGTAAAAATAATTATAAACTGTAATAGTAAAAAGGTGATACAAGTGAAATAAAGCAGTAATATAGATTTAAAGTCTGTCAAAGATGGTAACGTAAAATTCTTACTTTTGTTACAAGGGTACATGTTTACTCTTTCATGAATATTTTCTTAAATATTGATTATATATATCTTTCGTAAAAAATACCATATACCTGTATGTCAGTCAAAGATAGAAAACACACCAAAGTAACTGTAACCAACAAGAACTTTTCAAAACAACTGATGAAAAAAGAACAAAACCTCAGTGAGACTCAAAAACAGTGTAAAAACAGGGTTTTTAGGGAATGTAATCCTAAATAATTCAAAAATGATAATAGAACATATATAAAACTATTATTATTATTATTATTATATACCGTATTTGTATAGCGCTCTTTTCATATTGAATATATGTTCAAAAGCGCTTCACAATCATATGCATAATTAGGTTAAACGAGCTAAAATAAAAACGAAAATGATAAAGATATAAAAACATAAACTGAAAAAATAATAATAAACTAAAATTTGTGATCAATAAAGTGCTCATAGTAGTTTAAAAACAACAACAACAACAAAACAAGTGAATTTTCAATTTTAAAAAAAGTGAAAGAGAGGTAATAGATTGTTGGTAGAACGGCAGCTACGTAGTCGATGAGGAATCAGGCCAAATGCCCCGAAAATCCATGATTGCAAGGTGCAAAGTTGGATTCTTCTCCAAGGCTCCCACCCAAACATCCATCAGCATCAGTGCCGCACGTCCCCCGACCATGCATTTTATAGTGATAAAGTAAAAGTGATAATAGTCATGATTCTAACATAGGCACGTGCGTTTACACTCTTTATTTAATGTGACGTCATCTATGCTTTATTATTCAACAAAATATAGCTCGTGACGGCTGTTGAAATTTTACTCCCTACGTTAAATGCGCAAAGCCCAAAATGGTGCCCGAGTTTATTAGGGTTGACTTTTACAATTTGGTTTCTATTCTATAATTAAGATTTTAATATTTTTTGTTCGGAATAAGAAACACCTATCTGTGAGAATTGTGTAAATAAATGCTATTTTCGGTCTTTGCACGGGGCGGATTTCAACTGCATGACGTTTCTGACAGTTAAAAATAGTTCTATAAATATATCGTTTTTACGGATGTATTTTACAATGTTAGAATCGAAATAACTTACAGTTGTCTACACCCTGCTGTCCAATAAAATACAGGCACTCGCTTGACGCGCCCATCAAATCACTTGTGCTAAAGCACTCGTGATTCAATCATACGCGCATCACAACTCGCGCCCACACCTTATTAGACAACAAAACACAGACAACCGTAAGTTATTTCTTAATTAGAGTATGAGAAAAGGCAGCCACCGACCAATAGGGAATCCAGCCAGATGCCCTGAAAAATCCATGATTGCAAGGTGCAAAGTTGGATTCCAATCCAAGGATCCCTCCGGAACATCCATCAGCGTCAGCGCCTAAATTGGTTATATAAGGTTTAATCTTCAATGTAATGAGTATATAATCGGTGGAAAGGCAACCCCTAGCCAATGGGGAATCTGGCCAGATGCCCTAGAAAATCCAATATTGCAAGGTGCAAAGTCGGATTCCAATCCAAGGATCCTGCCAGAACATCCATCAGCATCAGTGCCGCACGTCCCCCGACCATGCATTTTATAGTGATAAAGTAAAAGTGATAATAGTTAAGATTAGAGTATGAGAGAAGGCAGCCACCGACCAATAGGGAATCCAGCCAGATGCCTTGAAAAATCCATGATTGCAAGGTGCAAAGTCGGATTCCAATCCAAGGATCCCTCCGGAACATCCATCAGCGTCAGCTATACATCACCAGAAAGCTCTCAAGATAACGTGTTGGAAAAAAATACTCTTCATTTAATTTAAACTTAACTTTTCAGAATATTTCAATGTAACATTGGCAAAATCAAAAGGTCCCATTTATCTTGGCTTAGCCGATAAGTATACAATGTTAGTGATAAGGGATGTAATATAACTATAGCTGTTGTCTCATTATCAATGCCATCAAATTATAAGCATTTTAATCTATTATTATAAATTATATGTTACTTATATTAACATCTTAACTACTGATTTATGGTGGCAATACTACCTGACTATGACATCACATGCTACAGTTTCAAGTAAAAAACATCAGAAAAAATCAGCCTTATTTAAAAAAAGTTTAAAAAAGCTGTTAATGTATTACCATTAAAATTAATGAAAAAACAACAACAACATATTGTAACAAATTGATGTTTAATCCATGCTTGAGATCATGGCTTTACTTTGGCAGTCAACACTGAAACACTAATAAAGAAACCCGCCAATATAAGGATACCCTAAAATGTCAATATATGCACCCACAGAAATAAAGATGTTTACTGTACATGTAGTTTAACATAACACAGAGTTCAACACTAACAGTGTCCCAGGATTCTAAGGATCCCAAAATCTAAGGAGGATTCCCAGTGATTCTTAGCTAGGGATTCATTAGGATGGCTTAAAATTGCCATGAATTGCTTATCACAAATAGTGACTAAAATATGTGTGTCTATTATATTGTCTTTTATTGGAGGAATCCCTAATGTGCAGGAGAAATCCCTGAGCTAGGGACTCTTTTGTTATCCCTGGTTAAGTCAGTTAGTGTCAAACCCTGTAACATTATCACTCTCAAGTTACATAATGTTTTTATTTATATATTTTAGCTAGAAACAATATACAGAATGCTGGTGTACAGTATATATTAGATTCTGTCATTCCGGAACTATTAAATGATCCTAGTAAAAGATTTATATATGTAGAGATAGCATTCTTTGCTAGATGGTGGAGAGAACAAGATGATAGCATGAGACATATTGTAAAAGGTCTAGTTAATTCTGGTGAGTAATAAATAGAATAAAAATTAAAAAAGTGTTTAAAATTTGGTTGAGAATATGTTTGTCTATGGTTCTATACATTAAGCTTTTGGTGGTCATCCTATTTAGGTACAAATTTATATGAAAGAAAACTTGCAGCTTCTATTTCTTTTTTTCATGTAAGGTCAGGAGTCTTCATAGGCTGTTATGTTGACCTAAATTAAGGAATGAGGCAGTCGTCAGGTTACCAATTTTAAAATATAAAAAATGTATAAAAGGCCCCATATGGAGCTTGTAATTATGTACAGGGGTTAAACTTAGGTACAGGGCTGTGACTGGGCTGTGAGGCTTTAAGATTGGCTAGAGCAGTCCTAAACCCTTTTAGATAGGATTGTGACAGTGACTGGCAGCTGGTTCCACTTACAAAGGGTGGGCGGGTTGAAGGAACTGTTATGGACTGTAGATGCTGCTGTGGTCTGCTGTAACCTTGACCTTCCTCTGGTTCTGGTGTCACTTTGTTGAGCATAGGTCCAGGGTCTATGTCTACAGCTAAATCAAGTTTAGATCAATCTATGGATTTTAATATTCCAGCCAAAGGATAAAAATGGGATTCAAAGTAGTATTTTTGTGTCAAAACCCCTGCTTAAGAAACAGTTTGGTTATACTATCTTGGGATAAATTCAGAATTGATCAATATTTTGTTCTAGCAAAGTGTATGCTTTATTTGATCTTGATGTATTATTTAATGATACTCCTTATTGTTAACTTGAAACAAAACAGAATTAGAATTTAATAAAAAAACTGAATTTATCTAGTGAGATCTTGTGAGTAGTCTTTCTTTTTTATACTAATTGTTGTTCACTCTAGTTTGTTCCTGTGAAAGTTAATTTTAAAGACTTTAGAAAGTAACTGGTATGATGAACAAGTCAATTTAGAATTATGCTATTCAAAAAGTGATAATAAAAACAAATGTTGAAAGCCAGTGCAATAAGTCAAGTCTAGAATTGTAGGAGATGTATATGATGGTAATACTATTGTAGTGTAATTAGGGCTGTCACTATACGCCAGAAGTGTATTACGGTATATTGCGATGTGCTAGAACCATATCGCAATAAGTATGTTGTAGGATTTTGTAGGGAAACGGCTGTAGCAGACTGGAGAAAAACTGGGCATTTTTAAAGTTATTAAAATAAAAAATAGTGCTAAATACCTGTATGTTAAATTCATACCACGGTACGTTTTGCTGCAGCTGCATATTGTAATATACAGTAAAACTTGGATATAAAATACTCGGTTATAACATACATTCGGTTACAACATACCATTTTTTCTGGCCCGTTTTTCATTCTGATATATAACATACTTAGTATGCTATATGGATATAACATACCTCGGTTATAACATACCTTTTTTCTATGGCCCAGCGAGTATGTTATATCCGAGTTTTACTGTACCGGTATACTGGTATATCATGACAGCCCTAAGTGTAATGTATTATTTATATATTATCAGGACGTTTAGAGTTTATACTAGGTGGTTGGTGTATGAATGATGAAGCATCAACACATTATAATGCTATCATAGATCAACATGCTCTAGGGTTTGAATTCTTACGTCAAAACTTTGGCGAATGTGGCAGACCAAGGATAGGGTGGCAGATTGATCCATTTGGTCATTCTAGAGAACAGGCTTCTCTATTTGCTCAGGTAATTGTTTTATAGACAGACTAGGAACAGAACAGAAAATTTGTCAATCTCAATTGGTCTAAATATGTTTCAGAGCTGATTTAGAATGAACATAAAGTCTCCATATTACAGATTTTGCCTTCAACCTGTTACAAACTGTATACCAAGAAACTTCCATGTACACAATATTTTTAAATCTTTTTAAATGACTGGCATTTACTCAACTGAAAATATTTGAATAATAACATCCAGTGCAAAAATAGCAAAATTGTAATCTGGACAGGTTTTGGTATGAAATTTAAATCCAGTCTAAAAATTAAAAACTGGATTTCAAAACTGTTAAACCAGCTCTTCCCTGATCCCTGACTACAAGTAAGTTACCAAAACTTACCAGGAGACATTTTAAAGTTAAATACATGCAGTTTAACCTTTCTATTAGATTTGAATGAATACATAAACATTCATTATGTATGTAAGATGCATTACTTAGATAATATAAATTGTATTTTCCTTTTAAATGAAACAATAATCCATTTTAGTACAGAGTAGTTGATTGTATAAATGATATTGGTAAAGTGATGATGTACCTTAAGGTCATGTTCATTTATTGTATTCAATACTTTTGATAGACTGTGCCATCCATAACTACTTATACAATTGTAAAAAGCTGGGTTTTCATTAACAAGATAATATTTTATTTTAGATATCTTAACAAGTTTATAAAGATATGATAGATTGTAATATTTAAAAGGGGAGAAATGATACTTCATAAAATTGTAATGGTTATACTTGTACATGTATATAAAAATATGCTTTTTATTTCTCGAGTGTTGGTAAATATTTAACATTATGTTTTCTCTTCAAAGCCTTTCAGGCCAAACATAAATTATTTATTTTCTATTATCATTTCAAGAAAATAACAAACTCATAAATAGGTATGCCCGGACAGGTACGGTTTATTTCATTCAATTCTGATACATTTAATTCAAATAGCACTTTCGCACTTGAACAATGGCTCCTGAAAAAAACTATTGCGGCTATAACATCGGCATCAATGTCCTATTACATTTAGTGTGGAGATCAATTTCTCCGTAAAAAAGTGTCCAGAACCACTATTCCCTTTCATGAAAACACAATCATACCAATTTCACTTAAGCATTAAAATGACTGTACAAAAAGTCATATCTGCAAAAGATAAAGAACATGATAATTTCATTTCTGAACGTATAATACTGAAAGAAAGAGAGAGGGTGGATCCCTCTCACAAAAACAAAATCATAAGTATATAACTCATCCATTTTCACGTGACTATACAAAAAGTCAAATCTGCAAAAGATATAAAGCATGATTACTTAATTTCAAAGACATTTCAGATACAACTAAAAAGGAAGAGGGTGGGAGGGTGGGTAGTACGATAAAAGTATTTAACGATGTTTCCTTTGTCCTGTCCGAAGCTCGAATGAGTTTTCAAAACTCAGTACGTTCAAACCTACTTAATATGGCACGTGAAAAACGTGCTAAACGCTCCAATGAACATCTTTACATTCAGCCAATAATAAATACATTTATGTTTTCTCTTCAAAGCCTTTCAGGCCAAACATAAATTATTTATTTTCTATTATCATTTCAAGAAAATAACAAACTCATAAATAGGTATGCCCGGACAGGTACGGTTTATATCCTCGACCCAAAAAGAACGGGTATATATTCAAGTATTAGTCCACCCTCACTTTTCAATAGTCTGGTAATATGCAAGAAAAAATTGATGGAAAGCAACAAAGAGCACATTTGAGACAAGCGTTCCTGACAATAAATGATCCAAGACCTCAAGAAAGATTGATACAAAGCGTCACATACAGCCGAATAGTGGTTGCATGATGTGTATATACATCTAAAGAAAAAATAATGATATATGCGGCAAAGAGCCCAATAATTCTATAGCTTTGTGTCATAAATTGAAATATAATTCAGAACGTGTAAAACGTCTCTGTTTGAGAGGTAAAGTTAAAAAAAATCATTTTCAGTATTAATTTCTTTTTATAAACTGTTTAAAAATATTACTTTTTGGTTGCTATTCAATTAAAGCTACTTAACAATATCATATAAACTATGCACTAAAATATATAATGTATAATTAAATGATAATTATCAAGGCATGGTCTGATAATCCTCCTTCGTGTGTCATTTAAGCGTCAATGGTTTAGACCGTCCCAAATATTCTATGATTTGATGGTAACGAACCTTTTTGTACAAAATGAAACTCACGTGTGATAATACTTAAATCTAAATCACAGTTTAGGGAGAAGATATTTAACAATTTTATTCAAGAAACTCATTCTTAGTATAAAACAAATGCTTAAGCGCATAAATGATATAGTTACAAAAACACACCAGATACATTGTATAATAAATCATCAAAATTCACTAACTAGAAGTCACTGTCTAGATGATCACAGAAAAGTACACGTTTTAGCCTAATATGTTTCATGGTGGCTCTCATGAATATATGTGCCGTGCCAATGATACCCAAATTGTTCCGCGTGCTCAGACAAATTCAAAACTCATTCCATATAAGAGCGTAGACTTCAGTCTGCGTTCAAATAGACGATTGCTTTGAAAAGAAATATAAAATATAACAACAATATCTAATTATATGTCCATTTATCCAGGAAAACGTATTATTGCATGAAACTGCATGTCTTAAAAAATTATCGCATTTAAATTTTGAGATGCAAAGATATAGATCTTAAAACTTCAATGGATTGTATCACATACTCATCTTTAGCGATATCGGATTTCAGATTGGATATCCATCATCCATTATTAATACCGCTTTTAACAACAGCCATAGCTTCTAATAATGTTCTTAAAAATGAATATTTCAAAATATATATTCAGTAGTACTATAAAGAATTTTGGCATACAATAAATTATAATGTTAATATCTAAATGGACAAGTTACCGTTCTTGTTTTACATATGATTACGAACTCACATTAACACATCTAGGCAGCCTAAATAATCAAAGTTCTTACGATATTTTAAACAATACAATACAGTAGGATTAACGACGAAATACGGTGATAAGGCTTTTGACGATTAAGACCCCTGGTCAATTCTGTTAGACGCAGTGAAAAACTTTATATGTTAATCCTGAGAAAAAAACAGAGGTCTCCTCTTTAATTCTAACTACTTAAATGTATCTTAAATTCAAGCGAAACTTAGAAAACAAATTGTCAAGAACATAGCGTCATTCAAACTTAATTTGAAACCATATTTAGTCTCTATATTTTATAAATTTTCAACAATAAAATGCAAAATCTGATTAATAGATAAAGAGTTCAATTTCAAAATCTAAAAATTGTCGACAATTATCCTCAACAAGTGTGAAGTACACTTCTTTGCCAATACCAGACAAAAACTGCAACAAAAACATTTTAGATTCTAATATGATGTCTACAAGTGTGAATGTCTTTTCCTGAACAAGATACAAACAGTCACAAAAAATATCAATATCTCACATTATCTAAAAAAAAAAAAGTGAAACATACTTCTTTGCCTGTATAAGATACAGACAAATTTTTTTGTCTCACATAATCTCAAAAAGTGTGAAGCATTTCTTATATTAGTATCTCATAACCTAAACAAGTGTAAAGCACACTTCTTTGCTTGAACTAGATACAGACAGTCACAAAAATATCAATACATTTATTTCATATAATCTCAACAAGTGTGAAGCACACTTCTTTGCCTGAACATAATAAAGACAGTCACAAAACTATTATTATCTCATTTTATATCAAGTGTGAAGCACGTTTGTTTGCCTGTGTAAGATACAGACGTTTTCAAAAATAGCATTACAAGAATCTCATATAATCTCAACAAGTATGAAGCACACTTCTATGCCTGAACAAGATAAAGACAGTCTCAAAAAATATTATTATCGCATAAAATCTCAACGAGTGAAGCACACTTATTTACCTGTACAAGATAGTCAGTCATAAAAAATATTAATATATCATATGAAACAACAATTGTGAAGCACACTTCTTTGCCTATATAATATGCATACAGTTTCAAAAATACAAGTATAAATACATGTAAATGAATTTCATATAATCTCAACAAGTGTGAAGCACACTTATTTGCCTGCACAAAATACAGACAGTCACAAAAATTCCATAAATTTATCTCATATAATCTCAACAAGTGTGAAGCACACTTCTTTGCCTGTACAAGATACAGACAGTCACAAAAATTCCATAAATTTATCTCATATAATCTCAACAAGTGTGAAGCACACTTCTTTGCCTGTACAAGATACAGACAGTCACAAAAATTCCATAAATTTATCTCATATAATTTCAACAAGTGTGAAGCACACTTCTTTGCCTGTACAAGATACAGACAGTCACACAAATATCAATAAAATTTATCTTATATAATCTCAACAAGTGTGAAGCACACTTCTTTGCCTGTACAAGATACAGACAGTCACAAAAGTATTAATAAATTCGTCTCATATAATTTCAACAAGTGTGAAGCACACTTCTTTGCCTGTACAAGATACAGACAGCCACATTTTTTTTTATCTCAACAAGTGTGAAGCACACTTCTTTGCCTGTACAAGATACAGACAGTCACAAAAATTCCAAAACATTTTCTCATATAATCTCAACAAGTGTGAAGCACACTTCTTTGCCTGTACAAGATACAGACAGTCACAAAAATTCCATAAATTTATCTCATATAATCTCAACAAGTGTGAAGAACACTTCTTTGCCTGTACAAGATACAGACAGTCACAAAAATTCCATAAGTTTATCTCATATAATCTCAACAAGTGTGAAGCACTCTTCTTATATTAGTATCTCATATAATCTCAACCAGTGTGAAGCACACTTCTTTGCTTGTTCAAGATACAGACGGTTACATAATGTTAACTATCACATATAATTGCAACGTTTGTGGAGAGCAATATTTTGCTAATACTAGTTACTCTTATAATAAAATAGTTATTCTTTATTCATGACTTAAAGTTTAATAACTGAAACATTACTATTGAAAAATATAGATTAACACCTATCTCTTACCAATAGTCTATATTACGTTTTAACCTGTCATTAACAAAGTCACCGGAAATAACACTTTTGAAAATGTTTGATTGTTCCTGGTAGTGAAGAAAATCAAAATCTTGATTAAATCTAGATATAAAAATATACTCATCATTGATTTTCGCTGTCGGTTGGTTCCTTTCCTGTGACTCAAATATTGATTATACTGGTGTTGATACCATTTTGGATCGTATTGGACCAGAGACATTCTCGTCTGAAATGTCCACGACGTCCACATGGAAAACATATGTTCATCTGATGCTTATCTCGATGATCTGTTGTATGATAGGTTTCTGTTGACATGGCTTCTCCATAAGCCACTGTTGAGGAACTTCTCCCAAGAAATGTCTGTCTGCCAAGGACATACATGTAGCATCCGTAGTGAATAGTTTAGGGCATGAAATAGAAACAAAATCATGAGATGAAACAGGAGATAATGGAGACTGTGAATAATTAACACTCTTTCAAAGCATTGCTTTCGGTGGCTTTGACTTTCTTCTCATCTTCACTGTCTCTGCCGAATGAAGGCTTTTCATAGTCCCTCTCTGTAGCCCAGTCCCCGGGAGAGGAGAAGTCAACCTTAATAAGTCTATTTCTGTATTTAAATTTGTGTTTCAGAGCTGTAGCAATGTTGTTAATGAAGCCAACACTAGAAAACTTATTTATATCATCTAAACGTCAGTATTTTCATTATGAATTCAAATTGAATCTTTGGGATTCAATATATATATATATAAAAAATCATTATTTTCTCTTTCTCTCTTTCAAATATTTAGGCATTTGCTAGGTTTCGACGCAGAGACCTCTTGAACTGTTCATATGTTCATTTCCGTTCCTTCCCCTTAGCCGACTGCACTATTTGGGTCCTTTTAAATTTATCAGAAACAGACGAAGAGAATTCTCACAATAAATTATTGAGTTGAGAACCAAAAACAAATATTCAATAGTCAAAACGTATCAACAATATCTGTATTATCCCCCGAGGGCTTACCTTGACCACGTGCTACGTCTCACCCAAATTCCAACCAAATGTCCAAAATCCAGGTTACCAATATCTCGTCTCCTTGATTGGTGAGATATTTTCCCCCATGTCCATGTTTCTTTAAATTAAAGCCACATACTCTTGATTCGCACTGACATCAGTCAAAGCGTTTAAGACGAAGCCATACTCAAATTCAAATCCGATGAACTATAAAAGTATTTAACGATGTTTCCTTTGTCCTGTCCGAAGCTCGAATTAGTTTTCAAAACTCAATACGTTCAAACCTACACAATATGGCATGTGAAAAACGTGCTAAACGCTCCAATGAACATCTTTACATTCAGCCAATAATAAATACATTTAAGTCATACATTTATAGTGTAAATGTATTTATGGATGGCACTGTATTTAAATACTTTTTATATGGCCGAAAGAATTCGGACATATGTTATACCCCCTGGCGTCCGTCCGTCAGCAATTTGGTTTCCGGAGCATAACTTAAGTTCCATTTGGTCTACAATATTCAAACTTCATATGATGATTGTCCATATCGGGTAGAAGACCCCTATTGATTTTAGGGTCACAAGGTCAAAGGTCAAGATCACTATTACCTTAAAACTGAAAACAGTTTCCGGAGCATAACTTAAGTTCCATTTGGTCTACAATATTCAAACTTCATATGATGATTGTCCATATCGCATAGAAGACCCCTATAGATTTTGGGGTCACAAGGTCAAAGGTCAAGGTCACTATTACCTTAAAACTGACAACAGTTTCCGGAGCATAACTTAAGTTCCATTTGGCCCACAATATTCAAACTTCATACGGTGATTGTCCATATCGGGTAGAAGACCCCTAATGATTTTGGGGTCACAAGTTCAAAGGTCAAGGTCACTATTAGCTTAAAACTGAAAACAATTTCCAAAGCATAACTTAAGTTCTATAATATTCAAACTTCATACGATGATTGTCTATATCAGGTAAAAGACCCCTATTGATTTTGGGGTCACAAGGTCAAAGGTCACTATTACTTTAAAACTGACAACAGTTTCCGGAGCATAACTTAAGTTCCATTTGGTCTACAATATTCAAACTTCATATGATGATTGTCCATATCGGGTAGAAGACCCCTATTGATTTTGGGGTCACAAGGTCAAAGGTCAAGGTCACTATTACCTTAAAACTGGAAACAGTTTCCGAAGCATAACTTAAGTTTCATTTGGCCCACAGTATTCAAACTTCATGGGAGGATTGTCCATGGTATCTTTTTTCTCTACTGTGTTTTCCACAATTATTCATAATATGATATTCATACGAAATATTCTCATGTCTTTCAAATGCTTCATCTTAACTAAAAAAAAACACTTTTGGGCTTATAATGCTCCACCTAGTGGTGCTCTTGTTCTAATGTTTTACAACAATATATAGTGACAGTACAAGTAATGTATTGTTGTATACTTCATGTATATTGTGTCTAATTATCTTAAAATTGTAAACTTTTGCTTTAAACTTTTAAGTATGACTAAAATGTTCGTCATGTGTGATATGAGATATCATATAGTCCATTTTTTCTCAACTGTCAAAGTTTGAATAATTTCACGGTGATTGAGTACTCACTTTCTCAATATCGTGAGTATTAGACTAAAAACACGAAGTCACCCTGAAATTATTCTTGTTTTGACTGTTGAGAAAAAACAAACTATACCATGAAAGTATCAGAAGTAGGAAACAGCCACAATGTTTCCTTGCTTGATATTGAAGTTTACCCCTTTGTATCTGGTGCATTTAAGTTTTTTCCTGTTTATTCCTTTTCATTAATTTAATTATCATTGATTTTAATGAAATTGTCTATGATAAGATACTTGAAAGGATAATGATATGCAATAACTGAAACTTTTCTTGCTTAATGTTGGATATTGCCTCTTTCATGTAACCTTTCAATGAACAATGAACAATTAATTTCCTCCATGTTGTCATAGCAGTTAATTTAATAGAGAATGTGCTTAAATTGATTTACCAATATCTGACTTTCTTTTGTGGAAACATAAATTTATTCCTTATTTACCCTTATAGGGTAAAAATTAAGCTTTAGTGTAGTTTCCATGTTATATTTCTTGTTTATGAAATATTATATTTTCAGTTTGGATTTGATGGTTTGTTCTTTGGACGTTTAGATTTTGAAGACAAAGAAGAAAGAATGAAGGAAACAACATTGGAAATGTTATGGCATGGTAGTCCAAATAATTTAGGTGAATTGTTGTATAATGCACATACTGAATATTCTGACGTAACGTGCTGTTTTGCATGTTGACATTACATCATCTGTGTTGTTTAGTTTATTTCATGGAAGAAAAATCACTTCTTAACACGGATATTTACTTGTTGCTAATTATGTAACAAATTTCATGAGTAGAAAAGGATGCCATTGTAAGTTGCATTGACACGGATTTCTGGCACACTAGAAAGTGTGCCAAAATCATATTTTGGCACACTTGATCAATACTAGAATATATTGATGACATTAAGGCTATATTGGCACACTTTCAAGGCAATTTAGTTACTCTTACTATTTAAAGTAACCTATGCAATAAATGAATTTTATGTCACCATTACAAGAGACAAAGATATTTGGAAACAAAAGATTGTTAAAGATATTTGGAGAGCATCCACTATATCATACCCATTTTCCATAGCATAATTGTGTATACCTGTGCAGTTGCACAGAGGCTGCATGTATGTATAATGTGCCCTGCCCTTATTTGCTACTTCCCTGTTCATGTCTGGTTTATTATGTTGATTATTATATTGTGTACCCAAAATACTTTTTTAACAGAATAGATAATAATTTCAAGTATTATATACAATAGTATCTAGTTACCAACAAATGAATATATATCAGCCATTCCTATTTTTATTGTGCATTTGATGTTTTTGGGTGTCTTTTAACGATATGTGCGAGCTGATGTTTACATCTACGTAATATTTGCCTAATATTTTATTATTACAAGGTTAGATATAAAATTAAACATTATTAGCATATTTTGGTGGTTGCGTATTTGTTACATAGACATTTAAGAATGTGAAAAAATAGCTATTTTGCTTGTCTCAAGCTTAGGAGTGCTTAAAAACATCAGATTTACAAAAATATGCTCATTAATTACAAACTTTTTTCATTTGCCTTCAATTTGTGAGATATATGTGCCCTCATAATCGTGAAACCAACTTCATTTTGAAACAATAGAAAATATTTACTCAGACTCATATTGGTGTCTCCATATTGATGTTAACGTCCGTTACCGAACTTCGACAACTTGGGTTGGATATTACTGTTCATCCAATACTATTCCACTTGACTCAATTTTCTCGTATTTCAAGTCCTCTTTTTTATCAGAGCCTTGAAAACAGGAGAATCCTTATTCATTTATTCTATGTTTTGCTAAGCAAGTAAGTCAGTCAAAATAAGTAAAAAATATTATTAACCTCCGTTGGTCCCTACAATTAAATATCTTCTTTCATTTTCGTTTGTCATCCAAATGTCAATGTAGATCATAATCTAATGTATATAAATCGCAATGAGTTGTTAACATTACACTAAATCTAAACTAGAAAACTGACCAATGTCGTTAGAATTCTTAACCTCCGTGACTATTAACCTCCGTGACTTTATCTAACAATTGCGTATTAATTTAGCAGATATCATGACCTGTGAATATTACAAACACTCTGGGTTAAATAAAGTTTAGTCCCCGCTAAATTTGACTAATCTCATGCTACGAAAATTTAGAAAAAAACATCTTCATGATAGGCTGTTACAGTGGTTAAGTAATTTACATAAATAATTTTTGAAGACTATGTTCTATTATTTCCATAATTGAGCGAGCACTGAAGACATTTTTTGTCAGCAATATTGCTGGAACAAGTAAATGATATGACCGGAGTTACAATGGTATAGTACTCAAATTATTCTTTTTAAACCATTATGTTTAGCATGGTAACGGATGTTAATTTTATAGCCACATTCTTTGGGGTGACGTAAAGTTATGCCTTATTATGAAAGTCATTTGAAGTGCAATTTTTATTTGAGTGGCAACATGAATGGTTACAAAATGCAAAGTATATTCAGCATATGTGTCTTCACTTATGTCAGGAAGTCCAAGGTAACGGATGTTAAAATTAGTTTTAAAGCCCCCACATTCTCTCATTGAAAAAGACAATGATGGATTTTGTTTTTTTTCCACAGTCTTAACTATCCACACTCTAGTGTATAAACGTAAGAAACCTACATTTATTTGTATCAAGTTGTCAAGAAAAAGACTTAAGTAACATTGATACAATGAGTCTTTGGTAACGGATGTTAAAGTTATTCAAATCATCCTTTTAGCGCCTACATATTCATATTTCTCATGAACTGGAAATACATGATTATGCATGGATAACATCTTATTCATTTTATTGGAATATTCCTTCTACCTTTAATATCAATGTCATGTAAGAATACTTGAAATGTGGCCGCAGAAAGAGCCTCTGTGATGTTCTCAGGGGAGTTAAGATAGGAACGCTGGCATTGGCCAAGACTGTCATTCAAAATTGCTCTGATTTCTTTGATTGTGCTAAAACTGAGCAACGAGAAAACTGTGAGTGATTACTATTATGTATATTAACCAGCATACGAGCTTGTTTTACTGAATTGAAAAAAGCTAATGTTGTAATTCTGGTGAGTGGCACTTTTAGGTTACATTCAGTAATCCCCATTGATCATTTGAAATCAGGATACCCACTAGGTAATTTTCATTTATTTTATTTATTGGAGTTAACGCCGTATCAACACAATTTAGGTCATTTCACGGCGTCCAGCGCACCTAACCTAGCTTTCCTGGACCATTGTCTATAACCAGTTCTCACCTACCCTTCCACAAGGCCGGAAACTTCTCCATATTATCTAATCAATGGAGGTAATTTTCATGTAATTGCATTAACTGCAGAAGTAATGTATTAAATTTAAATGTAATGAATGGTCTGTGCATGTTCTAAAATACCACTGATTCAGATTTAAGTGAACCAACTGAAACAACACCTGATCTTGCCAAGACAAATGGTGATATTGATGAGCAAGAAATATTGATTAAATTGATATTGGCTTATACTGTACAATAGTCTATGACGGTGAATGGTCTATTGAGGTCATTACTGATATAAGTGATGATAATGTTGACACCAAATTAACTTCATGGAAGAATCTGGTAAAGTTGGTAATTGTTTTAGATGGCCAAATTAAAAAGATGAGTTGTGGAAAGGTTATAACACAATACTAAGATTACCAAACTATATCCCTTTGAACAATAAAAACTCAGTTTATGGAAAGCTCTGAAATAATTGACTAGCTTGAAATGTTATATATGTAGCTTGAGTCAACGTATAAATGTTTAGTTCTTGACCAAACCATTTCAAGGCTGTAATATATTCCACATGGAATGACAAAAACAATGGGATGACAGGTTTTGTGTATTAATGTTTTTTTAATATTTGCATAGTTTCCTTCAATTTGTAGTGGTTAACACATTTCCCATGCAATCAATACATTATGATTATGAATATCATTACAGTCTTAATAGATGATAAACTGACCTCTTGTTGAAACTGGTTATCACTAATTATGCAAAGATTGAGATAATTTCGGTGTTTTGACTACTCAACCATCTGTTGTAAAGATAAATGTCAAATAAAATTAGCTACCAATTACAACATTGCGTTGGTCCAATAATCCGTCATATTGTATTTTGTGGACTGTAACTAGCCTTTTTCATAAAACTTAAACAAGCCCCATGGTATTGTAAATTGCTTTATAATTTGTATAATTGCATACTGGATGTATTTATAGACATTTATTAACTTTTTTTCTGTTTAAGGATATCCTTAGTGAATTCATTCTAATGAATTTATATTAAATACAATTTTGTTCAAGTTAATGAATCTAAAGGTTTTGTTTATTTGTCATAAACCTGTTGCTTTATTTTTTTTGGTGTGAGGATTGATAATTTTAAGCATTCACAAGCATCTCAACTGTTTTAGAGTACAAGCATGAATTATTTACATTCGGAAATCATTGAAGACTTTTGTGATTAACTTCCGTTACAATTTGACAACATTCAATACAGGCAACTTATTGCTAAAGGAACTTACAATTTTTACTTAAGGTGGCTGTTGTGTGAACAGAAGATGACTTGATTAGTGGAAGTACACCAATTGTTCTGTTTTCTTATATGTTTTCTTGTTCCAAATATCATTTGAATAAAAAGTGAATTAGAACCAAGTGTGACCGATTTATTTAGTTTTGATATGCACTTACTTTGTGACATTTCACCCAATATATGTACCTGAAAGAATTTTGTTACTACATTGTAAGTCAATTAACATTATTATATGGTAGATTTAAACAGATTATAATTGAACTGTAATTCAGTAGCTCCTTAATTTACAAGTAGATCAAGCATTTAACCTCCGTTACCAAAGCAATTTGATCAACCTTCACAATTAGGTATAGCAAAAAAACGGTTGAGAGTTTATGGGAAAATCTTTCAGATCTTAAAAAATATAGATTGGTCTTCAAGAAAATCTAACTTTCAAGCAAAATGAAGGGGTATGATTTTTCACATTTTTTTAGATTGGAAATGCACAAATATTATAGGAATGGCTGATATGTAGAAAATGTCATGTCATGCAACATGCAACTCCTAACACCCACACACTCTCACACAGTCTCACTCATGTACACTCACACTACCTATTCACACACTCACAAACTTCTATCAACCTCTCAGTAACACTAAAAATACAATCCAAACATATGGTCATACATGAGTTAAGAATTATGATAAATGAACTTAAATTTTACTATTTAACTAGCTAATAGAATAAGATATGGGCCTATGAGGTTGAACTACTGGTACATTACTAACACTATATACATGTTGTACATACATGTATTAAAAGACTATACAAACTAATGTACAATACATGATATATATGACTGAGAAACTGTTGAGTCTAAATATCACTTTGTATTATGTTGTATGAGATATTTCTCTATTAGAACCAAATACTTTCTTAGCTGTTCATGACCTACTGTTGACAAATTCATTTATTTCACAAAATTCATACATTTTTGTATCTAAAAAGAACATCATAAATATTGCCAAATTTATAAAAGAAGCTATTATCCATCACAAATTATTTTTTAAATATATTATAAAACTGTTCCTTATACTGTATATTGTTGTATTACACTGTATTTAACTATTTTATAATATTTAATATCTATTTGATGTACATGTCAGTTATAAATATGTGGTTCATGCCATGAGTGTTGTAAATAGCCAAAGGCATAGGTCATGCTGTTTTTTGCTAAATATAAATGTAATAAAGGACCTTAGTCAGTTATTTCCCCTTGTATACTCTGCAAATACGTAGGTCCAATTAGTTGGATTACTCAGATTTTACCGTTACTTTTCAATTTCAATTTGCCAAAATTAATCTTACTAGATAACATTTTTTTTGGTAAATCAATTTATTTGTTTGACATTCAAGCTAAGTATTTTAAGGGTGAAGAATTATCTAAATTTCACCACTTCTGTTAATAATAATATCCTAAATTAGATTAAATATTTTGTTATCCTTACATAGGACTTCAAAGATAAAATCCGACCATTCCAACTGTAAGGACCTATTTACCAATTGGATTGCTTCAGATTTTATCAGGGAAAGATAACTGACTAAAGTCCCTAATTGGTTATATATTACAGGTGAGAAATCAGATTTATTTACTGGTGTTTTATATAATGGTTATGGTCCACCTGGTGGTTTCTGTTTTGATATATTCTGTCAAGATGAACCTATTAAGGTTTGTATTTCATTTTGTATAATCCTACTTGTATTTGATTATATAATCAAAACACTCGCAAAATAAATCATTAAAGTTTAATGACTGCTTGACTGAAGTGTAAATAAACAAAATAAGTACCCCAATTTCCATGTTGTTGGGAATTTTTATTTTTTGACATTTATGTCCAATCGATAAAAAAGAATGTGTATAGCACCATATTGTTGGCTTATTACACATAACTGAAGTCATAATTGCATATGGCATACACTGTTATAAAACATAAGTAGGATACTGAGGGAATTCCTAAGCTATTTATAGGGATGCTACTTGTTATACTTCTTGACCTAAGGCTTTTGATGGATTTTGTCTTCATATCAAACTGGGACCATTTGGATATATCTATGGCATAATTATTTTTATGTTGTGCCATAATAAACACTTGTAGCTACGTATCAGTAAATGCTTATTATACGCCTGTTTTGAAAAAACGGACATATTATGTTATGATGTTGTCCGTCTGTCCGTCCGTTCGTCCGTCCGTCTGTCCGTCCGTGGACAATTGCTTGTCCGGATGATAACTCAAGAAAGGATGTACCTAGGTTCCTCAAATTTTATGTGTGGTTAGCCCTTGGGTGGAGGAGGTTCCCTATTGATTTTGAGACCCCAGGGTCAAAGGTCAAGGTCACTGGGACTTAAAATAGGTAAAACTTGTCCGGACAATAACTCAACAACCACTGTACCTAGGTTCACAATTTTTTATGTAAGAGTAGCCCATGTGTCAAAGACGTTCCCTATTGGTTTTGGGGCCCCTGGGTCAAAGGTCAAGGTCACACGGGCATCATATGGGAATAAAACTTGTCAGGACAATAACTGAACAACCAATCTACCTAGGTTCACCAAATTTTATGTGAGAGTAGCCCATGTGACAAGAATGTTCCCTATTGGTTTTGGGGCCCCTGGGTCAAAGGTCAAGGTCACAGGGGCATCACATTGAAAAACCTTGTCCAGACGATAACTCAACAACCACTGTACCTAGGTTCACAAAATTTTATGTGAAGGTAGCCTATGTGTCAAGGATGTGCCCTATAGGTTTATGGGGCCCCAGGTTCAAAGGTCAAGGTCACAGAGGCATCATATAAAAAAACTTTGTACGGACAATAACTGAACCACCAATGTACCTAGGTTCACCAAATTTTATGTGAGAGTAGCCCTTGTGTCAAGGATATGCCCTATTGGTTTTGGGGCCCCTGGGTCAAAGGTGAAGGTCACAGGGGCATCATATTGAAAAACATTGTCCGGGTAATAACTCAACAATGACTGTACCTAGGTTCACCAAATTTCATGTGAGAGTAGCCCATGTGTCAAGGATGTGCCTTATAAGTTTTGGGGAAACAGGGTTAAGTTTAAACCTTCAACCAGAAGATATCAAATTACCAAGCAGTGACTTCAAATGTTCAATCAATATGTTAATAAAGTCAAAATGGCAAGCAATGAAAAACTTGTCCGGACAATAACTGAACCACCAATGTACATAGGTTCACCAAATTTTATGTGAGAGTAGCCCTTGTGTCAAGGATATGCCCTATTGGTTTTGGGGCTCCTGGGTCAAAGGTCAAGGTCACAGGGGCATCATATTGAAAACCCTTGTCCGGACAATAACTCAACAACGACTGTACCTAGGTTCACAAAATTTTATGTGAAGGTAGCCCTTGTGTCAAGGATGTGCCATATTGGTTTTGGGACCCCAGGTTCAAAGGTCAAGGTCACAGAGGCATCATATGGAAAAACTTTGTCCTGACAATAACTGAACCACCAATGTACCTACGTTCACCAAATTTTATGTGAGAGTAGCCAATGTGTCAAGGATATGCTTTTAAGGTTTTGGGGCCCCTGGGTCAAAGGTCAAGGTCGCAGTGGCATCATATTGAAAAACCTTGTCTGGGTAATATCTCAACAATGACTGTACCTAGGTTCACCAAATTTCATGTGAGAGTAGCCCATGTGTCAAGGATGTGCCTTATTAGTTTTGGGGAAACAGGGTTAAGTTTAAACCTTCAACCAGAAGATATCAAATTACCAAGCAGTGACTTCTGAAAATGTTCAATTAATATGTTAATAAAGTCAAAATGGCAAGCAATGAAAAACTTGTCCGGACAATAACTGAACCACCAATGTACCTAGGTTCACCAAATTTTATATGAGAGTAGCTCTTGTGTCAAGGATGTTCTCTATTGGTTTTGGGGCCCCTCTGTCAAGTTTTAAATTTCAACCAGAAGGTATCAAATTACCAAGCAGTGACTTCAAATGTTCAATCAATATGTTAATAAAGTCAAAATGGCAAACAATGGAAATAATGCTATATTTAATAAGTAACATGAAATTAGTTCACCAAATTTATATGAGGGTAGCCTATGTGTCAAGGATGTTCCCTATTGGTTTTGAGGCCCCTGGGTCAAAGGTGAAGGTCACAGGGGCATCATATGGAAAAACCTTGTCCGGACAATAACTTGACAATGATTGTACCTAGGTTAACAAATTTTATGTGGATCAGCCCATTTGTCAAGGAGTAATGTGCTGATAGCTCTTTGGTAGAGGATGTTCCCTTTTGATTTGGAGACCCCAGGGTCAAAAGTCAAAGTCACTGAGACTTAATTTATATTGAAACATTTTCCGGACAATAACTCAATAATGATTGTACCTAGGTTTACCGAATTTTATTTAAGGGTAGCCTAAATGTCTAGCATATGCCCCTTTGGTTTTAGGCCCCTGGGTGAAAGGTCAAAGTCACAATGAAATCATGAGGAAAAACCTTGTCCAACAACCAACTTTATCTAAGATCACCAAATTTTATGTATCAATACTCTTTGGGTCAAGGGTGAGAACTTTTTGGTTCTGAGGCCCCAGGGTCAAGGTCACTGGAAGTTTGTATGGGAAAACTTTGTGCCGGTGATAACTCAACCATGGCTGTACCTCGGTTCTCAAAATCTTTGCTTCGGATAGCACTCTAGTTAAGGATGGGACCTATTCCGGGGTCATTGGTCAAGGTCACAGGGACTTCATATGAGATAGAACACTGCATGGACTGCACACGGGTGTATAATGCCCCACCCAGCGGAGCTCTTGTTTTAACACATAATCTATTTTAGCTAACCTGACCCACATGGGTCAAGTTAGAAAACACTCCAAATATTAAAAGAAATTATAGAAATATTTTGGAAAGCATTGTAACTTTTGCGACCACAACTATAATAATAAACTGAAAATTTTGCCTTCTAATGCCTTAAGGCCAGTATAAATTAATTCCTAGATTATCATCCCCGCCCGCCCCCTGTTTTTCGTGCCGCCCCGAAAATTTTATTTTGACCAAAAAAAAATTTACGCAAAAATGTCTGTATGCCGGTACGCGCCGTATAATTGATTGATGTGTCGCGCTTTAAACTAAGTTTTAGCTTCAAGGGTCATAGTTGAATCAAGATCTCGGATCGAAAACAAATGTAGCGTATGTTACGTCCGCCTATTTGATGTAATCAACCAATCAGCGATGCGCCCTACGCGGGGGTGCAGTTAGTATACACGCTTCAAATACGGATAACAAGTAACTCCTTTGTTTATCGATCACCCCTGTGTATTTTGTCGTCTATTAAGACCAATCGGCGACCGCTCAAAAAATCAATAGTGCTACATGTCGGCCCAATAAGATTGATTACGTAATCAAACTATTGCAATTAACAAACATGCGACAAACTGTTATAATGCATTGATTTAAGTACATAAGCTTTTGGATGCAAGCCGTTAAATCGATAATTGTATTGAATTATGAGCATTTTGTGACGCAGTTTAAACAGACGTATAATAGCAAGTTTGCAAATGTGTTGTTTTTTTTAAAGACAATTAAAGTTGACCACAATAATAAACTCTGAATAAATGATAGTAATAATAGTTGAATTCCACGTCAAAATAATCGATGATACATATCATTTTACAACAAATAAAGTTTTTTATTTCGTACTGTCATACATTTTCGCGACCGACGCTATCGCCAATAAAGTGAAACATCGTTCAAATTACGTTGTATTTTAATTATATTTTATCATTTTGATTTTCAGATTTTCTTAATTTAGCAATAAGAAAGGGGAAATTCCCTTATTTTTTCGATTTAAAGATTGAACATCGGTTGTTTATGTGATTTTTTTTAAATATTCGTCACATAATCCATCTGTTAAAATAGTGTTTTAGACTCTAAAAACAATAAATAGCATCTATTGCTACATGAAAAGCATGGTTTAACAAAAGGTATGATGTTCATAGCAGATTGTAGTTTTAAAGAAAATATTTAAACAAAGAAAGGTCAAAATTTAGGACATTTATAGCATATTTTTAAAATGGCCCTTAATGATTTTATCTCTGTTGATGAACATATACCAGCAAGCAAACATGCTAAACCAGAAGATCTGATCAATTGAAATGAAAAATAGATATTTTTAGTTTACTTTTTGATACAAAATCACTATATTCTGTGAATTTTACAAAATTTAAGTTACAACAAAGGCATTGCCGTACTGAAAGTGATTTTATACATGGCTCTGTTTGTCAAATGTGACAGAAACTACAACGTAAATGTTGCTTTATAAAATCTCATGCAGAAAATATGGGACTCCAACTTTTGACTGTGGGACTACTTTTCACAGAATTAAAGAGAGTCTTGGGCGCCTACTTGTAAAATCCTAGCGAGAACCCTGAAATCTTAATAATTGAAGTTATTGCATAAAGCTACAACAACAACATTAAAATCTATGGACAAAAAGGCGTGAAGCATAGTTTGACACCTGAAAATTTGATTTTGACCCCTGAAAATTTGATTTTGACCCCTGAAAATTTTGACTGAAGGGTCATTGACCCTTGAGTCTGAAAGTCTAGTTCAAGCCCTGACTCTACCCTGAAAGATTGGTTTGGGTGCAGTTACCCAGATACCAATTCAATAATAGAACTCTACAATGACTTTATCATGGGGAATCTTGACAAGTGTGCTCTACATCCAGACTAAATAAACAGCAAAATAAAGTCATCGGCGGGTCGGTCGAAAAAAGATCTAACAGGATGAGAGGCCGTAGGCCGAGGAAAGCAGTTTAAAACACTATTCCTGACATCGAGGGTCAACAGTTTGACTGTTCTCAAATCACACATGAAATAATTGTTTTATTACCTGATCAATTATTTTACATTTTAACTATTTTAACAGTACTTGACATGTTTACATCTGCTTAATCAAGATTGATGGACGCTTGGTGCATTCCAATGCATCTAGTAAATCCTAAAATCACGTAACAGTTACTTCCCCTTTTATAAGTACAGTAACAGTCCGAATAACATTGCTCAGAGCATGCGCAGGAAACAGTCAAAACTATTGACCAGTCAACAGTTCACTCAGAAAACAGTTAAAAATATCGAATTACACTTATATAAGCAATCGGGTAAGAAAACACATTACCTTTAATCAATGTACATTGTATATATATTTCAGGATAATAAACATTTACATGATTATAATGTTGATGATAGAGTTAAAGATTTTATAAAAGCTGTTGAAGAACAGGTAATAAAATGTTGTTTTGTTTAAATAAATGCATCTGTAATATTATATTATAAGTTAGATGTTTTGGACAACAATACTTGGTTTACTTGTTGGATGATGATACGAGGGCAAGTCAATTAATAACCGGCTTAACCTATTTGGTGTCGAGATCTACCTCTTCCTTTTTCAATGTCATTTCCCTTTAGGACTATGCGTTTAAGCGCTAACAGCCCAGGCCAACGTTGTTTAAGCGCTAACAGCCCAGATATGAAGAAGTCAGGGTCCTTTCCATTCAATCACTCCTCAACTGCTGCCAGGACAGCAGATGGTTGAGTCTTGAACTTCTTTGGCCTTGGAGATCCTGGCCTTACCCACTGATGACTCTTGGCTTTATTTTCTGGTTCATAATAATGTATCCAAGTCTCATCTACAGTAACTAGATGCAAAAAGAGATTACATACTGATGCTGTCATAGCCATTTGCTTATTGCTAAGGGATTTTTGGACCCAAGCTTGCGCATCCTTTAACGATCATGCAAGATTGTTGAAATGGTACCATGTGGAATGCCTAATGCTTGTGCTATTCCTTAGCCTATCTAAATATACCAGGTCTCTGACTTTATGTCATTGGCTGCTTATTTATTGACTTGCCCTCGTAGTTATATTATATGATAAGCTTCTCCTCTTTAAGAATTATATTTAAATACTATGGTTCTTATTTTTTGTGTAAAATCATTGAACATTTTTGTTTATTCATCACGGCAGACATTTAGGAAAAAGCTTGCTTTAAGTATAATCTGTACATAAACAGCAATAATTACAGGATGGACTCAAGATTAACTTATGTTTAACAAACTACAGTTAAATCTTGATTATCTGAATTTGAAGGGACTGAAAATTTGGATAATCCATTATTTTGGTCCAAGTTCCAAGTGGTTGTTATATATGAACATTAATTAGTTCGGCAGACCCGCGTCGATAATGCAGTTGGTAGAGCGCCGCGATTTGGAATCTCTTGTCTTGAGGGGGTATGGGTTGGAATCCCACTTGGGGAGGTTATACCCTTCCATGAAAATTTGTCAATAATGTCAATTTTCCTCCATTGATAAGATAATATGGAGAAGTTTCCGGCCTTGTGGAAGGGTAGGCGAGTACTGGTTATAGACAAGGGTGCAGGAAAGCTAGGTTATGTGCGCTAGATGCCGTAAAATGACCTAATTGTGTTGACATGGTGTTACAACCCAATAATAATAATAATAATAATAATAATTATGATATTGTTTTATATTGTAGGCATTACATTACAAGACTAATCATATAATAATGACAATGGGATCAGATTTTCAATATCAGGATGCTCATCATTGGTATAAAAATATGGATAAATTAATTAAATATACTAACATGCTGGTAATAGTTTTATCATTTAATTGAATATTATAGTATAACAATTACAATCTGATGAAAACCCAATCTAAAATTATACACTTGCATACTCGCTTATTTTAGATCTAACTACTTCATATCATGGGTCACGTTCAGCTGACCTTTATAATTTGAAAAAGCCATCCAATCACAGCCTGTAAATCGTCGGTGTCGATATTAAACATCGTAGCTCAAAAATGCAAAGTTTTCAGGAGATGGAAACAAATGTCTCAATATTTTATTAGTGTGTCCTTGAAATTGAAGTTTTGAATGAAGATCAAACTAATGAAGATACAATACGTAGTATATGTATAACTTGTGTAATTCATACCAATTTTTAGTAATGGTAGCTACGATATTTTTTCACTTAGATTTTTATCATTTTTTTGGAGCTACGACTATTTGTCTTGTAGCTACAGAATAGGAATTGAATCGCTTTCTTTACAGTGAGTCGATGAATTATGTTTCATTCTTATCAAACTGATGATAATAAATGATTAATACAAAAATGTAGTTCTTGATTAGTGTTTACAATCTAGTACTGTGGTAGTTTGGTAACGTGGTGCAGTGTTCATGTGCAGAATTTCGAACCTAGCTTAAAATGGACTCCTTATTGCAAATTTGCTAAAAGTATGGACTTACCTTTTTCATTCTATCTATACGTACGTATTAGCTATTGTGTGTGTTTATTTTACCTTATTTGTCGCCACATACCAACTCCTGTGCGGCGACAGATTAGCTAACGCATGACCACATTTTAACTATGTAATAGCTTGTATTTAGCCACGTAATAGCATTATTTTTAAAAACATTTTCACAATGACTCTTTCATGACACAGTGCGCAAATGAGGTAAGTGCTAACAATACTAAAAAAAGTTGTTAATTATTTTTCACAAATAAGAATATTATTATCCATGAGCCAGTGGTAACATACGAGTTTTCAAAATAAGCAAGGATGCTGGTTTGAATCCCACTAAAGCTAATTACTATACCCAATTATGACATCTTGACAAGACAGTAAGGCAATTTTCTCCAGAAATAAGGTACAATATTATAGAGATTTTAATTTCCTCTGGTATACAAGTACTGGTTATAGACAAGTGTCCAGGAAAGCCAGGGTTGAATCTAAAAGGACGTTGAACAATCAAAACAAATAACAGAAAAAAAAAACTTTGAGCAAAGAACTTTATTTCCATACAAATTTGAGAACAGAACAAAATTGTCTTATGGACAAATCTAACTGTAAACATAAACAAAAAAACAATGTTACGATACACTTACTATGGTTGAAATTAATTATTATGGCCTTGCTTAAAAAATAGTTGATATATTTGTTAGGGAGTGATAGTATCACACATAATAAAATGATAAGTTACAAAATGTTGTTAACATTTATTATGTAGAAAATTTAGTAAGCACTTTGTCATATCTATTTAATGTAGTATTGTCAAAGTAAATTAATTTGAAAGTCCACTTTGTAATGTACAATGTTCTAATGGAAAACGCATAAAAGTGTATTTTCAACATAATACGTAAGACAAAATTTAAACAAACTGCAAACATTTAAACATACATAATAGCGATTAAAATTACTGTAAATGTGTACAGAATAACATTTAGGGTATCATTTAGTATTGACTGGCAATTCGTCATAGAATGAGTGATAGTCTTTTGGAAGAACGCTTTTGATATCCTGTAAGTGTTTATATTTAGTAAGCTTCAGTGGAAGTTTTCTAGAATACAGCGATGTCGGTTTATCTTTCAAACTGGGATTGCTGGTCTTTCTAGAGGGCAGCTCTTGAAACTCGTTTTCATAATCTGTCTTGTATGAAATGGTACCATCAACAGAGTACATGAGAACACGTAAATCATTTACTGTTTTTGATCCGACTCCGATTCCTGGACGAAATGACATATATTAGTTTTGGTGACTATAGTCTAAGAAAAACGTGTAGTCTAGATACTTCACCTTATACGGCTTAATTGTTCGAGCAGATTGTATTAGATTCACATAATCATTTGGAACGTGAATATTTCTGTTTCGTAGTTTATGTTCTATTACACTATGCATTGAATTGCATTCCATGTGTGTGTGGCCTTTTTCCAAGTACATTGTATTTATGTTCAATCATAACCTGTTTACTTTTGGCAAAAACTGATAGGGCATTTGAAAGAGTTACATTAAGGTTTTGATAACCGCAGCCATCTGTGTATATTATAACATTTTGAGTTTCCTCAAGCACATGTGTTTCAAGATAGTCAATTAGGCACGAAGTGAAATTAGCCGTTAATTCTCCATCTACCTCGTGCCAGAAATAACAAACGGCATCATGTGACACCAAATCAAATATTGTGTAATTATGACATGATAATTTTGTTTTGTAGTACAAACTTAACTAGCGTTTAGTTTTGGACAAAGAAGAAGACTTTGTAAGTCTGCTGTAATGATAAGTGTTTTACCATTGCTTTCAGATGCTGCTTTCTTATCTGCAATTTTAGAAATGTTGGCAGAATTCTTTTTTCGTATATGTTCAGTATAATCATATTCGTTAATAGTTCCTGTTGTATAGCCTGTGCATATATCACATAGATCTTTCTTTGTTTATATATACTTAGATTCATACTGTTAAATAATTCAGTGAAAATTGTACGACCAAGAGCTTCTTTGGATTCAACCTCACACCTGTCTTTATATTCCCTATACAAGTCAGTAAAATTGGTAAAAGTTGGCTCAATGTACTCCTTGCTAGATGATGACCTGCAATAATGTGAAGGAACTTTTGGTAAATTTACCAAGAATTGTCTAGCAAATTCCTTAACTAGCATTTTATCATTGCGTGGCAGTTTGGTTACTTTTGGTGACGGCATTCCATAATTTGAATCTTGAATCCAATGATACATCATTTTTTCGCCAATTCCTAGTGTGGACAAAAACATTTCTTTGCATACAATTAACCTGTTTTCGCCAATTCTGAGAAAATAGGTATATGAATACTCTCTCCTCTTGTGATCATCAGGGGTTTTTATTCGTTCAATTAAACTTGAGACATACACTTTTTTCAGCCCAACTCATATGGTACCAAAACTTAGAAAAGATTGCTTGTCTCTCTGTTTCTTTAACATCCATACATTTACGTCCTTCTTTATAGTTTCGACATTTTTTACCACACTTACTTTCGGTCAGAATTCGTTCACCTTTTTCAATTATATATTCATTTTTCCCTGTGTCACTTTTCTTTTGACCAAGATATTTCAAGCTGTGTTGGCGAAGGTTTTTATTTCTCTTTCCAACATGTTTTGTAGATTCAATTTCATTTTGCAATTTTTCTATTTCACTTGATTCTACTATTTCCTCATGATCTATTTGATTTGAACATTCATCAATTTCTTTTTCAACAAGAGCAGCTACTTCATCGATGAAAGAAGAGTCTGAATCAATTATTGAATCAATTTCATTCTCGAAAGTTACTTCATTAGTGATAGGTACTTCAGAGACTGAATCAGTTACATTCTCGAAAGTTACTTCATTAGTGATAGGTACTTCAGAGACTGAATCAGTTTCTTCCTCGAAAGTTACTTCATTAGTGATAGGTACTTCAGAGACTGAATCAGTTACATTCTCGAAAGTTACTTCATTAGTGATAGGTGCTTCAGAGACTGAATCAGTTTCATTCTCGAAAGTTACTTCATTAGTGATAGGTACTTCTGAAATTGAATCACTATCACTTGAGTTACTAGAATCTGACAAAGGATTGTAATTGAGAAAATCACTGCTAAATATGTCTTTATAACTGAACTTTTTCTTTTTTTTGACTAGTACATAATCAGGATCACGGACATCATCATCGTATTCAGATTCCTCAGAATTACTGATTTCGTCATTAGGAAGAGATAAAACTTTTCAATTTTTTTTCTGACCGAGAGGCTGAATCTTCAGACTCATAATTATTATTGTCATCAACACATTTGTTATGTTTTTGCTTTGACAAAGACTGTTTAATGTCGTATGTAAAGCTGGTATTTTTATACGCCCGTTTTGAAAAAACGGACGTATTATGTTATGATGTTGTCTGTCTGTCCGTCCGTGGACAATTGCTTGTCTGGATGATAACTCAAGAAAGGAGATACCTAGGTTCCTCAAATTTTGTACAAATTTTGAGACCCCAGGGTCAAAGTTCAAGGTCACTGGGACTTAAAATAGGTAAAACTTGTCCAAACAATAACTCAACAACGACTATACCTTGGTTCACAAAATTTTATGTAAGAGTAGCCCATGTGTCAAGGATGTGCCCTTCAGGTTTATGGGGCCCCAGGTTCAAAGGTCAAGGTCACAGAGGCATCATATGCAAAAACTTTGTCCGGACAATAACTGAACCACCAATGTACCTAGGTTCACCAAATTTTATGTGAGAGTAGCCCTTGTGTCAAGGATATGCCCTATTGTTTTTTGGGCCCCTGGGTCAAAGGTCAAGGTAACCGGGGCATCATATTGAAAAACATTGTCCGAGTAATAACTCAACAATGACTGTACCTAGGTTCACTAAATTTCATGTGAGAGTAGCCCATGTGTCAAGGATGTGCCTTATCAGTTTTGGGGAAACAGGGTTAAGTTTAAACCTTCAACCAGAAGATATCAAATTTCCAAGCAGTGACTTCAAATGTTCAATTAATATGTAAATAAAGTCAAAATGGCAAGCAATGAAAAACTTGTCCAGACAATAACTGAACTACCAATGTACCTAGGTTCACCAAATTTTATGTGAGAGTAGCTCTTATGTCAAGGATATGCTCTATTGGTTTTGGGGCTCCTGGGTCAAAGGTCAAGGTCACAGGGGCATCATATTGAAAAACCTTGTCCGGACAATAACTCAACAATGCCTGTACCTAGGTTCACCAAATTTCATGTGAGAGTAGCCCATGTGTCAAGGATGTTCTCTATTGGTTTTGGGGCCCCTTGGTCAAGTTTAAACCTTTAACCAGAAGGTATCAAATTACCAAGCAGTGACTTCAAATGTTTAATCAATATGTTAATAAAGTCAAAATGGCAAACAATGGAAATAATGCTATATTTAATAAGTTACATGACATTAGTTCACCAAATTTTATGTGAGGGTAGCCCATGTGTCAAGGATGGTCCCTATTGGTTTTGAGGCCCCTGGGTCAAAGGTGAAGGTCACAGGGGCATCATATTGAAAAACCTTGTCCGGACAATAACTAAACAATGATTGTACCTAAGTTAACAAATTTTATGTGGATCAGCCCATTTGTCAAGGAGTAATGTGATGATAGCTTTTTGGTAGAGGATGTTCCTTTTTGATTTGGAGACCCCAGGGTCAAAAGTCAAAGTCACTGGGACTTAATTTATATTGAAACATTTTCCGGACAATAACTCAAAAATGATTGTACCTAGGTTCACCAAATTTTATTTAAGAGTAGCCTAAATGTCTAGCATATGCCCCTTCGGTTTTAGGCCCCTTGGTCAAAGACTCAAAGGTCAAAGTCACAATGAAATCATGAGGAAAAACCTTGTCCAACAACCAACTTTATCTAAGATCACCAAATTTTATGTATCAATACTCTTTGGGTCAAGGGTGAGAACTTTTGGTTCTGAGGCCCCAGGGTCAAGGTCACTGGAAGTTTGTATGGGAAAACTTTGTGCCGGTGATAACTCAACCATGGCTGTACCTAGGTCCTCAAAATCTTTGCTTTGGATAGCCCTCCAGTTAAGGATGGGACCTATTCCGGGGTCATTGGTCAAGGTCACAGGGACTTCATATGAGATAGAACACAGCATGGACTGCACACGGGCGTATAATGCCCCGCCCAGCGGAGCTCTTGTTATGCTTGGTTTTTGCATTCTTTTTCAAGGCAAGCTGAACGATACGTTGTCCTCGAGAGAACATTGTTATTGCATTGATACAATCGCAGTCCTAATTCGACAGCCTAACTTATCTTTAAGTTGGTTGATAAAATTATGTGATGATTTTACTTGGTCAAATGATGTTATGAAACCTCTTAGCTGCAAAAGAATGACACTAACTGTTAACAAATTGTCGGAATGAAATGTCGTAGCTATCATCTTAATGACGTAACATAAAACAGGCATTCATTATTTTCAGTTGGAAATATCGTACCTTTCAAACATGCATAATTTTGCAGTTATTATTATTAAATGCAGCTTTCATTGTGTTTGATTAAACACATAATCCACTCTAATTCATTAATGTTCAGCAATTTCATCTACTGCGTAATCTATTTGAAAATGAATTGGTGGTGTAAAAACAATATTTTGCTTTCAATTTTTTGCTCTCACAAAAATGTCTTTAGGATCAAAAACAGCTATATTTTGTATGATATAATATAAAAATAAACAAGTCAAAATAACTTACAGTTCAAGGAATGGTTACTGGTGTAGCTAAAACAACAAAATAAGATGTTTATCTCCACTCCAAAATTCTGTCCTGCTCTGACATCATTGCGACTTTTCCTCCGTCATAACAGGGGGCCAATCAAACTACGATGTTTTGTTGCATGACACGTTAATTGGGTTTTAATTGGAGTAGAGGTACGAGATATAGACGAAAATATGCGCAAAGTGGAAGAGATTCAGATAAAAACAATTAGATTTTTTGTAATTTTTGGAGCTACGAGGTTTAATATCGACACCGACGAAATAATACAACCATTAAATTTGCTTGCTAACCTCCTTCTAAAAATGGAATTTATGAAATCATGTTGCTATTAATAGTGTTTTGCCCAGATGAATACTACACATTGATAGGTGCTATGCTCTGAGAGATAACAAGAGATCATATATGACAGGGGTCTATATGTAAGTACTGTCTACAAATTGCAGGACAGTAGTCTTAGAGACAATATTTAATAAAGTTGATTTTCAATTTAATTTTGTTATTTTTTATGTTGTATCAAGCTATGATATCAATAATAGGATATAATCTTTAGAAGTGCTGATATTTGTCATTTAGGTAAACATGTACATAATTCTACATCACTTTTGTATTCTCTTTGAACAGGATTGTTTCCATTTATATGTATACATATGTTGGTATTATGTCAGATACATGGCAAATATACATTTGTATTTATAGCAGTGGCTCATTAGTTGGGAAGCATGCTAAGGGATTAAAAGGTTGCGGGTTCTCTCTAGGGGCACTGCTAATTTCCTTGAGCTAGAAATTTACCTACAGTTGTTCCACTTCACCCAGGTGTAAATGGGTACTGTTAGGGATTGCCTGTAAAATTGGCTGAACATGTACATGTAAAGCAGACTTAAACCCTTATAGATCTAGTTAACTTTTTAACTATAAGTTACTCTTACTGATATATTTATACATACACCTAGATAAGTTTATATGATGTACATTTTTATTTTTTCAGCAAGAAACTAACCATAGTAATATCAATGTATTATATTCTACACCATCATGTTATTTACATCAATTAAACTTAGCTGGTATAAAATGGCCTACAAAAGGTGATGATTTCTTCCCATATGCTCATCGTAATCATTCATTTTGGACTGGTTATTTTACAAGTAGAGCAGCATTGAAGGGCTATGTTAGAGAGACTAATACATTTCTTCAGGTAAGATTAAGATTTAGTCTACCAGTCTGTCTTTATCATAATTTGTCTAAAAGATGTAAGGTTCAATGTAACTCTAATATTATATTCTAAACCTATTCTTAATACTTTTCTATTGATATCATTTTAGCTCTCCTTTTCAAAGAAAATGAGAATTTTTGCTATTCACATTTGTATTGGTATTGCTTGTGAGGTTATAGTTTTTAAAAGCCTTTTATCTTTAGCATTATCCAAGATATTTTATTGAAATGTTGTTCAAAACTTGTTCATTGAAACAAAATCAACAATACTGTGAAGGGACATAACTAGGGATAAATTATTTTTTGAATTATGCTCCTTTATACAGTAGAACCTCCCCAAACCAGTCCCTATCTAAACCGGATCCCTTTCCAAACTGGACAAATTGTCTGGTCTGCATTTCTTCCCTATATATTTTACCTCTCTAAACTCAATACCTCTGAATTCCGGTTACCGGACAACTTTTTCAGAAATTTTCTTCAATTTCAATATAAATCTACCTCCGAAAATTGGACTGGTCCAGCGTTACCTTTAATTTGAACTTGTTGTATTTAAGTTTTAAATATTGTTTAAATGTAAACATCAATTTCTGTTACAAATCACAGTTTTGGTACTGTGATGTCAAAGTAAATGACATTAACTCTTCCTATTGTTTATTTTTGTGTCTTATTCCCAGTCATCCATTTCAAAACATGACCCAGTTGCTAACTGGCTGCTGCTTAGGCCAAATTAAATGTTTTCTTTTTTTCAATATCTAATCAGCATATGCTTTACATCATGCAACATATTTACTAAGACTACAAACTGTTTTCAGAAAAATCTATTTTATAATAATATTGCTTTGCAGATTTAGTCAAACTGCAGATGTTGATTCCATTTTAAATTTATTTTTTGAGCAAGAAAACGCAGATATTTTTCAACCCATCCATAGCTAACACTTAATTTTCCATTCTATGCTAGCTATTTGATGAAGTTAATTGCATAACTGAGCCTAACAATGAAGCTTTAGAATGTACAATAGAAGTATTGTGTCCCAATCTGCATCTATAGCCTTGTTTAAACTGTTTAGGTAAATACCTATAATTCCTACATACAATACCTCTCTAAACTGGATACCTCTCCAAACTGGACCATTGGTCCAGTGCTATGCTTGACCTGTTTGGGGAGGTTCTACTGTACTTACAAAATATGAAGTTGAAGTTTTTTTCTAAATACAATATCTTAATTATTTTATACTAATATTAGGCATATTGATGGTGATCTCTCTTGAATAGTATATTCTGTAACTATAATAGTGAATGTTACAGAACAAGATTATTCATGACGTTGACATTGTTTCCCAGTACCTTTTGTTTCCTTAGAAACATTTTACTTGCATGCCAGATCTTGCCCCATGCCATGATTAAGTCAGTACATGATAATTATCTTGCCAGCAAAGCTGTTGAGGATTTAAAGTTTTCTGACTGTTGAGGATTTAGAGTTGTCTGGCTGTTGAGGATTTAGAGTTGTCTGACTGTTGAAGATTAGAGTTGTCTGGCTGTTGAGGATTTAAAGTTGTCTGACTGTTGAAGATTTAGAGTTGTCTAACTGTTGAAGATTTAGAGTTGTCTGACTGTTGAAGATTAGAGTTGTCTGGCTGTTGAGGATTTAGAGTTGTCTGACTGTTGAAGATTTAGAGTTGTCTAACTGTTGAAGATTTAGAGTCGTCTGACTGTTGAGGATTTAGAGTTGTCTGGCTGTTGAGGATTTAGAGTTGTCTGACTGTTGAAGATTTAGAGTTGTCTAACTGTTGAAGATTTAGAGTCGTCTGACTGTTGAGGATTTAGAGTTGTCTGACTGTTGAGGATTTAGAGTTGTCTGACTGTTGAGGATTTAGAGTTGTCTGACTGTTGAAGATTTAGAGTTGTCTGACTGTTGAAGATTAGAGTTGTCTGGCTGTTGAGGATTTAGAGTTGTCTGGCTGTTGAGGATTTAGAGTTGTCTAACTGTTGAAAAATTTAGAGTTGTCTGGCTGTTGAGGATTTAGAGTTGTCTGGCTGTTGAAGATTTAGAGTTGTCTGGCTGTTGAAGATTTTAGAGTTGTCTGGCTGTTGAAGATTTAGAGTCATCTGGCTGTTGAAGATTTAGAGTTGTCTGACTGTTGAAGATTTAGAGTCATCTGACTGTTGAAGATTTAGAGTTGTCTGACTGTTGAGAATTTAGAGTTGTCGGCTGTTGAGGATTTAGAGTTGTCTGACTGTTGAAGATTTAGAGTTGTCTAACTGTTGAGGATTTAGAGTTGTCTGACTATTGAGGATTTAGAGTTGTCTGGCTGTTGAGGATTTAGAGTTGTCCGACTGTTGAATATTTTGAATTGTCTGACTATTGTGGATTTAGAGTTGTCTGACTGTTGAGGATTTTGAGTTGTCTGGCTGTTGGGGATTTAGAGTTGTCTGACTGTTGAGGATTTAGAGTTGTCTGACTGTTGAAGAATTAGAGTTGTCTGACTGTTGAGGATTGAGAGTTGTCTGACTGTTGAGGTTTTTGAGTTGTCTGACTGTTGAGGATTTAGAGTTGTCTGACTGTTTTGGATTTAGAGTTGTCTGGCTGTTTTGGATTTAGAGTTGTCTGGCTGTTGGAGATTTAGAGTTGTCTGGCTGTTGAAGATTTAGAGTTGTCTGGCTGTTGAAGATTTAGAGTAGTCTGACTGTTGAAGATTTAGAGTTTTCTGGCTGTTGAGGATTTAGAGTTGTCTGGCTGTTGAGGATTTAGAGTTGTCTGACTGTTGAGGATTTAGAGTTGTCTGGCTGTTGAAGATTTAGAGTTGTCTGACTGTTGAAGATTTTAGAGTTGTCTGGCTGTTTCGGATTTAGAGTTGTCTGGCTGTTGAGGATTTAGAGTTGTCTGGCTGTTGAAGATTTAGAGTTGTCTGACTGTTGAAGATTTTAGAGTTGTCTGGCTGTTTCGGATTTAGAGTTGTCTGGCTGTTGAAGATTTAGAGTTGTCTGGCTGTTGAAGATTTAGAGTTGTCTGGCTGTTGAGGATTTAGAGTTGTCTGACTGTTGAAGATTTAGAGTCATCTGACTGTTGAGGATTTAGAGTTGTCTGACTGTTGAAGATTTAGAGTTGTCTGGCTGTTAAAGATTTTGAGTTGTCTGACTGTTGAGGATTTTGAGTTGTCTGGCTGTTGAGGATTTAGAGTTGTCTGACTGTTGAGGATTTAGAGTTGTCTGACTGTTGAAGAATTAGAGTTGTCTGACTGTTGAGGATTGAGAGTTGTCTGACTGTTGAGGTTTTTGAGTTGTCTGACTGTTGAGGATTTAGAGTTGTCTGACTGTTGAGGATTTAGAGTTGTCTGACTGTTGAGGATTTAGAGTTGTCCGACTGTTGAATATTTTGAATTGTCTGACTATTGTGGATTTAGAGTTGTCTGACTGTTGAAGATTTAGAGTTGTCTGGCTGTTAAAGATTTTGAGTTGTCTGACTGTTGAGGATTTTGAGTTGTCTGGCTGTTGAGGATTTAGAGTTGTCTGACTGTTGAGGATTTAGAGTTGTCTGACTGTTGAAGAATAAGAGTTGTCTGACTGTTGAGGATTGAGAGTTGTCTGACTGTTGAGGTTTTTGAGTTGTCTGACTGTTGAGGATTTAGAGTTGTCTGACTGTTGAGGATTTAGAGTTGTCTGACTGTTGAGGATTTAGAGTTGTCTGACTGTTGAATATTTTGAATTGTAGGACTGTTGAAGATTTAGAGTTGTCTGACTGTTGAAGATTTAGAGTTGTCTGACTGTTGAGGATTTAGAGTTGTCTGACTGTTGAGGATTGAGAGTTGTCTGACTGTTGAGGTTTTTGAGTTGTCTGACTGTTGAAGATTTAGAGTTGTCTGACTGTTGAAGATTTAGAGTTGTCTGACTGTTGAGGATTGAGAGTTGTCTGACTGTTGAATATTTTGAATTGTAGGACTGTTGAAGATTTAGAGTTGTCTGACTGTTGAAGATTTAGAGTTGTCTGACTGTTGAGGATTTAGAGTTGTCTGACTGTTGAGGATTTAGAGTTGTCTGACTGTTGAATATTTTGAATTGTAGGACTGTTGAAGATTTAGAGTTGTCTGACTGTTGAAGATTTAGAGTTGTCTGACTGTTGAGGATTTAGAGTTGTCTGACTGTTGAGGATTGAGAGTTGTCTGACTGTTGAGGTTTTTGAGTTGTCTGACTGTTGAAGATTTAGAGTTGTCTGACTGTTGAAGATTTAGAGTTGTCTGACTGTTGAGGATTGAGAGTTGTCTGACTGTTGAATATTTTGAATTGTAGGACTGTTGAAGATTTAGAGTTGTCTGACTGTTGAAGATTTAGAGTTGTCTGACTGTTGAGGATTTAGAGTTGTCTGGCTGTTGAGGATTTAGAGTTGTCCGACTGTTGAATATTTTGAATTGTCTGACTATTGAGGATTTAGAGTTGTCTGACTTTTGAATATTTTAGAGTTGTCTGGCTGTTGAAGATTTTAGAGTTGTCTGGCTGTTGAGGATTTAGAGTTGTCTGGCTGTTGAAGATTTAGAGTTGTCTGACTGTTGAAGATTTTAGAATTGTCTGGCTGTTGAAGATTTAGAGTTGTCTGGCTGTTGAAGATTTAGAGTTGTCTGACTGTTGAAGATTTTAGAATTGTCTGGCCGTTGAAGATTTAGAGTTGTCTGACTGTTGAGGATTTAGAGTTGTCTGGCTGTTGAAGATTTTAGAGTTGTCTGGCTGTTGAAGATTTAGAGTTGTCTGGCTGTTGAAGATTTAGAGTTGTAAACTTGCCTGACTGCAGCCCTATTGAGAATCCCTAGATACAGCATACAGGATTTTACCTTGCATTATTAATCACTTATTGTTTAAAATGTTTTAATGCTATGTTACATATCTTTAGGCATGTAAACAACTAGATGCTATAGCTATGTTAGATGAATATTATAATACAACATATGAAATACAAGTTTTAAGTAAGTAGTTTCATGTAATTAAATCATATTTATTGTTTTTAATGATTTAATCAGTAGAAGATAATTTACACTTAATTATGTTGTGTAATATTATGTGACATCATCACAGTCAACATTGAAATTCTGTAAGTTTTATAGTAACTAAAAATGTTCTAAATTTGACATGACGTTACTTATAGAGTGTTCTAATGCTACACAATATTTAATGTTGTCATGTCAAACACACATAATTATTATGTTTAATAGAACAGAACAGAATTAGAACAAACACCATAAAACTCAACAGTTTATAACTGTATAGTTAGTCCTATGAAGATCAAAATTTTACAGGACCAAACCAATGGGAAGTTCCACTAGGCGATCGCTAGCTAGCGCTTTTTGAAAGTGATTTTTTGTAGCATAAGAGGTCTATGGAACAGTTTGCTTCAAGCTAGCAAATCCAAGATGGCAACTTTCTCTAACAAAAAGTTCAGAATTGTTACAAATGAAAATATTTAAATCGATTATCACCATGATTATTCTATTTTACCATGTAGATGAAATTTATGCATTTAATAAAATATATATCAGTATTCTTGAAAAAAAGAAACAACAGGGGGAAGCCATTTTGAAATAAGCAGAAGTGTTCCAAATGATATGGCAAGAAAAAAACTTGCTACGTATTGCTAGCTTGCGATTCAATTTGCTTGATTGTAGCAGACCGTTCCACAGGAAATCACTATGCAGCAATACAAAGTGCTCATCTTGTTGAACATGCCCTAAATTTTACAGGACTGAAGACATTTTACATATTTTGATAAAGTGAAAACTGTGTGGATGAGATCAAATTTTTCTCAGGACGGTCAATCCTATAAACCTGCAGATCTAAATGGACCTATTTTTTTACAGGATTTGTCCTTTGGTTCTCCATGTTTGGTGGTGACAGAGTAGTATATAATGTTTGTTTCTGGTATTTATATTATCATTATCTTGTGATAACTAATGTGTTTATATGTTTATTTTAGAGGAAGCAATGGGTGTAGCTCAACATCATGATGCTGTATCGTAAGTATTATTACTTTTTACCTTCACTTTGAATGAAACCTGATGCTATCACATTTGCCAGAACTTCAGTGTTGGTATTGCTTGTGACAATCACAGGCATGTCAAACTTGATACCTGCATGTATAAACACATCTTGTGTTTAGGGCAAGGCTTTGGGAAAAGTTTGGTAGTGTAGGTTCCACTTGTGAAAAAACTAGAGTCGGCATGATTTGCTAGGTTGGGAAGGGTTTCCCTTGTCACATGGTGAACTGTCTTCTATTAAAAAGGAAGTACAGCATAACAAACAAAATTAGTACAAATGTACATACACTGTACTCTTTGTATATAATACACTAGTGTCCAAAAGCTTCTTTACACATTTTAATTTTTGATGTTTCACAACTAATAAACAGTAAAACATGAATCATCAATTATGTTCTTTATGTATTATTAATATACAATAAAAATATTTCACTAAATGTGTCTGCAATAACTTTTCAATAACAAATAAGATAAAATATGAAAAGAATACATGTGTAAAGAAACTTTTGTACCCCAGAGTATCTGTATGTTTTCTTAAATATACGTCACAGTGACAACAACAACAAATAATGTACAATGTTTATTTAAACAATAAGTATAACAAATACCATATTCTCCACCTGTTATTCCACATACACACTATACTCACATACAAGCTTACATACTACCTATCAAACAGCACACTTAAACAAGCTGAGAACAAAGAGAATATGTCATACATACGTGTGACATCATATGTGTAAGTTGTTAATCAAGTGACTACTATGTTCTTTGCTAAAATACAGTCCTATATTACAGAGGAACTGAGAAGCAACAAGTGGCATATGATTATGCTGAAAGATTAGCTCATGGTAGAGCATCTTGTCAGAGAGTTATGAATGATGCTTTCATGCAATTAATGCCTAAATTACGTGTAGGATTTCCTGGTGTAGTATGGTGTGATTTAATGAATATAAGTGCATGTAATCATACTGAAATAAATAAACAGGTGAGTTTATCTTCTTTTTTTTCTTGAGTTTAACGCTGTAGCAACACGTTGTACAGTTTATATCACAGCAGTTAGTCTACCTACTCACTAATCTCGGAAAGGCTAAATCTCTGGATTTAGCTGTTATCCAACAACTAGTTGCATACTTCAATCCATGACTGACTACTGCCCTACATGATTTAGAAATAGTGGTAGGAGGGAGAATGGCTGTAGAAAATAATTTCATGATGAAGCTCCAAAAAAGTATGCCCCGCCCTGGAATCTAGTTTAATTTTCATTGGCATTATTGCTTCATAATTGACACCTGGAAAAGTTTCAAATCAGAATAGTACTGTATACTTTCTGGCGGCACTTTAGATTGCTTCAGTGTCACTTATGCTCAAATGAACATTAGTTTGATAAAAGTTTTATATGTACATAATGTAAACAGTTATATTTTGATATATTGAGGTATTTTATTTAAAGCAAACGCTTTCCTATTAAAAAAGTTCAACTTGTCACTGTAGCACGCTAAAAAGAAATAGCAAAACATGTAAAACTGGCATGGGAGATTTTATGCACAGCAAGTAGTATTCACTTTTCTGCTTAGCCACAGGTATCATTGAAATCTGACAAGAATTAAGATTTACAGCTCTTTAAAACTCTGAGTAAAAGCTGATTTTTTACTGTTTTCTACTTGAAACCGTAGCGTATGTGATGTCATAGTCGCAAGGTTTGCCATTGTGGTCATGTTTCTCTCTTCATTAATTATGTTCACTAAGTTAAAGGCCTTAGTTTGTTAGTAAATTGTGCAAAATAAAGAAATACTGTATTGTCTTGTTTTGTATTCATCAACTGTTACTGTTAATGATTTTTATTTATTTGAAGATTGTTCATTAGGCACAAGACTCAAAACAATAGACTATATATCAGGAATTCATATATTTGGGTTTTCCCCTTGCAGTACAAACAAACTTTTACCGTCACAATGAAAATATGTGTGCAAAGAACAATAGAATTTAATCTGTATTTCATGCTTTTCAGCAATAATGTGTAACAAACTCTGTTTATACCACCATGGCACAGATGGAAAACCCCACAAATTTGAAAATTTGAATAAGGTGTATTTCCCAATAGAGATGTGACATGTGTTATTGTATATAGTATTACATGTATTGATATGTATTGTAACTTGTATTTTACAGTTTATATTGGTAATATATAATCCACTGGGACATGATGTAACTAGATGGTTGAGATTACCTGTCCTAGCTGATGTCTATACAGTAAATGGTCCACACAATGAACCTATACAAACACAGGTATTTATCCCTCATACTTGTGTTGTACAAAGACTGTAATACATTATAATGAAAAAAACATCTCATTGATGTGAATTTTAAGTTCCATTTATACCACAATTTTTGCAATTCCCTTTTCAAACAACAGAAAAAAATAATCTGCTTGGCCTTTCCCACTCAGGTGAGCAATTTAAGACCATCATAGCTGTCTTAGTTACCTAAGAGTCAGAGAGAAAACTTTTATTTGTTTGTCTATTTTGTTTGCTTTCTTTCTAGTGAAGTTTTTTGTTTAACTTAGGTCAACATCTTTTAAAACATGACATTTAAAGCCTCATTATCAAAAGTAAAACTGTTTTTGGGCTGCAGAGAAAATGGACTTATATCTATTTCAAACACCCCTAATGAACAAAATTTGTTTTATTTAATGCAAATTGCTTAAATATGCATATGTTACTTATTGCATTTCAGAGTGAAAGTAGATTGGAACAGAAATTAGAATTTAGTTGTTAATACTTGAAACCATAGTTTTGATCACAGGATGTCTAAAATGCAATCTTGTTATAGAAACAAAACTCCTCCAAACTACATAATTAAGCTCTAAAACTATTTTGGATCAGGTATATTGAACATTATAGAGTGCTCTTATAAAAGTACCCCACTTTTTAAGATATTAAATTTTAGGAAGCCGAATGGTTTGAACAGTTTATCGTCTCTCTAATACATGTTATATTTCTAAAAATTCATGTTATTAAAACAGTTTTCAAGTCTAATGTTGATGAATATATCTTCATACAGTGGCTTTAAATGAAATATATTACAGATAATACCTATTGATGCTAGAACTAAAAGTATACCAGAAAGGAAAGGTCACATGGCATTAAATACATTAGTATTCCAAGTATCTGTACCACCCCTTGGATTTAGTACTTACTTTATATCAAAGACTCCTAGTAAGTAATCCTTTATAACAAAGATTTCTTGTAATATATTATATTTTATAGATTTATATATCTGGACAATAGCTGTACATAGGTTCATCCAATTGTTACAGTGGATTGCCCTTAGAACAAGAATGTGACCTATTGATTCTGATGCCCCGGGATCAAAGGTCAAGGTCATTGTTTGAGCCCATGTTTATAAAAATTTTATGATTCTTAAAAAAATGTTCATAATTTCGTCCTTCTTGGTAAACTGATTTAAACAATGCTAATTGATATGCTATTTTAACTGCTTTTATTCCTTATGTCTGTTTGTTGGTTTGTTTTGTTGGGTTTAACACCAGAGCAACACATTGTTTAGGTCATATAATGGGGGTCAGTCAAACTACTCACTGTTCCTGGAAAGTTTAAATCTCTGGATTTAGCTGTTAACCAACTATTTAGCACATTCTTTTGTTACTGACTGACAACTGCCCTACATAATTAAGAATCATTGGTAGGAGGCAGAATGACCATAGAAAAAATTTCATGAGCAAGCTTCATGAAAGTATGCCTGCCTGGGAATCAAACCCACTATCCCTCGATCAGTAGACTTGCGTGCTACCAACTGAGCTAGCCGAGCTGCTTGATAGTTTTATCTGAAATTGTCTTTCAGGTTATCTTATAAAGAAAGAAAATACAAAAGAAATTCCAAAGAAAGTTGCAATTAACATTGAAGATAAAATAGTTATGAAAAACAAAGTGAGTTGATACAAAGTTACAGTTTCAAATACATTTGAATTTACATTTATTATGTTTTAACATTTAGTATTATTTTAAATATTTATTATTGTGATGATATAAGGGAAATAACATTTTTTATGCAAACTGTGTAGTGTGTACCCAGATTTATTTACTTTGTAAAAATATTATATGTCATCTTATTTTATTTGATAAATTCTATGTCTGTAAAAGTCAAGATTTTCCTGTCTGGATAGCGACTTATTTTGTTATCATGGTCAAATTTGTGGAAGAAATAGCTTTGACAGATTGTTACCATATATTTGAAAGCAGAGGCCATTTTAGATTTGAAATTGATCTATTTTGTAATGAATATGCTATGATGTGTCTGTTAAAGCTTAAAAAAGATAAAGTTAGAGTGTGGTTTAAAGTATGCTTCCACTTGATATACATGTTTAGCAAACTTTAGGGTTTTGTACAATTACCCCTGATTATTGAAATCACCTTCAAGTAGATGACCCCTCATAGTATCCATTTACACCTGGGTTGAGTGGAACAACTGTGATAAATTTCTTGCTCAAGGAAATAAGCTGTGCCCCTTGTGGGGTTCGAACCCAGGACCTCTCAATCCCTAAGTGGGTGTCCTACCCCTGGACCACTTCTTCTACCATATAGACTGTAAAATATTTTAGAAGATCTAGTTAAGGCAAGTGTAGTATACTTCAAACTATTCTTGATAAGTAGTCACTCCATCAGATACAACATTATTAACATGCTATATTGTTTTGTTTCAGCATACGTCACTGGAGTTTAACAGTGAGACTGGAAGATTAAGTAAACTAAGAAATCTAAATACAGGTATAGATATAGATATACAAGAAGATATTGTGTTTTATTATAGTCATCCTGGTAATTGTTCTACATCAGACCTTCAACCCTCTGGAGCTTATATATTTAGACCTAATAATACAACACCTCAAGTATGGCAGAAATCTTACCCTGCTGATAACATCAAGGTTTGTATGACAGTTTAACATTCCTACATTCTTCAAGTTGATACATCACTATACTACATACATACATGTAGACTTTTAGGATTATGTTTTAGTATTTCTAGGGTACAAAACTGTTATAATTAATAAAATAATTATGCATATTTTTTTAGCTTGCTGCACCAATGATTGTTTGTATGTTTAAAGTAGTCATGCCTGATATGTAGTTTCATTACTATAATTATATACCACGCATTTAGCACAAAATGATTGTAACTCAATCTAAGAAAAGAGTGATTTATGACTGTTTTGCACTAAACCCGCGATTCATGTATCTATAGAAATATGGATTTTCAGTGATTTATATGTCTGGGTTATCCTCCTATCTTCATGTAGGTGTTCTTTAAGTTTGATTTGGTGTAGGTGAGTAAGTAAATAAATAAGTAAGCAAGTTGGTAAGTAGATAGGTACTTTCACTTTAGGTAAGGTAAGGTAAGATAATGTGTTTATTAATTACATTAATTCATTGTTTGTGTCTGAATTTAAGAATTAATACATGAACATATTACAACTGATTAAATTTCTGGTGTTTCTTGAATGGTTAAGTAAAACTGATAGAAAAAGATTTTATTACATTATTCACAAAATCTTGCTTTATTTGTGATTTTAATTTTTATTTTATGTTCAATGGCTGTTTGTATTTTAGGGTCCACTAGTACAAGAAACATATACTGTATTTAGTGATTGGGTAACTCAAGTAACAAGATTATACGAAGATGAAAAATATGCTGAGATAGAATGGACTGTAGGACCAATACCTATAGAGTATGTATCAGTATAGATTTCATTACTTAGATCTGCAAATCACTGTCTTGTCTAACTTTACTATCATAAAACAAAGTGTCATGTATAGACATGCCTTTATACTTACAATTCTAGGCTCACAATTTGAAAACAAAGATAAAACAAATGTATCAGACATATTGTAAACTGATAAAAATCCATGGTCTGAACTAAGATTCAAACCCACAATTTCTCAAGTTGAATGTGGACACTCTACCATGTAGCCACAAAAGCTAGCTTGATTGCAAGGAAGTATAAGAACCATGTTTTACTTCTGTTACATGCATCGCCTCCTTAATAGAATTCTTAGAGTTTGAATGTCTGTTGAACAATCTAAGGGTGCAATCACACAATTTCCTAGTGGGTTATTTACATTTTGTGCCAATATTTTTTTGTAACTTTTTATTCAAGATAAAGTTTGTACAACATGATCAATATAGTATGTTTTCATTGTTTACAGAGTGTTTAAATAACATTCATGTGAAATTTTCCATATATATTTTTGTGCCAAATTTAATGGAAATAAAGATTTTTTTGTGTTCTCCCTGGTATGGGAAGTTTTGTTGTAGTTTAAGCTAAGACTATCTCATAATTTATAATTTTAGTGATAAGTATGGTAAAGAGGTTGTAGCAAGATTCAATACAACATTAGCATCTAATAAAATATTTTATACTGATGCCAATGGTCGAGAAGTTCTTATGAGAGAGTAAGTTGGTTTTATATTTTCATGTGATTGTTGAGATGGTACCTGTTTACAAAAGCCACCGGGCTAGATCAGTTGGTAGCACGCAAGTCTACTGATCGAGGGGTCGTGGGTTCGATTCCCAGGCGGGGCATACTTTCGTGGAGCTTGGTTATGAAATTATTTCTACGGCCATTCTCCCTCCTACCAATGATTTTTATTATGTAGGGCAGTTGTCAGTCACTGACAAAAGTATGTGCTTAGTAGTTGGTCAACAGCTAAATCCAGAGATATAACCTTTCTAGAAACAGTGAGTAGATTGACTGACTGCCGTTGTATGACCTATACAATGTGTTGCTATGGTGTTAAACCCAACAAAAACAAACAAAATCTGTTTACAAGATTTTAATGGCCATACCTTAGAGTGTTATCATTTTACAACAGTTCTTACTGCAGAATGCATGTTTTGATGTATGTTTATCATACAATTATATTAAAAACATCTAAAATGCCTTTTAACAATGACTGATTTAATTGCATTCTATTTTGAAACATGTAACTTCAGTGTGCTTCTGAGGAAGCTGAGGAACTTCACCTTATGTGCTGCTTAGCTTATTAAGAGAGATATGTAAAACAAGCATACATTATAAAATAATTCATCACTTGGTCAAATTACGTTTTTTAACAACAGTATAAGATAGTTAGCAGAATGTTATAGAACTGTTTAATCTTGAAGTCAATCAATCTTATCTTAAAGTTATTATCCAAATGATAGAAGACTGTACCCATTGTAGAAAATGTCCCGTACCATGTATATTATGTATAGTGCGACAATATTAACCTGAGCTTGAACTACCTAATTATCCCTCGCCGATGAAATCGGGAGGGGGATATAGTTTTGGCGTTGTCCGTCCGTCCGTCCTTCCGTCCGTCAGTCCGCTCTTACATTTGTTATTTGTGAGCTAATTTTTTGGTATATCCATGTTTATGTGGAAAAATGTTTTAGGAGCTTAGCTCATAATATGATGAAAAAAGTCTCTAAAATTAATATTTATGAGGTTTACTATCAAAATAACAGTCAATGTAATATAGCTCCTTATACATGAACAGCTCTTTTGTCCATTTCTATGGACTCATTGTCTTGAGTTACTTCCCCTTCACCAAGTGTAAAACCTACAAGCATCCAGACAACATAGACACTCACCTGCTAAGTAAGCGTTTGTCTGATACAGACTAGTCATGTGATCAGGAGCGGCCATTTTGGAATTTTGAGAGGTAAGTCCAAATTATTTAAACACTATTTTTGCCTTGCAATTGTTTTTATAAAATATTAAATCCAAGTTCTAAATAAGCTTTATTTAATCAATTTAAAAATGGAAGGTACTTTATGAATAAAACAGCAAAGAAACATGTTTAAGAATATTCTGTATCAGTAAGGTATCAGGAGATCAAGACTAGTCATGTGACAAGTACTTGATAAAGCAACATGGAGGCTATGATAGCCATAATTTTCTGTCTGTCATTTCTTCTGCTACTACTGCTATTAGTTTTACTTGCATTCATATATTTACTGATTCTGAGGCATGTAAGGATGTGCAAAAGTTGTACGGATATGGATCGATTTCTGGTGACCTTGGGTTTGTTTCACTTTATTCTTTTAACTGACCCATTTTTGGGTCAGTTTGTATTGAACAGGGATTCAAGCATTTTAAAATCAACCTTTTGATGGTTAAAGATCAAACTTTATAGCAGATATTTATGGACAGTAAGCAGTTGTTAAATTAAAAAAGTAACACATTTTGTATTTATATTTAGGATTTAGGAAGTAGCTCTTAACCTAAAAATTTATTTCCATAGATTAATATTATGAGGTTTATTAAAATGATAACATTTATGTAAATTACAAATATATATTTCACAAACATCTTTTATACCTGTCATATAAGAATCTTAAATCTGCAGCTTCTTGAACTCATTGAATTTTATAATGACATTTTTTCCTGACAAACTGAGGTGATGTTTCAATTACTCTAAAATGAGGGACTTGACACAACATAAAGGATGGACATAGATCCTCACAATATTTGGACATGAAAAGAACTCAATATAAATACATTGTCTGCATTTAATTATTTAGTAGCCCATTCCACATGGACTTGACACCACATAATAATTGACTGAATACATATACTGAATATGCATTAATTAGACTGAAATAGAACTTAATTTAGTTTCACTTTAGCATGCACTTATTAAGAAACCCATAATTCATGGACTTTACACCACACAAATAATGGACTTAGAGCCTCAAAATATTGGGACATGAAAAGAATCTTATTAAGATACATTAAAATATTAAGTAGCCCAAAGTACTTGGACTTAACACCACCTAAATGATTGACTAAGGGCAAAATGATATTTGGACATGAAGAGAAGTTAATTTATATTCATTGCAATCATTAAAATAATTATATAGAAACAGATAATACTTGAACAGAACACCACAAAAATGATGGACACTGACCTTTTCAATATGTAGCCATAAAAAGAACTTAACTAAAAACATAGTAAGCTCTGACATTTCAAGTTGCTCATAACACTTGGACTTGACACCATATAAATTATGGACAAAAGGCCTCGCAATATTTAGACATTTAAAGAATTTTACTTAAATACATTGTTAGCATTCAATTATTTAGTAGCCCATTACACATGGACTTGTCACCACATAAATTATGGACAAAAAGCCTCACAATATTTAGACATTTAAAGAAATTAATTTTGGTACATTGTTAGCATTCAATTATTAAGTAGCCCATAACACATGGACTTGTCACCACATAAATTATGGACAAAAAGCCTCACAATATTTAGACATTTAAAGAAACTAATTTTTGGTACATTGTTAGCATTCAATTATTAAGTAGCCCATAACACATGGACTTGTCACCACATGAATTATGGACAAAAAGCCTCACAATATTTAGACATTTAAAGAAATTAATTTAGGTACATTATTGCATTCAATAATTCAGTAGCCCATAACACATGGACTTGTCACCACATAAATTATAAACAAAAAGCCTCACAATATTTAGACATTTAAAGAAATTAATTTTGGTACATTGTTAGCATTCAATTAGTAAGTAGCCCATTACACATGGACTTGACGACACATAAATTATGAACAAAAAGCCTCACAATATTTAGACATTTAAAGAAATTAATTTTGGTACATTGTTAGCATTCAATTATTAAGTAGCCCATAACACATGGACTTGTCACCACATAAATTATGGACAAAAAGCCTCACAATATTTAGACATTTAAAGAAACTAATTTTTGGTACATTGTTAGCATTCAATTATTAAGTAGCCCATAACACATGGACTTGTCACCACATGAATTATGGACAAAAAGCCTCACAATATTTAGACATTTAAAGAAATTAATTTAGGTACATTATTGCATTCAATAATTCAGTAGCCCATAACACATGGACTTGTCACCACATAAATTATAAACAAAAAGCCTCACAATATTTAGACATTTAAAGAAATTAATTTTGGTACATTGTTAGCATTCAATTAGTAAGTAGCCCATTACACATGGACTTGACGACACATAAATATGAACAAAAAGCCTCACAATATTTAGACATTTAAAGAAATTAATTTTGGTACATTGTTAGCATTCAATTATTAAGTAGCTCATAACACATGGACTTGTCACCACATAAGTTATGGACAAAAAGCCTCACAATATTTAGACATTTAAAGAAATTAATTTTGGTACATTGTTAGCATTCAATTAGTAAGTAGCCCATTACACATGGACTTGACGACACATAAATATGAACAAAAAGCCTCACAATATTTAGACATTTAAAGAAATTAATTTTGGTACATTGTTAGCATTCAATTATTAAGTAGCTCATAACACATGGACTTGTCACCACATAAGTTATGGACAAAAAGCCTCACAATATTTAGACATTTAAAGAAATTAATTTAGGTACATTGTTAGCATTCAATTATTTAGTAGCCCATAACACATGGACTTGTCACCACATAAATTATGGACAAAAAGCCTCACAATATTTAGACATTTAAAGAAATTAATTTAGGTACATTGTTAGCATTCAATTAGTAAGTAGCCCATAACACATGGACTTGTCACCACATAAATTATGGACAAAAAGCCTCACAATATTTAGACATTTAAAGAAATTAATTTTGGTACATTGTTAGCATTCAATTAGTAGGTAGCCCATTACACATGGACTTGACGCCATATAAATGATGGACTAAGAACCTTGCAATATTTGGACATGAAAAGAACTTAACTTTGAAACATTGTAAGGATTCAATTTTGTAGCAGCCCGTTACACAAGGACTTGTCACCACATAAATTATGAACAAAAAGCCTCACAGTATTTAGACATGAAAAGAACTTGACTGAAAACATAGTAAGCATTGCTTTAGCAATTAACCCATAACACTTGGACTTTACAAAACATTAATGATGGACAATTGCATTAGTTTTCTAATGCTCCTAGTAAACTGGTCTTTATGCTTAGATTAAGTTTCATGCCTGTGCAATTCCCTATCTTATTGATGTATTATAACATTACAGAGAAATTTCAAGGTCACTCCATTTGTGCTTGGGAGTACTTACAGTGTATCATATGCTTATAATTTAAATATGTGATGTTTTTTCCCTTCAGGTATGGATTTTGAAACCCTATTAGCAGATGATGGCAAAGATACATTGACTTAAGAAATAGCTCAAACAAGGTAGGTTGAAAATAAGGACATGGTTATAAAGCAGTGTAATTCATTTATCTCAAATCATTTATCTCAAATCTGCATTCTTCAGCCTAAAAATAGCCTTCTTTTGTATTATTAAAGACAACAAAATATAAAATTTAGTTGAACTTGTCAAAAGAAATGTTCTGAGTATTTTAGTTGAGACATATTTCTGGTTTTCTGAAAATCTGTCAAAACTGTCTGGTATTCTGAGTACATATGAGTAGGAAAATGAGGGATCAGGTAATGAGGAAATTCAGTTTGAGAGGTGTTTCTGTATGTAAAGACTGAATTAAGTTTCCCATGGCCCTTTACTAAATACCTTACATGTTACCTTTCGTATGTTTCATAGAATTTTAACATGAATTTTATGACTCATTTTTTGTAGGTAACAGAGTTTGTTGATGTGAAGAGCAGACAGAAGAGTTACACAAGTACTTTTAAAACATTTTAATGGTGAAGAGAAAGAAGACATGTCTGTTTCAAAAGGATTGTTTAGATGATATATTACTTAATATTTTAAATTAACATCGATTATGTGTGAATTTATGACATTGCTACTGACTTACAAGCTACTATTTTGAAATTGTCTTCACATTCATCCCAGTGAAGTTAAATGATACCATAATATATTGTTTGGTCCTTCTTGGACCTTGTGTAATGCAGTTGCTCTTTTAAGAAAATAAATGTTGAATTGATTTTGGATATTCTTGTACATTCTGGCCAATGTTTTTTATCCAGGTTTTATTAGATTGATGCATGTTGATGGGTTGGCACCTAAACAATTTATTCGCAACTCCTGCATTGTGTCAAGCCCTCATTAGAAAATCAATAGGTTTTCAAGGTGTGCATTATTTATTTGCCTAGTATTTGTGTATATTGACAAATCAAAACTGGGTCTCAGACTGATCATGAAAATCTATAGCTTTGGGTCCTGGACTAGGAATCATTATTGTGGTTACCGCCTCTTTCTGGAGATTAGCGAACAAAACACAGCAATCATGGTATGTCATAAGACAATGAAATGCACTTCAATACTTGAATCTTTTATACGTCGCCAATCTTAAGACTCATTGTGAGCTATTTTATGACCTAGATGAATGTCTGGGGTTCACCCAGACTTGGCTTGTGAACAAAACGACATGGGTCACATTTTTGCATCCGTCTACAGTATTGATAACAAAAGAAACGAAGACAGAAATAATTAATATTCTTAATAAATAAAACAACAAACATGTCAAATTAAAATATTCTGTATGTAATATTTAATTCAAATTACTACGTTTCAAATAATTTCTTTTGAATATTTAAACTGATTAGCAGAAACCAAAATCAGGTGTTGATGCTTTAAAAGGAAAAAAAGACACTTAGAAATTATTATTTATAGCACTTAAACTTGAACACATAAGCTCTTTAATCATCAACTTTTGAAGCTGGTAAATAATGAACTGTGAAAGCACATTAACATTAAATGTTGGAACACGTTTTAGTTACTCATAAAAATGAACACATTATAAAGCTCATAAAAAACTTAGCTCATTATCTTCAAATGTTGGTCCGTGCGTCCGTCCATCCGTCCGTCCGAATTTCGTTTCCGGAGTAGTTCTCTGCAACTACTGGCTGGAATTCAACGAAACTTTATGGGAGTCATCAATATCAAGAGGAGATGCGCATGTGGTCAGCTTTTTTTGGATCAGACCCTTTAACTCAGAGTTATGGCCCTTGATTAGTTATGTAGTATGCATATAGAGTAAAAGTCGTTTCCGGAGTAGTTCTCTGCAACTACCGGCTGGAATTCAACGAAACTTTATGGGAATCATCAATATCAAGAGGAGATGCGCATGTGGTCAGCTTTTTTCGGATCAGACCCTTTAACTTAGAGTTATGGCCCTTGATTAGTTATGTAGTATGCATATAGAGTAAAAGTAGTTTCCGGAGTAGTTCTCTGCAACTACTGGCTGGAATTCAACGAAACTTTATGGGAATCATCAATATCAAGAGGAGATGCGCATGTGGTCAGCTTTTTTTGGATCAGACCCTTTAACTCAGAGTTATGGCCCTTGATTAGTTATGTAGAATGCATATAGAGTAAGTCGTTTCCTCTCTACTTCTCTGCAACTAATGGCTGGAATTCAACAAAACTTTATGGGAATCATCAATATCAAGAGGAGTAGCGCATATCGTCAGCTTGTTTCGGGTCAGACCCTTTAACTCAAAGTTATGGCCCTTGATTAGTTATGTAGTATGCATATAGAGTAAAAGTCGTTTCCGCTCTATTTCTCTGCAACTAATGGCTGGAATTCAACGAAACTTTATGGGAATTTTCAATACCAAGAGGAGATGCGCATCTCGTCAGCTTGTTCGGGTCAGACCCTTTAACTCAGAGTTATGGCCCTTAATTAGTTATGTAGTATGCATATAGAGTAAAAGTCGTTTCCGCGCTACTTCTCTGCAACTACTGGCTGGAATTCAACGAAACTTTATGGGAATCATCAATATCAAGAGGAGATGTGCATATCGTCAGCTTGTTCCGGTCAGACCCTTTAACTCAGAGTTATGGCCCTTGATTAGTTATGCAGTATGCATATGGAGTAAAAGTCGTTTCCGCACTACTTGTCTGCAACTTCTGGCTGGAATTCAACGAAACTTTATGGGAACCTTCAATACCAAGAGGAGATGCGCATATCGTCAGCTTGTTCGGGTCAGACCTTTTAACTCAGAGTTATGGCCCTTAATTAGTTATGTAGTATGCATATAGAGTAAAAGTCGTTTCCGCGCTACTTCTCTGCAACTAATGGCTGGAATTCAACGAAACTTTATGGGAACCTTCAAAACCAAAAGGAGATGCACATATCGTCAGCTTGTTCCGTCAGACACTTTAACCTCAGAGTTATGGTCCTTGATTAGTTATGCAGTATGCATATAGAGTAAAAATCGTTTCCACGCTACTTCTCTGCAACTACTGGCTGAAATTCAACGAAACTTTATGGGAATCTTCAATACCAAGAGGAGATAGGCATTTCGTTGCCTTGTTCAGGTCAGACTCTTAAACTCGGAGTTATGGCCCTTGATTAGTTATGCAGTATGCATATAGAGTAAAAATCGTTTCCACGCTACTTCTCTGCAACTACTGGCTGAAATTCAACAAAACTTTATGGGAATCTTCAATACCAAGAGGAGATAGGCATTTCGTTGCCTTGTTCAGGTCAGACTCTTTAACTCAGAGTTATGGCCCTTGATTAGTTATGCAGTATGCATAATAGAGGGAAAAAAATTCTGCGCTATTTCTCTGCAACTAATGGCTGGAATTCAACGAATCTTTATGGGAATCATCAATATCTAGAGGAGACGCGCATATCGTCGCCTTGTTCTGGTCAGACCTTTCAGCTCAGAGTTATTGCCCTTGATTAATTGTGCAGTGTTCATATAGAGAAATATTGCTATTTCTTTGCAACAGCTGGATTGATTTCAACAAGATTTTATGGAAACCATCAATACAGAAAAGAAATTTGCATCTCATTGGCATGTCCTGATAATTTTTATTAACATGGAGTTATGTATGTTCCCTATTATGGTTTTATGGATTTTTATATTTATTAATAAAGCCTTATGTCTCCAGTTGTTGTGTTAGTAAAAACAAGTACTCGGCGGGGGATATTAATTCAACGAATTTGCTTGTTATAATAATAACACACTTTACTTACATTAAAACCTGAGTCTCTGTATGTGTATACCGTAATACACATGTTTATAACAATCTATGTTACTATAAATCAATTTTTTAAACATGGTATGTTATTGTACTTTAAATTTTGAAAGCATTTGTTTATGAAGAAAAGTGCAAGTCTGCAATGTTGTGGCACTGTTTTAAAGTATTTTTTCTGATAAAAACAAAAATTATTGTTTAGTACATGTATTTTGCCGAAAGCTTCCAATAAAGCGCAATTTACAAATGAGGACAAAAATAGACAGTGAATACAGAGTTTAATATATTCTTGCATAAAGGTCAAGCTCAGGATAATATTGTTGGACTACATTTATATAAGGTATCACATACAAGACTGGATATATATAGGGACCTGCTATTTGATGATCACTAAAATATGGTGCCAGTGGTGTACAGTGACAGACCTAGTCAATTCTGAATTATAGTTCAATTAATTTATGATGCCTAGTACCATGGTAATAGTATATGTTGTTATTTTCAGGAGAAACTATAGACCAACATGGAAACTAAATCAAACAGAACCAGTGGCGGGAAATTATTATCCTGTTAACAGTAGAATATATATACAGGTACTTTGAAACTTTTTGTGTTATGAGTTATGAGATAACTTTTCATTTTGACAGGTTTATATTAAAGAACTTGGTGTTCTGGTTATATACTCAGCAAAAATAAAAACTTGACATTGTGTGAACCTGAATTTCGTTGCTAAATCATTATGTGTAATAAACAAAACTATCTAATCTTATTGGCATTTTGATGTACTACACAAATCCGAAAATTTCGTGCAGTTATATGCTCCAGGAGCCACTTAATCCGCCATTTCCGGTTTCTTACACCGACCACGCCACAGACAATCTCAAGTCATGTGGAGTAAAACTTTTCTCACAGAAACGTTTGCTTGTTTTTAAAACCAAGAAAAAGCACTTTTGTTTAGTCTTACGACTTTCAGAAGCAATGCCACGGCTCTCTGAAAATCAAAGAAATCAGGCTATTGGGATGCTCCAAGCGGGTGCCAGGATTATGGACGTTGCGCAGCACTTTGGTTGCTCTCGGCAAACCATTCATAACCTTAGCATCCGGTTCGGTAATACTGGGTCCGTACATGACCGCCCGAGACCAGGTGCACCACGTCTGATGTCACGTAGGGACGACCACGTCATCGGCTTAAATCATCTACGTAATAGGTTTTTGTCAGCTACAGCTACTGCTCGTCAATTTGGTGTGAGTGCCCAAACCATACGGAACCGCCTAAGGCAATCTCATGTTCCAATTCGTGCCCGCAGACCTTATACTGGGCAGATAATGAGACCCCGCCATAGGGTCGCCAGGTTGACATGGGCACAATGTCACGAACGCTGGACACGTAACCAGTGGGGAAGAGTTATTTTCAGTGACGAATCTCGCTTCAGAATTAGCCATGCCGACGGAAGGGTGCGAATTTATCGTCGCAGAAATGAAAGATTCGCACAATGTTGCATCAGGGAAAGGGACAGGTTTGGTGGGGGAAGTGTGTTGGTATGGGGTGGAATTATGGGGGATCAAAGGACACGACTTGTGGTAGTCCCCGGTAATCTGAATGCACAAGGTTACGTGAATATTCTCACGAATACTCTAGTACCTTTCATGCAGGCTCATGGTCCTGGACTAACCTTCCAGCATGACAATGCAAGGCCACATACTGCCCGCTTGACAACCAATTTTCTGGCGCGTAACGTCAACGTCTTGCCATGGCCCGCTCTTTTCCCAGATATGAATCCCATTGAACATATCTGGGATGAACTTGGACGAAGAGTAAGGGCTAACCACCATATAAACAGCGTGAACGACCTCACTAATGCACTGCAGGTGGAATGGCAGGCGTTGCCTAACGTCCTAATTAGACGTTATGTACGCTCCATGAGGCGGAGAGTTAGAGCGTGTATTGCCAGATATGGGGGGCACACACGTTACTGAGGTGTTCTAAACAACATTAAGGACTCAAATAAAAATAATCAACGCATCCAAACTTTTGTTCACCATCACCTTTAATTCCTGTATTTTTCATTCTGACCCCTGGGTTAAACTCTTACGTCGTATTCATGGTTCGTACAAGTTATATCAACAAAAATGTAACTAAAGTGATGCAATGTCTTCAAGGAATAAAATGCATTAATTTTTTTTTAGATATTCCGACGGAAACTCAAATTATGCCCACTTAAACACCATGTAAAGTTTTTTATTTTGCTGAGTATATAATGTGCTAGTTTGTGATCTTTGCTTCTTTTTTATAACATATAATAATTCTAAGTTGTAACTCTAATACCATACTAAATGCTTATTATAGCAACTATCAGTTATTAGGGCTAGAATTACAGAAAGTTTTATTGTTCATATTAAGTTATCTATCAGTTGTCCCTCTACATACATGTACTGGTACTGGTGGGGTAAAGTTTCATGCTAAAGAAAACATTTAGTACAGTTTTGAATGTAGTTTAAGCCAACTTAAGCTGGCTGCATAATGATTTGCTAGCTCATCACCACTAGCTATGAACATATATGCAGCATGGAGCATTCCATCACACAAATAACCAGTAATTAAAATATTATTTGTACATGTATTATAATTTATTTCTATAGGATAAAGAAAAGAATATACAATTTACAGTAATGACAGACAGATCAGAAGGAGGGGCTAGTATATATGATGGTCAAATCGAACTTATGGTATGTTATTGCTCAATCTGATTAAAACCCGATCGAAGATTTTCGGCTCGCTTACTCGCTAATTAAGATGTGGCAGTTTTCTAACGAGGGTTATCTTCAGTTGACCCTTTTCTCATTATAATATTCATGACGAAATTGTTGTGAAGTAACTTGTTTACATCGTCTACGTCAAGCAATTTGAAATGAGCAATCCAATCTCAGACTGTGAATAAAGCGGCTGTCAAATTAGCTCGCAAACCTTGCTCTAAAAATAGAAATTACAAAATCAAAATGTTATTTATAGCGTTTTGTCTAGATGAAAGCTACCTATTGATTGGTCTACATAAAGGTCATCTCGACGTGACCCTCCATGGGAATCTTAGAGATCCTGTAAGACAAGGCTCTACAGGATATCTGTTTATGGAGATTGGTTATAGCTAGTTCAAGTATTTCATTTCTTTATAAATAGTTAGTTAAAGCCTTCTTTGATTTTAATAGAACTTTGAATATTTTTTATAGATATATTGTTGAGTTCTTAATAAAGGCATTTATGATACTGGACAAGTATATATTAAAACTAACTCATTTTATGTAGTAATGTATGCTTTGTCTAAAAGGTGGACTATAGACCTGACCGGAATTCAAATATTTGGGTTTTCTACAGTGGTGCTATGAAACTTTTATAATCACAAGGAAAATATGTGTATGAAGAACAAAATAATTCAATCTGTATTTCGTGCTTTTCAGCAATAATGTGTTACAAACTTTGTAAGTACAGCCTGAGCATTGACTGAAAAACCCACAAATATGAGTTCCGAATTAGGTCTATAGATGTATTATACTAAGTTAAAACAATGTATTGTATATATTACGTTGACAGTTACATCGTAGAACATTACATGATGATTGTCTGGGTGTAGGTGAACCATTAAATGAAACAGGTTCTGATGGTAAAGGACTTATTGTTAGAGGTATGATATTATAGTATTTTCAGCTTGCATGAAGTGCTTAAATACTTACTACAGACTTTGTTCTTTTATTTATCTAGCTATAATGATATAAAGTTTATTAAAAGAGTTTCTCTTTTTTGTGTTATCAAGGTTATTGACATACTGACATAGATTTTTGCTTTTCATAATTGATCATATTTATTGTTTTAATCATGTTTGATGTAATGTTTTATGTACATGCATGCATATTGTACATTTGTTAACCAAATACTTGGTTTAATGCCATGTCAACATAACTTTTTAGGTTATTTTACAGCGTCCAGTGCACCTAATCTAGCTTTCCTGGTACTTTGTCTATAACCAGTACTCACCTACCCTTTCATGAGAATGGAAACTTCTCCATATATCTTATTAATGGAGGAAAATTGACATATTTGTCAAATTTTCATGGAAGGGGATAACCTCCTGGAATGGGATTCAAACCTATACCCCCTTTTTGACACTAGATTAGACTAGAGCACTACCAACTGTGCTACCAACCTGGGTTTCAGACTTTGTTTATTGTGCTCTATGTGTCATGTGTCAACATTTTGACTAAAACAACATCTACTCCTATACCCTTAGGACAGCATTGCTAAAACTTGGCAGAAATGTGTCCGACTCGAAGCTTTTCCACTGTTGTTTAAGAAATTCCATTTATGCATAACTTTAGTCAGCAAGGCAACCAAAAGACAAAGAATATTTTTTTTAAAAACTGATTGGTCAAGGGCTGCTTTAGATAGGTTAAAAGCATAACCTTTTGTACAAAGATTGATTAATTTATGCATTAAAATTTTGGGTCAAAATTGCCCCTGCCACATGGATCACAAGTTCTACATATAGTGATTAAGAGGTATTGAAAGAAATATTTATTCACTTAAACCGTTATGCCTAGATCTAATATATTAGTGTAAAGCATTATCTAAAGGTTTTATAAAACAAGAATATTTAAAATTGGCCCCTCCCCTATGGGTACACATTTTAAAGGGAGTATAATATAAATGTAAAATAAATCCTTTAAAACTTTAAATTCTAGAGCTTCCATATTTATTATTGTCCATCTTTGATGCATATTAATGTACATTATTGATGTATATCTATTACTGTCTAATATTGTTTTATATTTGTAGGTAAAATGTATATATTTATGGATACAATAGATAATTCAGCTAAGATGCATAGAGATTTTGGATTGAAAACCTACATGGCTCCAATACCAAGCTTTGTTAATTCAGAGTATAAATATTCTGAATATTCTCAGAATTATCATACTATTGTAAGTATTGGTTTACTAAATTAAAGCCACTAGATGACGATATATACTCAATAATGGTAGACTTGAAACTGTTTTACAGCAATGAAGTTTTCTAAACATAACATGCATTAGAGACACAATAAAACAGTTTAAACCATTCTGCTTTCTAAATTTAAGTTTGGCAAAGTTGCCATTTCTTAAAAGAGTGGGGTACTTTTATGAGAGCACACTATATTTATTTATATGCTAATGTTCAACATTCCTGATCCAAACTAGTTTAGAGCTTAATTATGTAACCCAGAGTATTTTTTTCTATAATATGATTTTATCTTAAACATCTTCTGATCAAAACTATTGTTTCATGCTTTGACAACCAAATTCTACTTCCAGTTTTAATCAACTTTCACTTGGAAATGCAATAGATAAAATAAACATGTTTAAGCAAAACAGTATAACCTCTGCTAACGGCACCTCTAACGAGCAGTAACCTCCGAAGAGCGGCATATTAGAATTCCTCTCGTCAATTTTGCACTATGATTTACCTCTAAGGAAAGACAACCTCCGCAGAGCGGTAAACGGCCGTTGAGATAAATTCCATTTGTTCATTATTTACCTCCGTACAGCGACACTCAGTCTGGCAAGGTTTATATCAATAATCGATAATTATCTATGACCGGAAGATTTAAAAAATAAGCGATACCCTTAATCGTATAATACTACCCTAAGATGTCATGTTGTTAAATAATTTGACTAGCTGGGGTTAATATACAAGTGACATATGGTTTCCATGACACCCACGAACGGATCTAAGATGATGAGAGCGCTTTGTATGGTAGGCTGACGTCATCGAATATCAGTTGTACACACCCAGCTAGTTGACAATAGTAAATGAAAACTTATTTGTTATTGTACTAATTATTAAAAGCTTCGATGGAATAAATTCTGTTCAAGTTAATTTAAGGTTTAAAAGCCGAATCAGACATTTACTCCCAGAAAGACGATGATAATTCATGCTAAATATTATTCGCCATTAGCAGGCATAGAAAACAAATTTGACGGTACCAGAAACGATTTCCCTAGTGTATTGTTTCTTGTGCGTAAAACTAACCATCATGCTAGGAATTTGTAATGGTTATAATGATTTATTTTAAAAACTTTGTAATCATATTAAAACTTGTTTACTTTTGTCAATCAGCGCCCGCTAATAACTGTATTTACATTAGGGAATGGATAACGGACAGTTTTCTGTACCGAAAACGGCCGTTTTTTGTGATTGGTAGAAAAAGTCTACCTCTGCAGAGCAACACCTCTGCAGAGTGACAGTTTTTTCGCACTCCGCCGAAAGTCACTCTACAGAGGTAACACTGTACTTGCATTCATTTAAAAAATCTTGTTCGTTAAAGGTGTTTGAAATAGACAAATGTCTATTTTTTGCAGTCAAAAAACAGTGTTACTTTTGATAATGGGGTTTTAATATATTTAGATACATTTGATTTGGTGTATATTGTGCAAATCAACCTGACAAGGATTGATACATAACATGTTCCAGTAACTAATCTGTTGCTTACTAGTACTGATTTAATAACTTCAAATACTAAGTTTGACCAGTGTACATGATATTAGCATAAAGTGTCAGTCATCAACAATTTCTTTAAAAACCTTGTGGTCAAATACCATAAAGCCTAAAGATGCCAAATTTATCATAAAGCATCACTAGAAGGTCCTTTACCAAGTTTTGTTCAAATACCGGTATCCAATATTGAATTTTACCTGGCCCTAGGGATCAACAAATTTATGATAAAAAATCTTTTTTTAAATTTTATTGAATAAAGCTTTAATGTTTGGCATTTTAGTATCACTTCATGGTCCTTCACAAAGATTGTTCAATTATGACTCTGCAGTTAAAATTGGTCCGCCCCAGGGGTCACAAATTTTACATAGGTTTACATATTAAAAGTTGCTCACAAGACAGCAGTAACTCACTCTTTAATGCAATGCACTTACTACAGTCTTGTAGGCAACCCTTAATATAGAGTTTATTTACTTTTATTTCAAGAATATAAAGGTTTGATCTTAATAGTAATAATGTAAGAAAAATAATGTACAGTTGGTTCATATTTTGACAATTTATTTTCTATAATGGTAAGAATTATGAAAGAATGGCTGTAAAGTGTATAATGTTAAACATGTTTCTTTTCAATTTTAGTGGTCAGGACTTACTGCACCATTGCCTCCAAATGTACATTTACTGACTCTAGAACAATGGAAAGGGCCAGCAGTGACCCCATCATCAACACAACCATATCTTATAAGACTTGAACATATTTATGAAAAAGACGAGGATGCTGAATTATCTAAACCAGTAACAATATCATTACAAGTATGTATTCTCATTGATTCTTGTTAACTTTCATAGTTGTTTTAGTTTTTTACTGGGTTTAAACGCCGTTTCAACACAATTTAGGTTATGTTACGTTAGACACCTAATCTAGCTTTCCTATAGACCCTTGTCTATAACCAGTACCCACCCTTTCACAAGGCTCGAAACTTCTCCATATACATGTACCCTATAAATAGAGGAAAATTGACATTGTCAAATTTTCATGGAAGGGAATAACTCCCTGGATGGGATTCCAACTTGAAATCCTTTGGCACTTATGCAAATTAGATATCAGCAAAATGACATTCATTTTTAATGCAAGTCAGTATAAAAGATTTCAATCCTTAAATTATTGTATTTATTGAATGTATGTATAATATTTGCAGGATATGTTTGTAAGATTTGAGATAGAATCAATAGAAGAGTTAACACTAGGGGCTAACTTACCTCTCACAGATTTACATAGATTGAAATGGCAGACAATGGATACAGAATATGTCTCTGATACTGGTAAAATAAAATATTCCTTTATTTTAACATAATTCAACCCACAAATACATTCTACTGTTAGTAGATAATAGACTGAATTGGAACTCCATTTTTGGGGGGATTTCCGTCCATGTGCAAGAGGTACAAACAAAGTTTGTTACACATTATTGCTGAAAAGCACAAAATACAGATTAAATTCTATTGTTCTTTGTGTACTTATATTTTCATTGTGACAATGAAAGTTTGTTTGTACCTACAGGGATTAACCCAAGTATTTGAATTCTGTATATAGTCTATTGCCACCAGGCCCTCTTCTGTTGTGTATTAATGTCATAATAATTATCACTATAATGCTCTTTAAATGTTCTAAATTGTGAAAAGCTCTACAATATTAACCACCAAAGCAGATAGAAATAATGTTAAATATGCAAACAAATCAATATTTTGATCTATGTTTGACCCCATATGTCTACATTTCAACCAATTTGTTCAGATTTGCCCAATTTGTATACCGTACATTTGACCAATATGTCTATCTTTTGACCTTTTAGTGTATGACTATGATAAAACGGAACCCCTTCCGATAATACTGTTGTCACTAATATTTGTTTTAAGGGAATTGTTTTTTTTATGAAGGTGTATTTGTCTTATTGAGAAACATTTTATCTTGTTATAATTTGGTTGTTGTATTCAAAATGTTTGTCTTAAAAATGATTTTATTAATTGTCTATATTCCCTACAAAACCATATTTTAATCCATTACATGTTTGTTACAGAGACAGCATATAAAGTAGAGAAGAGGGATCCTTTACCTGGTACCATTCAGATAGAATTATCACCAATGGAGATTAGAACATTCCAACTTACAATAAAGGGAGGACTGCCTTCTTCTTATATTGATAAATTTACTGTGTTTTCATAAAGAGACATCTATATTTTTATTGTCTGCAATTCCATGAATTAATTGTGATATATTAAATATGTGATAACTATAAAATGCAGTTATTATTAATGATTAAATTACCATCCATTCTGTAATTGTGATAAATTGTTTGTAATCTGGGGACTGTACTTTTTCAATGGGAAAAATATGCTGAGTTAACTTTAAGGTGGCACTTGTTGAAGGTTGTTTATTAATTAGGGTTTCTCTACTTGAATAAATATGTTATCATCCTTGCACCTTCGCATATTCATTATAACGTGATATTCATGTACTCTATTGATATTTCGTCATGTAATTTTACTGTGAGTTTAGTGTACAAGTTGAATAATATATGCGTGCATGCGATACTTATGGTATCTTAGTACATGTTTACCATCTTCTTTGTTTTAAACTGTCATTGTACTGTATATTATATGTTATATGTGTATGGACCGAAGGCCTAGTATCATGAATAAATGTTTTTTTTTATTGTTATTGTTACTTAGTAAAAATATTTGTTCAATGCATTCTCGTATTATAGTGAGATGTTACTCAATTTGTGGCGTAGCGGATGCTACGGATTGTTACGTTGCCACACTGTTGTGTGAATCATGTGTTTGGTACACAAACACCAACATTAATACTTAGGATACAGTTTATAACAACACAAGTTTGTATATGACGTTTAATAATGGTCCGTGATCGTTATTGTTTACAAACATACTTAATAAAGTTCTAAATCTAATATCATAACTTATAAGTCCAGATTCAAAGCAATGTTCCTAACTTATATGTTCGAGCCGCTAACAGTGCTTGAACATCTTAATAATTATTTCTTATAAACTACATGTTTCTAGCCTGCGTTTCAAAAGCTAACTGACAAGCAACGATATCAACTCACAACTTGACCATCTGTCAAATGTATGTATGTACTCTAGATATGTCTATATGATTAATTAGACATGTTTAGGATCGCCCATTATGCGACAATACCTCATTTGCTTTTTGAAATTTTACATAATCATTTTAATGTTTATGCAAAATTAAAGTTTAAGATAGACATTGCATTGAATACTGAACAATCTGTGAAAGACAAATAATGCAATATTCATTATGATAAACAATCAACAGTATCAGTTCTTTCTTCTGAAAAAAATGAAAAATAACATTCAACAAATCTATACATACATGTATATGCAAACAATGTTACACAATTGCATTTTTACTTAAATGTTTATCTCTTACTTAAAAACTTGTAATTGTCACTTCTTAAAAATATTTATATAATGTAAAGAATTGTAATTAAGAAATGTTTGTAGTAATTATCAAAACTGAACAAAGTCACACAGCATCACAAGTTAGACTTCACTTGTTTTGTAGTTAACATCAAAATCTTCTATTATAGTTGTTCATGTTCTTGTAATTGTCAGAATTGTCAGACTTTCTGACTGACAACAAAATATTCTTGTAATGTGATTAGTGTGATAGCTCTGAATTATGTCCTAACAGAATACACTATTTTTTTATTGTTAACATCATTTTCGAACCGGCAATATTGATGTAAATTTGTTTGTACTTGTAAACTGTCAACTTTTATTAATTATGCCCTACAGCTGTCTACCATTTTATGAGCATAGTTCATAATCATTAATGTTTAAAAATATGTAGTCTTAAGTCTGCATGACTTATTAGTTACTAACTGTACCCAAGTTCAAGCACATCTGTGCATTGCGATATTAAACTGTCAATGAGATGTCAAAATAATACAACTTAATAACCTACTCAACATTATTTGTAATACTTATACAAGTGAGTAACTTCCTGATGTTAAGTCTACCTATAATATAGTACGTGTATTTGAATTGCATTTCCTGAACACTTCCTAATTTATATAATTACCCTTTAGGCATAATAAGCTACCTGTATTTACCTGTACTCTATACAATCATGGACATGTATTAATTTACGTAATGTTGTTCCTTGATATTTTGTTTTATCCTTTACCGTCTTAATATACTTGTTTAACAGCTTATGCATTATTTCAATTATTTACCAAGCAACTGAATTCATGTCATAGAGAATAAAAAAGATTCACATTCTAAGTCTTACATTTTCATACAAAAAGCCTCAATTCACTTTTTACTGACACATAAAAACGTCACATTTCTATAAATTGTGACAACATGAGGCTATTCACTACCTTTACTGTATTTCACAGTCTTACAATAATCGCTGCATAGATTATCCCTTCTATGAAGCACTGGTCGGTACACTTTCTTCGACCTTACAATATCTCTCATTAAATCTCTAAAAACTATTTACAATATGACTTCCTTATAAGGGTCTCCTAAATGTGTCATTTCACTGAAAAATTCAGACCTTTGAAAATAAACAAATCTTAAACCCTATTCTACTGCATCACTCCTTGGCAAATTTAAATTACTTTAACAAAAAATCGTCAATTTTTCATTTCATTTTACATTTTTTTAGTTAGCTTTTTCCGCAAGTGAGTATGCCTATTACTACTTAATTTCTACTGACTCTCTTTACTTTTAACTTCCGTTTACTTAAGGCAACTTGATAGCTCGAACTCGTAATTTCTATAATATTTAATTTTTCAATATAATCACAACAATAACTCGAAATTTATCTAGCGCAGAATGCAGTCATATCTAGCTACAAATAATTATTCATTTGCCATGAATTTATTAATCAAAAATGCAAATTAACATTTTAACAGCTTGTGTATACAACTCAACTCGCTCCTCAATCACTGTCAAAACTGGTAAATATAATGGAAAAAAATCAAATATTCTCTCCCTAGACACTTTAAATTTCAAATAAATAGCAGATAACAGTTCTCTGCTCATGGGCTTATCCCGTAATCTACAACAACTTATTGCATTTATACTTATGCAATTTTGGCCTAATCAGACCGATATTCTTAATAATGCGACTTTTATCGCAACATAAATCTCTTAGTCCTTCCACAATGAATTATCAAGTTATACACTTAATCGCAAGACACTTAAATCTCCTTACACAACAAAAGTGTCATTAATCTATATATTACCAGAATTTAACATGAAAAGATTCACGCTCAAAATTTGTACACTACCAACATTTATGTAACATTTTAACTTCGTTTATAATGTATTTCCTATTTTATGCAAAATTTTTAATACGACAATTTAACCTCACAGCGTAAATGATTATTCATTGCGTTTTTAACGTACAGTATGATTAAATGAAAAAATTATGCATTAAATTCATTGACTTCCTAAAATCATTTCAAATTATTTAGATTTTTTTAAGCTATCATTTCTAACCAAGATTACAAAAATTAATTTGTCAGACTTACTTAATATAGCGTTGTCCGGTCTTGTTCCTGTTGTCAAAAAAATTTCAATTCCTTCAGTTTTTGCGTGATTGTAAACAAAATCCATGTTTCTGCGTTGTTTGACCAAAGTTGATGATATATGTATTGTTCCAATCCACATTCTGCGTTGCTTAAACCAAAGTTCTTGACTTCTGTGTTGTAAACCCATATTCTGCGATGTTCCAACCCACAAGTTCATCCTTTGTCACGAGCACCAAATCAATCAAGTGTGGCGTAGCGGATGCTACGGATTGTTACGTTGCCACACTGTTGTGTGAATCATGTGTTTGGTACACAAACACCAACATTAATACTTAGGATACAGTTTATAACAATACAAGTTTGTATATGACATTTAATAATGGTCCGTGATCGTTATTGTTTACAAACATACTTAATAAAGTTCTAAATCTAATATCATAACTTATAAGTCCAGATTCAAAGCAATGTTCCTAACTTATATGTTCGAGCCGCTAACAGCGCTCGAACATCTTAATAATTATTTCTTATAAACTACATGTTTCTAGCCTGCGTTTCAAAAGCTAACTGACAAGCAACGATATCAACTCACAACTTGACCATCTGTCAAATGTATGTATGTACTCTAGATATGTCTATATGATTAATTAGACATGTTTAGGATCGCCCATTATGCGACAAATTGTTCTATATTTAACATTGTACATAATTATTACAAGTGCTTTTTAAATTGTTTACTTTCACCCTTCAATACTCATATAAACATGCATATTTATCTCCTGTCCTACATTATTTAGTATTTATATTGACTTTCTTAGTTCATCTTATGTATGTGCACATTCTTACATAGTAATGATTATGAGATAAATTATTATTTGAATGTTTTATGATAATATTGATACTTTGTTTATGAACTGACCTATGACTACAGATAGATCTATTCAATTACAAGTATGTTGTCATTCATTGTATCAAGATATTGTTTTAAGTATTGTAAAAAAGTAAAAAAAAGTAATGGCATTTTTAGTCCAAGTTCATGCTTACGCATGTTCACTGACTTTACAGCTATTACCCCTGGTCATAGGGCTACTGGTATCTATCAGTCAATCTCCCTTGGAAGTCTTTTACTCTGCTTATATGTGCAGATGACAACTTGGGAAAATGGAATTATACTACCCTTGTTGGTACCCATTTACGCCTGGTTGGAGAGAAGCAATCATTGGTAAATTTCTTGCTCTTGGAAAATTAGCAGTTGCCCTAGTGGGGTTTGAAGCCGGAACGTCTGGATCCCCAAGCATGTATCTTACCACTAGACTACTGTTCCTATTGTACATAAATGATGATCATTTAGTTGGAATCAAAAGGTACTTTTACCATGTCTACTGCACTGTGTCTCTGCGGCTTGTTTTCCCTAGGCATTGTATCACTTTCTTCATATAATACATGATTAATATCATTAAAATATTTTTAATTATTATCATTTTACTGATTGTTTTTTTAATCCTACAGGATAGAGATCATGGCTCTTTGCATCAATATTATTATACATGTACACTAAATAAGCTTAATCAAAATTAAATTATATATATATATATGTGTATTCATTGTTTTTTTTATGTTTACCGTAGTTATAAGTAAAGTAGGCCAATTGAATAGCTTTTATCTAAAATTTGATAACTGTTTATTTTTAAATGCTTTGTAGTTTTGCATTATTTTTTTTTGGTTATTATTAAAATTATAACTGAGACTAAATAAATAGCAAATAAACTATGTTTTGAAAAATAATTACAATAAACATAGTTTTGGAGGCTTTAGGTAGTCAGATGCTGAATTTTATAAATGTATTGCATTCATGAAATTTGTTCTCATTTTATAACAAACCGTACTTGAATATATAAAAAATAATGATTCAGCAAAAAAAAATCATCCAGATTCAAGAATTGTAGTAAATTCCTTTTGTCTCCAAACTTTCGGTGGGTACTGAATGTATGTGAATCTTTGTGAAAATACCTGATATAAGTATTGTACCACTGTTTTATGTCATACTCATTTCAATTATATAAGCTATACCCATGTATAATGATGAGGGATATATCATAAATAAATGAATATTTCATCACATGTTTGTTGTTATACTTATGTATTCAAAAGTGTTTTTTTTTCGCATTGATAGCTTAATCAATGTATCTGTTTGCAAAACTGGACCTATTATTTTCAATTTTTTTAACTGGAATGTGTCTAAAATGCATATTTTAAATGGAACACATGCAGTAATGATATGCTAAAAAATATGGAAAATTGGCTATCTGATAGCATTAATGTTGGAGATTTTTAAGTTATTGTTGTTATGGAAAGGTTATTTTAATCATTTAAATTAGTTCTTTTTTTAAATTTTCGTTGTATTTTGAGTTGAACAATTTCTCAGTGTTAGAAACTATTGATGTGCTACCATATTCTTGAGATTGACTTTGATTAATATTTTAGAAGCTCTAAAGCAGCCCACCTAGCTCAGTTGGTAGCACACAAGTTTTCTGATTGAGGTGTTGCAGGTTTGATTCCGGCATTCTTCCAATGAACTTGGTCATGAAATAATTTCTATGGCCATTCTCCCTCCCACCATTGGTTCTAAATCATGTAGGGCAATTGTTGCCAGTCACTGATGGCAGTATGTACCTAGTAACTGGTTAACAGCTAACTCCAGAGATTTAGCCTAACCTGGAACAATGATTAGGTTGACTGACCACCGTGATATGACCTATATAATGTGTGCTATGGCGTTAAACCCAGCAAAAAAGAAGAAGCTAAAATTACATTTTTGGCTAGAAAGAGAGTAAACAATTCAAATTCAGTGATTCAATGCTACATACTGGCATGTTAACTCACTTGTAATGCCGAGTTGATTTGATTGATCACCAGTCACAAATCATACCTTGTGGTTTTATCAAATCTAACTGCCAAATAAACATAATATACATTATAGATAAATATACATATAACAAACACTTCTATTCATTGTTATTCTAGTATAGAAAATATTAGAACAAAATTAAAAAAGTAAATATTATTGCAAATATAAATAATTGAAATTATTTACAAAGATAAAATTACATAATCAATCACCAAGAGTCACATGCACAGGCGACCGGGACAGTCCTGAATCAAAAGCACTATATATACATGTGCCCTTGCAGGCTGCCTGTGGTAACATGCATACATAACAAGAGTCAAGCTGATCAAAAGTTACAGTCAATGAATGTTTACCTTACATTTAACAAATTCAACATTACCTTGAATGGTACATATATTACAGGCTGTCAACCGATTCCTATATTCCTATATAACTCCTATATTTTGGGTTGGAATCCTATATTTTGAAAAACCTCCTATTTTTCCTATATTCTCCTATATTTTAAAAAATAATCCTATATTATTTTTTAAAAATTGTCGCCAAAAATGAAAAGAGTTATTATTGCTTTGATAGTTGCTCAAAGTTAATAGTTTCGTTCATCTGTACAGTAGACACTTTACTCTTGATGACAATGAAATGGGCATTTAGGATTTGACAATTATTGATAAAAAATGAAGTAACAGTTTAACATCTTTTATCATTATAATCTTTAACATTAACCTATTTGGAGTAGAAAATACGCATCGGAGATTTTATTAAGGACTGTGCTGAAAGTTGTCATTGCTTAACGAAAGGTAGTATAAATGTTAAGTAAGATACGTTAAACTTTTTAAAATAAAATTTCTAGAACAGATGGACAATAGCAAATCTAACAATAAACACAATAAAATTTTTTTTTTATTTGAATGTGTTTCTAAATCAATTTGTTTTATTCAGGTAATACTCACGTTAATAAAACAATACAACCAGAGCACAAAAGTCAATATAAGAACACATTAAAAACCCATTTCAAATGCCGCTAATATGTTTCTAGTGTAAGGTTTAATCACTTAATTTGTACAAGGTAAATAATAACGTATCTTACTAAAAATTATTAACATATATTTAAGGTAAATGTAATCAATAAGCAAAAATTATGCTAGCATTTGCTTACAAACACTTCAAAACGATAATCTAAAATTAAACTTAATTTGTTTAGACAACAATCAAATGTTCACATTGGTAAACTTAAAAAGGTAACGTATCTTACTTTTTCAATTCACATAAGTTCCACTGCCTTTTATTTTAAAAGACATACTCGTTTAGGCCAAATTTATGTTTCAAAGCAAAACAATGCTAGCTCTTTTGCTTCAAATATGTTTATTTATCTGAAAAAGACATATTTATTTGATTTTTCTGTAAACATTTATTTTGTATTTGTTAACGTATCCTTACTCATTTATCAAAAGCAGTTCGTGACTTATGAGTTCAAAATATCTGGTCCATTTTCATATAACTTTACATATTATCTAGTTCTGTAGAAGCTGCTGTCAGTTTTATTGCAACAAAATAGTCGATTTGTTTTTCAACAAGGTAGAGGCTCTACAATTTGTTTTAAAAGTCCCACTATCTAAATATTTTTTCAACTTGTCTTTCTTTCGGCTGGTGTACTGTTTCGGACCGTGGCGTTGTTGTTTGTAATCAAAATTTTTCGATTACATTATTTGCATAAACAAGTGTTTCTTGAGTTTCTCTGGTAATATGTCTGGAACTATACCTGCATCATTAGCCTATGTGTTGTAACATATGAAAAGTTGACATATCTTATTAAATCTTAAAGTAACTCTTTAATTTTTAAAAACTCATGGTTAATCTGTATTAGATCTTAGATGCCAAAAGCCTTTATTATCACTTACATTAACCACTTGGGAGTTTATATTTGCATAAATCCGAGTGAAATTGCAAATATTTGGACTTAATGCATGTTGTCCATAACTGTTAACGTATCTTACATCCAATTTGGGGACACAGGGAAATAATTTTTAATTTTCGCAAGTGTTATTGTCTGATTTTGGAAGGTTATGTTTTCATCCCAAATGGCCACTAGTAAAGGTAACATGTGCAGCAAAAAAGTATACTATTTCAAAACTATATTGTAATTAAAACAAATACCCTATGCAGGGACAACGCAAAATCAACAGTTTTTGTCCCTTTGAATTAAAGTTTTCATCAGAAAGTATGTTCAATGAGGGACAAAACTTTTGTTTGAGGTACATTTAAGTTGGATACATCATCTAATGAGAAAAAATCTCAGCTACCTTCTGTTTTTAAAAAATGTGGGCCAAAGGACAGTGAAAATTTGAAAATGCCCACTTAGCTGACATTGAGTGTTTAATCATTGACTATTGTAAAATACAGTAAGTGAAAGGTAGTTATTGTAATATTAATTGTATGTATATATAGTAGCAGAAAATGATACTATTTTAAGTTGGAAACTCCTATATTTTGCCTCAAAAAATGTCCAAAACCTCCTATATTTCTTGCAAAAATGTTCCTATATTCCTCCTATATTTTGGAGATGACCTGGTTGACAGCCTGATATTAAGGTTCTTAACTAATCTGTCTGACTGGCTAAAGATAAAATAAAGACAGAAGTGACTGTTAGACTATGCACCTTTTCACAAAAAAATCTAAGGGAAAATTTTATCGTAAGTGAGTTTCATAACTTGGCAGTTAAAAGTCAAAAATATAATAAACATAACTATATAATATGATATTCAAAATGTGTTCATTCTACATAACTCAATTATATTTGGAATTGATTGGCCAAAAATGACCTTATTATGAGTGTTTCTTGCTTTTGACTTATGATAATCTTTTATTGTAAGATTTTTGTGGAAAGCACCTTAAGTGTACTTTTATCTGAAGCAGAGATTGGAGCATCTGAACTTGATCAGCTTACATAGGACATTCTGTAAAACTGCTAGATAAAAACATTTTATGTAAACTTTTTTCTGTCTAGTATTTAATAGATGGACACACAATTGACTTAAACAATATAAAACGTCTAATAGAAGTTTAAAATGTTTCAAATAAACAAGATAATTTTGTTTGTTTTCAGTATGAGATCAAGTTTTGATGAACTACAAGTGAAATATTGCATCCCTAGCTCACAAGAGTCAATGCCACACTTCTTAAAATTTTAGTCTTACGAGAAGTTTCTTGAAAAATCAGTACAGTAGGTTGAAATACAAATATAAAAAAAGATATAAGATGTCAATTACAATCGACTTTCAAACCCATTTTGTACAAGGTGTGAGTGAAATGGATATTTATATTAGAAATTCACTGACATTTTCTCGAACTTTGTGATAATTGACACATTGAGCTTATTTGTACTGGGGTGGGTTCGGTTTTTCTTTTTTTTGATGCAAAATTAAGCAGGGTGGGTAATAAAAAATCAATAATTTCTGAAAAATTAGGGTTGGGATTTTTGTAAGACGAAAAATAAAAAAGGTCTGGCCTAATAAGGAATTTAATTAAAAAAAACTGAATAAAAGTTTATTTCTTTTAATTGGCACATATAGATTAAAAAGTATGTGAGTAGAAATATAGTCTCAGTTTGCCATATGTATTCATAATATCAACAAACAGATTAATTGAATAAAAAGAGCAAACCTTAAACTATTTGAATAATAAGTTCCGAGACATTTGATGAGTCAGCTTCACCTTTGAATAGACATATGACTCAATCTTGGAAACAGTTCTGGATCATTTTTGGACAACAATATTTGTAGACATCACTTACCTAATTAATTCAAAGTTGGTTTTCACTTCACATGAAAATCGTTCTAGATTTGGTACCTTTAACTTCAAGGGAAGTAACTCTAACAGCAATGTTTATGCACATTGTGAGTGACATACCTTTATTTTATAAACATGTAGCAACAATAGTATCACAGTCATTAATGGTCAGCATATAACAGCACAATCATTATTTACATTGACATTCTGTCATGACATCACAAAAAACATACATTCTATTGTTAGAAAAAACAAGCGTAAAGAATCATTATCATACATTGTAAAATAATGACTGTACTAGGGCTGTCATGATACGCGATATATTGCGATGCGCTAGAACCGTACCGCGATACATACCACAATATATTGCTTTGCAAACCAAAGACACGGCTGCATAATACTTCTGTACTAAAGAACTAAAGCAACTGTTCAGGATTAAAGTACATGTATGTTATAGGACTTAGTAGGGAAAGTGCCTGTAATAGACTGGACTGAAAAAAAACTGGGTATTTTAGAGTAATGTGAACATTCCAAACATGCCCAAATTCTTTGTTAAGCTTTCATCGAATGACCATGGAAAATTGACGTTGGCCAAGGGAAGAATTTTTCAATAAAGATAAAAAATATCGCCAAATACTGGTACGTTAAATTTGTACCGCGGTACATATTGCCGCACCTGCATATTGCAGTATACCAGTATACAGGCATATCATGACAGCCTTAGACTGTACATACATAAATAAATGGTTATTTGACACTCACTGCAATATATAGCACAAAAGTTATTGGTGATACACATCTTTTAAGTTTGAAAAAAAAACCATAGTCATATAAACTATTTAATACTTAATAAGTTTGCTAATTACATAAACAAATTTAAAACAAATGAGAGCATTTATGTGATGTTTATTGAATTGATAAGGCTAAAATAATGAATATCTCAATATCTATACTAAAAATAAACATGTTATTTACATGTAGGCTATGTTCTGTAATAACCTACGATAGAGAAATCAACAATAACCCTAGTTCCTTGATATGACTTCGAAAAGGGAACTGTTAGGGTCATGAAGATTTTACATTTCTTTAAAATGCCTTCATTTCAATCTTAATTCTAACACAATTATCTTTCACATAGTTAAAATGCTCATTTAATAAAGGGATGTTTTTAGATGTTTTTTTGTACATTTGTAAATCAATTTACAATATCATATAAATCATGACTAAAACATTCTATACATGAACATATTTCGTAATCTCTATGTTATTTAAGCCATGTTTTCTGTTTGTGTTTGAACACCGGTATTTTTCTTTATATCTATCATACATTTCATGCTGACTAAGGGAAATATGATTATAGGGTTATTAATACCATATAGATTATGAAATGATAATGTTGCAAGTGTTAAGCATAAATATGATATTACTATCATTTGACAATAAAGATTTACGAGTATGTACTAAAAATTATACAAATATATGAGGTCCCACCATTGCCATTATACTAGTATTGGACGGAATTTATAAAACCAATTAATACATCTGCAAAAGTAAGCATATGGACGAAGAATCACTTTTCACATCTTGCAACAGTGTAATATTTCAAAGTGTGTAGAAGTATATTGTAACTTGCATCACATGGTCAGCAGATTTAACATCATGGACGGCTATTAAAACTTGAAACAGCAGTAGAAAATCAAGGACAATATAGTTTGTACAAAACAAAACAAAACACTGTTTATATAAACAATACAGTGAACTAATCCATGACAGGGGATGCTCAAGATGACAATAAAATATATAATTTTAATATGTTTTATAAGTGTCTCGTTGGTATAATGATAAAGCAGTCTACCATTACAAGCATGATAGACCAAGGGGTGGTGGTTTATCCCAAATGCTAATTTTGTTAAAATGAATTATACAACTTTTATTTTAAATACTGCCTACCTCTAAAATGGATTGCTTCATATTTAATGTTTACCCAAACACGTTTTGTTATTTTGTACGTAATATAAATTTACTAATGGCTCGGTTATTGTTACAGAGTTCGTACAACTTGTCATGTTCACAAGTTCAATATATAAGCATGAATGAATAAAACCAGGTTTCAGTATCTAGGGAGACTAAATCCAGTTATTGTAATATCCCCTTTCTTATAGGCAGGAATTGTAGGTTGTCTTTTCTTGCTATTATTCATTGGTGTACCAACACTGGAAGAGTCTGACTGATGACCTCCCTTTTGACTTCTCTTCTTACCAAGAGACAATGAATCATAATCTACAAACATATAAAAACAGTATTAACTCTTGTAAAACTGGTTTTAACATTTGCATTCCAGAAAAATGCCAGAACATTGATGTGGTGAATTAGATTAGTGATTCAGGTATGTAAAATATTTATAGCTTTAACTATTCTTATCTTAGGCGCGTTTCTTGATCAAACATTAAACTTTAGAGAGCATGTGAAACGCAAGTGCAAATCGGCAATGGTCAACTATTTTAAAATTGAAAGTATCCGTAAATTTCTTACAAAAGATGCAATTAAAGTGTTGGTTCTGTCATTGGTAATTTCTCATTTAGATTATTGTAATGCAATCCTCTATGGTATAACACAGAGTGAATTAGATAAATTGCAACGCGTTCAGAATATGTGTGCCAAGTTAGTACTTGGTCGTAACAGGCGTGACAGCTCTAAACAGGCATTGTTTGATTTACATTGGCTGCCTGTAAAACAAAGAATTGAATTTAAAATATTGACATATATGTATAACTGCTCAGTTGGAAACGCTCCTGGATATCTGATGGAACTCCTGTCCACTAAGACTTCCACACGAACACTAAGGAACTCAGCATCGTCTGTAGGGTGCTATGAGGTTCCTCATAACAGTAGAAAAACATTTAATGACAGAGGGTTTCATACAGCAGGTCCACAGCTTTGGAACGATCTACCTCTCGGGTTGAGACAATGTAGTTCTATTGATGTTTTCAAAAAAAAGACTAAAAACCCATTTATTTCAAAGATATTTTCAATAGTTAATCATGTATACATTGTAACTATGTTTAAAATGTGTTGTAATTGTGAAACGCCGTAGAATATGTTTTTTTAACTTGGAAATAGTCGTTTAAGAAAATAAAACAAGTTTAAGTTTAAGTTTTCTTATCACTGGTACAGCTGATATTAAATCATTTAAATACACATGACATGGTGTCCTTCAATATCTGTATACACAATTTATCAAAAATATTTTATACAAAAGATAGCAGAGGTGTCAAGGTTCAAGTGAAGTCTTAGTTTGGATTAATAATTTTAAAATACAAAGTGCTCCAACTCTTTCACACTTCTACTATCAGTAGTGTTTTATACATCAACATGTTCTTTAAGAAGCATGCATACAAAGTGATGCTGGTCCAGCTATTATATATAGGTTTACAAATCGAGTGTTGCGGCAAGACTGTAGTAACTCACTCTATAGTGCAATGCACTTACTACAGTCTTGCGGGCAACCCTCGAAATAGAGTTTCCCTTACCTTTTAAATGCAACTTTCATGATATCATAAACATTAAGAAATATGTTTCAGTAACTTTCTCATTATTAATTTTGTTTAATGCATACTATAGAGAAATATTGTTTAACACAAATAATTATGTGTTCATGGAAAATTTAAAGCAATTATGGGTTAATTTTAAAATTGCATGTGTAAATCTGTGTTTAATATTGGTCAATAAAATAGCTTTTAATTTAAAGATAAACAAACCTTTGTCTGGATCAGTTCTACTTGTTCTATGTTTTTGTACATCATTATTTTGTCTTCCTTTGACATTTCGTCCTTGATTCTTCTTCAAATACTGAAATAAATGACCAATCTAATAATAAGACTCACATGTTGGAAAATGCTTGCAGCTGTAACAGAATCCTGAAAATACCTTAGAATTAAATATCTATGTTGGGTCAAATCATAGGAAAAGATTTTAGTACCCTCGTGTGAAAAATTATGAACACGTTTAACAGGTTTTTTAATTGAGGCTGTTAACAAATACCTTGTAAAACCTTGATGAACATTACAGAAATTACAGTAAATGACTAAACATTTAGTGGCCGGCCGGCTAGCTCAGTCGGTAGCGCTCAAGTCTACTGATTGTAGGGTAATACGTTCGATTCCTGGGCGGGGCATACTTTCGTATAATTTCTATGGCTATTCTCCCTTCTACCACTGAATCTAAATCATATAGGGCAGTTGTTAGTCACTGACAAAAGTATGCGCTTGGTAGTTGGTTAACAGCTTAATCCAGAGATTTAGCCTTTCCAGGAACAGTGAGTATAGGTGGACTGACCGCCGGAAATGGGCTGTGAGTGTAATAAACAGGTCATCAGAGCATTTTAAAACCTAGTAAACGTATACATGTATTTAGCAAAATATTGCAAACTTTTTATAATTACTTATCTTGACTAAATCTTACTCTTGCCAATCCAAATAACATACAATGTCACTTGGTCAAATCAGAAAAACTGTTGTGAACAATTATATAACAATTATATAACTATTACAAAACAAGTCATTACAAAGGGGTAGAACAACCCTTTTTAAACAATAATGTAATAATTATTACAATTGGCATTTTATTACGTAAAGGCAGTAAAATGTAAACAAACCTGATTTGTGTAGGTATCTTTCTTCTTTTTCTTATTTAATTTTGGTTCATTTACCGGTACCCATTGTCTTAAGTTTCTATGTCTGTCACCATTGACATCACCAACTCTTCTTAATGGTGGAAGAGAATGTTCAGACACCACTGTATGCTTAGTTACGGTTGATAAGCTATCATCACTTGGAGCTTTACTCAGTGTAAATTGGTGATGTTCGGAAACAAATGTACGGTTATGTGTATCAAGTCTACTAGGTGTAAGATACGAGTCTTTGTTGTCTCTATCAAGTGACGTTGTTCTATCATTGTTAGGTCTATATAAAGGTCGATCTACTGCAGCTTCATGGCGTTTCTCTAGATTATTTAAGTTTGTTTGTGCACGATTACGTTTTTTAGCTGCAAGGGCAGCAATGTTCCGTGTATTAGTCACAATTGTATTTCTATCACTATTAGAGAGCCTTGAAGGAGCCCCAATACTAGCTCTTTCAACCTGCACTTCAACTGGTGTCACACGATCTATTTCCTGACTTAAATTAGAATGGTTTCTCCAAGCACCCGACAAAGTTTTATTCTTCTGGTATGTTGTATTGGCATTCTCTATTTGTCGAGCTTTTGGTGTATGAGAAAATATTCTGTCATCTGAATTTCTACAAATATAAAATGAATATAAGTAAAAAGCATCTAACCTATACATTATAGTTATCAAAGATTGACATTAAAAGAGACAGTGACATAAGAAAGCACTAAAAACTTGATATCAATGCAGGTATCGTTTTCAACTAAAATAATCAAAATATAGATTTATCAATTTTATAAATACTTTTTGAAATCGTCCTTGCCTAGGAAATATCAGAGACTTAGATAACACATAATTATGTCTCTGAAAATCTATAAAATATTTTGATTTTGTCATTTGATGCGCAACGTGAGAAAAGGGCCCTTAAGGTCAAATTTTTCGAAATTGAGATTTTTACAGAAAATGAAAGAGTAGGCTTTGTACTTTCCAAAAATGTATAATTTATTAAAATATCTCAATTCATGACGTTGCTACGGTGATTTGAAATTCGATAATCGGTACAAGAAAATAAAGCGACGTCATGTTAACGTCGCGTTTTTCATAAGTTATATAACAGGTTAATAACTTAGTCATTTTACTGCATAAAGCATTGGGAACTAGTTTTAACACCAAATTATTTTAAAAATTCAATATTCTTTACATTAATAATTAAAAACATCTGACATTTGAATTGATTTAGAGTTTACGATTGACGTAAATATGTCTTCATAAATGAGTCCAAATAACAAGTGGCAGTCTTTACTGACAGTGTATAAGCAACTATATTTTGTAGTCCCGACAAATAACTTTAATGTCATTAGCATCAATTATTATTGTAAAACAATTATAGACTTAAACTGACGGCATTGTTTTTTTAGGGTACAACAAAAACATTGTGGAGGTCTATTGTTGTCGATGTCCATCGACGTCAAATTTCCTTTGAATTTATTGTAAGTGCGTTTTTTATCAATTATCATTGGCCAGTCTGTTGGCAAAAGTTCGAGTTGTCACAAAAAATATATGACATACAGATAATAAAGAGAGCAACATACATCTTGTTTATAAAATTCACTTTCACATTTGTTAAACACCCGCATGTTCCAAATTGAACAAGAACATATTTCAATCGTCAAAAACAGGACCCTATAAAAGGTTGAGGTGTTCCGAACGCTGCATTTAATGACAAAGATCAAATATAAATACTCTCTGAAAATATTTTTTATGTCAGCATAGCTTTACTGTACACGTGAAGTGTAATCATGCAATAACACATTACCGCTAAATGTGAGTTTGTCTTTCAATTTTTTGCCGTTTTGTGAGTATTGGCGTGTTTGCAAAAAATTCTGGCTTACTTGCGTTTACAAATAAGAGCGCAATATTTACAAGTAACTTTTAATGTCAATTATATGATGTTTAACACACATTAAGTCCAAGCTCCAGGTGAAAGATGGATAAAATATTTAGTTCAACTTAAAATGTGAAAATTAAGTAATTCGAAACTTGGTAACCTTTTGTTTGAAAGATCAATGAAGGCCGACATAACAACGCTTTTGGAAGGTAATATTATCAGAGAAATCTGAGTATTGAAGTTTATAAATGATAGTCGGTGATCCTTTGGTAGTTCAATTGGCCCATGGAATGCATAAGCATATATCGAGTGTTCCCCTCAAGACTGTAGTAGCTCGCTCTTTAATGTAATGCACGGTGTGGGGAATCACGTGACCTAAAATGGTTCTTTACACGAAAAAATGGCGGCCATATCGTAAAATTTGGGCTAAAAGACAAGATAAATGACATTTATACTTAACCAATTTTTATCAAACCTAGCGCAGTCTAAGCAGCACAAAATTCTCTTTCTAACGGTAGTTCTGCCAAACCCACAACGGTTCTAGTTTTCTAGATTACCTCGAGGTTTTGAACGAGTTGAGAGTTTCTTGGAGGAAAAATGCCGTGGTGCCTAACACGTTGTTGCTAAGAATTATTGAAAATTAACAAATTTAAACTGAAATTGACCGAGCTTTTGCGAATGTATGTTAACCTTATGCAGAAATACACATAACCAGTCGATAATTTTCTGGTACGTCTTTAAATAAGAACGATATTCATGCTAAGTGACTATTGGTGCTTCACACGTACAATTTTTCTGTCATAAAATGATGGTGCTTTACACGTTCGATAAAGAACTCATTGTACATTACATATCTCTAACGGAATTTTTTTACATCCATTATAGCACCCACACGTCCGTTTGACGAGATATTCATATATCGGTACATTGTCACCAATTGATAACAAAGTCGCCTTTTACCAAATAAAGTTTGCAAATTCATACCAATGCACGATTTTCTATACACATATCTACAAAAAATAGCATTTGATTTTATGTGACATATCAGATTTTCCCTTTACACGTTCGATTTGAAGGAGTGTTCGCGGCTGCCAGGTCGCCGAAAAGAGTGAACAGTGAGTGTAAATAGAAAAGCGATCTAGAAAGGAGCATTAGGTGTCAGATGGGAGAAAGCGAGGAAGAACGAGGCAAAAATGTTTCAAACAATGAAAATGGGACTTGAGTAGCTTTATTATATACATCTACGTCATCAAATATATGCGTGCATATATATTCATTTTCACACTTATATGTAATTGAGCTAAGGTTGCTGATTTTTGTGGACAAGGCATTATACATAGTGTCGGGAGTCAACTTGGGTATGTAAGATATGTAAAAGGCAAATAAAGTGACACTTTAAGTACTTTTTATTTTCACAGTTATTTTGTTTCAACAAAATATGTTTTCGTTTAACGAAAAGAAAAATCGTTAAAGTAAATTAATAAAATGTAACGTTTTACGAAATAATTGCGTAATAAAAATAGAAATTCAAATGTAACTTTAAAGGCACCGTACAATTTTATCAAGTATGTATTGAAACAAAAACACAAAGGACTTTTTTATATGATTGCTCAGGGGTGATATTGGTTGTAAAAACCTGAAAATTAAGGCCGGGGATCAATGGGGTCGCGCTGTGTCCTATTTTGGGTCCAGGGCAACGCAATGGTGGGGTCACTGGAGGCGAAGCCCTCTGAAGCTCCAGTGAATTAAGCATTTCAATTACTTGAAATACTTTTAAATTTAGCCTTTGCTAGGACTATTCGTCTACCTCTGTAATTACTGTTTGTCTGCCTTTTGTATGAACTGTTTGTTAGAGTACCATTATGTTGAATATACATACAAATCTACCGGTCATGTGATAAAAAATCAGTCAGCTGAAGAAGGTGATGTGATGTCACCGAAAATTTCAAGGTAAATAAATATTCGCTCTGAGTTGAAGAAAATTAACTCCATGAACGATCCAGAACAGAGAAACCTCTTTGGACGTAAGTGTAGTAGATTCACTGGAAAGGTAAAATATAATTTCTTATAATTACTGAGTCTGAGTTTTAATCTGTTATGGAGAAGTTTTTATCAATTTTAGCATATTGCTTTTCATTTAATGACTAGAATTTTCATTTCTGTATACATTATCCAACTTGGCTTGATTTAGATTGGCTTCATATACACCTACACAAAATGTGCCGATATCCCCTGGATACGAAATTAATGAGACAAATGTTTCACGATCCCATTTACTCTTTAGCCTGAAATAAATGGTTTAAATTAACAAACTCTGAAAAGTCTGCCGATTTTTTACGGCGAAATCCAGAGATTGGGCCGAGTTTTCGGCGAAAACACAAAAAAATCGGCCGATTTCCTCGGCAAAATCGAAAAAGAAAAATCTTAAAGCCAATTTTTGGCGATATCGAATGTTGACAGGATCGCATATTTTCACTCTGTCGTGTAAGAAGCTAAAACGTTACGATGCAACTCCCGTTATCATTCGATCAGTTATTTATTGAGAGTTAATTTACTTATAGCAACCACTGAACTCTCAAATTAATAACGAAGTCATCGTCTGCCATTATAAAAACTGATCGGCGGTAATCATCAAAAAAGTTGATATACCTTGATTATCAGTGAAAGGGACTCGGTGCCGACTCACATAAATCAATTTTTATTGACGTAATTGTTCATACTAAGATAAAAATAAAATCATACGCCCGTAAATACAATGTAGTACGATATTTTTGGATATTTATAAATATATACGATGCCAAAATCACAACAAGGTTTACTCAAACCGACAGTGCAGGGTGCTAATTAAATGTAATAACCTGACCTCATATATGAATTAACTTCAAACACGTTATCGTTTTCAAAGAATATAACAATTGTCACTTGTCAAATTTGTATATTAAAATTTTTAATTCTTTTGTTCGCCGATTGTTTTTTCACAGTCACATAAAATAACGTGCCGCATGGCAAATAAAATTGAGTAATTAGTCAACTCAAATTCGGTATTTTTATAGGCCGATGTTTGATGAAAAAGATTTATCTAATAATGGCATAGTGTTTTCAATCTGAAACAGAAAATAGGGCATTCGTCATTAGAAATGACGTATATATGTATTTATCTAATTCGGGGTACCTTCCCTTACCGGACTGCCCGTCAGTCCGATAATTTACCGGACTATACCGGACTGGCCTAAATATTTCATTGTTTTGATAAAGATTAACAATAAAATTACATGTTTTGACTTTTTTATTATTTTAAAAGGCCATATCTTGATAATCGATTGATTTCAAACAGTGAAAATAGCGTTTTAAACCGACTTAGAGCCAAAGAAATGAATATGTAAGATTATTCTCACTTTTTACAAACGGACTAGCCTTAATTTATACTTATAAAATTGTAAACCTACCGGACTGGCGATATTTTCATGATGGAATACCTACATAAATAGTTAAGAATAAATAAATGTTTTAAAAACATTTTATGCAATATAAGAAGAAAAAAAATGTTATTTGCTACCGGACTGGCATTTCTAAATTGTGTAAGATTACTCTCCCTTTTCACTGCCGGACTGGCCTTAATATCTACTTATAAAATCTAAATACTACCGGACTGGCGATATTTGTATGATGGAATACCAACACAAATAGTTAAGAATTAATAGATAAATGCCAGTTCGGTGGCAAATAACATCATTTAATTCTTCTTATATTGCATAAAATGTTTTTAAACGATTTAAGTATCTATTCTTAGCTATTTGTGAAGCTATTCAATTATGAAAATATCGCCAGTCCGGTAGTTGTAAGATTTTATATGTATATTTCAAGGCCAGTCCGGTAGAGAAAAGGGAGAGTAATCTTTCCATCGCTGAAAATGCCAGTCCGGTATAGATAGTTGATGAATCTGTTATCAGAACTAAGTATTTATTACCAAATTCTATCCTTAGATGAGTGATATAGTATATATAGCATAAATAAATGTATCCCACGCACTTTCCATGGCCATAAAGGTATTGATCATTGTCAATCCAGACGATCACTGTGAATAAGCCATGTGAGCTCAGTCAGCGGTGATATATACTTTATTATTATATGGGTATATACACAATAAAATGCTAAAAAATGATTTAAAACTTTATTTATTGAGTTGTATAACAATACTACATGCAAAAAGTACCATTTTAATATGTATCTTTATCAAAACAATGAAATATTTAGGTCTGTCCGGTATAGTCCGGTAAATTACCGGACTGACGGGCAGTCCGGTAAGGGAAGGTACCGATCTAATTCGTATATATCTACACTCTAAAAACAATAAAACATCAATAAATCTATTATGCAAATAATAAATTAAGATAATAATGACCCAGTTCCATCATCACTATCAATAATAACGGCTAGATGTATTTTGCCCTTTTAAGAGATGAAGAATTTAAATATTTGGAATAAATAGGACGTAGAAATGTATAGTTGATTGTTGGAACTTTTGAGAAAATTTGTTAGACCCAATGCTACGAAATGTGTTTAAAACTATTCAAGCTATATACTCAACTGCTTGTACATCTACCCGCAACCCTCTAACGCAAGAATGTGTGAGGGATTTGAAATAACTAGTTAAAAAGGTCTAGAACATAGTTAAACTTTTATCATAAATATCAACCTGATAATACTAATAACCTTTTGTAAATCACTATCAGTTCTTCATCGAACGTGTAAAGCACCGTCATTTCATGACAGAAAAATTGTACGTGTGAAGCACCATTATTACTTTTTCAGTAATATCTTTTTCAAATGGAAACGTAACAATGAGTAATTGACAGGTGATTTGCATTACTGCATAAGATAAACATACATTGCCAAAATTTTGGTGTATTTTTGCTAAAAGAAGTTATTTTTCAAAAAATCATAGCATGTACGTGTTAGGCACCACGGCATTTTTCCTCCAAGAAACTCTCAACTCGTTCAAAACCTCGAGGTAATCTAGAAAACTAGAACCGTTGTGGGTTTGGCAGAACTACCGTTAGAAAGAGAATTTTGTGCTGCTTAGACTGCGCTAGGTTTGATAAAAATTGGTGAAGTATAAATGTCATTTATCTTGTCTTTTAGCCCAAATTTAACGATATGGCCGCCATTTTTTCCGTGTAAAGAACCATTTTAGGTCACGTGATTCCCCACACTGTTACAACATTCTTCAGGCAACCCAAAACTCCTCACAGTGCTTACGTCACGCTTTGCTACTAAACCACTGCCAACAGGTAAATTACGTGTCGCTAGTAATATCATCTATTTATAGAATGTCCATACTCCTCGCAGTGCTTACGTAACGCTTTGTTATTTTTACAAATTGTAAATTAAATCTTTTTTTAATTTTTTTATCTTCATGTACTTTGAACGTTGTAAGACTCAATTTGTAGAAAATATTGAATTGTTACAGAAAAGATGAAAAAATAATAATCGGCTCTCTAAGAGACGAATTTACTTGTGGTGGCAGTGGTTATTGATTAAATAAAAGGGAAATAACCGCTGCGGGGAGTTTGAGGCAACCCTCGATATGGTTGTGGTGCAATTGAAGAAACTGAGCATTACTATGGAAATCCGGTTCTGAATCATGGAAGCTGCAAGTTATTTCAAGCTACATTAAAGTTTGACATAAGTATGGATCGACGATGTCCTGTGTTTATGTTGCATGCTTCATTATTTGCGAGGGTTAATGTCATTTTATCACAAAATCAGGTTTTTAAGGTTTTTATTGTAAGGCCTGTTCATGTGTTTATCAGATTCAAACATGAAGTAAGATAAAAGATCACTGTGGTACACACAAAATACACTTAATATTACCATCATTGTTTTCAATAAACTGTTTATTTATTCATAGGTAAGTAAAAAGTATTTACAGTTTAGTATGGCGGAAATGATGTTTTCTAACGAACTATTGGTTGGTTGTATGGTAAGAAAGAAACACGCCTTATACTTATACCAATTTGGTGTTTTTTTACCATGGTAGAGAGATGGAAACACAACGTATAGATAGATCTAATACTGTTATTTCATACGATGTTACACCCTTGTTAAACAGACAATTTATTAACAACGGGTTCACCTTGTCTCACAAGTGTTACCTAGCTGGGCAAATGTAATGTATTTCTTAGATCCTGCTAGATAAGCAATCTGATTAAAACCCGTTCTAAAATTTTCCGCTCCCCTACTCACTAATTTAGATCTGACCTTTTTCAAACGAGGATCACGTTCAGGTGACCTTTTCTCATCATAATATTAATGACGAAATTGTTAGATAGATAGATAGATAGATTTATTTAGGTATTGGCATAATACAACATGACATATGTAATTTAACAATACAATATGATACTATAGTAAAAAATACATAAATATTAAAGTTAGATATACATACATATATACATTGTATATATTAAACCATGTCATAAAATACCAGCACCAGGGTTATCACAAAAAAGAGTGAACTCTTGTTTCCATTGTGGACCCTCATGTGGTAGTATGACTCGGAGAGGCGAAATTAATGTTAACAATAAAAACATGTTCACAGTAATACTAAGGTATCATATCACAGAAAATTGAAACTATTTAATAGTTGCACATGTTACACAGTAAAGTTTATCACAAATGTACAAAGACAGATATCTTAAAAATTGATAGACCAATACCTGGCTAGGAAAATAAATAAAAATCACATTACTTATGTAGAAAATAATAAAAAGTTGATGTGAAATTATATAAATATTTTATAAAATTTGCAGGAACACATTATTTAAACTACTTTAGAAAGCAAAAAGTTTTTTACAGAATCTTTAAAAGGTTTATATTTTGTTAAATTAGAAATATTTGCAGGCAAGTTATTCCACAGCTTGGAGCCAATGTAACAGAAAGATTTAGCTCCTGAATTTTTTACTCTAGGAATACAGTATCCGCCCTTGGTACTTAATCTTGTGCTGTAAGAGTGTACAGAAGTTTGAGATAAAAAATGTTGTTTCAGGTACTCTGGTGCAATGCCATGGTTAATTTTATGAACATGGCACAACATTATTTGCTCAACTCTACTCTGTACCGGTAACCAATTTAGCTTAATGAAATGTTCCGGTCCGATGTGCGCCCGGGAATCAAAATTAAATATAAATCTAATTAGTTTATTTTGTGTGGTTTGTAACCTGTTTTTCAAGTTTTGTGTTATGCCATTGTACCACACAGAGCAAGCGTAATCAAAGTGGCATTGAACTAACGCTGTCACAAGTTGTTTTCTTGTATGAAAATTAAGAAAATCTTTTTTACGATACAGAAATTTAAGTCGAGCATTGGCTTTCTTAAGAACTGACTCAGCCATAGATTGGAAAGACAAAAACTGATCAATGGTTACACCAAGGTATTTGACAGAACTTGTAGCATTAATGTTTGTACCATTACATGAGATATTGAGGTTTGTTTGTGATTTAAGTTTTTGTTTAGAACCAAAAAGTATTGTTTAAGTTTTACCAAGATGTAAAGACAATTTATTATCAGTTAACCACTGACTTACTAAAAGAAGATCATGAGACAAAGCTTGTTCAACATAAGATGTGTTCTTTCCAGATACAAGGATGGCAGAATCATCAGCATATAATAATAATTTGTTTTTTACTACACTGGGCATATCATTAACATATAAAAGAAATAATAAAGGACCAAGGATCGAACCTTGTGGAACCCCACATGTAACAGTTGAATTACCTGAAAAAGTTCCAGACACATCTACTAATTGTTGTCGTTCAGACAGATAAGACTCAAACCACCGACAAATCCCGTTACCCAAGCCACATGCTTTAATTTTGGTTATAAGAATGGCATGGTTGACAGTGTCAAAAGCTTTCTGCAGGTCCAGCAACACCATGCCTACAACATTTCCTTTGTCATTTTCAAGACGGATGTAATCTATTAAATGAATTAGACATGTATCAGTGGAGAAACCACCCCTAAAACCTGACTGAAAATTGTAAATTAAATGTTTCTCCTTTAGATAAGAATCAATTTGATCATAAACAACTTTTTCAAGAATTTTCGAAAAAATATTTAAAATAGACACCGGTCTGTAGTTACCAACAGATAGACGGTTGTTCTTCTTAAAAAGGGGAACTACTCTTGCATTTTTCAATTCTTCAGGTACTCTCCCTTGTATAAGAGACAAATTTATAATATGTGTCAGGGGGCCAACAATAATGGGAGCCCCATCCCTGATAAAACGAGAAGGTAGCCCGTCAAGGCCAGTGGCTTTATTTGGGCTTAAACTGTTGATATATTTTAACACTTTAGCCTCAGACATTAGAGAGAAAGCAAAACTGTTTGATCGGACACCGAGTTTAGAATAAAAGTTAGTCACAAAACTTTCGCCATATTGACCAACACTGTTGGGAAGTTTATCTACAAGTTTACATGCAATAGTGGTGAAAAAATCATTGAAAGTCTTAGCAATAGTGGACTTCTCAAAACACACCTCTCCATCAACAGATAATGCTATATTACAAGAAGATACATTATTGTTTTTCTTTGAGGGTAAGCCAAGTGTTTTTAAACACTGCCATAAAGATTTAGAATCATTTTTATTTTCTTCAATAACGCTTGAAAAATAATTAGTTTTAGCACTGTGTACAAGATATTGAACTTTATTTCTTAGCAACTTAAAAGCATTAAAATTCTCATCAGTTTTTTCTCTTACATACAATTTAAAGGCTTTATTTCTGTCTTCAATAGTTTGAAGAATTTCACCGTCTATCCATGGTTCTGATCTTTGTTTGAGCCTTATGTGTCTGACAGGAGCAATGCTATCCAAAACTGATAAAAATAAAGTTTTAAAACAATCCCAGCCAATGTTTACATCATCACATAATAATACTTGGCTCCAATCTGTGTTTAAAAGATGATTTTGAAAATCTTCTTTATTATAACTTTTAGTGGATCTGTATTTAACATGATTGTGACAACCAAAAAAGCTTTTACAATTTTTCCTGGTGCAAAATATTAAACAATGATCACTGAAAGATGTATGTATTACACCAGACTGTGAAATCCTATCTTTCTCAGATACAAGTATCAAATCAATGGTTGTAGAAGATGAAGCACTATTCTAGTTGGGTTACATATAAGCTGACTAAAATGAAACATTTGGATAAAAGATTTAAAATTTTGTAAAATAGGAAGTGTATGTTTACCGGTAACATCTGTATTAAAATCACCAAGCATAAGAGTCTCATGTGATAAAAAGTCACTGCTTCTAGAGCAAACATCATTAAGTAAAGAATAAAAGTTCTGTTGAGTTGGTGGTCTGTATACAGCTCCACAAAGAATAGGTTTGGACTTCGGAAGAAAAATGTCTACCCATACAGATTCAAGATCATTGTGAAGTAAGTCGCTGCGAGTGTTGAATGAAAGGTCACTTCGTATGTATAAACACACTCCACCACCATGCCTATTTCGATCATTGCGTACTGTAGAATAATTATCAATATAAATTTCTGCATCAGTTACCGAGTCATCAAGCCAACTTTCAGAAATGCAAATGCATGCTGCTTTTGAAATTTGAGCTAAAGATTTTATCTCATGAAGTTTTGGGAGTAGACTTTGGACGTTGACATGAAGAAAATGCAAACCACGCTGTTGAAAGACTTTATAAGCGCTAGAGTTCTTGTTGGAATCTCCTTGCTCACAGGTCACAGGGCCTGGACATGGATGAATGTCTCCACATAATAATAAAGCTATATGAAGAAAACGTTTATGTTGATGAAAAGAATACAATGTCGACTCTTTACGTGTTGAATAACTAGAAGAACTGTTCACATAGGTGCCGTAAAACACATGTTGACCGTAATTGATTGGTAAACACGAAATCGATTCCGAAATATAGTTGTCTGAAAGTAATGCATCTTTAGGTAGTTGTTTATTATAGTCAATAAACAGGGTGGAGAATCAAAACCAGTTCGTATCACTCAAAACGTAAACAAACGGACGCCATTTTGGAAAATTTCAGGTAATTTTTCTAATTTACTCTTTTATTCGTCCACTAATGAAAAAACAAAAATCACTATAACACGCTACTCATTTTTCCGCTTCTGGTGATGTATAGTACCAACAGATTCAATTAGAATTTCAACAAGTTATCCCGGACATTGGAATCGAAGTGAGCAAAAATTGGATCGTATTTGACGGATGCGAACTGGTTCAAATTCATACTTTAGCCTAGTTTATCACAAAAAAGCAGTTATTCTCGTTTAAATTGCTATGTATAACCCACGGAACACGTATGTAGTCTTGTAGTAAAGTATCAACTCCTCCAGATATAGTTTGGACATAAAAATATAAATTTTGAAGAATGATGCGAACCGGTTCAGATTAATACAATGATACGAACCAGTTCAGATTTATGATATTTCTCTTTTATACTTCATTTGCATACGTTCTTTGTCTATGTCTGTTTCACGGCATTAATATTAAAAACAAATCGTCATTCTGTACACAAACGGTCTGACTGACCTTTGTACGGAGACGCCGAGCATCATGGGTAAAACTGTTTATTTACCTAAAAACACGTGACAATTTTTACATTCTAGTAATTTTCCCCAACAAGTATACTCAACAAATAAGAGTATGTATTTTGTGTCTACTCAATAAAATTTTACTATCCAACCAGCTTTCCTCATTAAATGAAACTTTTTAACCAGTAATTAAATCTCCGTCGTAACGTGTTTACATCTGTCATTCTTTACACAGACATTTGAAAGTAGAATACACAGTTTAACTATGCATCTGTACCTTTCGATGTTTTTAAAAATGTACTTTGAATACATGGATTTATATTCCTGTAGCTATAATTGATAATTTATTTTAAATTTTAACAATGATTTTGTCAAAAACCGAAAAAAATCCTTAGATTTTGTCTTCATGCGCCGCACTATATTCTGTTGCGTACTAAAACGCCGAAATCTGGGAAGGTTGTGCGGATTAGTATACGGGTGATATCTTCACCATCTATTTATAGAATGCAATGTCGTTCATTTAAATGTCGAACAGTATTGTACCATAATCTAATTGCGCGGAAAATATTTGACTATAGACTTCATCTTTTTATTGAACGTGGTTATACTGGTCAAACAGGATTTATTCCAGATATCTACTCTATCTTAAATAAATATGGACTAAATACATACTGGAACGTCTACTTAGACACTGCTGGATTACCTACTAAACATGTATGGAAGCGTATTATTAATAAAGCTGTAAGACGATATCATAGTTCTACATGGTTAACAAATATCTCTAGTGATGCTGACTTTACTCGTCTAAAAAATATCCAGCTAGATATCACCCCATCTATTATATGGTCAAGTGCCATAAGTAAGACAGACATTATACATGCCATAAAAACAGTGAAATTCTTGACATTCGCCTACAATCGTAGAGATATTCAAAATTGTACACTGTGTCATTTACCAATCACAGATATGCAAAGACATTTAGTCGCAGAGTGCTCTCAAGTTCAAATTATGAGACTGCAATTCTTAAGTTATGTACATAGACATTTTTCAATTAATCTTTGTCAGCTATTGAGTTATTTATCCGGTGAAAATTTCATAGAGACTCTATTTAACATCAATATTGTAAATCATTTTATACGTGATAACAATCTACAATATTTATATATAAGACAATTGTGCAAATTTATTTACTGTTGGTCAGTGTTTTTCACGTCAGATATTTTTAGTTTTACAAAATGAATACCGACAGACAGTCTTAAGTAAAATTAACCCAGTGATAAACCAGATTTTGTGTTTGTGTAAGTGTAACCACTGTCTCCAGTCCCCAAACGTCGAAATTGATATATTTTCCAAAAATGACGACATACCTACCTACATGTATGTTTTATTAGTCATTTTTAGAAAAGAGGAAACATCAATATTTTTATTGTGAAATTATAATTTTGTCAGCTTGTCAAGCACTTTTCGATTCGTACTTGAGTCTATTAAGGAGTAATTTTAATATGTATTTATAAGGTTTCAATGTGTACGAAAGTCTTTCAATACTTTGAATAGCGAATTGTGATCGTCATTTTGTCTCAATTTAACAACTTTCGCAAACGATTTGACTACTTCGGGATTTTTAGCTGAAAATGACTTTATACTTAACCGAACACCATCTCTTTTTTGATGATAAAAATGCCAACGTTCCATTCGCATTTACTTTTCTCCACCTGACCATGCATATGTCCACAGTCATGTCTTCATAAACGTAACCGATGAGTTATATGGTAATATCATACTAATATGAATTCATTTTCAGCTAAAACTCCCGAAAAAATCAGATTGTTGTAAAAAGTTTTGAAATCGAGACGAAAACGAAATAAAATTGTGTAAGTTTGGAAAAACAATGCCGTGAAACTCACATCGACAAAGAACGTATGCAAATAAAAATAAAATTGCAAAATACTATAAATCTGAACCGGTTCGTATCATTGTATAAACCTGAACCGGTTCGCATCATTCTCATAAAAAATCTATTTTTATGTCAAAACTTAGTCAGGAAGAGTTAATACTTTTATACAAGACTACACACTTGCTCCGTGGGTTATACATGGCAAATTTAACGAGAAAAAATGCTTTTTTGTGATAAACTAGGCAAACGCATGAATTTGAACCAGTTCGCATCCGTCACAAATGACCTAATTCTTGCTCACTTCGATTCCAATGTCCGGGATAACTTGTTGAAATTCTAATTGAATCTGTATGTTATATACATCATTAGAAGCGGAAAAATGAGTAGCGTGTTATGGTAATTTTTGTTTTTTCATTGGTGGACGATTTAAGGAGTAAATTAGAAAAAATACCTGAAATTTTCCAAAATGGCGTCCGTTTGTTTACATTTTATATGATACGAACTGGTTTTGATTCTCCACCCTGATAAAGAACCGAGTGTATAAAAACAATACAATGATCACCACCTCTGTAATATTCATGCTGATGCTTCCTTACCATTCAGGATGAAGTTGATGACTTTAAAAGTTGTGAACAAAAATACCACGTTACTGTGTTAACAAAAGCCTCTCCAGTCACACACCACTAAATATAAAAGACGATTTTCAACGTTTCTTTTGCTACTGTTTTCCGCCCGGTGAATCTACTTCCGGTCCGTCCGTAATTTCTTATCTTCGTTTTTTCGGGTTGTATCTTGTATTTATGTTAAAATCCTTTCAAATAACTGTTTATCTTGTAAATTTCATTAAGTTCTTTTATTTTTCCAGAGATTTCGCTTACCGCAACGATATAGAAATTATTTTTGATGGAATTTTGCGGAGCGTTTTAAAACTTGTTATTGTCAACCGGACGTGACGTCATGTATGATATGATACATAGCTTGTTTATATCATCTACGTCACGCAATTTGAAATGAGCCGTCCAATGGCAGACTGTGAATAATACCGCTGTTGAATTAGTTTGCAAACATTGGTCTAAAATTAGAAATTACAAAATCAAAATTTGATAAATAGTGATTCGTCTAGTCGACATAAATGTCATCTCGACGTGACGCTGCATTGAGGAAGTAGAGATCCTGTACGACAATGTTCTACATGATATCGGTTTACGGAGATTGCTAGATAAGATAATTAGCAAGTAGTATAATTTGCTGACATTGTGATAAACTTTTCGGTCAATGATGTAAAGTTGAGCTTTATTAAGTCAAATTAAGAAAAAAAGAATGAATGTAGGTAGATATCTAGCAAGGCCAAACCTAAAGCCTACATTGTGACAGCTCGAGCTGCTGAAGTACAGATTGTTTCTTTTTGGTAATAAATTTCAGTTTTAATTTAAATGACCATTTGCATTATAGACGATAGCAATATAATATAACAGCAAAACCAGGTTATGTAGGCTAGTGATTACACATGTTTGCATTCGATGCAATAGATGCATAGGCCTGATTTAATCTCTTCATAGTCATAACAGATCCGACTCTATATGCCTAGACTGATGATTAAACATTATAAAACATCAAGGACATTTCAATTTCGATAGGGACGACGTTTTTATTCTTATTTTGCGTAACCTATTCACAAAATTTCACGATCAAACAATGATTATAAGTTGTACAGAATCAAAATTCTGAAGAAAAAAGTCAAGTTCGCATTAAAGATTATAGCGTGTGCTCTATTCCCGAGTGTGCATGTGTATCCGTAGTTACGTGTAAACAATTTGTTGGCGACGCGTTTTGAAGCTGTAACTATCGTCAGTTTAAAGCTATGGTACCGAAATTATGCGTACAATTCTCTCGAAAAAACATTTATGTGTTGCTTATCTATTTAGTAATCCAATCTAAAGCAAAACTAATACAGTACACGTCTAACACGTTACTCTAGTTAAAGAAAATTCAACACCACAGGACGGTTTCGGCACGTTGACGAAAGTTGGACGGAAAACACAAATCACGACTATAAACAATCCTTATTTTTTAGCTATGTGTTACCACTTTCTTAAACAATGATAGTAAGTCAGTCATAGTTTACAAAACATCGATTTATTCCCTTTAATTAAAGCAAGATAGCCTGTTAAATATAAGTATAAACAATGCAATAATCACTGACGTGATACGTGTACGCTAAAATTGACCTCGATAACGTTATTGACGTTTACCGCAAACGACGTCAAACAGCTTAAGGGCCCTTTTCTCGCGTTGCGCATCATTTAATGAACAGGTTATGTTGGTCTTAAGCACGATTATATTAAAGGTACTCATTCACAGATTTCAACTTAAACATCAGCTTTTTCTGAAACTATCAAAATTGTTTGGAAACATTTTTGAAGCAGAAAACTAGTGATTTGATAAGGACAATATTAGTGCAAATTGACATACAAGTACAAATGATGGTGTTTCAAGTAGTAAACATCTACTATGTATGTCACGGTACATGTATATAGACAATTTTAGTGCATTTTTGTGACTTTTATTGTATATTTCTTGCAACATATAGGTCAGTTTGTCCTAAATATTAAGACTTAATTTTTTGACACAATTACAGACACTGAATGGTATTTTGAAAATATTGAAAATCTGAATCAAATCTGTGAACTTGTTCCTTTAATAATACACTGTTTTAAACATTTGAGGAATTATTGTATTTTATAACTTACGATCTTCTAAGATCTGAATCTCGTTGACGTCTGCTAACTAATGGTTCAGTTTCTTCTGTTAATGTACTTAATTGATCAACATCTATACCATTCACCTATAAAACATAATTATATCACTATAGTAACATATAACGGACATAAAAGATAATCAGATTAATAACTATACATTTACCACAGTGTGTCTTACGGTCTTGAACTTGTGATGTAATCGTCAAGTTAAGTGCATATTATGTATGCAATTACTAGACAGATTACATCTTATTTATGTGAACATCCGCTAACATAATTATGGTTGATGTCTGGACACGTGTTGAGCTGTCAACTCAACTGTATAAAAGGTATTGCAATCGTATGATCATTGCTCAGTGGAGCCAATGAACCCTTGCGGGATCTTTGGCCAGAACCTTAGGTCCACGCTAGACATAAGGCTTATACTTAGGTACCGTAGACTATGGATGTTTGTACTTGTATGTTTGGCTACCTTACACTCATGACATTTGATATGCATTTACATGTGATGTTAGAATGAACATTAAACTAGTTAACTATCTGTGTTGTACTGTTGTATCCTGGGTTGTTAATACATTACTATACGTAAGCGGCTATGCGACAACTAGAAATTTGGGCTCAGATTCGTCACCCCAGTGCCCCACACAGTTTATGCTTCTTGTGCCTCGCCCTTCTCTTCTATGAGATATATACACCTGGTTAGTTTCATATCAATTGTTTGAATAGTATTAAACTTCTGCTCCAAACTAGCGACCAGGTAGGAGACGCCACCACCGCCAAAAGTAACCCATCTATGTCCCCTTTTCATGCGACACAAAATCAAACTGCCACTACCTAGTCATTTCAAATGTTACAGTGACCGAATATATCAATGCAATCAATTGTAAATGATAACTTCTGGTATACATACTTTAAGTCCACTGTCAGAACCAATACTGATATCTGAATCTTCTCTTTGTAAATTTCTCTCCATTTTATACATTTCAATAAGTTCTTCTAATTCCTTAGATACAATTAATCCATTATCTAAAAGTATAATTTAATGAAACAAAATAATTCATAAGCATTTCTTCAAAACTATTTAAAATAGTTACAAAGTTTCAATTTAAAAGCATTTACATTCAAAGGATATACAGGCAAATGACTGTGCCAAAAGTATAGAACCAAGTTTAGTCTTTAAAATAGTATTAAAAACGTAAGAAATCACTTACTTACAATATTTGTCAGTTATAACATTCAACTGAACAAGTTAAGACGTGTGACAGATTGTTGAAAACGAAAGTAGGATACTGAGTGAATAACCAAGCTATTTATATATTTGTTATAAGTCGTACTTGCTGAAATCAAACATTTTCATTGGTCGCTTCTTGTCTTTTCAACATTTATATGTGGTTAGGATATCTTTTTAATAGAATTTTACTAATCTTGAACAATAACAAGCTCTAGTATCTTCTCATCAGTAAATGCATATTTTCATACTAATCTATTTTTAGCTTATCTGACCCACATGGGTCTAGTTAGGAAACACCCAAATATTACGAGAAAATAAAGAAATATCTTGCTAAGTAATATAACAGTGTGTCTGTTGCATTCACAGTTATAAAAACCTTTCACGGAGACAGTAGAGATCCTGTATGACAATGCTCAATCTCCGTAAACAGAGATCCTGTAGAGCGTTGTCGTACTGGATCTCTACTTAGTCAATGCAAGGTCACGTCGAGATGAACTTTGTGTCGACCAATCAATGCGTAGCTTTCATCTAGACGAAAACACTGTTAATCACATTTTGATTTTCGTAATTTCTATTTTTAGACCTATGTTTGCATGCTAATTTAACAGCGGTATTATTCAGTCTGTACGGAGCCCCTAAAATACGGAGCCCCTAAAAGGACATTTTGAAATACTTTTTTTATTTTCACAACTATTTCGTTTAAACGTAATATTATTTCGTTTTAACGAAATATTATTTCGTTTTTTTCGAAATATTATTTCGATTAAACGAAATAATATTACGTTTAAACGAAATAATTATTTCGTTTTTTCGAAATAATATTATTTCGTTTTTTCGAAATAATTATTTCGTTTTTTCGAAATAATTATTTCGTTTTTTTCGAAATATTATTTCGTTTAAACGTAATATTATTTCGTTTTAACGAAATATTATTTCGTTTAATCGAAATAATTATTTCGTTTTTTCGAAATAATTATTTCGTTTTTTCGAAATAATATTATTTCGTTTTTTCGAAATAATTATTTCGTTTTTTCGAAATATTATTTCGTTTAAACGTAATATTATTTCGTTTTAACGAAATATTATTTCGTTTAATCGAAAAACTTATTTCGTTTTTTAGAAATAATTATTTCGTTTTTTCGAAATAATTATTTCGATTTAACGAAATATTATTACGTTTAAACGAAATAATATTTCGTATAAACGAAATAATATTTCGAAAAAACGAAATAATTATTTCGAAAAAACGAAATAATTATTTCGAAAAAACGAAATAATATTATTTCGAAAAAACGAAATAATTATTTCGAAAAAAACGAAATAATTATTTCGATTAAACGAAATAATATTTCGTTAAAACGAAATAATATTACGTTTAAACGAAATAATATTTCGAAAAAACGAAATAATTATTTCGAAAAAACGAAATAATTATTTCGAAAAAACGAAATAATATTATTTCGAAAAAACGAAATAATTATTTCGTTTAAACGTAATATTGTTTCGTTGAATCGAAATAATATTTCGAAAAAAACGAAATAATATTTCGTTAAAACGAAATAATATTACGTTTAAACGAAATAGTTGTGAAAATAAAAAAAGTATTTCAAAATGTCCTTTTAGGGGCTCCGTAAGTACGCGATTGGGCGGCTCATTTCAAATTTCGTGACGTAGACGATGTAAACAAGTTACGTATCATAACAATTTCGTCATGAATATTATGATGAGAAAAGGTCACCTGAACGTGACTTTCGTTTGGAAAAGGCCAGATCTACATTAGCGAGTATGCGAGCGGTAAAATTGTAGATCGGGTTTTAATCAGATTGGACAATGCTCTACGGGATACAATGTATCTGTTAATGGAGATTGCATCACTGCATGCTCATTTGCTCCTTTCTGTTCTAGAATAAACTTGAGCTAGAAAACTTTATCCTGCTAGCTTAGTACTGGGGGACCAGGAAGGGGACTGAAAGATTACTCAATCTCTGTAAACATATATCCTGTATAGCGTTGTCATACAGGATCTCTAAGATCTCAATGGAGGGTCACGTCCAGATGACCTTTATGTCAACCAATCAATGCGTAGCTTTCATCTACGAAACACTATTACATGTAATTTAGCATTTTAATTTCATAATTTCTATTTTAGACCAAGGTTTGCGAGCTAATTTGAAAGCGGTATTATTCACAGGCTGTGATAGGAATTAGGGCGGCTCATTTCAAATTGTGTGACGTACGTAGACAATGTAAACAAGTTACCTAACATAACAATTTCGTCATGAATATTGTAATGAAAAAAGGGTCACCTGAACGCGACCCTCGTTTGAAAAAGGTCAGATCTAAATTAGCAAGTAGGCGAGCTGACAATTTAGGTCGGCTTTTAATCAGATTGAAAAATTATTGAAAACATAATCTAACAAATAATAAAATTGAAACAAAATCTTACCATCAATCAAATGTTTCTGTTTTCTAATGATTTGATCACACAGACTCTGATGTTGTCTAAATCTAGATATGACCATATCTTTCTTCTTTATTTGAAAGTCTCTTATTATACACGATGACTGTACTTCTGTAGTCTGGATTTCTAATTCATGAACACGACATAACAAACGTAGAACATCTTTTTGATCTTCGGAACTTACACGATGTGGAATTATCTAGAAAAATAGAAAATGTACATTTTGATCAAAGATATTACTTTTTATTCACATAGAAATGGGTGTGTTGTAAAATTGCTAGCTTAATACACATACAGAACTATACTGGAGCTAATATTAAAATAATGAAAAATGAAAAAATACCTTTACTAATTAGTGTGTTTAGTCACAATATTTACTATTTACAATGTACATGTATCAAAATAAATTTGGAATTTGTCTATGTTAACTCTCTAATACAATGAAACACTAGAAACTACAGTAATAATAATATCAATTATCCAAACCCCTCGAAAATTGTAATGAACCCAACCTGACTTTTTGATGTATTCATGAATATAGTCTTAACAATCAGGTAAATTGGGTTATGGAGTAAACAGCATCCAACTACACAATGCATATTTAAGTCAGTCTGAAGGAGAATTGTAGGATCAGTATCCCTAACAACACTTGAATGAATCAAATCTGTTGACTTTTTTATATGAATATAGTCTCAATATATAGGTAAGTTAGGCTTTAAATTTAACCACATACAACTATACTTAAGTTAGCTTGAAAATATATTTAGGTCAGACTCTCTCTAAAAGGTCGACTTTTCTAAAATCTTGATGCAGCACTTATTTCAATTTACAGGAGCAAGTTTTTTTCCATTTTCAGATTATAAGATGTGGGAAACCAAAGAAACAAATGATATATGTTGTGATTTTATATTTGAAATGTTTTATACTGATTGATCCTTTACCCACTACATTTGTTCATCAAAGTGCTAAAAGAGCTTCCAAGACATGGTTCCAACAGAGCAAAACATTAATACTGTTGGATATTACAAACAATGAGACTATTTTTTCATGTGTAGGTGTTAACCTAACTTTATATCATTGTGTTTAATCTGACTGCCAAGACCAAATGTAATTGTTCACATCAATTTTTGTGAAACATTTCAAAAGTTGCAGATTCTCAGACCTGAGTTGCAAGCAAATCATTTCAGAAATGACCAATACCTCTTCAAGCTTCTTAGTTTTTGATCTAGCCATTTCTAATTCTTTCTTTACTGTAGCTCGTATTTTTTCCGTTCTATATTTTTCATCATGCAATACTTTAAGTTCTTCTTTAGCTTGTCTTACATCTTCGGCACCTTCTATTTCATCTGTTCCTGATCCAGCCATATCTATAGATTTCTTGTTCTCTGTAACATATCCACAATAATCAATATTAGCATGGTTTATGTTTGTATTTGTTATTTTTCATTTACCATTCATAATAAATTTAATTTGTATGTCTGGTTTCTTTTTTAAAGAGCTTTCATGTGTGCAATTTTGCTATAAATCTTACTTGGGCTGTGAAGTAATTTTGTATGTGTCTTCAGCTTATTTTTTTTGGTGGGAAAATAGTAGAATTAAAAGCACTCAATACGTCAATAAATTATCATTAAAGTTCCTATATCATGACTAATACTGCCCACGGCCTGCAAAATTATATAAATTTATATGGTACAAATGTGTTTTATAGTATTTCAAACACAATGATTTTAAACTGTGTTAGGCATTTTATTAAATCAAAGGTAAACGAAGAAACCAGCAAGCTTTCAATGATTGACCATAATGATATGAATCAAGAAAAACCTAATCTTAAAGATATACAACTATGTGTGACATTATGTCCTCAGTTATCCTGTGATAGGCTGGGAAATAAAACCTGTGACTTACCTTCAAGAAGTTGAGCTAAAGGACGATCAGGATATTTTACTTTTCTTGCTCGTGCCATATCTAATTCCCACCTGGATTAAACAACAATGGTTTATTAGAATTAAATATTGGTGGGGGAAACCCTTGGGGTCGCATACAGATTAGCCGGGACCTGGGATCATATTAAACATGTAGTAACTCGGGGAATTGACTACCTGATGTCAGTGTTAAATAATACATTTCAAATAAATGACACATAAGAAATAGGATTTCAAATTATAACAACAATTCTCTACGAAGACAACTTATAATTGGCGTTAATTTTAATGTTAACATTTAAATTGTAATGCACATGTACTTGTTTTATTGTAGAAATCAATTGTAGTACTAAACTCACTCTGATATGATCTTTTGGTTTCTATTTGTTTCCAGGGAGATTTCCATTGTGGCATTATTTAATTCCATCAAACTTTTCCTTAATTCCATTTGATCTTTAAATGATATCAACAATTGTTCTTTAATTTTATTTAATTCCTCTCTGTCGGCGTTTCTTTTTGCTTCCATCACTTCAGCTGTGAATACAAAGGAAATATTTGTACTAGTTACCATGAATGTGGTTTCTGTCATGGCGATTTAGTCTTTCATGAGTTCACGTTTAACATACATAGTTGTACATACTGATACTGACAACTTAACCATTGACCAAAACTTGAAACATTATACAGTCATTTATATCAGCTATACGGAGCCCCTAACGTGACATTTTGAAATACTTTTTATACAAGGAAGGGATTACTTTGTTTAACAAAGTTAGCCACTTGTCTAAGGACGTGGTTATAGATGCATCAGCGTATTGTCATTTACAAATACAATGTTTCCATGTTAATGTCATAGGGGGAATCAGCGGGGGTCAGTGGGGTACGGACCCCCTGTAATTTCCGAAATGTACACGTTCATTAGTGTATTTTTTAACTGTAAGCCATTTTTAAGTAGCAAGTAGCAGTTTTATCGTGCTCCCTTCGCTCGCCTTTGTATTTGACATAGATCTAATGGTTATGACGTTTTTATTATTAATATGTTGCGTTATTCTGCAAACAGTGCATAAATTATGAAGTGATTGTGGTTTGGACACCCCTAGAAAAAGTTTGGATCCCCACCTTGAAAAAATACCTGGATCCGCTCCTTAATATACACAATAAATTATATAAATACATACATTGTACAGATTGTATATCTGCTATATGTGATCTACGTCCAGCACTGGGGGATGGGTTATTTAGTTTATGTCTTAAACGATTGATCTCCTCTCGTAATTCTTGAATGATGTTTGTATACTGAGCTATATGGTAGGCTACGTCTGTTACATTTCTACGAACCTGAAATAATCGTTGAACACATTGTATTAATATAATAGATTAGTAATCTGTGCTCAATTCCTCCACACAGAAGCTCATACCCTATTCATGAAATTTAGACAATACTGTCTATTATGGTGGCTGATTTACGTCATGTCGTATTTCCGTTTTTTCGCCGCTAAGATTAAAAAACGAAAAAGCGAAGGCACGACGAATTCACAGTTTGTCGTATCTTTGCATTTTCGGAGGGAGAATGGCCGTAGAAATAATTTTATGACCAAGCTTCACGAAAGTATGCCAAGCCCGGGAATCGAACCACGACCCCTCGATCAGTAGACTTTCGTGCTACCGAGCTAGTCGGGTGGCATGACATGGTAGGTAACCATTTTTTGAGAATCCGTCAGCTTCAAACACTCACTCCCGCTATGACAGCTTAATATCAAATACATGCACGAGACAAATGCAATATACATGTATTAATAAAAATTGAACACGCTTAGTCAATGAGGGCTTATTGGTGTCTTTATCATACAATCAGTGAACGAAGCTACCATAAAATATAACGATATAAGTAGCATACCTAGATTGCTTGGATATTGCTAATTCAATTTCTAATGTTTCTATTTAGGTCAATTCCATTGTATTCGTACTGTGGTCAGCGAACATATGACTTATTTAAGTGTGATAATGTTGTAATAAGATAGATTGTTACATGTAAACTGATAGTAGTTTAACTGAAGGACAATACTTCATTTATTATTAAGCGAGTCATTAACCTAGAATTTATCTTTGTACTACGGTCAATACTTTTGAAAACCATTTTCAGCATAAACCTAGAGGGTTTCATCTTACAGTCATTTATTATTTAGACCAATTAAACTGAATCATTGCTTATCAGCAACATTGACTCATCAATTATGAACTAAGGTGAGAATAGTTTTCTTTATGACGTAGAGTTAACAATACAAAACTGGTCTGAGACCGTATTTAGGGACGTCCTTGAATTTTGTCATGTGTCTTTAATCACGTAGAAGTTGTCCAATTGTTTACGAATGGTACGACAATATTGTTTCTTTAAGTAAATGAAATTCAACTTTGAATTAACACATTTTATCTGCGCACACAGATTTGTCATTTTGTTGACGTCTGAATGGAGGGTTGTGAACTTGTGATCATGGTCATGTGGCCTCATTATAAGCCCTGTAGTATCTTTAACTCACTTCTAACAAACGAAACAAAAAAAGAAAACATTCATGTTAATTTTCTTACCAAGACGATTGTTTATTACTCTTTTTTATACATCAGGGTGGAGAATCAAAACCAGTTCGTATCATATAAAATGTAAACAAACGGACGCCATTTTGGAAAATTTCAGGTATTTTTTCTAATTTACTCCTTAAATCGTCCACCAATGAAAAAACAAAAATTACCATAACACGCTACTCATTTTTCCGCTTCTAATGATGTATATAACATACAGATTCAATTAGAATTTCAACAAGTTATCCCGGACATTGGAATCGAAGTGAGCAAGAATTAGGTCATTTGTGACGGATGCGAACTGGTTCAAATTCATGCGTTTGCCTAGTTTATCACAAAAAAGCATTTTTTCTCGTTAAATTTGCCATGTATAACCCACGGAGCAAGTGTGTAGTCTTGTATAAAAGTATTAACTCTTCCTGACTAAGTTTTGACATAAAAATAGATTTTTTATGAGAATGATGCGAACCGGTTCAGGTTTATACAATGATACGAACCGGTTCAGATTTATAGTATTTTGCAATTTTATTTTTATTTGCATACGTTCTTTGTCGATGTGAGTTTCACGGCATTGTTTTTCCAAACTTACACAATTTTATTTCGTTTTCGTCTCGATTTCAAAACTTTTTACAACAATCTGATTTTTTCGGGAGTTTTAGCTGAAAATGAATTCATATTAGTATGATATTACCATATAACTCATCGGTTACGTTTATGAAGACATGACTGTGGACATATGCATGGTCAGGTGGAGAAAAGTAAATGCGAATGGAACGTTGGCATTTTTATCATCAAAAAAGAGATGGTGTTCGGTTAAGTATAAAGTCATTTTCAGCTAAAAATCCCGAAGTAGTCAAATCGTTTGCGAAAGTTGTTAAATTGAGACAAAATGACGATCACAATTCGCTATTCAAAGTATTGAAAGACTTTCGTACACATTGAAACCTTATAAATACATATTAAAATTACTCCTTAATAGACTCAAGTACGAATCGAAAAGTGCTTGACAAGCTGACAAAATTATAATTTCACAATAAAAATATTGATGTTTCCTCTTTTCTAAAAATGACTAATAAAACATACATGTAGGTAGGTATGTCGTCATTTTTGGAAAATATATCAATTTCGACGTTTGGGGACTGGAGACAGTGGTTACACTTACACAAACACAAAATCTGGTTTATCACTGGGTTAATTTTACTTAAGACTGTCTGTCGGTATTCATTTTGTAAAACTAAAAATATCTGACGTGAAAAACACTGACCAACAGTAAATAAATTTGCACAATTGTCTTATATATAAATATTGTAGATTGTTATCACGTATAAAATGATTTACAATATTGATGTTAAATAGAGTCTCTATGAAATTTTCACCGGATAAATAACTCAATAGCTGACAAAGATTAATTGAAAAATGTCTATGTACATAACTTAAGAATTGCAGTCTCATAATTTGAACTTGAGAGCACTCTGCGACTAAATGTCTTTGCATATCTGTGATTGGTAAATGACACAGTGTACAATTTTGAATATCTCTACGATTGTAGGCGAATGTCAAGAATTTCACTGTTTTTATGGCATGTATAATGTCTGTCTTACTTATGGCACTTGACCATATAATAGATGGGGTGATATCTAGCTGGATATTTTTTAGACGAGTAAAGTCAGCATCACTAGAGATATTTGTTAACCATGTAGAACTATGATATCGTCTTACAGCTTTATTAATAATACGCTTCCATACATGTTTAGTAGGTAATCCAGCAGTGTCTAAGTAGACGTTCCAGTATGTATTTAGTCCATATTTATTTAAGATAGAGTAGATATCTGGAATAAATCCTGTTTGACCAGTATAACCACGTTCAATAAAAAGATGAAGTCTATAGTCAAATATTTTCCGCGCAATTAGATTATGGTACAATACTGTTCGACATTTAAATGAACGACATTGCATTCTATAAATAGATGGTGAAGATATCACCCGTATACTAATCCGCACAACCTTCCCAGATTTCGGCGTTTTAGTACGCAACAGAATATAGTGCGGCGCATGAAGACAAAATCTAAGGATTTTTTTCGGTTTTTGACAAAATCATTGTTAAAATTTAAAATAAATTATCAATTATAGCTACAGGAATATAAATCCATGTATTCAAAGTACATTTTTAAAAACATCGAAAGGTACAGATGCATAGTTAAACTGTGTATTCTACTTTCAAATGTCTGTGTAAAGAATGACAGATGTAAACACGTTACGACGGAGATTTAATTACTGGTTAAAAAGTTTCATTTAATGAGGAAAGCTGGTTGGATAGTAAAATTTTATTGAGTAGACACAAAATACATACTCTTATTTGTTGAGTATACTTGTTGGGGGAAATTACTAGAATGTAAAAATTGTCACGTGTTTTTAGGTAAATAAACAGTTTTACCCATGATGCTCGGCGTCTCCGTACAAAGGTCAGTCAGACCGTTTGTGTACAGAATGACGATTTGTTTTTAATATTAATGCCGTGAAACAGACATAGACAAAGAACGTATGCAAATGAAGTATAAAAGAGAAATGTCATAAATCTGAACTGGTTCGTATCATTGTATTAATCTGAACCGGTTCGCATCATTCTTCAAAATTTATATTTTTATGTCCAAACTATATCTGGAGGAGTTGATACTTTACTACAAGACTACATACGTGTTCCGTGGGTTATACATAGCAATTTAAACGAGAATAACTGCTTTTTTGTGATAAACTAGGCTAAAGTATGAATTTGAACCAGTTCGCATCCGTCAAATACGATCCAATTTTTGCTCACTTCGATTCCAATGTCCGGGATAACTTGTTGAAATTCTAATTGAATCTGTTGGTACTATACATCACCAGAAGCGGAAAAATGAGTAGCGTGTTATAGTGATTTTTGTTTTTTCATTAGTGGACGAATAAAAGAGTAAATTAGAAAAAATACCTGAAATTTTCCAAAATGGCGTCCGTTTGTTTACGTTTTGAGTGATACGAACTGGTTTTGATTCTCCACCCTGATACATTGTACCAGTGTAGCATATCAGTGAACTAACAAACTGATCTTATCTGCTTCATACATTTGAGTTGAGTAAATATTATCAAGATTTGTTTGATTTGTCTATTTCTAATCCGGACCAGTAACCAGTAGATAGTTGACTGAGTTATTTTGATTATGACATTATACAACTGTATGCTCCCTTCACAGCTCATTGAATACTCTACCGTTACTTGACAGTGATCGAAAGAGAAACATTCGGCCGTTGTAGAGTCAAACCTTGCCATCACAAGCATGTCTTTGATGTACAGGATATGAAAGTGGTTAGGCCGTGAGCCAGATACACTTTTGCTCCCCCCCCCCCGGGGGAATTTTCAAGATCCATATTTTTTTATGCCACTATCTGTCCTGAGTACAACAGTACAAAGTTTGCAAGTTTCTAGTGGGGCATTGCTGAGAAAATCAACTTTTAATTGTATAGGTAAATAGCAATTTTTGTTCCATTTTTATCGATTTATTTTTGCAAAAACCATTAAATCATGTTTGCAACACCAAGTTCTCATTATATTGTTTGTCAATTAAAAAGAAAATGTGTCTTTTGTGTTTTATAAAGGAAATTGCTGTTGATACTGCTCTCATAAGTACCCCAAAATGTAACATACGTTACTGTGCCTTTGCGCGCAGACTATGAAACATAGCCACATAAAGTAATCATAATACACTTGCTTTTTAAGATATACAATGTTGTTGTATGTAAGAATAAGATTTTTATCTTGTTCCTCAGAAATATTAACTTACACACAGCTCTTAAACCTTGTCGCCAATAGTGTTGAAACATACATGACCATAAAAAATCCATTTTTTTCAAATTGGAAAAAATATTATAATTGTAAAATATTTTAAAACATAATATCAGATATGAATATATAGGAAATAAAAACGATTGTCATTAAGTATTCAATGACATTTCATTAAATTTCACATTTTACCAAAATTTTCGGGTAGACATTTAAAAATGAAACATGGTTTTTCAACTAATGTTAAATATCTTGGTTGAATTCACGTTTACTAATTAGTCTCTCTAATGAACTTTTCATTTTATGATTACTACTTTTGCCATTCCTCAGAATCGTCTAGAGATAATGCTGTCTAAAGTATCAAATGTAACATACGTGATGTAACATACGTTACCGTTAAAATGATATACCGATCTTACAATGCGGCGAAGGGTTAAACGATGACATATTGAAAATCGGTTTACACCAAAAATGTTATCCACAATAAATAAAGTCGTTATTATCTCATTGAAAAATATATGACATCTTCAACCAGACTGAAAAAAACCATGAAACTGTATGCGTCTCAATGGCTTTGATAAATTAAACTATGAAGATTTTTTAACCATTGCATGCAATGTAAGCATAGAATCCTTCATAGCAATACTCAAATCGATATTTTTGCAATTTATTTGTTACTTCAATTCTTACTAGATGTAACCAAATCTCAAATGTAACCAAAGCTTCCTTTGTTAGCTTCTTATTTAATAAAACATGGTTTTATGAATTGAAACATACGTTACGTTTGGTAAGGTATGTTTCATATGAAATGTATCGTAGTTGATGCTTGTTTGTTTGCTTGTTTTACAATGTTTCGCTTTTTTGGAAACTTGAAACGTTTAAGTTCTGAATGTTTCTTTTATATCATGTCTTTGAGTGTAAAGGAACACAACATGTCTGTTGAATTTAACAGCAGCGAAATAATGTAGTTGGACTTTATAACACACGTTACCACAGGTTGTTGTAATTCCTGACAACACAAACAGCATAATTTATATCGGAATTTTTTTTTGTCGTAGATGATCTATAATACGTCGCGGAAGATTTTGTTGCAGAAATATTTAAGGGAACATGGTACATAAGCATGGTACAACAAATCGATAATGATAAGGAAGCAAACACATCGTTCATGCAACAACGCCGATCTCTTATCCAATGGCAAACCCTTGAGGATGTAATTTTGGGTGACAAATGACTTTTTATATGAAATAAGTGTGCCAGTACCTCATGGAATATCTAGGAGAACGTTTTGATTTTTACTTTAAAGTGAATTACTACATGAAATTTGAACACAATTGATCTGTTATGCTTTTCTGAGACTAATTGGTAACCTTTTTTACTCTTAATTTTAACATGTTTTCACTTAATTTTGAAGGCAATCCTTATTGATATAATAAAAAGTATTTAGATATGACATAGTACATAGAAAATAGTTTGTGCTACCATTAAATGTTTTAAACTGTTGTACTGGGTGTGACTGATAAAATTGGGATGTGATAGTTTAAACAGTGTTGTTGTAACATACGTTACTACCTATTTATTTGTTTTGGCATTCATAATTATGAACTTTTCAGTGAGTTAAGTGTATAAACTTTTAAAATGTATTCATTGATTTTGACTGTTTACGGCTATGGTACTTAAGTTTCTTTCGATTTTTCCAAGTTTGAAAGTCGTTGTATCAAGGTTTATAAATGTATTTCTGTAATTTTCCATAAGTTGATCTAAAATTTAAGTAATATTTGAGCAAAGGGGCGTTCTGAATTTATCATTTTGTGGTATGTATTTCCAGTATCAACCCTTTGCCTTCCTAAAGTGCTTAAATCATAGACAAACATACAAATACAGACAAACAAAATAAAGTTTTATTGGTGTGGTCCGTATAGAAACATACGTTACCATAGAAAATAGGTGATTGTATTCAAATATTTGTAATATGTATTTAGTCTGACTAACGAATGACCCTTCCTGTAAATACTTTATTCATTTGTCCATCTTGTATAACTTTTATTAATAACTGAAAGTTATCATTAAAATCAAGAAATAAAAATATTTCTAGTGGAGATTTCCTATATGGCTGACATAAGAGTACAGAGAAACGATGCATTTGATTTGTTTCTATTTTTAATCTTGCCAAAACGAAAGTACTCTACCTTTCACGTGACACCCTTGAAATAGCAAGAAATAAGGGACGCCAATATGTCTGTTATATTTATTGTTTTAGAAAAAACGACATTTTCAAAATAAACTAAGAACGTAATAGGAAAAAGCACCATTTTTCAGTGTTGAAAAGAGGTATGAAAAGAGTCCCTCAAAATCCCTGACTCTTCACATATTGGTGTTAAGAAATCACCGTACTGCTTATATCGGAAATGCACTGGAATGACGTTACAGGGTAACCCAAAATCCAAATCGTTGTCAAAAACAAAATGGCTTCGTAATTAAGATGCGTCGAAATAAAGTACCGGAGGACAGTAATAAGAACTTTTTGGCAGAGCAAATGGCCATAGGGGGTCATGAAGTTCAAAGTCCCAGAACTCTGTAAAGCCCCAACAGAACTTTGCAAACTTTTTATCAGTGAACTGTTACTTTCATGTGAGTTTAAAAAAATATACCATAGATAATTACTCCCAGGAAGGAGCAATGTCTTAAACTTGCTTTAAAAGCACTTATGGTTTAAACGGAAAATGAGAATGGGCGATATTTCAAAGTCACATAACTCTGTAAGGCCTCAACAGAACTTCATAAACTTTTATCAATGAATGCCTACCACTAAATGGGTTAAGAAAATCATACCCTTGAAAATTCCCCATGTGGGGAGCAATGTCATATACTGGCTCAAGGTCTGTTATAGATTTGACCAGAAAATGAGAATGGGCGATATTTCAAAGTTCCATAACTCTGTAAAGCCCCAACAGATCTTTGTAAACTTTAATCAGTGAATGCCTAACATTATATGGGTTAAGAAAATCATACCCTTGAAAATTCCCCGTGTGGGGAGCAATGTCATATACTGGCTCAAGGTCTATTATGGATTTGACTGGAAAATGAGAATGAGCGATATTTCAAAGTCCCATAACTCTGTATTGCCTTAACAGAACTTTGTTAACTGTTATCAGTGAATGCCTACCACTAAATTGGTTAAGAAAATCATACCCTTAAAAATTCCCCATGTGGGGTGGCAATGTCATGTACTGGCTCAAAGTTATGATGGTTTTGACTGGATAGTGAGAATGGGCGATATTTCAAAGTCCTATTACTCTGTAAAGCCCCAACAGATCTTTGTAAACTTTAATCAGTGAATGCCTAACATTATATGGGTTAAGAAAATCATACCCTTGAAAATTCCCCGTGTGGGGAGCAATGTCATATACTGGCTCAAGGTATGTTATGGATTTGACCAGAAAATGAGAATTGGTGATATTTCAAAGTCCCATAACTCAGTAAAGCCCCAACAGAACTTTGCAAACTTTCATCAGTGAATGCCTACCACCTTATGGGTTAAGAAAATCATACCCTTGAAAATTCCCCCTGGGGGGGAGCAATGTCATATACATGTACTGTCTCAAGGTCTAGGTTGTCCCAACCGATCATTTTAAGAGCAAGAACTATATTACATTTGCAGAATTTTGGTTGCCCAAAAGACATTGTTGGTTTCGTTAATTTTGTAGACTGTTCTCATGTATCGAGTGTTGCCCGCAAGACTGTACAAAGTGCATTGCGTTAAAGAGCGAGTTACTACAGTCTTGCGGGCGATCCTCGGTATATATTGTTAATCATGTTCTGATTTCATAATACATTGTACTACAAGATTCACAAAGCATCAAGAAATTAACACAGAAATCGTTGACAAATTATGGCTTTATCGTATTTCTAATATTTACCTTTGTTTTAATATGTTTAGCTCTATCAGCATATACTAGAGTATTTCTAGATTCTTCAAAATGTATACTAGCAGGTGATATATGAGCAATCATAACTGTTTTACAGTTTCCACCTAAAGCATCTTTAAGTAATCTTGTCAGTTTACTATCTCTGTAGTTTACATAACCTTTACCATTCTTGTCAGCTGAAATCAAACAGAAATAGACATTATAGTTTTATTAAAACAAGAAATAAATGTTGCCGATATCTTCTTTAGTGTTTTATGTCATCTTCTTCATTTACATGGTTTGAGATAAGAATTTCTTTAATGACTGCGACAGGTTTTGTCCAGTTGTTTTCAAAGGAGCATTCGTTTGGTGATGATAAATGTTTTTTATTATACCCCGTGAACATGATTTGTTTACTATATAGCTTAATGTGACGTCACCGGGTGACAATCCGTAATAACCCTCTAGACATCATCTATCGGCCCGCTTGACATCACTTATCGGCCCGCTTAAAGCGATGGGAGACTACTGCGTTGGAGTTTGCTAAAACCCGGACCAAAGTTTTTAGCCATTTATTTTGAATTACCTCCCTTGTGCAGACGTTTGCTTTTTACGCAACAACAAACTTTCAACAAAAGTTCAGAAGCAAATAAATCAGATTAAGGTGGGTCGGTACCTTAATCGGAGAGAAAAACGAAAAAAAATATTATGTTCACCGATAATAATAAAAGTTGGCAGGCAGATACCTTCATGCTCCTTGTTTGTTTTTCTGGTAACCTTAGCGACGTTGTCGTTTTTTTCACGACGTCACGGACGTCACAATGGTACGCGCTAAAAACAGGCACGCAAGTACATTAAACCCATATATTTAAAGTATTGAATGTCCGACATGTCCGAGTACAAAGATAATTATGCCAAAATGTTTCTGAAATGTTGTTGCATACAAATGTTTTGTTCCGATTATCAAAATATCACGTCAGTCGTAAAGATTGTACATTTCATCACTAAATTTAGGGTTTTCACGTCTAAAAGGTTTCACCATTTGCCGAGTTATAACGTTTATTTTCAAATTAAAGCATAACGGTGGTCGAATTCTTATCGCAAGTTTTGAAAACTACACACTTTTTGTGTCATTTTAATGAAATAAAAAAGGAAAGTGAACGTTTTCAGTTTTTCACAATATTGCTTTCTAAGTAAAATTGCATTCAAAACAGCGACGTTAACATTACGTTGCGCTGACGTATATAATTAATATTGTTTTCGTATTTCCCTCCGAGTAAGGTACCGACCCACCTTAAATTGAACGATTAGCGCCTATTAAATTATCAACTATTACTGATTTTTGTTGTTCGGTATAATAAAATAAATATCACATCCTACAGTAAAGTGGGCCGACTTGATTTGCCCGGGCGGCTTACGAACCGGCGTTAGCCGATCGCCGATCGGCTCGCCCCGGTGTGACATATGAATCAAGCGTTCCGGCTAACTTATTACTGTTGCAGACGGGCGCATTTTAAGCAGTGTGTGTAAATAAATCCATATCAGTAGTTTAAATTTTAAATTCGTGTCTGGCGAGTAAAATGTGTACTTGTTATATAACTCTTACACAAATGACGCGTAAGAGAGTTTAATTTAACACATCAGTTAGTATTTTGTATTTTTTCCCGTCCCCATTGCAAAATTTATATGTCATGAGAGTAACCTCCCTTTTCTTGAAGAGTTTCAAGAACGACAACACAAGCCAGCGTTGTATTACATTTAAATGAGATGTTAATGAGTTTCACGCTTGAACTACGCCTCTTTGTCTATGTTGAAAATTGTTGAAGCGTGAAAAGAGTAATCTTATACTTTCTTGTTACAAAATTTACTAAGATTACGGACAAACTACGTATTGATGCGTTCAATAAAACTTTCTTACGCGTCATTTGTGTAATGGTTACTAGTATATTACAAGTACACATTTTACGCGCCAGACACGAATTTAAAACTTTAAGTACTGAATATGGATTTGTTTTACACACACTGCTTAGGTTTTTCGGTATTTTTATATTTGGGTTTTTCTAAATTTAAAAATTCATAAGGACAAGTAGAAAGATTATATAGGACCTTATTGGATTCTTTGAGGTGTTTCGTCCATAAATCTCCTAATACTTGGGTTATCTACCAACCCCAGACAGCGGGAGCCATCTGTTCACATGTTAATCGGATGACCGGATTCACTCCCAACAAATTAATGCTGGGAAAAGAGGTATTCTAACCTGCTGACTTGGTTTATTCTCTTATCCAAGTCCAAGCTAGGGAGGGCGGAACACAGGAGTGGTATTAAGCCAGATTGGAGGGGAAAATTAAGCTTAACCATAAGACTGTTAGGGAAACTCTGAGACGTAGTCAGGATCATATGAGAAGGGATCAAGATCTAGGGGCCCTGGAGAAACCATACACTCTAGGGGACTTGGTTTATGTTCTCAACTCCAGCATACCTAAAAGAACAAGTAAAACTATCTCCTTTTTGGAAAGGGTCAGGCTTGAAAAGTTCTCCAACACTTTATAAATAAAGTTTAAAAATTCCATATTCACGGCCCACCATGATGTCTTGACAGGTCACTCCCTATTTGGCTCCGAAGATACATGGATGGCACAAAAAGGCTTGAACACTATGTTTCACAGCCCTTAGAATCACATGATTCTGTCATTTATTGTGTTTGTAGGAAACTATACCGGGGAGAATTCATAATGCAATGTGACAATTGATCCCAGTGGTACCAGGGAGTTTGCATAACCATAATTGCTACCAACTCCTTGGGTATTGAGAGTTACACTTGTAAATTATGTCAAGACACTTAATGCATTTGAAATTGTTTGATTATTTTTGGCTATTAAATTGTATGCTGAAAATATGATTTCCTATTCTCGAGTGTTCTCATTCGCAAAAGTATGGACTATGCCGTGAAGCCTCTGTGTTATAATATTTTGACTTAAATTTGGGTATTAAGTTTGTCTCTTTCTAAATTTATCCTGTTATCTTTTTGGACTAAATTTGGGTGTTTAATTTGGCTTTTCCTAAATTTACTTGGGGTAGGGAAATCCTCCAACCATTTAGGACGGGGAAGAGTGTAGTGAAAACCTGAATAGTGCAGGTGCTCGCCTAGCGGCAACAAGCGGTGCAGCCAGCCAATCAGAGGGCAGAACCTTGTCACGTGAGCTGCACCACCAATCAGAAGCGAGCTCTGTCTACTTTCCACCCATAGAGCTCACTCTTCACTCTCTTGGCTCTAGACACTCAACATGTAAACACATAAATTGTAGACTGAAAGTCTTCACAGCTCCTGCGGTAACTGCATTATTTTACTGCACTCTGTGGGATTTATCATCAAATGTAAGTATTTTTAATGACGTGTACAACTTCGCGTGTAAAATGAGCACCTATTTTTTATTCGTGATTTTTAGCTGATGAACTTTTGCTCTACTTTCATTTCGCACTCTGGAGTATGAATGTTTCAGGAAATATGGACCCAAACTCTACAGAATCTCTTTGAACTGGAATTTATTCTTAGATTTTGCCATTTGACATTTGCTGTTGAAATGAATGAATACAACCAAAATTCAAGCACCAATATCTTCAAAAAATAATTGGGTCAGATTCATGAGATTGGATTTGTTATGTTAAACTATACTGTACAGTAGAGATTAAGTTTTTGCACTTTCTGGTACTTCATCACTGGTCAAGAAATTGACTGTCAAATGTTAAATTTCTATTTGATGTTACGTAGTATCTGTGGTGACCTGATAGAGGTACCGGACAACTCAACTCGTGGACAAGTCAACTCAAAGTTGGAACAACTCAACTCATGACTTAAATTGGGATAATTCAACCTGAGGAGAAATGAATACATAGGCAAAATGTTAAGTTTAATTGATAAGTACATTGGAAATTTAATAATCTATTTTTGACTTTACACTTTTTAATACTTGTTTAAAAGTTAAGGCTGATCACTGTTATTGTAATCTTAAGTGTTAAACATATTAAAAAGAAACCCAGAGACAGAATTGTTTGTTGTCAACTTGTGTATATAGGCCGACAGAACTTTCACTATGTTTATAGCTGGTGTTGAATCAGCTTACCCCTTTTCTGATCACTGAGGTTGAGAGGTGGTTGTGCTTCGGACTTTCTGCTAATTCCCCAATACCATGAGTCCAGGTCAAATAGACGACCATCTACAACTTTACTGGTGACAGATCCACCATCACTTTTTGCTTATTTTAAAGAAGAACAAAGGACATGAATTAACAGCAGCATAGCTTTGCTTTTAAATTAACAAACACAATTGAATGAGGATCTAACTGCCTAAAGGTGGTGGTAATCTTTTCAGTTATAATTTCCTGTATTTTGAGTTAACACTCCTAAATTTCAATTGATTGTGTCCGGTAATGGGATCTCAAGTTTTTATATAGAGAAATGTATTTGATTATCCCAAAGAATATTGTTGGAAACCTTTTAATCTTAATGTAGTTTTATTTGATTTATTCTAATTGAATGTATCCCCTTGGATCCTAGGGTTAGGGTTAGTTTAAATCCTAGTTGAATGGGGGGGGGCAGAAAAAGTCTTATAGAAGAGCAAGTGCCAATTGTTGACAATCCCCTAAACTAAAGACATTAAATCTTAATTTGTATTCAATATTTTATAATGTTTTAAGGGTTTGCCCTAACATTTTGTGAGGGTCTAGTGGTTAGTTGGTTCAGAGAGGTTAGGTCATAGTTTAATGTTGTTTATCACTGGAATTAACTTTGTTGTCATTTCTGGTAGGAAATTTTATTGAATAAATTCTTTGCAAACTCTAAAAATTATAAAGCTGTGTTAGGTGTGTAAATGGGCTAAAACGATGGTTTAATGTTCCAATCTAATAGTCCGGCCAACACCAAGGATGACCTTGCACGAAATGATGTAGAAAATGTTATTCAATGTTATTGGTAGACATGGTCTTACTGATTCCAACTCCGATTGATGCCACTTTGTCATCCTTGGGCAACTCCCAGAATCCAAGATGGCGACCAAGATGGCGGCTAGAGGCTAAATTATACATGCAAAATGTATTTTTACACATTATGGTCTTAAAATGAAGCACAAAAGTGATTTCAACATTTACAGATCAAGTTGGTTAAATTTTGTTATTTTAAATAACTTTTAAATTCAAAACGGCGGTCAAAATGGCGGTCAAAATGGCGGGTAAAGGCTATTTTCCCAGTATCTAAAGAACAAACTGGCAGAAAGAGACTGAGTGCTGTAGAAATTTTTTTTACTTATAGAATAGTTCATGTTATTAAAGAAACCGATTGATTTCACTTAGTTATAATTTATCATTAACAATTATAAATCCAAAATGGCGGCTAAAATGGCCGATATGATCAAATAGTTCAGTATATAATATACGAGTACATACATGGACGGGAACAAACACATTTGGGTTTAAGTTTCAATGTTTGTTATATGATTTTTTGAATCTTTATAAAATCTCATCTATTAGCAACTCAAGATTCAAGGTGGAGTCAAAGGTTACGATTACGAGGCAAATTCAACCAGTTCTATTTTTTTAGCAATAATGTATTGTAAATAATGAAGTGTTTTCATAATGGCCTAGTTATTTGGCTGAAAACAGCTATATTAGCCTTCGTCTGTGGCCTCGGTTTATAATGACTGTCTTCAGCCGAATACAGGCCGTTATGAAAACACTTAATTCACCATTGTCGCAGATTGGGTCCCAATAAAAAACGCTCAGATTGTACCAACATTCAAAATGGCGGCATTTTTGTGGAAGAAAAAAACACGGCCTTCATGAGAAAACTCGGTCACTATGAGATTCGGAAGCAATCAAAATGCCTAAATCTCATAAAAGCCGATGTTTAAATGAAATGAAAAATTGATAAATAATTCGAGGGTTGCCCGCAAGATACTAGCTCTTCAACGCAATGTACTTATTGCAGTCTTGCTTGCAACCCTCGAATTGTGATGGACAAACTAATTTAATTTCCAAACAAATAAGCCATTTAAATAAAGAAAAATGGGAAAATAAAATTGGGTTTATATACAATTTACAGTAGACATTTTAATTTAGGATTATTATGAAGTGCTATCATTTTGTTTAAGATTGCAATATGTGTGTATATTTGAAAAGCTTATAAACCTTTTAGTTGAAATATTTAGAGGCAGTGAAAATAAACTGAAACATGTCAATAGCAAAATAAGCATGTGCCAAAAAATGAGGAAGAAACTAATTGACTGAGCTCTATCAATATCATTACACAAACAATGATACAGTCTGACTTGACTAAACTTGACTTAATTAGAATATGTGCTAAAATGTTTAAGTTTGCTTCTGTCTAATAATATTCGTGACGATAGCCCAATTTCTCTGGTCGTTTTTATATGTTGATAACAACATGTTCAAGTGACGACACAAATTATTGTTGACAGAGTATTTTGAACTCAACACTCTAAGCGTATGCAATGATAAACTAAACATATTAATGATTATTATCTTTAGAAAGTATTCAAGCGGGTACTAGCTTATGGCCAAAAGATATCATAAATGTCTTCACTTTTGATGTAGAATATGTGAACTAGCTTTAAAAGCATATTTTACACCCATGCAAATAGTGTACCTTCTTAACATTGTCAAAAACTGACTGACTTGTAACATTACATTTTGGACGATTGCAGTTGACCGCATTGATATAGTGTCACTCCAACAAGATAGATATCTCAAAAGAGTATCAGCACACCAATGTCATCAGATATTTTTGGTGCTCAGCAAATTGCAGCAGAAGTATTTATTTGTTGAACAATTTTGTTGTCTGTGCTTCTCGTACCAAGTCTTAAAGGTTTATGCGATTAAACATATATGTAATGTTTCCGAAAAAATGAAGAATCACCATATCTTGCAATGCATCGTCTATAATGTTTGGAGTGGAACATATTTAGATATTACATACGAGATCGACAAGTTTTCTCAACGTACCATCCTTCTTTGGGGGAGTCTTTGCAGTTGATAGTGAATATACTCCAAATGTGTTTAGTAATCAGACATGTTTATACTTTTAGCACTGATGCATCAGATCTGTTATGTGTTCTTTCAAGATATTTAGTGTTAAGTGAAACAATATATTTTTAAATTTTCTACTTGGCCATGTTTGTAATTAATGAATCCCTTAAAACCACCATCTTACACAGTGTAACACTATTTGCTAAATCATGAGCTAGACACTGGGTTCAAATAGCAGTGTATACGCTTACAATAAGAATTGGCATCTACGCCTCGTAATTTCTCTCAATCCTTGTAAATAAAACCAAATTCTACTACACACTTTTGATGGAAATGTGCTTTTGTTATTTCTCCAATTTTTTTATCAATGGCCAGAGTCATTTACAATGAAATAAAGAACATTCATGATTCAGTTGTGATATCTGATGTCTAGATCGGACTTGAAATGATTCTATTGCAATTTCTCTTATATACTATCAAAATGTCAACAGAATTTCTATCAATTGCTTTTGGCATACGTTAATAAACTCTTGAAAGATAATAGAACATGCACACAATACTTACAATGTCATTAGTTTTTTATAACCTCCTTTAAATACATATTGATTATTACTGAAGTGGCAAACATATTGGGAAAGTGGTCGCTATTCTAAGGATATCACAACATATGTTGTTCAATGAATTAAATATTATCAGAATAGTGTCTCTAAATTGCCATCTTAGAAACAATTTGCTTCCAGAGTCAACTGACAAGCTAACAAGTATCAACGATTTGATATTCGCAAGACCAAGAGATATAAAAACCTAAACATAATGCTGTATACCCATTAGTTAGGAGTTATGTCTTTCAATGTGAATTGAAATTAAGTTTTAAACTCTAATCATTCATTTTGACCACCATCTTAAATTCTTGAAGTTATCCAAGAATACCAATATGGCATCAATCGGTTACATAAACAAAAAATGATTAACTACGAAATAAAATGCATTGAAATCATTTTGTATACCCCAGTCAATGACTTAGCTCATTGTGTTTATATATACCCGACAGCTAGTTATTTACGCCATTATAGCCGCCATCTTGGATTTTGGAAATTGCCAAAGTGATGCCAGTGTGGCATCAACCAGTTTTATGAACTAAACTGAAGAGTAATTCCTACAAAAATGCATTAAAACTTTTTTGAAATGTACGATCCTGCTCATTGTGGTTGATATACCCGACAAGTGTAGTTTTTATGCGCCATTTTGTCCGCCATCTTGGATTGGATAATAAACTAGGGGAACCAAAATTGCATGCAATAAAATTGCAGATAATGTTAGACTAATTTCAGCTTTTAAATGACCAGACTGTGGTAAAGATGGATTTATTATACAATAATCAGCTTTCATCCGCCATTTTGTCCGCCATCTTGAATTTTGGGAGTTGCCCAAGAGTGCCGAAGTGGCGTCATCCAGTTTCGTAAACTACAATGTCTTAGCTTCAAGAAAATGCAAAAACATTTTCTACATCATTCCATGCACGGTTCAGTCGATTTTTGCAGTTTATATACCGGACTATAAGTGTTTCTGACTAGTATCCGAATTACGGATTATACGAAAAACGTTCAATTACGAAACTCCGTCAATGTAACGAACGGATATAATTCCATAAATGAACTTTACAGCTCATTTTTGGAAGGAATTCTTTTTCAAAGAATTCCTTACTATGTCAGCGCTCTTGGAAATTAGTATCTACCACACGTTTGTATATATATACAATTTTAACGAGCGTTTATCTCAGCAGGGGTTTACTTTGAGAGCGTAGAGCGCTGGACATTTATCGAAGTTAAGCAACGAAATGTATGGTTAATCCTTGGATGGGTGTCCGTAGAGGTTTAGTGACAGCGCGAAGCGAGTTTCATTGATGTGATTTTTTTTTTGGTTTTTTTTTAATAGACCGCAACAAATTAATCGTTATGTTCGTCTGTTCGCACCTTAAAATCCAAAAAAAAATGCGTCCGCAATTTGAAATGAACGCATCATAAATTTCGGAAAATCAGAATTTTTCACACTAGACCAAGTAGAAATTGAACTAAAAATTAGAAATTTGGGTTCTAAATAGCAAAATAAATAAGAAAATTTCACTGTTACGGTAAAGCAGTAATGTATTTTTGCTAACATACGGCATTAGAAATTACTATGACACAATCCATTGTTCAGAAATATGATAACTGCACTCTGTCTTAGACCGTAAACTGAACATTTACTCACTCTACACACCTTATCTTGATGTGTTACGTCATACGTGTCTTTGTAGTGTAAAATATGAAGATTGATCCATAGAGAGCAGATAGGACAGGGAGAAAAAAATTACATTGAGTTTCCTACAATTTTGATGTCCCAAAATAACATATTAGGCTTGATTTAATTCTTGTGGTATTATTAGACATTAGCATAATTTACCAAAATTAGTTACGTGATTACACTATAGACTATATATGGTTATACATGTATGTTATATAAGAAAGTCCATAACTTTTCTGCTCTTTTTAACTTATGGTAAATAAATGTCTTAGAAACCGTACAAATTTATTCTTTGCTTTCGCTCGCTTCTCAAAATTCAAAATATGGAAAAAGAATTTAATTGCTCTTTAGCTCCATTCTTTAGAACAAAATACATAGAACATGTGATCAATTTGTTGTGGCCTGAACTCAATGGCAACACATTGTTTAGGTTACATCGACACCAGCAATCAACCTATCACTGTTCCTGAAAAGACTCAATCCCTGGATTACTACTAGATGCAATTCAATGACCGAACACTGCCGTATTAGAATGATTTAGAATCAGTGGTAGGAGGGAGAATGACCGTAGAAATTATTTCATGGCGTAGCTCCACGAAAGTAGGCCCTGCCCATGAATCAAAACATACAACTTCGCGATCAGTAGCATAATATGCATGTAAAATGAAATATGAAACACATTCGATTATGAACGATAAAGAGATATGATGATGGAAATCGAAATAGTAACTTTGAACTCCTAAAATCGTTCAAAAATTCATTCCAACAGTACTTTCAGTACTTTGATTATACAAATAAATGCTATTGTGTCAAAAAAACTCGCCTGAAAGCCGCGAATTGTTATTTCAAGCGCATGCGACGCGAAAACAAAATCATAACAGCACGGATGATTAAACGTGACCTTGAACGGAATTTCAAAATGGCGGAGGACGCTACATGTTCTATATTCTATATATAGAACATGGGACACGTTAAATCCTACAGAGGGTGATATAAAACGGAAAGCCTCGGTTGATATTACTTGTAAAGGGTAAACATTCTGTTATATCACCCTCTGTAGGATGTGATATTTATATAATATATGTTATTAGATACATGTATACAAAAATCGTATTACTTGATGCAGTCTGACTGTTTAAAATTTAAAGGTACTAGTTCACAGATTTGGTTCATTTTTTTATAATTTCAAAATACCATTGATTAAGTGTCTGCAATTGTGTCAAAAAATTAATTCTTATTATTTAAAAACAAACTGACCTATATGTTGCAAGAAATATAAATTAGAAGCCACAAAATATTATAAATGCACTAAAATTGTCCATACCGTTACATACTGGGTAGATATTTACTACATTAAAAACCATCATTTGTAGTTGTATGTCAATTTGCACTAATGACAGTCATTATCAGAACACTACTTTCCTGCTTCCAAAAAATATTTCCATACAATTTTGTTAGTTTTAGAAAAAGTTGATATTTAAGTTGAAATCTGTCTCTGACTGTTTAAAACCTTAATATAAAGTCTCAAATATATGAGTTGCATCTTCTACATTTTACATTTCCTAATCGTTGTCATACATACATACATGTAGGTTAGTCGGAGTAATAGATTTGTTTTGTTTTACACTTTTTATCAAACAACGACAATTATAATAAGAAGACTCTTAGTTCTTCTCAAATTTTTACTTTGGATTCACCAGTTACATAAATGCACTTATGTAGCAAGTAATTCACTACAATATCACGTAAGAAGTTTGTAATAGGAACTGGACTCGAACCATTGATCTTCTGTCAATGTTAGTTAACAATGGTTTGAAGTCAGTGAATGGCAACTTAAATACAGAGAAAATATGAAACATGTAGCAAAACAGAAAATTTTAAAGATAAATGTTTTATTATTGATGTATGTGTTTTACAACTTAGATATAACAAGTCGTAAACAATCACTTTATATTTACATTATAATGATAAACTCGGTCATGTATGTATATTTAAATATTCAATCACATTATATAATATAATAGTGGGTATGTATTCTTAGGCTTTATATAAACAAATTTAAAATTTTCACAATAAAATCGTATCAATCAATATAATATAATGTATTAACAGTCTGTATTTAAACGTTGGTTTACAGTATTTGTCAGAACAATTTAACTTTACATTTAATTTCTATACAATACTTCTTTCATTTTAACATTTTGTTTGATTTGTTGAAAACTTCACTGTGATAAAAAAGTTAGATGCAACATAATGTTATACCAAGACAAAGAAAAAGTGGACCAACAGATAGAAGTTGAGCAGTAAACAGAAATGTCTATATGTAAATGATATGTAGCTAAAACGGATACGTAGAACAAAGTTGTGTTCAAATGCATGATAATAAATCAGACCTACTACTCATCCGATTTCGAGCATCTTAACCTTTTTGAAAATGACATTGTCATAGCCTTTAACTGATATATTATTTATGAATATTCATCTATGAATAAAAAATAATGGTGGGTCCATTTGCTCCAACAAAAATATATACGCGCAAAAATTATCAAAGAATACATCTAAGTTTGAACGTTTGTAGAAATCGTTTTAATAATCCGATATTTGAAAGTAAAACATACACGAGACTACATTACATTGGCTTTAATATGATGTTAATTTTATAAAAAAATTGTTGAGAAATAAAAAAAATTAAGGGGTGGGTCCATGGAATCTTTGCGATATTTTTGGGGTAAATCATCGATGAAAAATGAGTCATATACCACCTGATTAAATATAAACAAATAAAAAATCTAACGGATTTTTTAAATATTAAATCAGGTGGTCCGGGGAATACACATGTCATATGGACGTTTTCGGAAGTTAAGGTGCACAGTCCCTAAACTCACTCACACTAAAATAATTTTAGTTTAATTTTAATGGTGAAAGTATGATAAAAGCTTGGAAATCATGACATTTTTCATTACAGTATGCTAATCATTTCGCGTGAATGTGTTACATAACTTGCAATTTCAAAAACATATGACAAAAACTTTTAACAGGACTTAGTAATTACCTCCCTTGCATATGAAAATAAAATGATTTAAAATGTTTCCATAAAAAGTCTATGTTATTAAAATATTTAACAGGTTAAAAGTTTAGAAATACATGTACAATATACAAACAATTAAAACTATTTTTAGATCAGTCAGCTCCCATAAAACATAATTTTTTGTTAGTTGGTTGTTTAAGTTTTAGAATACAATAAGGGACTTTAGTCCGTTATTTCCCCTTGTATACTCTGCAAATACGTAGGTCCAATTAGTTGGATTACTAGAATTTTACCCTTACTTTTGAATGTCAATTTGCCAAAATTAATCTTAAATAACTGTTTTGTAAATCATTTAATTAGTTTGAAATTCAAGCAAAGTATTGTTAGGGTAAAGAACTATCTACATTTTATCACTTCTGTAAATATCTTCATTAACAAGAAATATATCAGATGAAATATTTTGTTATCCTTAAATAAGAATTCAATGATAAAATCCGAGGATTCCAACTATAAGAATCTGCCTATCTCTTGAATTGCTTCAGATAAATCAGGGAAAGATACCTGACTAAAGTCCTTAATTATTTTGTGCCTTACAGTGTTAACTGTAGATGTTCTTATGACTATAGAACAATCGGTATGTTGTTGGATGAAAATAGTGTGATTGATATCTTAATTGAGGATAATGGTTGCAAATGTAACGACCTTTTGAACAATTAATAAAGTATATCGTTAATGCCCGAGTCTCGCTAGTTAGTACAGCGATATGTACTAGAGATGGTGAGGAAACAAAAGACCAAGATATACGACAAGACAACAGAAAAGTTGTGGTGATTTTATTTTGCCACAACTCCTGAAAAAGACGCCACAGTGTGACACCGACTTTACTCTTGGTAGCGTATTTACTTTAAAGTTAAATTCACCCTGACATACATAAATACACTTAGATTCTAGATATTGTTTTTTAATAGTGTACTCTGTCCCGTCAGTAATTGGTAGCTGTGTGAACAGAGCACATAACATTATAGTTTGGGATTACTTACATGAACCTCATCGTAACCTGTTATATATTATACAAATCAATTAACACTTTCTTGCAAGACAGACAAGCTCTTGGATGATAGACGCAATTGAACAATACACACTTTTAGATAGCCATTGCTAGTATGGTATTACGCCAACATGTAAGAACGTATTTTTATTGCATTCTTGTGCATCATTCAAATATGGTAAGATATATGTATATTCATGTCCCTTTTACGTGTTTATACTTTACGTCTTTTATGTTTGTATGTAGCATGTAAATATGTACATATATGTCTTGTTTTCTTTTATTCAATGTTTATTATCCTGACCAATCTACCTTACACCCGCCTGTTTTGATAATTACTAAAATTGGTATAATTGCTTCGAGAAATCTATTCACATAACAATAGACTAATTAATTAATTAACAAACAAGATTCATTAATTATACTTATTTCAGGTAAACGACCGGGAATATCGTACATACAAATAAATGCTGACGTCATAGTAGAAACGTTCTATTGACAATAAGTCATCATTTGGAACACCTTAGAGATCTTCTACGAAAATATACCTTGGATTTCAGAAGAGGTAGTAATACAAGAAGTTATGAGGCTCGGCGAATAACTCGCTGGCAAGTAGTTCTATTATTGTTTATGCATGAACGTGCATTGTCTATATTCGCCAACGAATTTTCTTCAAATTAGCTACAATACAACTTAAAAAGAGGTATTTCCCTCTTCAAATGGCCAAGGATTATCTACAAAAATATTGAAACTCAACCAACTGTCATTTTTGTTTGTACACTTTATGATTCAGATTTACATTTTTGAACGCTTTATCAAAAATATTTTACTAAGAGCACTAGCCCCCAAAGGCCAGGTTTCAATTAAGTTCTATCTTTATTTCAACAAAATCCACATTCAGTTAAATTCAAATTAACTACAGAACCCATGTTAGAACCTTTACTTCCTTATGATGTTACATGTCCGAGGTACATTTAAGTAGAGAAGTTCCGAAATTCCGAACGAAAAAGTCATTATACTACGCTACAACCTCGTTATTTATGGTAGTTTTTTCTTCCTTAAAACTGCTGTAAATTGGCTGACTTCAGTGTCATTTTATGGAGAAATCAAAATTTAAATATTTAATATGCCACCACGAGTACTACGTGCAAACAAACTGAATATATACAATTTGTACATCTTTAACACACGGTCCAGTTCTAAAGGATCAAACATGGAAGTAAGTTAATTGACGGGAGTTTATTGTTATCCTGCTCATTAAAACTAACATAAATCATTCCAGTTTGACAGCTAGACTATAGTTTTTATTATCACTAACGTGTTTGGTTTGTTATATAGTGACGTCACCAGGTGACAATGCGTATTGAAACCATCTTTACATCACCTATAAGCCCACTTGACATTACCTATCGGTCCGCCTAAAGTGATGGGAGACCAATTCATTGGATACCGTTGAACACCGGGACCCGAGTTTTCATTCAATTTGAATTACCGCCCTTGCACAGACGCTTGATTTTTACCAAACAACAAATTTAAACGGTGTGAAAATGTCTTCAAGTTCAGAAACAAAAACAACAGGTATAATTAAATGGTTAGAGCCAATTATTTAAAGTATTAACAATTTCTGTTTTTTAGACTTTAGGCGATTTCCTGTCGAAAGGCTTAAGTTATACCACAGGTCGAAAACTATCGACGATTCAAATGCCTGACCAGTTTTACCTGCGCAGTGATACATGTGTCTCTGATTTACTAAGCAGTTTATTTCTAGGCAATAAAAAGTAGTTCCGTCAATAAACTGACGTGTCTTTGTTTCAGTGTCAGTGACAGGTATTTTACTTATATTGATAAGCGTGTGAATTGGCGGAGTCAAATCTCGTTAATACACTGTGACTAAACAGTAGTATTTGCTAATTATACAGGATAGAAAAAACTCTTTGTCCGCATTTTTGCCCTGTTCGATTCGTACTTGAATCTAATGTGCAAGGAGTAATCATTGGTATGAATTTGTTAGGCTTCAATGTGCACGAGTCTTTCTGTATTTCAATACTTTGATCGTTGTTTGGTATAACAAAATAAATATCAAATCCTACAGAGGGTGATAGAACGTAATGTTTACCCTTGACAAGTAATAGCAATCTCGGCTAAAGCCTCGGTTGATATTACTGCCTTGGGTAAACATTCCGTTTTATCACCCTCTGTAGGATGTGATATCTATACAAGAGCATCGCTAGGCAGAGCATTATATGCCTCAAAGTGTTGTTTTTTAGTTAAGATGAAGCATTTGTAAGACATGAGAATATTTCATATGAATATCATATTATGAATAATTGTGGAAAACAAAGTAGAGGAAAAAAGATTGAGCCGAGCCGAAACTGTTTTCACTTTTAAGGTAATAGTGACTTTGATCTTGTGACCCTAAAATCAATACGGGTCTTCTACCCCAACAATCATCCTTTGAAGTTTGAATATTGTGGACCAAATGGAACTTAAGTAATGCCCCGGAAACTGTTTTCAGTTTTAAAGTAATAGTGATCTTGACCTTTGACCTTGTGACCCCAAAATCAATAGGGGTCTTCTACCCGATATGGACAATCATCATATGAAGTTTGATTATTGTGGACCAAATGGAACTTAGTTATTTTCCGGAAACCAAATTGCTAACAGACGGACGGACGGACGCCAGGGGGTATAACATTTCGGACATATAATAATAAATCACAGAATACATTGTATCTATATATAATGATGAAGCAGTATTTGAGTAATTAAGTCTAGTAAGGTAAAATTATAACCATACTAACTAGTGACATGACAGTTGGATATTGATTAGTCCATATCTATTCTATAGTATTATGAATATTTGATAGGTTCACTGCTGGAACCATCACTGAATCGCAATTTGAGGGTTGCCAGCAAGACTGTAGTAACTCGCTCTTAAATGCAATGCACTAACTACAATCTTGTGGGCAAACCTAGACTTTCTAACATTGTTTATCATATTTCATATCTAACTATGACAATGTCACTGTTAATATATTATAGAATAATTAAGAACATATAGTAGGACATAGAGAAAACAATAGAAAGTTATAGAGAGCAAGTGGTGAAATAAAGGAAGAGGAGAAAGAAAAATAGATTGAGCTCTGTCTTGCGTAAATGGGTCTAAATGACATTTTTTGGCGATTTTGAGATTTATATATGATATGAAAACTGTCTCTTCTTTTCAGTGATACTAAACATTTGTTTATTTGATGTGTACTTTTTGTTTTTATAATGAATTCATTGACGTTAGGTTGCATATCTGTGACGTCAACGTTTGACCATTTTGGCGTTACATCCTGGACAGCTGTATATAAAGTAAATGCAGTTCATATCTAAAAATTCCATCCAAGCATTTTGTTAAAATACGGATTGTTGCTAATGCAGCATGAATCATTGATGTTTGTTATGTCAGAATGTTAGGAAAGTTATGTGCTTCAACTACTATAAATCAAAGTGCTGAAAAGCACTGAACAAGACAGCGTTGTTTGCTGTGAAACTTCATTGGAATTCATTGGCCTTTGATGTAGAGACATGTGGTCATTATAATTAAGGTATAAATCAGGTTGTAGGACTATTATGAGCTAAAAAATAAAAAGGCCTAACATAATTGTACATGGACATTTGTGCAGAAAGATTTTTATGAAGACTGCTTGTCGAAGTGTAAGCATATTTTGCCATAACACTATACATGGTAAGTGATTCAACAGTTGTATTGATATACTTTAGGATTTTTTATTTGTATTCCAAGTTTTATAGCTTAACAGTCTTTTGACAAACAGTGGTCATTTTCATAAATGAAACCATCAACAATTGTTAACTAAGACTGCATTAATTAAATTAAAACACAACAAAATGAGGTAGAAAACAACATGATTTGTTGAATTTAACAAAAACAGCAATCATTTGCCAGAGTATGTCTAGTACGCAGTATTCAAAGAATTGGGTCCATTTATACTTTTCTACCAACAATGAATGGACTAACAGAACTTGTATGCAGCTTTAACAGCAACTCAATAGAGTCAATTGGAGAAATGATTTAATATTGTATAGCACTGACCATTTGCTAGTCTCAACTACAAACAAGGTGGTCCAAACTTTCTAACCACAACCACATTATACACTGTTTGCAGTATAATGTAACATATTAGTAATTAAAACTACATAAGTATTAGATATAATAAGCATACAGAAAATTAGTTTCATGCTACATGAAAATGGCTTTCACGGGTATTCGGACCCCCATTAGACCCGCCTATGCATTCCATAGCTTAACTCTAATGAGTACGCATAAAGTGAATAGTAACGATCAAAGAAGAAAGGCAACACAAACAGAATTTATGCCTTTGAAGTTAACAAATAATAAATATATGAATTTTGTGAAATGAACAGTATATGTGTGTTTCTAAAAGGTTCTAATTCCTTCACTTATTTCAGGTTATTTTTTCATTCTGATATCTTAAAATGAATTATTTTTCGAGATAGGAGGAGAGAGATATTCAACAAAATCTGACTTAAAATGGATTCAGTTGTTTGTCCAGCCAAACTTATAGTTGTCATAGGAATGACAGTGTCCAACACGGAAAGTTACTGTCACATTCCCCCTTGAACGATCCTCCCTTGGACGATCCGTCTCAAATTGGGGACGGATCGTCTAAACAAAGTTTGGACGATTCGTCACCTTGTGTGCGTAGTCATATGAATGCTTACATTTAATATGAATATTATATGGTATTATATATGTTTTTCAAATTCATGTATATAAATAATACATAATTTAAGAGAAAATTCCAGTAATATAAATGATAATATTTACCCCTCAAATTGGTAACAAAATATTATAATCTACAATAATATAATGTTCATATGAAATGATGATTTTTAATAGGGCTGTGGATCGTTGAGCAAGTGGCGATCCGATCCGAACCACGATTCATGTGTAGCGATTTAAGAATCGAACCACGAATCACTTGTTAATGGAGAAGCATACAGAATTCATGTAATAAAAAGAGTTAATGAAGAATTACAAGAGTTTTTACTATAAGGAAAACCATGTAGTCCAAACATGTCTATTACCAGACGTTTTATGGGCATTTTCAGTGATAACATTTTTGTTTTAAAAGCGTATCAATCGAATTTTGACGCAAGATTTTTCGTTCCCTACATAAATTTAACTTTACATTAGATGTGCGACTCGTTTTTAGTTGTAATTAAGCTGAAAATGTTCTTTCATTTTACCCAAAAAAATAGATAGATCGCGATCCGACGATATCGGACGTGACGAATATTCGTACTCGATTTTCTGGTCGGGATCGCGAATATCCGATTACTCGGATCCTCGCTGCAGTCCTAATTTTAATCATATTTAAATCAGCATAATTGATAATAAAAACAATGAAAAAATAATCTTTTAATGTTTCAAACTCACAATATTTCAAATATTAATTGCATCAAATCGGATGACGTCACAAGCACCTCCTACCTATATTTTGGTTGATTTATTGGTTGGCAGAAAGAAACCAATGTTTACATACATTTGATAGCAGCAGAATTTTTAAATCATGATAATTTTTATATTTATTGGCCGATTTTTATGATATTTATATTGATAGAAAGCTTTTGAAATTCATATTTTACAAATATAAGAAAATTGCCAAAAATTTGATTCAAACAAAAATATGGGGTGATTTAAACCTGTCTTTTGAACTATCTTCTTGTCGGTTTGAAGCACTAGGTTTAAACACTCGCCAATAAAATACAATTCTTTTTTGACAAATATTTTTTAAATATTCAAAATACGAATTTCAAGACCTTTCTAGTGATATAAAATACTTAATTGTTTGATGAAAAATGACTTAGTAATTGCAATTTTAAAATTACTGTGTTTTCATTGTATTTACTCGCTATCATTTCTTGCCAACCAGCGAACGGTTACCTGTAGTCTTTATCAGCTCCTTGTTACTAATTATAGACATCATAACAATAACAATGAACTGGTCTAATACTAATAGTAGAGGGAATTATAGTCGATCGTTTCATCGCGGAACGCCTACTTTACTTGAGACAGCCAATAAACGAATCCCTCCGCGCTCCATTCGCACTGATTATAGGTCGCGCATTTTTGTCCTACATTGTTCAATTTTCATAACAATCGTTAGATAATCATTAAATGGAAGCATAATGATTGTTTTGAGAACAGATAAACTAAATAGAGTACCGAGTTATAGAAGTTGCATGGAACTATTTATCAGGTGCGTATGATTTATTGATGACAGGAAAAAAGGACGACGATTAACACGTCTCATTTCTGAAACCCGCTTACTATACTCGACAGCTTCGCTGTCTTGTAAAAATCGATGGAGCTAGTTTATCAAACATGTTCTGATAATGTTACAATGTACATGTTAAAACACATATGAAGTGATGTATAGACGTATACCGTTCCAGAAGGTTCGCATAATGTAACAAATATGAATATTTCATAGTTTTTATCCTTTGAAATTGTCAATGGAAAAATGATCACGAATGTATAAAAAATATCAATCAAAAACTGATTATTACAAAATGAAAATATTAATTTATTTGTTGATGGGATAACAACAACAGATCTAGTAATTATACATGTATAATGGTATTATATATACATGTTTAATGAGTTAATTTTAAATTGTGTGCTACATGCAGTAGACTCTCCTCAATAAACTGTATTTGTTATGTAAAGTTCAAGTTAAACAGTATACATTCCCATGATGCTTGTTGAAAGCGTGCTTGTCAATAGGTGTACACAATTGTTAACTTACATAACCTTATCAAAGTATTGGCATACAGAAAGTCTTTTGAGCTCATTGAAACCTAACAAATTCATAGAAATGATTACTCCATAAACATAGTACGAATCGAGCAGGGCAAAATATGAGGTCGAAGTGTTTATTCCACCCTGTATTACACTATATTGATCACTATGTATACTGCTTAGTGTATTAACAAAATTTGACTACGCCCCTTCCACACGCTTATAAATGTAAGTAACTTAAGTATTTTGGCGAAATCGCCGAAAGTCTAAACACAAATTTATAGATGATTTAAAGAGAATATTAAACGATGTATGAAAGACATTAACTGTCATGTATGTAGTTATCTGGTGGCAGAAATATGTCACCATAGTGAAAATTGCACCATATAACATTTCATAAATATTACATTGTCAAAGAAAGTTAGTAAGATTTTTATCTCAATTTGTATGGCCACGTTATTTATCACTACACTATTCATTTCACGTGATCCGTCACGAAGAGGGTACAAAAAGTTTATGCGAGTTGTTTTAATATGACTGATCAATATGTAAATGATTTTACGTAATGCGCCATTGACATAAATTATGGAAGCTTTGTCAAAATCAATTGTTCTATCGAGAAAAATGCAATAAAATAAGTATAGGTTATTAAACAGGGCAAGTGTGCCTTAAGGAAGATATCGGCACACTTGCTTAGGTATTGGCCCGAGGGCTTTAGCCCGAGGGCTAATGCCGGATAAAGTGTGCCGATATCGACTTAAGGCACACTTGCCCTGTTTCATAATCTTTTTATTGCATATGTTGACCAATGCATGCAACGATGATTTTTCTACAACAAAAATACATTTTTTCTCGACGTAACGCGCTATTTTGCACGTTGACGTTACGTCACATGTATTGTTTTGTTTATTCAACGTCGAAACGTTGGAATCTAATGAACGCTTGTTAAAAAACGTAAGTCTTGATAAATTGTTGATTATCTTATTAACTTTCACTATGAAAAAAAAACAGACGTCGTAAAATTGAATAGCTTCTTGTTGCTAATTACGTAACGAATTTCGCGTGCGGACAGTCGGCCGTTGTTGGACTGCAGGTGCGTAATGACCGGAAGTTGCCTCAATATCGATTTTTGGCACACTAGGAAGTGGGCCAAATATCGATATTTTGGCACACTTGCTCAATACCGGAATGTATTGCTCACATTGAGGCTATATTGGCGCACTTTCTCGTCGATTTTGTTACTATTTATAGTAACATATGCAATAAACAACAGGAATAAACTATATTGGTTACATATCACATTTTGTTTATATCATATAGTTTTTATAAGTTTAGCAACGTGAACATTAGATCACGTGCTTCAGAGTTCAACTAGGTTAAATTCTCTTAGAAACAAGTCTGAAATATTTTGTCATTTTGTTATTAAAGATTCTTGAAGTTTAGTATGTCGGCCCAAGACTAAAAAAAGTGGTTCGCTGTACTCATCGGTATATCAGCAATATTTTGATGGTTTTTTATAGAAAAAAGTGTGCTCTTTAGGAATCTGCCAGGTGATTTTTCGTATTTTGGGGCAGGAAGATCCTATTGGCCAAAAACCGATGACGTCACTAATTTCTAAAAAATCGTCTTCAAACTTTAAAAACGCATTGCGCGCTTATTTTTCATGTTTCGAACAAATAGTTTTGGTTCTAAGTTATGATATGCTTCGACTTTAAGATTTTGTAAATGTTTTAAAAATAATCGGGTGCTGGAAGCACTGATCATCAAAACAAGTGATTACGTCACATTTTTACCATTTTCCGAGGTATAAGTTTCAAACGTCATTTATGCTATGTTCTACATTATTTTTTAAAAATCGAATGCACGGAAGTTTTGACCATACCATGAAGATAAAAAATACAAATTAGAAAAATACTTGATGATGAAACATAAGCTAATACCAGCTCCCTAACCAACCCTTACTAGTCACAGTTTTGTCTATAGCCCTGTAGTAAGATGCCATATTCAAGGTAAACCCTGTACTTGAGTCCCCACAAAGTTATTTTGCAGTGTATATGTCGTAAAAAGGTGCTGAATGAGAATCCGAGTAATGACACCCTATATTACTTTAACAATTTGCATAATATGCAAATTAAGTCCGCCATTATCGAGATTCCGTTTTTCCCTAATAACACAAAAACCAACTTGGATAGAAATTTAAAATAAGCCTCCATACCCATGTTTTCACGGTCTATCTATCATATGGTACTAATTTTATCTTGATCAGATCATCTAAATATGCAAATTTATGCAAATTAGGTATTTTACTGAATACAATATTCGGGTTATCTATACATTAAAAAGTCCTTTGTTTTTGTTTGCATATTTTGAGAAACATTTGGTTATGTAATGTTATTTTTGTACGTTTTAGACACAAATTTATCAAATGGTATTATTAAATCAGTAAATGATGATTTTAAGCTATGCAAAATATCTGAATTACACTATACAGTTATATTTGTTGTAGGACTATGCCTTTATACGTTTCAAGACTGCACGTACAGTTATGCCATTTTTTTAAAATTCTTTTTTGCCTCAATGATCATTTATGACACACATTAACAATATATATTTTACCCATGCGTCCATTACATGTGTGTTTGATTCGTTTTATGTTGGTGAACCTATATTGATGAGCTAATTTTATCATGACTATCATAGGTGCATGAAGTGGATTGATATCTCTCATTTCCTTATAAGTTAAGTTCTCGTATAGAAAAACAACATTCTATAAAAGAAAATATGGTCAGGTAATGCCTCTTATGAATACAATACATACATGTTCTTTACCGTAAATAGATTGTCAATTATAGTTTCCGTAATTTCTAAGTTGCCTTAATGTCGCTACTTAAAATAAGTCCCACAAACAATTTTCTGATTTCGCAAGGAAACTATGTAAGGATGCATTTAACTGATTGAAATTACATGCTATGCATAATAGGTACTAGTCAAAATTTAAGTCGCTAATTAAGTCATACAAGGACAAAAATGTGCAGCAATGAACATGTATAGCATATGTTGACACATGTAGTTTCATGTTTTACATTCCACTTAGTTGAGAGGTCAAATATGCACACAAATATGTAAAACTTTCCAGCCTCTACTATTACAGTAAAACATATCGATAATATTGTGTCAATGACAGGATGTTCTTCATAATGATAAAATGGTTTTGAATTCAGTGGCTTCAATTTTACAAGCAACTGAAGATGTACTGTAAAATTAATTCATGTTCTTTCATTACTTGATTTTGGCTTAACGGCTCAGCAAATCAAAATTCATACAATAGTGTGTGCAAACGAAAAATTCTTAGTAAAACTCCAACACTATAAACGTGTGTATCATTTGCACATTTAAACATTCATTTAATATTATTTACATTGATTATGATTGGTATATGACTGGTCCCATGATCTATGTGGACATTCCAAACAAAACATTGAAATCCATCCGAGCAAAAATTCAGTCGCAATTGACAAATTGCTCAGTTCAATTTATTCATGGATAATATAAGTTGAAATTCACATTGGATCAGTATAATATATACATAATTACATGCGGAAAACATGGTAGCATTTAATAGTAAATTTTGTTTTACAATTCATGGTGGAATAAAAGAGAAAATTTGAGACAATACCTTATTTCTATCAAATTAGAGCATTTATTTATTTTAATTCAATCTATTTACGCATTGTATCATACAAATGACATTGAGTCAACGAGGCAGATTAGCATATAATCATTTGTTTGATAACAATGATACACAAAAGTTAAGCATTACAAAATTACTAGTGTATGTTAGGCAAAAAAAACATACGTTGAAGTACTTTAATTTGGATATAAATCGTTCACTCGAAAAGCAGTGCACTTGAAATGCATACATTTGCATATTAAAATCATCCGATCATATTAAATGTGGTATGATATGATAGCTAGACACTAAAACATAGGTGCAGACATATATTTGAAATTTTATCATAATTGGTTATTTTGTTATTAGCGAAAATGGAATTTTGGTATTGGCGAACTAAATTTGCATATTATGCAAATTAATGAAGAATGACATGTTGGCATCACTTATTTTCTTAATAAGCTTTGTTCAATGATAAATAAACTGCATCAAAATTATCCAAGTATCAACAGTATGATAGAAAATGGCATAAATATACGTGACACCATGCAATAGAATAAATAGTGCAAATCCTTTCACTTATAATGTAATTTAAATATTTTGCATAAAATAAAGTCATCATTTACTGGTTTAATATTATCATTTGATATATTTGTGTCTAAAACGTACAAAAATAACATAACATAACCAAATGTTACTCAAAATATGCAAGCAAAAACAAAAGACTTTTTAATGTATAGAAACCCCGAACATTGTATTCAGTAAAATACCTAATTTGCATAAATTTGCATATTTTAATGATCTGATCAAGCTAGAATTAGTACCATATGATAGATAGACCATGAAAACATGGGTATGGAGGCTTATTTTAAATTTCTATCCAAGTTTGTTATTGTGTTATTAGGGAAAAACGGAATTTCGATAATGGCGGATTTAATTTGCATATTATGCAAATTGTTCAAGTAATGTAGGGTGTCATTACTCGGATTCTCATTCAGCACCGTTCAACGACATATAAACTGCAAAATAACTTTGTGGGGACTCAAGTACAGGGTTTACCTTAAATATGGCATTTTACTACAGGGCTATAGACAAAACTGTGACTAGTAAGGGTTGGTTAGGGAGCTGGTATTAGCTTATGTTTTATCATCTAGTATATTTCTAATTTATATTTTTTATCTTCATGGTATGGTCAAAACTTCCGTACATTCGATTTTTAAAAAATAATTTAGAACATAGAATAAATGACGTTTGAAACTTATACCTCGGAAAATGGTAAAAATGTGACGTAATCACTTGTTTTGATGATCAGTGCTTCCAGCACCCGATTATTTTCAAAACATTTACAAAATCTTATAGTCAAAGCATATCATAATTTAGAACCAAAATTATTTGTTCGAAACATGAAAAATAAGCGCGCAATGCGTTTTTAAAGTTTAAAGACGATTTTTTAGAAATTAGTGACGTCATCGGTTTTTGGCCAATAGGACCTTCCTGCCCCAAAATATGAAAAATCACCTGGCAGATTCGTAAAGAGCACACTTTTTTCTATAAAAAACCATCAAAATATTGCTGATATACCTATGAGTACAGCGAACCACTTTTTTAGACGCTTTTCTCAACTGGGCCGACATACTAGTTCAGATAAAATGATACTGATGTTACAATCTAAAGTATAGTAACATAATCAAGAATACATAATTCTATTATATTAAAGTATTTATCTCGAAAAGTAATTGAAATTTTATTGAATAGCAACTTATATAAAATTATGCATCTTAATTGCCTCCAAGATAGTTGAAGATTTACAAGTTATAGTATAATAGAACAGCGCGATATAACCGTTCTGTATTGGTGCGCCGTAAAACCAAAACAAAGAACATGGTAAATATGTGAATATTCAATATGTACAGACATTGACTAACATGATTAGGTTATTATAATTTACAAGTCATTAAGTCAAAATGAGCATTTTATGTTCATGTACAACCGTATAAAAATATAAATGATCCCTGAAAAATTATATGTAATTGATATGTATAATAAAATAATTGAGAAACATAATTTATTTACATTGAAATGTTATTGAGCTTTTATAGTAGAAACTTAGAAATTATACATGTTATTTAGTTAATAAATGATGTTATATTTCTACGATAGTCAAAATTTCATGATGTAATGGTTGATGTGATCTCTGGAGAATTATGTGTATTAATTTCAATGAATGCACGAATACGTGTATTCTGATAAACTTGTAATTAGTTAAAGTAAGCAAGTTAATACTTAGCATTTTCCCTAATCTTACAGTATATAATAATCTTGACATTCGTAACCCGTACCCCCACTCTCGGGGCAGTGCGAGCGATTTTGGGAGAATTATTTTGCGCAAAAGTTACAAGGATTATAACTGTGGTTAAAGCCAGCTAACCATTGTTTAAAAGCGGTCGGTAGGGGCTTTAGCCAATGTACGAATGAGTTAGGTTGAGTTACATGTTCAGTTTTAAAGATAAGCGTTGACTGGGACGTTTCTGCAAGGGGAGGGGGTTATTAAAGTAAGATTAACTCATGATTTGCGTACAAATAAATAATACATTCACCATACCCTTTTAATGATAAGTCAGTGAAATTGTACCAATCTCTGTAAACAGATATCCTGTAGAACGTTGGCGTACAAGATCTCTTTGGAGGGTCACGTCGAGATGACCTTTATGTAGACCAATCAATGCGTATCTTTCATCTAGACGAAACACAAACAATAGCATTTTGATTTCGTAATTTCTATTTTTAGACCAAGGTTTTCAAGCTAATTTGAAAGAGGCATTATTCACAGGCTGTGACTGGACGGCTCATTTCAGATTGTGTGACGTAGACGATGTAAACAAGTTACTTAACATAACAATTTGTCATGAATATTATAATGAAAAAGGTCACCTGAACGTGACCCTCGTTTAAAAACGGCCAGATCTAAATTAGCGAGTAGACGAGCGGACAATTTTAGATCGGGTTTTAATCAGATTGAAATTGTACTTACTTAAAGCATTGATGCAGTTTCCTAAGGCAAGTAAAGATCTATTGATATGTGCTCCTTCCACCATTCGTTTACCCCTGTTATGTGTATTAGCAGCTCTCTCTGACCCAGCTAGATCAATAAGGAAGAGTTTACCAGTTCTTATCTCTTGCATTGTATTTTTGACTCTATTCTGTTGTCTAACTATAACTTGTAATACAGCATGAGATCTAGATGAGGTTTTATTAGCTGCTGTAGGTTCCTGTGTTCTTTGTGTGTTACCTTGGAGTAACAGATGCATTACCTAGTGAATAGAGGGTGAATAAATAATAGAATACATTTTCTTCATGAAATCATTACATTTCGCTTTACCTTTTCCATGGATTTTATATAACAGGGATTTGTAACGACACATATTTTCATCAAATTTCTCTGTCTTCGCTGTTATTTCGGCCCATATGGATAACAAGTATTACAAGTTTAAATAAAGATATCCACATGAAATTTTGTGCCAGTACCATTTAAATTAATATCAAGGTAGGAAAAATGTGTTTCTAGTTGATTTTGAGGTTAATTACGCTCACAGACAGTGCGCATTTTCCCTCCGATCTGCCATTTTAGCTATATTTTACACCATCTAAAGTAATATTTTCGGTCATAATTGCGACAAATTTTTGTCAAAAACTTCAGAAACATTCACAAGTTGCCCGGAAGACATGTACAAAAACATAAACAAGTTTTTAAACTCTGGTATAGTTTGTACAGCCAGTTATAGACAGTGAAAATTAAAAAAAGCACTTCGTTACAAATCCCTGTTATATTGAATCCCTGCCTTATCTTACAACTTTTTTCGGCAAATTTTGATGGATTCATTCAATATTATCAACGTTCATGACATAAGTCCATAACTACAATACATTTAAAGGCTAAATGTTTGACTATGTCAAAAGCTGCAGTGCTTGTTGTGCTTTATACGTCGTTGGGTAACCAATAAAGATTTTTATTAAAAACAAACCCTACATAAACAAATATAATAGAAAAACAAACTTTACATGAAAACAAGCCTTACATGAAAGCAAATACTACATGAATACAAACGCTTTATGAAAACAAACATTATATTAATATCCTGAATACATAAAAACAACGAAAAAAAACCAAGCGTTATTTGACAAAAAACAGACATAAAAGCAAAAACTACAAAAAGCAACCACTTCATAAAATCATTGCATAAAACAATTGGTACACGAAAATCACTACATGAAAATAAACTCTACATAAAAAACCACTACTCGAAAACAATTACAACATAAAAGCGAACACTACATGAAAACGAATACTACGTGAAAACAAACACTACACGAAAATAAATTCTACATAAAAAACAAGCACTACATGGAAACGATCGTATCATGAAAACAAACACTATATGAATACAAACACTACATGAAAACAAAACACTACATGAAAACATAAACTATGTGAATAAAACTTTCCATGGCATCAAACAAAAATAAACAAGTTACATGAAATAAAACAAGACATAAAAACAAACACTAAAAACAACAACAAAAACGTTATGATAACAATTACTACATAAAACAAACACTAACATTACACTAAAGAAACACTTCATAGAAACAAACACTAAATGGAAACAAAAACTTCATCAAACAGTACATGAAAACAAATACTTGTATTGGTGTTTAAATAAGGATGTATCACAGTTATTTACCTCATCAGTTGATCTAGCTTTAAGTTCTGTAAGACCTGCTACTTGTATACCTCCTTTAGAATCTTCTCTTAAATCTAATATACCAGAACTTGGATTTAATAAATCACGTATCATTTCATTATATATCTGTAAATATGGTATATTATAAATATAATCATATGGTATATCAATGTTACAACGATCTGTCTTATTATAACCTACATCTTTAAGATTATTCTAAAATACATTCATAAGCAAATCAATGGATATATGAGTAACTACAGAACTTTTGCCATGGAAAAATTAATCTATTAAATTTAATTAATGGCTGAATTTGTGTTTACTGTTTTTTCCGTCGTCATCAATTTACAGTTTTATCACACGTCAAGGCTTTATATCCCATGATTTATTCACTAACAAGCGTTGTAATAACGTCTAGCACGCTCAATATTTTTAAACAACTTTGAACTTGCCCTCGATTAATTTATGCATTGGTTATCAGCATAGGCGGTTTCAGCGGCGGGGGGGGGGAAGGGGTCAGGGGGTCCGGACTCCCCCTAGAATTTGGAAAATATACCTGTTCATTGTGTATTTCTTGCCTGTAAGTCATTTTAAGTAGCATGAAGCATTTTTTCTCGGTGCTTAACATAGATTTAATGGTAATGTAGTTTTTATTATCAATATGTTGCATTTATTCTGCAAAATGTGTATAATGTGGTTGTGGTTCGAGGTTCGGACCTCCCTAGAAAAGTTCGGACCCCCCTACCCTAGAAGAGTTCGGACCCCTCCCCCCGAAAAAAATCCTGGATCTGCCACTGAATTCAGATAACCTCGCCAAACGAATGATTCTTAGTACATGTATATATTTATTTGGTAAACTTAGTACATGGTTTATGAAGTAAGCCGGTCGAGAGTAGTACATGTATGTGGTTGTAAAGGAATATGCATCGATTGCAATATCAACATTGTTATTAATAACTTCGACATTATAACTTCGACATTATGAACACATTATACAAAGCATTTCAGCAATGGAAGTAAACTGTTATAGGAAGGGAAAAAGAAAATGTGACTCAATATTAAGTTACCTCTAGGTATGACATTGTTACTTTATATTTCATATCATCACTTGTCTTCTCCATGGATATAAATAAATCATTTAATGTTCGTGCCATAATACCTGGATCTCCATCTGTACCTAACATAGTGTAGGTTTTACCTGCCCCTATAATCAAATAATATTTATAAAACATGATGGTATAATCTTAAAACATAGTCCTTTAATCTGATTAAATAAGAATGTTAAAATTTTATATATTGTGATGTTTTGCATTAGAAGTGTATGTGTATGAAAAGTGTCTGTTTGTGTACGTAACGTTTATGTTGGTGTATGTAACGTTTATGTTGGTGTATGTAACGTTTATGTTGGTGTATGCAACGTTTATGTTGGTGTATGCAACGTTTATGTTGGTGTATGTAACGTTTATGTTGGTGTATGCAACGTTTATGTTTGTGTATGTAACGTTTATGTTGGTGTATGTAACGTTTATGTTGGTGTATGTAACGTTTATGTTGGTGTATGCAACGTTTATGTTGGTGTACGCAACGTTTATGTTGGTGTACGTAACGTTTATGTTGGTGTACGCAACGTTTATGTTGGTGTACGCAACGTTTATGTTGGTGTATGTAACGTTTATGTTTGTGTATGTAACGTTTATGTTTGTGTATGTAACGTTTATGTTGGTGTATGTAACGTTTATGTTTGTGTATGTAACGTTTATGTTTGTGTATGTAACGTTTATGTTGGTGTATGTAACGTTTATGTTGGTGTATGCAACGTTTATGTTGGTGTACGTAACGTTTATGTTGGTGTATGCAACGTTTATGTTGGTGTATGTAACGTTTATGAAACATAAATGAAACGTGTATGTTTGTGTGTGAAACATGTATGTCACGTGTATAAAACATGTATGTCACGTGTATAAAACATGTATGTCGTGTGTATGAAACATGTATGTGTATGAAACATGTATGTCATGTGTATGAAACATGTATGTCACGTATATAAAACATGTATGTGTATGAAACATGTACGTCATGTGTATAAAACATGTATGTCACGTGTATGAAACATAATAAACGTGTATGTTTGTGTGTGAACATGTATGACACGTGTATAAAACATGTATGTGTATGAAACATGTATGTCATGTGTATGAAACATGTATGTCATGTGTATGAAACATGTATGTCATGTGTATGAAACATGTATGTCATGTGTATGAAACATGTATGTCATGTGTATGAAACATGTATGTCACGTATGTAAAACATGTATGTCACGTATGTAAAACATGTATGTCGTGTGTATGAAACATGTATGTCACGTATATAAAACATGTATGTGTATGAAACATGTATGTCATGTGTATGAAACATGTACGTCATGTGTATAAAACATGTATGTCACGTGTATGAAACATAATAAACGTGTATGTTTGTGTGTGAACATGTATGACACGTGTATAAAACATGTATGTCACGTGTATGAACCATGTATGTCACGTGTATGAACCATGTATGTCACGTGTATGAACCATGTATGTCACGTGTATTTAATTTAATTTAATACATATTTTATTCAATGAATAGGATTGGATAACAGGCATATAATGCCTATACACATCCTCTCCATGGTCAAAGTAATACAACATGGTGAGTAAATAAATAAACAAATAGAATTAATAAAGTATACATGCATGTAAGTACATTTGCAAACAAAAATCATTATGAGATTATAATATTTAGGAGTTGATCTGTAAACTACATAAGTAGAAAGTTTTCACTTGATTTACATGTATAAGAAAACATAACTTGAATGAATGAGAAGACAAAAAGCAAAACAGAAAGAGAAAAATGAAAATAATGAGTCACTCGAATCTCCTAGAGCCATTGATGAATAATGTCACGTGTATGAAACAAATATGACACGTGTATGAAACATGTATGTAACGTGTATGAAACATGTATGTCACGTGTATAAACCATGTATGTCACGCGTATGAAACATGTATGTCACGTATGTAAAACATGTATGTCGTGTGTATGAAACATGTATGTCACGTGTATGAAACATGTATGTCACGTATGTAAAGCATGTATGTCACGTGTATAAACCATGTTTGTCACGCGTATGAAACATGTATGTCACGTATGTAAAACATGTATGTCGTGTGTATGAAACATGTATGTCACGCGTATGCAACATGTATGTTACGCGTATGAAACATGTATGGCACGCGTATGAAACATGCATGTTTATGTATATCACGAGTATGAAACATGTCACGTGTATAAAACATGTATATCACGTGTATGAAACATGTCACGTGGATGAAACATACAGTATTATTTGCCATCTTTAATAAAATGATCACAAAATATCTTTATTTTATTCAAACGCTATTAAAGCTGACTTAGAGTCTTTTAATGTTAGTTTATCAATTTTCAATCATTTTATAGAGTTATTTAATATTTATTCATGCGAACTGTATTCGCTTGGATGTCTATCAATAACACATATGAATATTTTAAACTTTCAATTCATTTTCGAACTGAATTGTGGACATGGTTATGAGCGACGTGTACTTTTATCTTGTCTCAAATAATTTGTGGAATAATTTGCTTAATTCAGAACGTATTCTGAACTAACGGTGCATCCGACCTATCTGAATCAATTTTTAATTCAATGGAATTGAGAAGAAAGTGAAAAGAATATTCAACCAATACAATTCAGGCATATAGGAAGCATTTTCAGATGGGGGGGGTGCTAATTTTGTTCAGAATTATTTAAGAAAAAAAACGTTACCTTATGTTACAGTACTTATGTTTAAGTTTAATTTACACTGCATTTGAGCATCTCTTCCATAAAAAGTGTTTGCAATATTGATTTTGCCAAAAAAGCACACATGTGTCAATCAATTTAGTGAGACAGACTAAATAACGATCCCCAATCACTATAACTGCTGAAAATATTGGAGGGGCTAAGCCCCCCCCTAGTCCCCCTGTTCCTACGGGCCTGCATTTATTGCTACACTTATGGTTTAGAATACACTTATTTTCTATCGATTAAATATTGGTCTATATAACCAGTATGAATAAATGAATTACAAGCTGTTGAAATGTTATAAACTTCGTAATATTATGACCTACTGCATATAGGACAGAATGTATCTTCGATGTTACTTAAAAATACACGTCGCACACATCTAAATTATAGAGTATTTGACAAGTATACAATATCAATACTAAGCTGTGGCCGTGGGTAGCTGAAACCACAGTTTAAGAGACTTATAGTTTTAATTAACAACATTTATAAGGATATCTTCAAGTTGACACAGAATGTCGTAAAATACTTAACCCCAATGTTAAATGATGTATACTTTTGTCAACACTTGATCAATATAATGTCTTTTAAAACAGACAAATCGTACAGAGAAGATAAAGCTCTAAGTTGAGAACATCCCAAATGATACGATTTCAAGAAGAAAACAATAAAAATTTGCATCGACTCATCACACCACACCTTCAACGCCAGTTTTATACTTTTTGCAAACAATCTAGAAAACTTACCAACGATTTTCCTTTTCAAAAAAGTGCGACAACTTGTCACTGTATTAGATTTACAGGCTTTTTGCAACAAGTATAAAACTAGCATTGAAGATGTGATGCACAGCAATTACATAGTAATAACATTTCTGCTTAGCCTGGAGTAGGTATCATTGAAATCAGGCAATAATTAAAAATCTAACAGCTCTTTAAAACTTCGAGTCGAGGCTGATTTTTATGTTTTCTTTCTTAAACCGTACCAATATTTTATGCCATAGTCACGTGGTATTGCAACCGTGAGTAATTTAATGACTCGAAATTGGTATTTTAATGATTTTAAAATGTTAACATTAATTAATTGTAAAATAATATCAAATGTAGAAATCTAAGACTACACATCGTTTATTTGCTTTATGTATTAAGGACGATATTTCTTAAACCTTCTTGCTTTGCTTGGCAAAACATATAAACTTCTTATCAGCAAGTTTATGCTTAAGAAGCTAGTGGGGTCGATAACTGCAACAATCTTTCACTTGGTGATACAAGCACCAAATTTGGCACAGATGACATGCGTGGTCTACCATTCACAAAAAGCACGATTTCCACTTCGAAATTCAAGATGGCCGTCGTTTCTGCGCATGCACCTGGAAATCAGTATCCCAAAGCGACTAAACTTCTTTTAACCGCTTTAAATGTATTATAGGATGATACATTATAGTGTTTTTGCATTCTACAAATGTTAATCATGTTAGGACATTGATTTACATCATGTGATATACTTCCAAGGTCAAGGTCAAGGTCATGGTAAAGGTAACATACATGAGAAAGTTGTTTCAAACTTTTTGAATCATTTTAATGATCACGTAAGGTTCGAGATACAAATAGAAAATAGTTTTTATTCAAATTAACTTGATAGAATCTTAGGCAAATATTTAGGCATAAATTTACATTTTATACATTTACCGTGACCTTGACCTTGATCCAAGGAGGATGTTAATACCTCGTAAATACTATTTAAATAATCAAACAATTAGTTTTTTGAGACTATTATTTTGACAGTGAAATATGAATATATATTGGATTGCTTTCATCAAGTGTTTACTATGTTTATGCTTAATGTTGTCCACATGTTGTGTAGGTCAAAGGTCAATGTCAAATGAGAAGGTATATGTATCAAGTGATTTTATCAGAAATTTAACACAATTCACGAAAATGAAGCAATGATTCTCATAATCCTTGTTAAAAGCTAAAGTTTCAACAATAATACGTGATGCACACATGTCTTAAAGTCAACAATTAAAGGTCAAGGTCGTATAGATAGTTCAAATATTGTTGTGATATTAAATTATATGATTGCAAACATTAGATGGTTTAGTATGTGTGATGATTTCATTATTTGCATATGCAAGCACATAAACGAGTTCATTTAAAACTGACTCGATAGCATTTGCATCGCTCATGACATTTCCTCTTGTCACCACATTTGATTAACTGATGACAACTTTTCGCAATCGGTGAAAGGTTGGCCAATAGCTCTTACCATTTGCTATTGTTTACCAGAGCCATTTGACTTGATTTTGATCTTGATAACCATCAATTGACCCAAAATACATACAGCGTGGAAGACCGAACCTTTGACATGTTAATAGAAAGACACCCTTGTATGTGGATTTGTATGTATCATCCGATATCTGCTCTTGGGCAGACAAGTCAAGTTAACATCGCAACATTGTCTAGAAGACTGTTCTAATCGCACAGAATTATGACAAATATCTGGAGTGTTTTGAAATCTTGATCCTGTCTCGTATATATTGACTTAGCTTTTTCAAAGACTGACATAAAATGACTACCAGTAAAATCGTGAAAGAACAACATTCTATAAGATTTTTCAGAGCCGTCATTTTGTGTATTGGTAACCTCCTTATTTACTACCCCTGACCAAACTTAATCCAAGATTTATCAAATCTGCACATTTTTAGTGATACAAACACGTTTATTTCAACATCATCAGTCACACATGCTTTATTATAACATACTTTGCCTGTTGTTTTATAGTATAAAGTAGATTGAATCTTATCCATCGTGATTACAAGGATTCATTCTATTTCAAAACTGATGGATGCATTTGATAGTGAAATCGCACATATTGTCACAACATAACAAAACACATGGTTAGTATTTTTTCAGATCAGAACCCGATGTAGTTTGATCTTGTGGTCACTACCACGTACAACTTTTTGCCAATTGGTGGTAACTTTGTTTTAATTGCAACTCTATGGCGCTCTCTTTTGCATCAAATTGACACTCGTAAATATAAAAAACTAATAACACGCGTGCGTCCTTTTATATTTTGATTCATACGCATGCACCTATGTAATCAAATCTTTAATAGCATATTATCCAAAGGCCCTTAATGCTTTCTAAGAAAAAGAATGTACAAGAAAGAACCCATAAATAAAAATTGCATCGGAAATAGGTTGATTGTCAAGTATTATGTAGTCTGAAAAGTATCGGTCAGCTGATGTTTCTGACCTGTATAGAGTTTCTTGGTTGTGTGGCTACGAATGACTATTCTATTAGACTGCTCGTTATCTAGCAAATTTGCAAATAGTAATCATTTGATGAAGGAAGTTTCGTGATAACTTGCACTACTGCATTACAAAGATTCATTAATACCAGCTCCATCGTCTTGCAAAGATGGATTAAACCTAAAAACAATCTGAATTTAATATAGAAAATTCATTTGAGCTACTAACAATTTGGGGGAGACTTGAACTTTGTATGTGTCTGATAGAGAAAGCAGCACTTCTCCAAATCGGTTGTTATAGAAATACATGATGGCTTTTGTAGACATTTTCTGCGTTATAGTGAATCTTTTTACTGCTTTACCGTAAAAGCACATTGAAATATGTGAGACAACTATCGGTATATACTTTTAAATATCTTGGCAACACATTTACAGAAGAAGGAAATCGGTTGGGTACTGACAAAAATGGATATGTAGCTCCTGAGACATGAGGTACCTTTTTGAATATGTTTAAAAGTAGTTTGGATTCAAACCGTAGTCATGGATGATAACGTATTAATTTCTGATTTGTACTAATTGATACGAACGCCACTGAATTTAATTCATAGTAGTCCGGGATAATCATTCCTAAATGTGTGTCAATGGAATGAGTATCCTACATCTAACCCAATAGTTTATTGAGTATTATTTGAATTCCGTGTGAGCTGTACACCGTTGTGGTCAGCCCTATTAACATTGGCTCCTCCACGTCGACTATTATAGTTATAAAATATAAAAAGGGTCTGTTAAGATAGCATTTGGGACACTTTAATATAACTTACAGAAACCATTTTTAGTTTAACGACACACAAACAAAGAAAGATATCCTGTGCCAATACAGCAGTAAGCATACTATAAACTGACACTGATCTACATGCTGAGTATCACAGCACAGGCGGTCATATATGTAATGTTTTTGATCCGGAACCATGCCGGATGCCTATGTTTCACTGTAGTGATGTCACCAGATGCACTGGTTTTATTTTGAGATATATTCTTATAAATGAGAAATGTTATGAATCAATTTAATGCAATGAATTTCATACGAGAATAAGTGTTAATGTATAAAATTATTCAGCGTCTTATAATGGCCGCCATTTTGAATTGACAGCCATTAAATGGATTTTTTTAAGAATTTAACAGAATTTGTTTATTTGTAATAAAAAATTGAAATTATTTTGATATATACTTTAATAAAAATAATAAAAAAATGCTATTTACTATGAACAGGACAAAAATCCCTATAATCGGCGGCCATCTTGAAAAAATGGCGGCCATCTTGAATTTGGAGTTGGAAATCGTGCTTTTTGTAAACTACACACTATGTACAACAACTGTACCAAATTTGGTGCTTGTATCACAAAGTGAAAGATTGTCGTGAAAAATGACACTTATCGACCCCACTAAGCGTCTTAAAATCCCATACCATCCAAAAGTTATAGTTTTTGATAAACCATATAGACGTTATACTAAATTACCTTTTAAAGGTACTAGATCACAAATTTGGTTAAGATTTTTCTATAATTTCAGTAATTGTGTCAAAAAAATAATTCTTAATGTTTTAAGGCAACTGAGCTATAGATTGCAAGAAATATACAATAAGTCATAAAAATGCATTAAAATTGTCTATACCGTGACATAAGGGGTAGATTTTTACTACTTGAACCACTATCATTTGTAGTTGTATGGCCATTTGCACTAAAATTATCATTATCAAAACACTAACTTCCTGCTTCAAAAAATGTTTCCTAACAATTTAATTAGTTTTAGAAAAAGTTGATATTTAAGTTGAAATCTGTGAAAGAGTACCTTTAAGAATAAACCAAAATCGACAAATTAATGTGTTGTTTAGCAAGGTTATGTAAGATTTTTAATGTTATCAACAATATTTAAGACTGTGCCGTAACCTCGATAGTTTAGTCTAAACAGCTTGTATACATCTTAAAGATCTATGGATTATTCACATGATAAATTATTCTGTTAGATTACAATTTATCGTAAACATTATAATGTGTTTTTTCCAAATATAAAATTTATCATTTAATTCTAAAATGCACATTTTTAAAAATCTGTGAACATTTAATAGTTTTCGTGGTTTATATACTTCTCCCCTCTTCCTCCCTATACAACGATATAAACCCATTTTATATGCATGTAATTTAGATCTCCTTTTTGTATTTTTGTTTACAAGATAATAACTTTCTACTGGCTCCTCTCTCCCTTCGTTCACCCTACACAACTATATAAGTCCATTTTACATTCTTTATTTGCGTGTTATTTTGATCTTTTTGGAATTTGTATTTCTGTTAATATTGTTGCTAATGTTTCATGATCAGAGAAATAAAGGTTTTCTATTCTTTTCTGTTCTGTTCTGCAGAGAAAGAAACAGACGCATTCAATTCCCTGCATATATATGTTTATATAAACGGTATGTTTGAAAATCAAAGAGAGGTAACATGACAATTCCCTGTGGTTGAATTGACATGAAGATTACATATTTCGGCATATATGCTCAACTATGTTGACTGACCGACAACTGTCCATGATTACATGAAATGGGTGAACATATTTCATTTATATTATATTTGATGGACTCAGTGTTGGTTATAATTATTATAGTTCTGGGTGCAAGACGTTTCGACCCCAAGACATTTCGACCCCAAGCATTTTATGGAGACATTTCGACCCCAAGTCTCCGTCAAACCTGGGGTCGAAACGTCTTGGGATCGAAACGTCTGTAACTCATAGTTCTTACCTGTAGCACCGTAAGCGAATACAGTGGCATTATATCCAGTGATGACATTATCTATGAGAAACTTGGTGGTGGAATTATATACGTCTTCCTGTAAAATAATATATAGTTAAAGATACTCATTCACAGATTTCAACTTAGATATCAACTTTTTCTAAAACTATCAAAATTATATGGAAGTATTTTTGGAAGCAGGAAAGTAGTGTTCGGATAATGACAATTAGTACAAATTGGTATATATAACTACAAAGGATGATATTTCATGTAGTAAATATCTACCCCGTATGTGACGGTATAAACAATTTTAGTACATTTTTCATTTTTTGTGACTTCTATTTTATTTATCATGCTACACACAGGTCAGCTTGTCTTAAAATAATGAGAATTAATTTTTTGTCACAATTACAGACACTGAATGTTATTTCGAATTAAATTATAGAAAAAAATAAACCATATCTGTGAACTAGTACCATTAACTTAGTCTTTATTGGGTATTTCTTTTCTGGTAAATATATATTCAAATATTGATACATAATTAAATTTTCGTATCGTCGAAATTTGCCAAAAGCTTCCGATAAAGCGCTATTTACTAGAAACAAAGACAAAAATAGACCGTAAATATTGAGTTTAATATACTCTTGCATAAAGGTCAAGCTCGGGTTAATATTGTTGGACTTATTAAAAATGTTCAAGCGAATTTAATAATGGAAACTTATTTATAAATTGTGAGTTGAAAACAAGACTGCTTTATACAGTTGATACTGCAAACAGGGATACTAATTTTTACAATCTTACTTCATATCGTGGCACTAAATCTGGCCGGCGACCGAATGTAACTGTCCGCACCAGAATAGTAAGGATGTAAAGGCCTAACAATATACCGGTTAATATTGCAATAAGAATTCTGACGGCTTTTAACCGGTTCACTTTTCTCTGAACTGTTTTTCTAGCCATGTAGATCGTTCCTCAAACTATAAAGACTTAAGAACAAACTCATGCTCATTTTCGTCGAATGTCCTACTAATAATTATTAGCAGAAAATTATACGAAAATGAGCATGGAGTTTGTTCTTAAGTTTTATAACTAGGATTAAGACCTTTTCTAGATATTGTTTGTATGTCAACTAACACATGTCATTGTGTAACTTCGAACAATCAACTGCATACAAACACATGAAACGGACGTTTGATTGTAAAGAATGGTACGAGGGTTGGTCATTTTGTTTGACCGAATGAGCATATGTATGGCTATATTCTTGCTGCTTCCAACAACTAACGCGTTTGTGTTGGTGTCTTGTTGAGATTCACACAAAAATATAATTCACACTTATCAATATATTAATAATTTTATTGCTCTTACTTCAGGAACTTTTCAATATGCAATGTAAACCTTTGATTTGACGTATACAGCTTGAGATTGTCTCCGCCCCTTCCACACGCATATAAGTAAACACCTGTCACTGAACAGTGATGACGGAACTACTTTTATCGCCTAGAAATTGAATGCGTAATAAATCAGAGACACATGTATCACTCCACAGGGTAAACTGGTCAGGCATTTTCAGGGTCGATAGTTTTTGATCAATGGTATATCTTAAGCATTTCGGCGAAATCGCTGAAGGTCTAAAACGTGTTTTTTTTGTTTGTTTAAAAGTGACATATTCGATAAGGCGTTCCTTTTTCTCGTAAGAATATATAAATCTCTTTTAAACTCGGGTTTGTTTTACTTATATTCAACTTCATTGACATATAGGGTTTGTATTTGAATATTTGTATTATAAACGTACGTGTATCAATACATTGTATGACAACAATAAACTGTTTACATTCTCACATAAATTGTTTACTTTGATGAAGTTATTAGGGATAAAATACAACTATGTATATTGACAAAGTTCTTCCACTTTTTTATTTGTCTGTTCGAGTTAAATATGAACATTTTGAGATAGCGACGGTGTCGTTTGACAAAACAGTTCAAGACATTTAAATGGAAAACGTCAATACACGTTGTCAATGGTTGAATTGAGGATATTGCAATTTTTACATCAGGTCATAGCCGGCTCTTGTCTATGTTAATTACTATGAATATTTAAATTATCCTAATATTACCTATTTTAGATATTCATATATTGTAAAAAAAGAATCAAATATATTTGCATTACGCCTGATTTTGCTACACTTTTAAAGAAGGTTTTGTTATGATTTTGTTGGGTTTAATGCCATAGCACCACATTGTATAGGTCATATAACGGCGGTCAGTCAACCTAATCTCTGTACCTGGAAAGGCTAAATCTCTGGATTTAGCTGTTAAGCAACTACTTATCAATGTCTGACTTCTGCCCTACATAATTAAGAATCATTGGTAGAAGGGAGAATTGCCTTAGAAATAATTTCATGACCAAGCTCCACGAACTGTTTTTATGAGTAGTACAAAATGATGTTTGCAAATCATTATCACAAGTTTAAACATTTAAATTCTAATCAGTGTGTTTAAAAGATCTGTTAACAGTTTTAAATACTTTATTACAACTTTAAATCCTATTCTAAATTTTATTGAGTTATTGTTTGTTTTTTCTCAACTGTCAAAGCTTGAATAATTTCACGGTGACTGAATGCATTGTTTTTGTACTGGCGGCTTAATTGTTATTAAAAATATCTTGACTAAAACTTATGATATGGTATAAGAAGATTTACTAAATCGTAATACATGTACACACTTTCGGAAACTCACGGGTGTATTACGTCAATAATTTTAACAAACGCATTCACCGTGAAATTATTCATGTTTTGACAGTTGAGAAAAAACGAACAATAGATTAATGACAAATACAATTTGAAAAAAAACAACGATCGAGGCATTAAAAAAGAAACGCGATATTTAACGTTCAATCAATTTTTCGAAAATTGTTTTGGAAGAGAATTTATAATCCCAGCTGTTACTTACATCACTACTATTTTTGTCCTAACGACGTGGTACCAAAATATTACATGTAACATAATGAATTATATCACTACTTTATTTTGTCCTAACGACGTGGTACCAAAATATCACATGTAACATAATTAATTTTGATTTTATGGTTAGTTATTAGCCTGTATTATTATCATTACTTTTATAAATTAACAGTATGACGTCTTCGGAATAATAATTAGATTAAATTATTCGGATAAACGTGGATTAAGTCGGTACTGGAGGACCCTTACCCGGTAAGGTTAATTTTGTACAGATAACGTGACTATATGTATGTAATAGTTAAGCCTGTGTAAGCTCAATAAATCTTTGCCAAAAATAAAATGTATCGAGGTTTTGCATAATTTAACAGCCGTTAAGAAGTTTGAAAAAATATTCGAAACACAAGGTCATATAATCTAGTTACATTAGAATGATTACATTTCTAGTGAAACAGTATTACCATCCTACATCAATGATGTACGGAAGCATGCAGGTGACATAGTCGATATTTTTGTCTAACTTGTTCCCACAAATAACGAGAGGTTATCCTGAGGAAGCAACTTACTTACTTGTGGGAACGAGTTAGAAAAATAATTTATCACCTCTCGTAAGTTGTGGAAACAAGTTAGAAAATATATCGACCATGTCACCTTATTTCCCATAATTGCTTAAATATGTTATACAAAACTCTATTTTAAACATTTATGTATTGAAATATATAAAATGTTTTCAGTAAAATAATATTAACCAGTGATAGACCAGTATATGAATATGATTGATGTGTTTCTACTCCATCTTACCTGCGTTGTAGCTCCATCGAAACAACTATCAAATACAAATTGTTTCTCTCTAGAACGGTTTGCACGTAATATGTCTTCTGGATCTTCCATTGGATCCATGAGAACAAGTACCTACAAAATACATATAGTATTATGCTTAATACCAAATATGTAAACAAGTACCTATAAAATACATATAGCATATGCATAATACCAAGTATGTAAACAAGTACATATAAAATACATATAGTATATGAATCGTACCAAGAATGTGAACAAGTACCGATAAAATACATATAATATATAAATATTGAATAATACAAAGTATGTAAACAAATACCTATGAAATACATATAATATATAATGAATAATACACAGTATGTAAACAAGTACCTATATAATACATATAATATATGTATTATACCAAATATGTAAACAAGTGCCTATAAAATACCTATAATATATCAATAATACCAAATATGTAAACAAGTACCTATAATATACATATACTGTATGTATAATACAAAATATGTAAATATTCTATATGTAATATACCAAATATGTACCTTTATAATACATACAATATATAAAACAAAGTATGTAAACAAGTACCTATATAATACATATAATATATAAAACAAAGTATGTAAACAAGTGTCTATAAAATACATATAATATATAAAACAAAGTATGTAAACAAGTACCTATTTAATACATGTACTATTTGTATAATACCAAATATGTAAACGGGTATTTATGTTGTATGAATAATGCCATGTATTAAACAAGTTCAAGTTAGTCAATAACCTAGCACACATTATTAGCCATAAAAATGTCGACTAAGAAACTTTTTTATGACGAGTAAAAAAGTTTCTCACTCACCCTATCCTCGACCTTATGAGCAATACAAGTTGCCCCAGCCAGTATTTCATCTTCGTTTATTGGTCGTACACGTAAACAAACCTATAATGAAACAAAAAGGTTTAAGTATCAATAAATGTCTATCAACACAATGTTATGTATTCCCCAACAAGACGTATGATGTAATGGTACATGTACAACAAGACAATACAAGAAAATATTGATGCAATGCATCAAAGAGCGCAAAAAAATAATAACATAATAACTGCTTAAGCCTCTATAAGTGAGAATTATCATAAGTGATTCATTTTATTCATGATTACTAAAACTTAAACGCTTATATAAATGAACACTATATAATAGGATCATAATAAGTGATGGTCTAAAAAATCCTTTGTTGTTTTTGGTGTCAGTCCCTTCGTCAGTGACTTAGACCGTCCCCCCAAAATACCTTAACGAGATTGCTTCTAGTTGTATTGTCACAAAAAGTACGTACGTGTTTTAGTCTAACCTTCATTGACTTAAATGGCGGTCCCAATGAGAACAGTGAGTTAGACAGTAATAAGGCAGTAACAGCCGAAATGTTCCGCATACAAAGACATTATCAAAGCACAGTATATACAATGTATAAATATTTACAAAAACTTGTCAGATATAACAATTTTTTGAATATTTCACAAACCTAAAGCTTGGTATTTAGCCTTGTCTCTGATCCAGCTGTATGATTACGAAAAAGTCGTACGTGATTTAGTCTTATCTTTATTAAATTCGTTTTGTCCGAATTCCTGTTCAGTCATAACAGACATTTTTTTCCGAATACATAACCACTTCACTGATTTGGTTTAATAAGAAAATACGATCGATTCTTAAGTTACAAACAACTGTAATCAATATGATAACATAGATTTTCGATTAAATCACGTCTTTCACGAATGACCAAATGACTTCCATTAGGTTGTAATGAAAATGTTCAGGGGCGGACCCCATGGTTATCTGAGAAAAGTGCGTTGGACAGTAATTAGGCAGTAACAGCCGAAAAGTTCCGCATGCACAGACATATTCAAAAAGCATTCGACAAAAGAGCGCAGGCTTCAGTCTGCGCTCAATAATGCATGTACATGTATATAAGATGAATATATTGTTGCTATCAGTACCACAAATTGTCTATTATATGATATAATGGTAAAATATTATGGAGTCCTGGCCAGCCCTTGATATTATGTGAAGAAAAACTTGATTTTTTTGTAATAATAATAAGTACGTATATTGAATAAAGAATGTTTAGCTTCGGAAAAAAGAAAGATTACATGTAGAACATATTTAAGTGTTAAACAGTTCCCACACTCAGATGTTTTAAGGACAAATAAACTTAAGAACTAACAATGACTATAAATCCAAGATGTTTTTATACTTGGACAATTAAACATAACAAAAGAATAGCATTCCAACATTAGTATGATACAAACCAAGTATAATACAGTATAACCTTTCTTGAGCAACACCTGCTGGGAGGGACTACAGTGTGTTGCAGACTTGCACTTCAGAGGTTGTTGCTCAAGAGAGGGTAAATTTAACTATAATTAGGCCAAAGGGAAATAAATATCAAAAGATGTTGTTGTGCAGAGGATTTGTTCAATACAGGGTCGCTCTGTAGAAGTTATACTGTAATAACTCATTCAGTTCATTCAAATGTTAAATAGTATCAAGTTACACTATGATGGAATTAGTAGGTTATTGGTACACAATTGAATACCGTTTAAGAAACATTTGATTTCTCTTTATATTCAAATTGTATTCTAACGACACACAACTATCAATGTAACCATCTTTAGAAGCCTTAAGAATATTTTAATTGCATTTATTTCTGGATTTTAAAGGGCGGTCTTGCCGTCCAGATATTTCATTTATGGCTTGTATACATCTTGTATATTTTGTTTATGGCATTTAAAATTAAATTTTTATATTCAATCAACCTCAGTTTCTGTTTTTTTGCTTCATGCCATTCCAGATTACAGTCTCCCCATTTAACTACATGCGGTAAGAATAACATTTAAAGACAACATTTCTAAACTTTAGCAGTTGTTGAGCGGACACCTAAATGTGCACTCTTTATGGAATCGGTTATGATTTGTTTCCTGCACATGGAACTTCTGGGTTTTTACTGCTCTACACATTATTCTCAGATAATCATGGGGGCTGCCATTGTTATATATTGTAATTTGTTTTATACTCAGATAAAAATATAGTATTATGACACCTCTTATATAATGGTAGGAATGTAAAGAATCCTCAAGATGTCAAACTTTAAAGGTTACAGAAACAATAATGTTAATAAATAAATCAGTAAGAAAGGTCGAGTTCCTCATGGTTCGAGGCTACATGTGGTGTTGTCACGCTATATTCTTATTTGGCTGATTAACAAAGGCAATACAATATTAACAGAAATGAAAACATCAAATAAACATGACGTATGTACGTCTCTGGGATAGAACGTATTACCGCCAATACCGGCTGCAACCTTTTATTTTATCGATTCCTATATTGAATGGGATGAAGTCTTTTTCATAAAACATGAAGAAAACTAATCATATAAATTAGCTTGACCAAAGATTCCTTTTATGGGCTCTCAAAGTATACATGTAATGAAAACATAAATTCGAAACTTTTATATTATGATTTTGCTCAGTAAAGCTGGCTCTGTAACCCGGTCGGTAATGTTTGTAATGTTTGAAATCGGCCTGTGAATTAATTATTTTTCCGCGTATGCAATAGATGTTGGTGCCATTCGAAAGAGCAAAGCTTGAACTATATATGCATGAATAAATCTGTAAAATAGAATAATTTATAAGGGAGAAACCATAATTGAACTTGGGTAAAAATCATCATTTTAGTAATATATCTTATATGTACGTATATACAGTTTTTTTCTCGGAACTGCACCCGTTGTCTTTGGGATAAAGTAGCAACGTGTGGCGTAACAGCTGAGAGGAGTTTGAGACGATGTAACTGGGACTCACGGCACATTTTTTTATAAATACTATGTACTTATACTTAACATATAAAAGATATTACATAAATTACATAATCTACTATGGTATGTTATCAATGTAGTTCACTTCAGTTGACACTGATTTATTATCTCTGCCAAAACAATAAAATTTCAATCAACGAATAACATGACGAAGTACACTATTGTAACGTAGCAGCTTGACAAACGAGTATTATTTATATATTTTTTACATAGACTGCATAAATAATTCTTTAAACAACTGGTATATTCACTATTATAATGGAAACGGTAGAAATTGATGTTTTTATTTTCACAACATATCGCCTTACTGATAGTTTGTTTGAGTTTTGTATTATATATGATATCAGTTGATATAACTGTCATGTACAACATGTAGATAGAATCAAACGCATAGATTGTTACATGGGGTTTCCCAATGTCTAGTATTGAACTGTAGCAAATCCTCATTTAAATTCGCCGCGGACGATTACATTAGGCCGCGCATGCGCAATTAAAGAGATAGTACTACAGCAATTAATGTAGTCCGCATAACGCATTTACTACAAGACGATATGATGTTAATGTAATTGAAGTACATGACTGTATACCTAATCAAACTTATGTAAGAAAAAGGCCCCATTGTATCGCCTCCGTTCGTTGCATAAGCCACATGCTCCATCAAAACCCCATGTGTGACAGCGCTATTGTGCAATGATTTTCTAGGCGTTCTTGGAAAGTTGCTTTGCATTGTGCTCCCATTAGATAGAACTGATACTATTTCCTATTTATCACTACCACATACGACTTTACCCAATCAAACACGGAAATCCCGAAGTACTCTCTCAATGGTTGAAAACAAACCAGTGTCAAAGTGTATATAACAAAATAGAAGGAAATAGATCACGATTCTAAATAACTTGGCACCAACTGAATGGATATTTATGTATATATATTTACTATATTAACAAATATTAGTTTTATTAATGAATACCAAATATTAAACAAGAATTTTAATTGAAATTTAATGACAAATTCAATAATAAATCGGTTCAAAGCTTTGCTTCTATTATATAATTTGTTAAACAATGTTTGATTTAACAAAATAGAGCTACTTAATTTCTACAATAAATTCAGGTACACAATGACCCTGCTAATATCAAGTTATATGTTTTTATCATAAGTTAGTAAACATGTATGTATTGATTATTTAGTTACCTCTTAGAGCATATAATGAGTATGTTCGATCAGATTACAATATATTTATTCCACTTGTATAAGTATATATACATGTACAGTTAATCTTAGGTAAGTATACGTGATTTATGAAGTCATAGTTTATACGATTATTGTTTTAGTAGAAGACAATATAATATACTCAGCAAAATAAAAAACTTTACATGGTGTTTAAGTGGGCATAATTTGAGTTTCCGTCGGAATATCTAAAAAAAAAAATAATGCATTTTATTCCTTGAAGACATTGCATCACTTTAGTTACATTTTTGTTGATATAACTTGTACGAACCATGAATACGACGTAAGAGTTTAACCTAGGGGTCAGAATGAAAAATACAGGAATTAAAGGAGATGGTGAACAAAAGTTTGGATGCGTTGATTATTTTTATTTGAGTCCTTAATGTTGTTTAGAACACCTCAGTAACGTGTGTGCCCCCCATACCTGGCAATACACGCTCTAACTCTCCGCCTCATGGAGCGTACGTAACGTCTAATTAGGACGTCAGGCAACGCCTGCAGTGCATTAGTGAGGTCGCTTACGCTGTTTATATGGTGGTTAGCCCTTACTCTTCGTCCAAGTTCATCCCAGATATGTTCAATGGGATTCATATCTGGGGAAAGAGCGGGCCATGGCAAGACGTTGACGTTGTTACGCGCCAGAAAATTGGTTGTCAAGCGGGCAGTATGTATTACCGAACCGGATGCTAAGGTTATGAATGGTTTGCCGAGAGCAACCAAAGTGCTGCTCAACGTCCATAATCCTGGCACCCGCTTGGAGCATCCCAATAGCCTGATTTCTTTGATTTTCAGAGAGCCGTGGCATTGTTTCTGAAAGTCGTAAGACTAAACAAAAGTGCCTTTTCTTGGTTTTGAAAACAAGCAAACGTTTCTGTGAGAAAAGTTTTACTCCACATGACTTGAGATTGTCTGTGGCGTGGTCGGTGTAAGAAACCGGAAATGGCGGATTAAGTCGCTCGTGGAGCATATAACTGCACGAAATTTTCGGATTTGTGTAGTACATCAAAATGCCAATAAGATTAGATAGTTTTGTTTATTACACATAATGATTTAGCAACGAAATTCAGGTTCACACAATGTAAAGTTTTTATTTTTGCTGAGTATATATTGACTTACTATGTAACTATACAAGTATTCAGTTAAGGTTCTTGTACAACACTTATTAATTCATTTTCATTCGGTTTAACGCCGTGTCAACACATTGTTAATGCTATTTTACGGCGTCCAGCGCACCTAACCTAGCTTTCATGGACCCTTGTCTATAACCAGTACAAAATTGTCAAATTTCCATGGTAGGGTATAACTCCCAGGTGGGATTCGAACCCGTACCTTCTTCACTAGATTCGAAATCCAGGCGTGCTACCAACTGCGCTTCCGATTTGGCTTGTACAACACTTAAGAGTAACCATACTCCCAACCCCACAACGGTTCTAAATTTCTAGATTACCTCGAGGTTCTGAATGGGTCGATAGATTTTTTGAAGTCCTCAAGGTAATCTAGAAATTTAGAACCGTTGTGAGGTTGGGAGAACTACCGCTTAAAAGAGAATTTTGTGCTGCTTAGACTGCACTAGGTCTGATAAAAATCGGTTATGCATAAATGTCATTTACCTTGTCTTTCAAAATGACGACCAGGTCAACAAGTTTAGATAAACTTTATCTAAACTTGTTTATCGGATCGTCATTTTTGCCGTGTTAGGAACCATATAGGTCACGTGATTCCCCACACTAACGTACTTACGTGATTTTATGTGGCGCCTCGCGGGTTAAAAAATGTAACATGGCATAAATCAGGCACCATAGTTTTCAGTTTTTTCAGACCAAAAAATCAAAAAACCCAAAAGCCAGATGCAAACGGAATTTAAAAAGAACAAAATGTACATTCCAAACTAGATGACTTTTCAAGGAAAACTATCAAAATACTAGTTCTAAATATTCGATGCAATCTTTACTGAGTATAGCCTACAGTAAACCGCGCATAAGCCATGGTGCAACAGAAGAAAATCGAACATAGACCTATATTTGTATCAGCGCAAATAAAATTATCATGTTCCATAAGAATAAGAGGCAAATAAATCATTTAAATTCGACCTTTGGGTTAAACCCACTACAACCACACTCCTTCTATTTAAAATTGTATTTTTGGGACTTGTGAAAATATCATTTCCCTTGACCAACTTGTAGGCTCTGGCCTACAGGGCCAAATAGCAGCTATATATACACCACTGTCAACTTGATAGATTTCAAAACAGTGGTAGATGTGTTAAAAGAGAAACTATATGAAGAAACAATGGTAATACATTACAGTGTATACATGAAAATTAAGTTAATTAATGCCTCAAATTATACTTTCTCGTATGTAGATAAACCCGGTCGAGATTTCGAATGTAGTGTCCTGAAGGGGGGACAGGTTATCCGGAGCGGTTATACCCCTACATGAAAATTTGTCAACTATGTCATTGTCCTCCATTAATATGGCTTTGTCATGAAATTATTTCTAAGGCTATCTCCCTCCTACCATTGATTCTTAATCATGTAGGGCAATTGTCAATCACTGATGAAAGACTACGCCTAGTAATTGGTTAACAGCTAAATCCAGAGATTTAGCCTTTCCAGGAACAGTGAGTAGGTTGACTGACAGCCGTTATATGATCTATACAATATGTTGCTACGGCGTTAAACCCAACACAAAATACATAACGTATTATAATACCTATAGTTGTAGACAGTAAAATGACAAAGGTTCATAAATCAATTAGTTAATTATAATAGTAAACAAATGACAAGATTATATTACCAGGAGATATTGTATATCATTTAGCCAATAGGAATCATTGAATCGTTGAACCATGTTTTGTAAGTTTAACACCGTAGCAACAGAATTTGTTTAGGTCATACTACGGCGGTCAATCAACGTATTCACTGTTCCTGGAAAGGCTTAATCTCTGGATTTAGCTGTAAACCAGTTACTAGGCACATACTTCTGTCAGTGACTAACTGATTGAGAATCAGTGATAGGAGGGAGAAAGGCTGTAGAATTTATTTCATGACCAAATTCCACGAAAGGATGCCCCGCCCGGGAATCAAACCCACGGCCTCTCGATCATTACATTTGCGTGCAATTAACTGAGCTAGCCGGGTGGCTTTATTTATCAATTATACTGAAAATAAGTACATTAAAATTACAATACAGAACATACCACACACAGTACTGCATAAATACTCACAAAAAGATAATATGTAAAAGATGGACCTATCTAATTATCAGACAAAAATAAATCCAAACGTAGTCTTAATATCTAGGATTAAGTTTTCGCATTCGCGTTACGTTATACCGCTCTTCGCCGATTAGTTGACTTTTCATTGAAAATTACAATGCTCAATCAAGCTAATTATTGAATGTACAATTTTAAATCCGTACAATACAACATATATATATTTTACCCCCAAGCTATGTGATAATTCTGAGTATTATTTCCAATGTGTTATTTTCTATCAAAACGGTAATTTCGATAATGTCTATCCTTTCGTAGAAGAGATTGTTCTTTGTACATGTATAAACTGTTATAACAATGAAGGTATGTTATTAAATTAACTTAATAGTTTGGTGAAGTGCTGGTAATTCTTTTAAATACTAATATAGTATTGTGTCGATGTTAATAAGCTTTATGTAACAATAGATTTAGTCACGTAAGTAGATATATCTTGCAATAATGACTTAATTTAACATAATTATGAAATGAATGTTTTTGTATATTGGAATCAAAAGACGAGTGAAAGTATATGTAAATAATAAACAATAAATATCTTTAAAAACATATTCGGCGCTGTGCAGAATTCATTTTGTTTAAGGTGTAAATGTAAGCCAGCGAATATGACTTAAAACTACTATAAAATCTCATTTACACAAAATGTTCCTGTTTTTTTTTCAAATTATAATAACACACTAACATATGAAACCATTTACTAAACGTGTTTGAATAAATCTTATATTTTATTCATTTCTAGAGCAAATTGAATTGGTTAGAAATTTAGGTAAAAAGTTGGCTTAGACAGATGCGCCGAAGAACTGAATGTATTCTTATCCGAGTGTTGATTTATAAATGTATCTCCATAGTCATACACATCTTTATACACTGTAATATTTTACTTGTTTCAAGCTACATCTACTAATCAATATAATTTTTTTTTATACTAAATGTATTACAAAAAAGAAACTGGACATGTATAGTTTGGGCAGCGCATTCTATTCCTGTACTAATGTTGCAGCGAATTATTCAAGATTGTGCAGTTGTTGCCTTGCCCTAGCGTGTGACACCCTAATAATTACGTTACGTTCTATCATTGCACAGCCGTATGACTATCCTTCGACGTTGTAGAGGTGGCCTAACGCGGGATTAAAAAGATTACGTTAAAAAAATTGAAAAAATATGACAATTTACAAACTTTTTCGTTCAGCAATGGACACATTTTGACAAATGTTACTTTTAGTTTTCGCAATTTCACGTTTCATCGGCGTCAACGGTAAACGATGTTGCTAAATTCACAAAACGTTCATACCAATAAAAAGGAAAATTCATTAGTTAAAGATTGATTCCACATATAAATAAATTCACAATAATGAATTCAACCAAACTATGCATTTTCAATATTTATAGGTTATTGTACATTTTACTGTACAATACGGAAATATATTTGGATGAGTACACAGCTTGGAAAGCCATATTGGACGAGCCGATAGGCGAGTCCAATATGACTTTTCAAGCTGTGTTCGAGTCCAAATATACCGTATTGTATAGTAAAATGTATAATAACCTTTTTATTATATATCTTTCATTTTCTTTGAAATAATCATCATCATTTGATCGTTAAAGATTAAAATCGGAAACCAGAATAGCATCGTTTAGTGCACATGTACCCAACTGTCCAATACGAAAATAATATATATCTTTTGGATCCAATACCGGAATATATCGGACGGTCACGTGATACAAATGCAGATTGTCGATTGGTTAAGATTTATAAGATATATAATAAAAATATCATATTGACGTTTTTAATGTTTATCAGAAACTTTCCAATTTAACCTTTGTGAGTATATATGTATCTCTCGAAGTTATATATAGTATCCCTGTAAAGAGGTTGTGATTAACGTATTGACTAATGTATATATGCTATGATATATTTATAATATACCTATATACGTACATCATTTACATTTATCATATTGTTCGTTTTATCCTATCGATTTTTCTACAAAATAAGTATCAAATCATCATATATGGTTGTCACTACAAACTATGAAATATGGCTAGGCATAGATGGGGAATAGACCAATGTGTCGCATCTATAGACCAATGCGCGCTTAGGGATCGAGAGGTCCTGGGTTTGAATCCCACTAGGGGCACTGCTAATTTCCTTGATCAAGAAATTTACCGGCGATTGCTTCACTCCACCCAGGTGTAAATGGGTACCTGCGAGGGTGCGCCAATTTGTCGGCTGCACTAATAAGCGGAGTAATATGACTCATCAGGGAGATTGGTAGATATATACCAGTAGCTCGATGACCAGGGGTAATGGCTGTAAAGTCGGTGAACGAGCTTAAGCATGAGACTTAGACTAAAAAATGCCATTACGTTTTTAACACTGAAAGACAAGATATGTTCATCTAAACTGTGATAACAGTTTGACTAGTTACGTAGTTAGGCTGTTACGACTGATTCAAAATATCACTAATTAGTCACATACAGGTTAATTAGTTAGGTTTCTAGTTAACCACATAATTAACTTGTTAGATATGAGGTTATCATTGAGCTCGTCGGACTTCCAGGTATGTGAACTAATCAAATTGTGACTTCACAGTAGGGAAATCCCATGTATAAATGAAATATTTAGTGAATACTCATATAAAGTATATTGAAAATATTTACCGTAAGGTTCTGTTCACCTCCGCCCTTTGTTTTACTATCAGCCATTGTTTTATATAAATATTTAACACTTATAGTTTAATATTAAACTATATAACATTTATGGTGGTACAAAATCCTTACAAATATAATATATTTCCATATTTATTTAACGTTTAACTTTTCCTTCTACTCATATAAATTATATTAAAATCCGAGATATTTTGAATGGTTGAATACAAACTTAAATCTAAGCACACAATAACATACACAGATACGATTGAAGTTTCTCGTACGATCGTATATCGCTTTAGTCAATAATGTAAAGCGTTAACATTTTATGATCAACCAGGGTAGTTTGTTCCGCGCGATCGCTTTATTCCAAATCAATACTACCTATTAGGACTTTATCCAATACATAAAAATCGATCTCCTGTCCGGACAGGTATCATGACGTCACCTAGTCACGCACCATTGCTTAATCTATTGAGAACTCGACATATATGGTTATTGCTGTGAGGTATTTTAAAAACCGGATTTATTATAGCATTAATTAATTGATAATATAGTCTAAGGCTAGTTTCAGTTGTGAGTTTTGCGACAACTAGGAGCTGCATTCGGCGCGCGTGCGTGCATTCATTCTCGTACCCAGAGGTCGAGAATCTTGATAACCTCTGGGTACGAAAATGGCGTGCATTATACGCGACACAGATTTTTCTTAGATTGTGTGAAGATGGCTTCCTGATATGAATAAGAATGATATAATCTTAATAATAATTTTAATTACAAGTGATGTTATTTTGGTATTTTATTTTAAAAGTATAAATGTTACTGGGATAAATATAACCTAGTACAACATACACCAATCAAATATCAAAGATGAATTACTTACTAAAACGACCCAGCAAATATCTATCCCAGGTAAAAAGAAAACGGCAACTGCTATAAAAACTTTCTAGTACCATGAAATTCCTATTCAAGCCCCTTCATCAAAACTAACACTGCCCATGGACTGCAAAGAAAATAGATTGTCTGGGACAATTATTCATTCAAACATCTCTTATGAAAATTTACATTTTATAGATTAAATATTTGGTTAAATATGTTTATGGTATGCATTGCACTTAAAAGTGAAAGTAGATCGAAACTGAAAGTAGATGTTTGTTGTCAATATTAAAAAAAGTTGTTTTTTATCACAATATGTTGAACTCATAAATTAGATTAGAATAGATTAGATTAGATTAGATTAGATTAGATTAGATTAGATTAGAATGAATGAAGTTAACCAATAGGATTAAAAAAGAGCAAAACTTGCATTTTTGCCCCTTTTGCTTTGCCTCAGTATTATCATGGTAATTGAGATCGGAGATCAAATTACTTTTTTGTGAAGACATTCACCCAGGGATAAGTTAGCCTTGTTGCATATCTGTCAGTTAATTAGTAACGAAATAAGGGCGTCTTTGAATATCTGTATTGCCTTAAAGTGAAAACTGTCCTATATTAGCCCATGTCCCAACCAGTAAAGTGTTAACATACCAAAATAATACTTTAACAAAATTAACTATAATCTCAATATAAGTTCAAAATCTTTTTATATACTGAACTTGTATACCGTAGTAGTTACTTACAATATGACGACAAAAATGCACTTTAATTATAACGAATGTGGTAATTACAATGAATTTGAATTTCAGACAGTAAAAAAGGTACTTGCAAACAATGTGTCACAGGGGGGAAATTTTGTTTCCACAAACAGCGGCAAAGAAAGCAATAGGTTTGTTTTGTGACGTATTTGAATGGATGTTAATGTGCCATACAGTGGCAAAGAAAGAAATAGGGGCACAGTTAAAATGTTTTGTAATGCCAAATACTTACCTCTGGATTAATGTGCCATACTGCGGCAAAGAAAGAAATGCTCACCACAGATATATTTGTTTTGTATTGTAAAATATTTGAATGGATGTTGATGTGCTATACAGCGACAAAGATAGAAATAGTAGCACAGTTAATTTTTTATATAAATTTTTGTTAGTGTTAATGTGTTCTGTAGTGAAATATTTCCCTATTGGGTTTATGTGCGCTACAGTGGTATAGAAAGAAATACTCACTACAGATATGTTTTTGAGTTTTGTGAAATATTTGAATGGATGCTATTGTGCCATACAGCGACAAGGAAAGAAATACTCGCTACATTTAAATTGTTTTGTATTGTCAAATACTTACCATTTGGGTTTATGTGCCATACAGTGACAAATAAGGAAATAATCACTACAGATAAGTTTGTTTTGTTAAATACTTGAATGGATGTAAATGTGCCATACAGCGACTAAGAAAGAAATAGTGGCACATTTAAAATGTTTTGTATTGTCAAATGCTTATCTTTGGGTTTATGTGCCATACTTTGGCAAAGAAAGAAATAGTGGCACAGGTAAAGAGTTCTGTATTGTCAAATATTTACTCAGTGGATTTATGTGCCAAACAGCGGCCAAGAAATAAATACTCACAACAGATATTTGTTTTGTTATGTAAAATATTTAAATTGGTTTTAATGTGCCATACAGCGACAAAGAAAGAAATAATGACACAGTTGAAATGTTTTGGATTGTCAAATACTTACCTTTGGGTTAATGTGCCATACAAAGAAAGAATTACTTACTACAGATATATTTGTTTTATTTCGTGACATATTTGAATGTATGTTAATGTGCCATACAGAGGCAAAGAAAGAAATAGGGGCATAGCTAAAATGTTTTGTAATGTGACTTTGTTGACATACTTTACAAAGCGTTAGAACCTGTAAGTGCTGCCAAAAATAAATAATTGCATTGTCAAGACAGGACAATGTTATTATAGATCTGTACTCACTTCTAAAACTGAAACTAGTTCAGCCCAGACATTGTTACGTTCAGTATTAAAGTACTGATAATGAAATATATGATGTATGGTAAATATTTCAGTGTAACAGTCCCATTTAATACACTTAGTAAGTATTGGCATTGAAGCTAATTTTATTAAAGTTGTACATGATATTTGTACATGGGTTTATGTTTATCAATTTGCCATGATGAGCATGACTGTTTACGTAAAAGTAACATACCAGTATCATCCAAGGATGTTTATCTTGAATATTTTGCCTAACCTTGTCATATTCTGCATGTATAACATTACGAGTTAACACTGATTTCCACTGGTAAGAGTTCAATGTACATATTCAATTAGATTATATTGATTGAGAATGCGATAAATATCAGGAATAAATCCCTGTACTTGTCGTTCATCATTTATATAATGTGTAAGTCTATTCAAAAACATTTGTTTAGGTAAATATTGGCTTGGAAGCTGACAAAATCGGCCGAAAAAAAAAACTAATTTTTGCAGTGATGTTTTTGTCTTCATCGAGGTAATTCCGAAAGTACTCAATGATAGATATTTGAATGGATATTAATGTGCCATACAGCGACACAGAAAGAAGTAGGGGAACAGTTTAAATGTTTTGTATTGTCAAATACTTACCTTTGGGTTTATGTGCCATACATTAACAAAGAATGAATTACTTACCACGTATATGTTTGTTTTGTTTTGTAAAATATTAAAATGGATGTTAATGAGCCATACAACGGCAAAGGAAGAAAAAGTGGCACATTTAAAATGGTTTTTTTTGGTCAAATACTTACCTTTGGAATATGTGCCATACAGTGGCAAAGAAAGAAATAATGACACAGTTAAATTGTTTTGGATTGTAAAACAGTGGCAGAGAGAGAAATGCTCACTACAGATATTTTTTGTGTGAAATATTTAAATGGACGTTAATGTGTCATACTGCGGCAAAGAAAGAAATACTAACTACAGATATGTTGGTTTTGTTGTTTGAAATATTTGAATGGACGTTAATGTGTCATACTACGGCAAAGAAAGAAATACTAACTACAGATATGTTGGTTTAGTTGTGTGAAATATTTGAATGGATGTTGATGTGCCATACTGCGGCAAAGAAAGAAATACTAACTACAGATATGTTGGTTTAGTTGTGTGAAATATTTGAATGGATGTTGATGTGCCATACTGCGGCAAAGAAAGAAATACTAACTACAGATATGTTGGTTTAGTTGTGTGAAATATTTGAATGGATGTTGATGTGCCATACTACGGCAAAGAAAGAAATACTAACTACAGATATGTTGGTTTAGTTGTGTGAAATATTTGAATGGATGTTGATGTGCCATACTGCGGCAAAGAAAGAAATACTAACTACAGATATGTTGGTTTAGTTGTGTGAAATATTTGAATGAATGTTGATGTGCCATACTGCGGCAAAGAAAGAAATACTAACTACAGATATGTTGGTTTAGTTGTGTGAAATATTTGAATGGATGTTGATGTGCCATACTGCGGCAAAGAAAGAAATACTAACTACAGATATGTTGGTTTAGTTGTGTGAAATATTTGAATGGATGTTGATGTGCCATACTGCGGCAAAGAAAGAAATACTCACCACAGATAATTTTTTATATAAATTTTTGTTATGTGAACAAAACTATCAACAGTTTTTAATATAGTTTAAATAAGGTGGGAACAGTAATAAATGGACAAAAAATATATTCACGCTTAAACTAATTATGTATATTCAAAAGCTATAGCTAAGAACTGAATGACAAAAATTATGACATCAAGTGGGTAATAAAAAAGTAATCATCACAATCACTTTTTAATTGACCATGTAACATTGACATGCACGGCAATTAAACTTATATATTACATAAAATTGACGGTACACTATACAAAAACATTTATAATTTTCTTCGTAAAAATAAACCTCAATATGCAGGCATACACACCTTGCAACATTATAATTTAATAAAAAGATATAAGAATCTAGTTCAAGCTAAATAATTGGTGAACAAAAATACTAGCGATGAAGTTTTAAAACAAAAAAATTAAAATCCTACCTAGCTAAATTATTTGATATTAATAAAACTGATTTAACTAAAACATAAAATACCTAAAAAAACCTACATCATGAAAACTGTTCAATAAAAAAGATTTAAGAAAAAATATCAAAACGAAAGTAAATTATCAGAAAACATGTTAACCCTAAAATTGTCAAAGAAAAACCTACCAGCAAAAGATGTGTTTAAAAAAATAAAGAAAAACATGCAAACACATCATGAACTCCGTATATATCAATTGGAGAGGTAAGACTCAGTGACCAAGTCATATCGACCATCTCCATTTGACCAGTGTCTAGCGTATACAGCATGTTTAAACTAAAAATGTAAAAAACCTACTATCAAAAAAAACCAAAACAACAACAACAAAACAAAAAATCAACGTAAAAAAACAACCCCAAAAATCAACAAAAAAAACCAAAAACATGCAAACACATCATGAACTCCGTATATATCAATTGCCGAATTGGAGAGGTAAGACTCAGTGACCAAGTCATATCGACCATCTCCATTTGACCAGTGTCTAGCGTATATAGCATGTTTAAACTAAAAATGTTTAAAAACCTACCGGCAAAAATAAGTTTAAAAAAAACAGCAAAAAGAAACATTAATTTAACATACATAAATAAATGAAAAAATCTTACAAAAAGCCTAGACAAGCAAACGTATAGTAATCTAATTAAAGTACCCTATAACTTAAAACAAATATAATGTAAAAAATATTCTTTAAATAATTCGCAGTATGTTGTCTTGAAAACAAAAATAAAAGATATGAACACCTTAAAAATGAAAATAAATATTTACACTTAAAAGATAAAAAGACAATGATAGTGACAAATATTCGACGATATGAAGACTCATGGCAAAAAATAAAAGAATGATTGCATGATTGCAGCAATGTTACGGGATGCGTTTTTTCGTAAACAGTTTGTCCGAGTCGACTGGTAAAGAGTTTTCGAAATGCAAGTAGTCCGGCATTGAGCTCCGCCTACAATCTGTCTACTTTTTTTCAAACATACATGAACTCTACATGATATAGACAGACATAGCAAAATGATAAAACGTGTATTCGGGTGGTCATTCAGTTAAAGCCGCGGCGGGCCCCTATTTATGTGGTCTACTAATATCAAGGGACTCAGAGGACCCAACAACTAAATCAAAATCTGTTTTGTTTCGTAAGCAAAGTTGAAACGCATGCAAAAGCTCGATACAAAATCGTACAGACATTGTGTTTGAAAGGACTGCTTAAAAATTAATATCTAACAAAATGTTTTCAATCGTTGGAGTTTTTAGTCTTTCTGGGTCGAAAAAAATTGATATGAATGGTACACAGGTATTGAATAAAGTTTTAAGTATAAAAATCAGAATAAAGACCCCGAATGCAGTGTACACAGAAACTCTTTACGAACTTGAACGGAAAATTGCAAATCTGCAATATTTTAGTAAAATTGGTAAAGAGTTTTCGTTTGGCAAAAAATAGAATAATTATGGGACTCAGGTTCCAAAAAAACGATAAATATTACAATAATGAGCTTGAATAATGCGTATGCAAAAACTCTTTGCAAACTTGAACGGAAAATTGCAAATCTGCAATATTTCTAGTAAAATCGGTAAAGAGTTTTTGAATGGCATAAAATGAAATAATTATGAAACCCAGGTACTAAAAGAAAAACTTTCTAGATGAATATCTATATATAATAAGAAACCAAACTAGATGTGTGCATAAATCCAATTCAAAATTCAATAAAAAGTGCAACCCCTTTCAAGGTTAAATCTTAAAGAGTTCTTGTTTGTGTATAAAGTTTTTAGTGGACATTTTTTTAGTTAAATGTATGGAACACGGGCACTAAAAATGGTTTGTTCATAAAAATCTGAACTTTGAAACCTAATGAAGATGTATAAAAAACTCTTTACCAATTTCAACTGAAATTGCAAAAAAACAACCGCTTTAAGGTTAAATCTACAAAGAGTTTTTGTTCATGTCTATATAGTTATTTCAGTGGACAAAACTTCGTCCTTGCGGGCCTTATATTATATGTTTTAGACATGGGCACTCAAAAAAGAGGTTTTTACATAAAAATCAAAACAAATGAAGATGTATAAAAATCTCTTTACAAATTTCAACGGAAATTTCAAAAAACGACCGCTTTAAGGTAAAATCTACAAAGAGTTTTTATTAATGTATTTTATTTAAAAGTGTTTTTCAGTGGGCAAAAAACTTTAATTCTTTCGAGTTTAATGTCTTTCTGGACCTAAAATGGTGTGTTTAGGACACGACTACTTAAAACATTGTACTTAGGAACATCATGAAGATGTTTAAAAAAAACTCTTTGTAAATTTACACTGGAATGATAAAAAAGTACCGATTTAAGGTTAAAAATGTAAAGAGTTTTTGTTCATGTCTTTCCAGTGGACAAAAACTTTAGACCCTTGAGTTTTATGTGTTTCATGGCCCTAAATTATGTATATGGGACATGGGTACTAAAAATTGTGATAACAAACTTATGAGGATGTATTAAAAAACTCTTTACGAATTTCAACTGAAAATGCAAAAAAAATACCGCTTAAAGGTAAAATCTACAAAGAGTTCTTCATGTATAAAGAGTTTTTCAGTCGGCAAAAAACTTTAATTCTTTTGAGTTTAATGTCTTTCAGGACCTAAAATGATGTGTTTAGGACACGACTACTTAAAACATTGTACTTAGGAACATCATGAAGATGTTAAAAAAAACTCTTTGTAAATTTACACTGGAATGGTAACAAAGTACCGATTTAAGGTTAAAAATGTAAAGAGTTTTTGTTCATGTCTTTTTAGTGGACAAAAACTTTAGATCCTTGAGTGTAATGTCTTTCAGGACCTAAAATGATGTGTTTGGGACACGACTACTTAAAACATTGTTCTTAGGAACATCATGAAGATGTTTAAAAAAACTCTTTGTAAATCTACACTGGAATGGTAAAAAAGTACCGATTTAAGGTTAAAAATGTAAAGAGTTTTTGTTCATGTCTTTTAAGTGGACAAAAACTTTAGACCCTTGAGTTTAATGTCTTTCATGGCCCTAAATTATGTATTTGGGACATGGGTACAAAAATTGTGCTTAGAAACCTATGAGGATGTATTAAAAAACTCTTTGCGAATTTCAACTTAAAATGCAAAAAAATACCGCTTAAAGGTAAAATCTACATAGAGTTCTTATTCATGTATAAAGAGTTTTTCAGTGGGCAAAAACTATTAATCTATTGACTTTAATGTCTTTCATGACCTAAAATGATGTGTTTGGGACACGACTAATTAAAACATTGTACTTAGGAACATCATGAAGATGTTTAAAAACTCTTTGTAAATTGACACTGGAATGGTAAAAAAGTACCGATTTAAGAATAGAAATGTAAAGAGTTTTTGTTCATGTCTTTTCAGTGGACAAAAACTTTAGATCCTTGAGATTAGCCTTTCTGTACCTTGAATTATGTGTTTGGGACACGGGTACTAACAAATTCTGCTTAGAAACCTAATTCAAATGTATAAAAAAACTATTTACGAATTTCAACTGAATTTGCAAAAGACGACTGCTTAAAGTTAAAATTAACAAAGAGTTTGTGTTCATGTTTAAAGTGTTTTTCACTGGGCTTCACGGGTACCTTACGAATTTTACATAGAAATCTCATAAAGATTTTTAAAAAAACTCTTTATAAATTTCAACTGAAATTGCAAAAAACGAACACTCTTAGGTTAAATCTGTAAAGAGTTTGTGTTCATGTCTTTTCAGAGGACAAAAAACTTTAGATCCTTGAGTTTAATGTCTTTCTGGGCCTTAAATTATGTGTTTGGGACATGGGTTCTAAAACAATGAGCTTAGAAACCTTATGAATATGTATAAAAAACTATTTATAAATTCCAACTGAAATTGCAAAAAACGTACACTCTAAGGTTACTTTAAACATATTTTATTGTCAAATAGTAAACATATATATAATATACAACAATGACAGATACATTGTACAAAAATGACAATGGGGTCTGGCCACAAGTTCTCACAACTACTTTAGGGCCTACAATTTTTTACAGAATTCCAAAAAACGAGCCATATAAGGTTAAATCTATAGAGAGTAAAAAGAAAACGTATAAAGTTATTTTTGTGGACAAAATATCTTTACAAACGTGGACGAAAATTGCATAAGATAGGCCTACGACGGCATTAAAAATTTTAAGCCTGTATAAAATCTAATATTTTGGTAAAATTCGTAAATGTATTCGTACGTGAATAAAGTAAGTTCTTACTGAACAAAACAACATCTGATCGTAAGATTTTAAAGCTTTTTAACGGTCTTTTTAATCGATTTCAGTAAAAAAGGAACAATAATTCTCAAAAGGTGATTAATATAGAAGCGTACTTCGTAGAGCTAAACCCTAACCTTTTGATGTGGCGTATTGATTTCTTGTGGGTGTTCACTAAGCCAAAGGACGTTAAATAGTTCTATTTTTGAGGATAAAAAATTTTTTGACAATAAACATTTCCGGGTTTAAACCCTTCATTTTATAATTTAAGTTATATTTCCCTGCGAAAAATTATAATACAACCTCTCATGCTGTTATACACCAACTCTTTACCAGTCAACTTGGATAAACTGTTTACGAAAAAACGCATCCCCAATGTTACTTGAAATGGTCTTCTTTTTTTAAATATGCGAGTAATAAAAAGCGATTGCAGTATATTATGGTGGCATATTTCTGCCCACAGATAACCACATAACTAACACATTATATAAGTAGTTAACTAGTTACGGAAACTAGTTAACCACTTAACTTAATTCACTTAATATATTAACTAGTTACGGTACTTAATTTAATTTACTAACTAGTTAGTTAAGAGGTGAACTTGTTAAGGTAACTAGTTAACCGATTAACTTAAGAGGTTAACTAGTTACGGTAACTAGGTAACCTCTTGGTTAACTAGTTAGTTATGTGGTTATGTGTTAGCAATAATATGCCACTATGGTATACATGTACTTATTCTTTGCATTATTCAGAATAACATTCAGTATCATTACATAAATAAATGTATGTGTGGATGAAAATCATACAAAACTAACTTTTTCTGAAACGAACCGGCATTGTCGTTTTGTTCAGCGACTTTGTCGAGAGCATTTTTCTTTGTATGCAAGCTCGCCTTTGAACAATTTCTTTGCTGAATGGATTTGACAAATTATCTCCCTTTACTAAAATTTAATGTTTTGTTTAATTTTCTTCTTTCTCTGTCATGTTTAGAATTGTAATACGTTTTGATTATCTAAAACTATGTAGTATTTAGCCTTTTTACTTATTTATTTAGAACTTTAAGTGAAACCCATACCTTTGTTTTATTATTTTAAATCTACTTATAACATTGAGTTAGGTCAGCTAGGGAAAATGTGTAAATTACCTCCCTTTTTGAAAATTAACTTGTTTTACCTTCCGGATTGGAAATGGACTGATAGTCCGGACTCGGGGTCTGTTGGTTTTAACATACGTTTTATAACCTGAGGTTGTGTTCGGAGTTTTAGTTTTGGTTTTGCTTTAGTTCCGAGTTGTTCCTGGAACATTGATTTATCCGGGCTCGGGGTCTTTCGGTTTCAAGCTAAGGTTTTCAACCTGAGATCGCGTTTTTAGTGCATCAGTTCTAGTTTCTATTTGTCCCGAGTTGTGCCTGAGACATCGACTAGTCGGAGTTCGGGTCTGTTGGTTACAAGTAAAGGTTAATAACCCGAGGTCGTGTCTCCTAGCTTTTAGTTTTGTAAATGCTTTTGTCTCTGCTCCAGACTATGTCTGGAACATAAAGTTCGTACATATTGTTTTACACTGTAGTTTTATTCTATCGTGTCTATAACTTTTGTTGTTTTTATTGGTTTTCATTCTGAGGTATTGTCTCAGGAGTGCGTTTTTGTTTTATGCTTTGTGCCTGTACATATTACTATACGCTTTTATTTTAGTTGTTTTTCTAATCATATAAGCAAATAGCTTGAGGAAAATCCAGCTATATATACTTCACATTGTTGTTAACCCCGGGACACGAGTCAGTGTCCTGGGATTGTCTTGTCTCCGTTCCTGCAGCAAGCTCGGAGACCTAGTCAGTCGGTGTTAAGACGAGCATCGACTTAAAACACGTACGCGAGCGCCGGCTTGACGGCCGCGCGCCCAGCGGACACGTTACATTTCCAAATAAAAAAAATAAGAAAATATCAAATCAGTTTATAGATCAATTTATAAATGTTAACTTTTCTCTAAAATACCTAAGTATGGCAACTATGCATGAGACATTATATTAAATACAAAAATTGATTTTTCATATGACAAACTTAATTAATTATAAACTAGAGAATAATTACTATTGGTTAGGGCAGTCTAAGATTACTATTATTTGAGCAAACACTTTGATGTATTATACGTGGGTCTTCAGAATAATAATATTATACACAGTCGTCAACAAAAATATTAACAAGAGCTCCGCTGGGCGGGGCATTATACGCCCGTGTGCAGTCCATGCTGTGTTCTATCACATATGAAGTTCCTGTGACCTTGCCCAATGACCCCGGGATCTCAGAATAGGTCCCACCCTTAACTGGAGGGCTATCCAAAGCAAAGATTTTCAGAACCTAGGTACAACCATGGTTGAGTTATCACCGGCACACTTTTTTCCCCATACAAACTTCCAGTGACCTTGACCCTGGGGCCTTAGAACCAAAAGTTCTCACCCTTGACCCAAAGAGTAAAAGAGTATTGATACATAAAATGAGGTGATCTTAGATAAAGTTGGTTGTTGGACAAGGTTTTTCCTCATGATTTCCTTGTGACTTTGACCTTTAACCCAGGGGCCTAAAACCAAAGGGGCATATGCTAGACATTTAGGCTACCCTTAAATAAAATTTGGTAAACCTAGGTACAGTCATTATTGAGTCATTGTCCGGAAAATGTTTCAATATAAATTAAGTCCCAGTGACTTTGACTTTTGACCCTGGGGTCTCCAAATCAAAAGGGAACATCCTCTACCAAAGAGCTATCAACACATTACATCTTGACAAATAGGCTGATCCACATAAAAATTTGGTTAACCTAGGTACAATCATTGTTTAGTTATTGTCCAGACAAGGGTTTTCCATATGATGCATCTGTGACCTTGACCTTTGACCTAGTTTTGACCCAAAACCAATAAAGAACATCCTTGACACATGGGCTACCCTCACATAAAATTTGGTGAACTAAATTCATGTTACTTATTAGATATAGCATTATTTCCATTGTTTGCCATTTTGACTTTATTAACATATTGATTGAACATTTGAAGCCACTGCTTGTTAATTTGATATCTTCTGGATGATGGTTTAAACTTGACTCAGGGGTCCCAAAACCAATAGGGAACATCCTTGACACATGGGCTACTCTCACATGAAATTTGGTGAACCTAGGTGCAGTTATTGTTGAGTTATTACCCGGACAATGTTTTTCAATATGATGCCCCTGTGACCTTGACCTTTGATCCTGGGACCCCAAAACCAATAGGGCATATCCTTGATACATGGGCTACTCTCACATAAAATTTGGTGAACCTAGGTACAATCGTTGTTGAGTTATTGTCCGGACAAGGTTTTTCAATATGATGCCTCTGTGACCTTGACCTTTGACACAGGGGTCCCAAAACCAGTAGGCCATATTCTTGACACATGGGCTACTCTCACATAAAATTTAATCAACCTAGGTACATTGGTGGTTCAGTTATTGTCTAGACAAGTTTTTCATTCTTTGCCATTTTGACTTTATTAACATATTAAATGAACATTTGAAGTCACAGCTTAGTAATTTGATATCTTTTGGTTGAAGGTTTAAACTAGACCCAGGGTCTCCAAAAACAATAGAGAACATCCTTGACACATGGGCTACTCTCACATAAAATTTGGTGAACCTAGGTACAGTCATTGTTGAGTTATTACCTGGACAATGTTTTTCAATATGATGCCACTGTGACCTTGACCTTTGACCCAGGGGCCCCAAAACTAATAGGGCATAACCTTGACACATGGGCTACCCTCACATAAAATTTGGTGAACCTAGGTACATTGGTGGTTCAGTTATTGTCCGGACAAGTTTTTCATTGCTTGCCATTTTGACTTTATTAACATATTGATTGAACATTTGAAGTCACTGCTTGGTAGTTTGATATCTTCTGGTTGAAGGTTTAAACTTGACCCTGTTTCCCCAAAACTGATAAGGCACATCCTTGACACATGGGCTACTCTCACATGAAATTTGGTGAACCTAGGTACAGTCATTGTTGAGTTATTACCCGGACAATGTTTTTCAATAAGATGCCCCTGTGACCTTGACCTTTGACCCAGGGGTCCCAAAATTAATAGGGCATATCCTTGACACATGCGCTACTCTCACATAAAATTTGGTAAACCTAGGTACATTGGTGGTTCAGTTATTGTCCGGACAAAGTTTTTCAAAATGATGCCACTGTGACCTTGACCTTTAAACCTGGGGCCTAAAAACCTGTAGGGCACATCCTTGACGCATGGGCTACTCTCACATAAAATTTGGTGAACCTAGGTACAGTCGTTGTTGAGTTATCGTCCGGACAAGTTTTTTCAATATGATGCCCCTGTGACCTTGACCTTTGACCCAGGGACCTCAAAACCAATTGGGAACATCCTTGACACATGGGCTACTCTCACATAAAATTTGGTGAACCTACGTAGATTGGTTGTTCAGTTATCGTCAGGATAAGTTTTTTTCCCATATGATGCCACTGTGACCTTGACCTTTGACCCAGGGATCCAAAAACCAATAGGGAACATCTTTGACACATGGGCTACTCTCACATAAAATTTGGTGAACCTAGGTACATTGGTGGTTCAGTTATTGTCCGGACAAGTTTTACCTATTTTAAGTCCCAGTGACCTTGACCTTTGACCCTGGGGTCTCAAAATCAATAGGGAACCTCCTCCACCCAAGGGCTATCCACACATAAAATTTGAGGAACCTAGGTGCATCCTTTCTTGAGTTATCATCCGGACAAGCAATTGTCCACGGACAGACGGACAGACGGACAACAGCATAACATAATACGACTGTTTTTTTCAAAACGGGCGTATAAAAAGTACAAATGAAATCTTTGGAAACTTCCTCAAACAATTTCATGTCATTCAATGGAGCCAGTATTTCTATAAAATGTTTGATAACAAAGGTACGGAAGCCCTGGAGGGACATTTATTATTTATTTCTTATATTTCATTATTTATTACTTACAACTTATAATTTATAATTTATAACTGATTACTTATTATTTATAACTTATATTTCACATTCCATATATGATATTTCCCGCTCTTTCTTTGATGGTGGCAACCGGAACGAAGATGAGTGACGAGAAGGTTTGTAATGTTCTTTTCTTGGTCAGAATGTTCATCTTGACAAAATCTAGACTAGTTCTTTTCTAGGTCACTTGGGTAAAAAAATAGTGCACCATGTCAAATCTTCAGTTTCTATCCAATTTTAATGAAACTTGATCAGAATGTTTACCTTGGCCAAATAATATTCATGATCAGGTGAGCGATACAGGACCCTCAGGGTTCTCTTGTTTATTTATTCCCCTTTATTGATTTTTAAAGTGCAATTCTTGTCGCATTATAATGTAATGCCTATTACTTTCTTATTATTTCATGAAATCAATTCAACTTTACAAACATTGTATGCATGTTGATCACATCATTACGGAGTGCAGTGCACAAGAACCATAACTCTACCTTGCTTGGTTCTTTAGCTCACCTGAGAACAAAAGGGTCAAGGTGAGCTATTGTGGCCAGTCAATGTCCGTCCTCTGTCGCGCGTCGCCCGTTGTCAACAATTGGCTTGTGAACACTCTAGAGGCCACAGTTGCGACCCAATTTCAATGAAACTTGGTCAGAATGTTCATCTTGACAAAATCTAGACTAGTTATTTTCTGATCGCTTGGGTAAAAAAAATAGTGCATCATGTCAAATCTTCAGTTTCTATCCAATTTTAATGAAACTTAGTCAGAATGTTTGCTTTGACCAAATAATACTCATGATCAGGTGAGCGATACAGGACCCTCAGGGTCCTCTTGTTTATTTATTCCCCTTTATTGATTTTTAAAGTGCAATTCTTGTCGCATTATAATGTAATGCCTATTACTTTCTTATTATTTCATGAAATCATTTCAACTTTACAAACATTGTATGCATGTTGATCACATCATTACGGAGTGCAGTGCACAAGAACCATAACTCTAGCTTGTTTAGCTTTTGAATGATTCCCCTTGATTGAATTTTATAGTGCAAATCATGTCTGTGACATAATGTTGTCATTCTAAGTCATATTGACTTGAAACTTGGTACATGTGTATGAATGTTTATCACATCATTACCGAGTGCAGTACATCTGTTCAGTTCTTAGATTATTCCCCTTGGTTAATTTTATAGCGCATTTCTAATCTGGGGAATACCTTTTTGTCAATTTTATATGCATGTATTAAGTAATAAATAATAAGTATTAACTAATAAGTAATAACAAATAAGTAATAATTAATAAGTATTAAGGAATAAGTGATAACAAATAAGTATTAAGTTATAACTAATAAGTTATAAATAATAAGTTGTAATTAATGAAGCTAAGCAAGTATGATGATAAATGCCTTTCGTTTACACAAGTCATGTCAACAGACAATCTTTATTTGCATAATAGGTTTTGTTTTTGCTTACATGTAATCATGTTCAGGTTTTAAGGTTGCGATTCCCCTTTTTCAGGGACGTGTTGAACCCCTTGTAACAAGTGGCCGTGGGCGTGGTCGACGAGCCGAATATAAAGTTCACCTCGGATGGCAACATTACAATAGAAAAGCATTCCGTGTAGTAACAAATGCAAAAGGTGGAGGAAATAAAACGATAACCTGTAAAGCTGAACAACAAATAACTGTTGAACAAATCATTGAACAAGGAAAAAAATGTTTTTTAAGGATGGCAAAAGTTACTTTGGTGAACTAAGCTCCATGTCAGTTACACTCACTGACTCCAGAGGTGAAGAGGTCTCACAGTTTACGAATTTAAATGGTGAACTTTGTTCCTACACTGAGTATCTGACATCTAATGGGCTGTACCCATCACAGTGTCATCTTTATTTAAGAACCAAAGTGTTGGAGACATCACAGGATAATGAAAAAGGACAAACATTTGTGTCACACCCACAAAAATCATATTTGGTCAATAATGAACCAGTGGGCACTATAGATATCAAGTATGAAAAAACCACACAGTCCGTCTACTAAAGTTCGACTAGTACCTTGTCATGCAGCTCATACAACACATGTTTTTCAATGTGTAATCTACCAGAAATGGAGTCTGATTTAAATATATTTGATTATGGATTCAGGGTAATGTCATTTGCATGTGTTTTTCTGCACACAACAGATACAGACACAGTCCTTGGTCCAGACTTAATCCATGGCTTTGAAGAAGATGTTCCTGATTTTTTGCTCTTAGGTGTATGTAGCATATATCACAACCAGGGCTGTGTGCATAGATGGTTAAAGAACAATTGCATTGTGGATAGTGGACAAAATCATTGTTTGTAGCACACAAATGAAGCTGGAACATACCATGTAGAAATAGATTCACTTTGTGGCACCATTCTTATATCTAAAAAGGTGACCCAACACCCAACACACACAGTTTTTACAAGGAATTCAAAAAAATTGCCATAAAGGTCAACAAATTAAACCTTGGCGGTTGCATGTAGCAATATACTTTCATATTTTATGGTGCTTATGGTGTTTATTTTCATGTAATGTTTAAGAAAGTAATATTTTATGTTTCCTAGGTAACAGTTGTAGTGAGTTGTTATTTTATTGTTCATTTTCACTCTGTTAAAAAATAAAATGTATAAATGGCATGTTGCTTTTTAATTCCCAAATGTATATAAAATACTTTGGCTTAATTATGTGTACCCCACAAGTTTTATAATACCCGTTAAAGTTAAAAAGAAAGCTACGGTGTACAATCGTGGTCTTTTAATTGGTCAGTGCTTATAAGTGCTTATATAAATATATATAAACACCCCTCAAAATTATGTAAACAAGATGTGTTTGTCAAACACGTATGCCCCCAAAGCTCGTTTTGACAGTATGAGCAAGGTTTTGACCTTCAGGGTCACTGTGACCTTGACCTTGTGACCCCAAAATCAATAGGGGTCATCCACTGGCGATAGGCAATCCCCAATCCAAATTTGGAGTTCCTGGGCCCATGCGTTCTCAAGTTATTGGTCGGATTTATTACACATGCGAATATATTACACGAGTGATAAATTCGTACGCATTTGTCACACAAAAGTGCGAATTTGTCACTCACATGTTACATATTCGTTGTTCATAAAGTGAAGAATTCGAAGGGGTAAAATCGCAACCCTTTGTGTGACAAATTCGTAGGGATTTAGCACACGTGTGATATATTCGTATGTGTGACAAATTGAGTTCAACACAATCCAGTTCTGTGAGCGAACACGAATTACTATACACATACAATGTAATATGACCTTTGGCCACTAAATGCCACATTGACCTTTACGCAGGGGTGCAAAACACGAAATGTACACATCGTCGCATTACAAGTGGTGAAACTTTGTATGAAGTTTCATTATAATCCATCAAGGGATGGAACATACAGTGATATTTTATGACTATTGACTCCTAAATGTGACCTTGACCTTAAATAGGGGGTGTACAAGTCATGCGCTCTGCTCCTAGTCTCAATGTGGTGAATATATTTGTGAAATGTCATTAAAATCCGTCAATGGAATTACCGAGTGGACATGAAAATGCTATACATTTATAGTGCCATATGACCTTTTACCCGCTTTAAAGCAATGGAGGCCAACCAGATGTGTTCGTGGGACACAGATGCCCCAACCCTGTCAGTACTATATGAATTCAAACACAAAACCGTAGGTGATTATCTACCCATGCTATACACACAAGTTGAAAAGTTCTGATTTTAACTAAGTAAAGGGCAATACCTCTGTTGATACAGAGATTTTGACTAAGTCAAGGGCAATGACTATGTCGTTACTAAACGCGAAACCCCAGGTGCACACCTACACATACTGGCCAACATTCCTAGAAAGTTTCATGACTCTGGGTCAAATACTTTTGGAGGTACGCTGCACAAGAGGTGTAAAGTGTCAATTTTTACTAAGTCAAGGGAAATAACTCTGTCGTTGCTAAGTGCTTTCGACCGCGAAACTCCAGGTGCACAACTACACATGCTGACCAAAATTCCTGTAAAGTTTCATCACTCTAAGTCAAATCCTTTTGGAGGTATGCTGCACACAAAGTGTAAAGTGCCGATTTTGACTAACCCAAGGACAACTATTGTTCATAAAGGCGCAAACTCTCGAATAATGCAAATAAATAGTAAGTAATAAGTTATAAATTATAAGTTATAAATAATAAAATATAAGAAATAAATAATAAATGTCCCTCCAGGGCGTCCGTACAAAGGTGAAGTTTCTATAAAAACAAAAAAACAAAACTCGAGATTTTGTTTTTCATGAAATACTTAATTAGTGGCTTATATGCATGCCATACAGCGAGAAAGGAAGAAGTGGTCGAATAGTTAAAGAACTTTGAATCATAAAATTTCTTACATATGTCATACAGGGACAAAGAAAGAAATAATTACTTAAGAGATATTGTTTTTATGAAAAACTTAATTATTTATTAATGTGCCATAACAGTGGAAAAAGAAATGGTGACCAAACAGTTACCGAATATGGATTGTGTAATACTTACCTAGTGGTTATATGTGTCATACAGCGACAAAGATAGAAATAATTAGAATTGAAAAAAGTATGTTGTTTTTGTTTCATGAACTACATAAATGGTAGTGATTTTGCCTTACAGCGACAAAGAAGAAGCGATCATACAATTAAATTGTAAGATTATTAAATATTTACATAGACGGTATATATGTCATTCAGCGACAAAGAAAGAAATTAATTCTGCAGAAATGTTTTTGTTAGTTTCGTGAACTACATAAATGGTGGTAAATGTGCTATACAGCGGCATAGAAAGAAATACTCATTACAGATTTTTTGGTTTTGTTTTGTGAAATATTTAAATGGGTGTTAAAGTGCCATACAGCGGCAAAGCAAGCAATTCTCGTATAGTTAACATGTTTCCGATTATCAAATATTTTCCTAGTGGGTGTATTTGTCCTGTAGTGACCATAAAAGAAAAGCTTTTGCAATATATTTGACTTTGAAAGTCAACATAGGTGTCATTAAGAGACAAAGGAATAAATGATAACTTGTGTAATGTTCGGGAAATATTGCTTTGTAGAAAACAAATATGTTCTATAGATATGTTGTCTTTGGATTTTTAAATACTAAGATGGTGAAAAATATGCCATATGTGGACTGAAGAAGAAAATTAGTCGTACCGTGAACATGTTTTTTGGTTTACCAGATCTAATGGGCAATGAGTATCAAACAACAAAATGAACTGTTTTGTGGTATAAATTCTTAAGTAATCATCTCTTCTATTACATGTATGTTGTTGTTGGTTCATGAAAGTCTTAATACACTGTTACAATTTGCATTAAATTGTAAAGTAATTACAATGCTGTTATTTATGTTTTACATCAATAAAGAAAGAAATGACTATTTTATGTTTGGGTTTATTATATTATTAAATGCTAGTGGGTTTTATATCTTATACAGCTACAAGGAAAGAAATGATCACTTGAAATATCGTTTTGTACACAAACGGTGTGGTATCTTCAACTTCTACACTGGGGTTCAAAAATTTCTATACAAATTGTTAAATTTTTACATTTTGGTATATATATAAACAAACTTTACTTGTCATTATTAGTCGTACAACTAATATACAGTTTATCATTAACTGTCAACTATGTTATATCATATAAATTTTCATTAGAAATATACAATAAAATGTTAAACCAAATGTGTCTGCATTAATTTTTGCTATAAAAATATATAAGGAAAATATGAAACAAAAAACAAGTGTAAAGAAACTTTGAGACCCCAGTGTAGATGTAGAATGCTAGAAATATGTTATTTTCGGTTGATCCAAAGCTTACATAGTGGGAACATATAGCAACAATTTATAGGGCTGTCGCGATATACCGGTGTATTGCAATACGCAGCTGCGGCAATACGTACCGCGGTACAAATTGAAATTTCCAGTATTTCGCGATATTTTTATTTCATCGAAAAATTATTGCCATCGCGAAATGAAAATAGTGAAACGTCAGTTTTTCGCGGGTTCATTCAATTAAAACTTAATTTTCAAGAATCTAACTGATCTGGGCGGATTCAATCGGTTGTAAGGACTTGTGCAGAACATGTTCTTGAATCGAACCATGATTTGAATTGGCGGGCAAAAGTTATGCTTTTAAATTTGTGGTACATAAACCAGTTTATTCTGCGGCGCCTATTTTGCGGCGCTAATATAGAAATAGAGTAAAAAGTGCGGCGCTCATATAGATATAGAGTGGAAAGTGCGGCGCTCATATAGATAAAGAACAAACTTTGCAGCGCTCATATAGAAATAGTGTAGAATGCGCGGCGCTCATATAGACAAAGAACAAACTTTGCGGCGCTCATATAGAAATAGTGTAGAATGTGCGGCGCTCATATAGACAGAACAAATTTTGCGGCGCTCAAATAGATAAAGAGTAAATTAGATATTTTAAAATATGCTTAAATTTAATTTTTTTTAAATAGTTCTACATAATTAAAAGTGATTTTACCATATTTTAATGTGAAATACGGTAGGAAGTTTTATAAACGCTAAAAGTGGGCTCTGGACTCATTTCGACTTTAAATTAGATACCAAAACAAACAAAATCGTCGACGGAGTAGCTGTATTATGTAAGATATGCAATGTTTCTGTTAAGTACAGCAGAGGTACAACGAACCCAAAAACCCACAATATATCGTGATACGTATCGTGATACGATACGGTACTGGCGTATCGCAATATATCGCGATACGCTTCTGACATATCGTGACAGCCCTAGCAAAAAACAAAGCAAATAAAAAAAAGCAATGATCAATACATTAATCTTGATTTATCAGTTACATGGTACTTGGCATATGTGCATGTGTTATTAAGCGACAGAGAAAGATTTACACTACCTTCAAAATGTTTCTTCACTGTACAATTAAATAAATTTCCATTTTCTTCATGATTCATGCAGTGAAAACAAAATGTCTTTAAGTAGTAACATAAGTTATCAACCAGCCTCCAAAATTGTAAACAATTTATCATTATGAATCTATACCAAGTTTGAGATACATTTTGTTATTTCATATCCAAAAATACATGTACTGACTTCAAACAGAAAATTTAATCATTTAATTCAATAATCTGTTTTTACAACTTTTTTTATTTCCATTCAGTACGATGTAAATTGTAAATATTTGATGGAACTTTTGTTGGGCAGTGTATATTTTACTTATTAGTAAATATAATAATAGAACTGCACTTATCTGCTCACTGACGATCAAACAATCGTTGTATAATCATATAATTTAATAACTGGAAACCGTCTTCTCACAACATACTCTTGCTTGTATATCTGAGTAAAACACACCATACTCTTGCTTGTATATCTGAGTAAAACACACCATACTCTTGCTTGTATATCTGAGTAAAACACAACATACTATTGTTTGTATATCTGAGTAAAACACAACATACTCTTGCTTGCATATCTGAGTAAAACACAACATACTCTTGCTTGTATATCTGAGTAAAACACAACATCTTGCTTGTATATCTGAGTAAAACACAACATACTCTTGCTTGTATATCTGAGTAAAACACAACATACTCTTGCTTGTATATCTGAGTAAAATAGAAAGAAGAAATTTGGCAAATTATAATCTTTAGTATTAAATGTAATTGAATTTATCAAAGAATTTTCAACTAGAAAAGTGTAATGCATGTACAGTCAATGCACATTATCTCGATTGCGCTTACGTCGACTTTTCGTTATCTTGATCGAAAATAAAAAGTCACGGTTTTTTCTCTTCTATATGAAAAATGCATGTTATCTCGATGATTTTTTCTCTCGGCCTTTTCGATAACTCGATCATAAATTTCAGACCAAAACGTTTGTTTTACTCTATAATTATTTACCTCGACATGTATTTCAAAAATCCTATTTCAAAATGTAAATTTTCTACCGTAGAAGAATTCTTCCCTTCTCATGTCATAAATAGTGCTCAAGTCATAACAATTAAACACACATTTGACATCAAATGTAGTGAGAAAAATAGTTGCAAGGTCCAAAATTAAAAATTCCCATTTTTGAGAATGGAAGAATTCTCTCAAGGGAGAACATTCCATAGGGAAGCATTTTCCAATGGGAGATTGCCAATCCCAAGGGCATTTTAACTTATGACTAAATTTTAAACACACGTCTAGTTAAAATATCTTGGTGACAACTTACTAGTGCCATGTCCATATTGAGATCAATATTTGAATGTAATCAAGATTTACGGTTTAGCAAACGTATCCTGGACTCCGGTATGTAAAGAATTATTCAATCCATTGGACTTACTTTGAACAGCAAAAGGACGCAATCATTACCATTTTCTTGCAATCCTTTAAACTTCTAACTTTTCAAATGAATGAAATATTACATTTATAAACGCCATATATATGTCGAAAGTCAGCAACATTAAAGTATGTACATGTGGCCAATTGAACAAGAGAATGAATGGTGTAAATATTACTCACTTTATTCATTCCAGAGACAAAGATACCTTATGTCTCTGATTCATTCCTCTTATTTTCTGGCATCCAAAACATAAATTGGCATTCCAAGTTAAAAATTTAACTATACCTGATAAATATTTAAGTTAATTCCACAAATCCATAAAAATAAACACCTTCTCACTGAAAATAGCGGTCAACTGTCTTCACGTTTTTAAAGTACACATTTTAAAAGTCAGACCAATCAAAGGACACTTCCGGAATTCAAATGTGTGTGTTTTTCATGCAGTACAAACAAATTAGTATGTCGGCCCAGTTGAGAAAAGCGTCTAAAAAAGTGGTTCGCTGTACTCATTGGTATATCAGCAATATTTTGATAGATTTTTATAGAAAAAATTGTGCTCTTTACGAATCTGCCAGGTGATTTTTCAAATTTTGGGGCAGGAAGGTGCTATTGGCCAAAAACCGATGACGTCAATAATTTCCAAAAAATCGCCTTTAAACTTTAAAAACGCATTGCGCGCTTATTTGTCATGTTTCGAACAAATAAATTTGGTTCTAAATTATGATATGCTTCGACTATACGATTTTGTAAATGTTTTGAAAATAATCGGATACTGGAAGCACTGATCATCAAAACAAGTGATTACATCACTTTTTGACCGTTTTTCGAGATATAAGTTTCAAACTTCAATAATTCCATGCTCTTAATTATTTTTTTAAAAATCGAATGCACGGAAGTTTTGACCATACCATGAAGAAAAAAGATATTAATTAGAAAAATACTTGATGATATAACATTAAAACTCAGTAAATTTACTCTTTTTTATTGATATTTCGCCTATAAGGCTTTTTCAAAGCATTCAAAACACTTTAACTACATTTTTTCACATTGAAATTTGAAACGACGTCAATAAACAGGAAATGACGTCATGACGTCAACTTGACGTCACGACATGAACTTTGGCGCCAAATTGTCAAAATTAGAATATAGTGCCATTTACAAATACAGTAAAGTTCCACCATTGAGACCAGCAAAATCAGTGGTCTTAATAGATTACCGGTCTTATTTTAGAGACCCTTTTGTTCACAAATTAAGTATTTTGGTCTTAATAATTGTCAAATATCGCATGATTTTAAAATAACAAAGTGGTCTTAATAGCGGAACTTTACCGTACCATTAATTGAAAACCCATGCATATTATTTGGGATGAAAATGTATTAAATGATAATATTAAACCAGTAAATGATGACTTTATGATGTGCAAAATATTTAAATTATATTATAAGTTGAAGGATTTGCACTATTCGTTCTATTGCATGGTTTCACGTATATTTATGCCATTTTCTATCATACTGTTGATGCTTGGATAATTTTGATGCAGTTTATTTATCATTGAACAAAGCTTATTAAGAAACTAAGTGATGCCAACATGTCATCCTTTATTAATTTTTCATAATATGCAAATTTAGTCCGCCAATACCAAAATTCCATTTTCGCTAGTAACACAATAACCAATTATGATAACATTTCAAAATATGTGTCTGCACCTATGTTTTAGTGTCTAGCTATCATATGATACCGCATTTAAAATGATCAGATAATTTAAGTATGCAAATGTATGCAAATTATTTATTTCAAGTGTACTATTTTTCGAGTTAACGATTTATATTCAAATTAAAGTACTTCAACATATGTTTTTTTGCCTAACATACACTAGTAATTTTGTAATTATTAACTTTTGTGTATCATTGTTATTAAACAAATGATTATATGCTAATCTGCCTCGTTGACTCAAAGTCATTTTGTATGATACAATGCGAAAATAAATTGAATTAAAATAAATAAATGCTCTAATTTGATAGAAATAAGGTATTGTCTCACATTTTCTCTTTTATTCCACCATGAATTGTAAAATAAAATTTACTATTAAATGCTACCATGTTTTCCGCATGTAATCATGGGTATATTATACATGTCCAATGTGAATTTTAACTAGTTATCTATGCCAATTAAATTGAACTGAGCCATCTGTCAATTGTGACTGAATTTTTGCTCAGATGGATTTCAATGTTTAGAATGTCCACATAGATCATGGGACCAGACATATACCAATCATAATCAATGTAATAATATTAAATGAATGTTTAAATGTGCAAATGATATAAATGTTTAAAGTGTTGGAGTTTTACTAAGAATGTTTCGTTTGCACACACTATTGTATGAATTTTGATTTGCTGAGCCGTTAAGCCAAAATCAAGTAATGAAAGAACACGAATTAATTTTACAGTACATCTTCAGTTGCTCGTAAAATTGAAGCCACTGGATTCAAAACCATTTTATCATTATGAAGAACATCCTGTTATTGACACAATATGATCGATATGTTTTACTGTAATAGTAGAGGCTGGAAAGTTTTACATATTTGTGTGCATATTTGACCTCTCAACTAAGTGGAATGTAAAACATGAAGCTACATGTGTCATCATATGCTATACATGGTCACTGCTGCACCTTTTTGTGCTTGTATGACTTAATTAGCGACTTTACCTATTATGCATAGTATGTAATTTCAATTAGTTAAATGCATCCTTACATAGTTTCCTTGCAAAATCAGAAAGTTGTTTGTGAGACTTATTTTAAGTAGCGAAATTACGGCAACTTAGAAATTACGGAAACTATAATTGACAATCTACTTACAGTAAAGAACATGTATGTATTGTATTCTTAAGAAGCATTACCTGACCATAGTTTCTTTTATAGAATGTTGTTTTTCTATACGAGAACTTTAACTTATAAAGAGATGAGAGATATTATCCACTTTATGCACATATAAAATTAGCTCATCAATATAGGTTCACCAACATAAAAAGAATCACCCACACATATGTATTGGACGCATAGGTAAAATGCATATTGTTAATGTGTGTCATAAATGATCATTGAGATGCATATAATTATCATGAAAATACTTCAAGTGTTTCGACACTAAATACATACTGTCTAAATGCTTTGTCTTAACTTATTTGTAAATGGTCGTATAACTGTTTATGCTGCGAATCTACAACAAATATAACTGTATAGTGTAATTCAGATATTTTGCATAGCAAAAAATAGTCATTTACTGATTTAAAAATTCCATTTGATAAATTAGTGTCTAAAACGTACAAAAATAACAAAACATAACCAAATGTTACTCATAATATGCAAGCAAACACAAAGGACTTTTTAATGTATAGAAACCGCGAATATTGTATTCAGTAAAATACCTAATTTGCATAAATTTGCATATTTAAATGATCTGATCAAGCTGAAATTAGTACCATATGATAGGTAGACCATGAAAACATGGGTATGGAGGCTTATTTTAAATTTCTATTCAAGTTGGTTATTGTGTTATCAGGGAAAAACGGAATTTCGATAATGGCGGACTTAATTTGCATATTATGCAAATTGTTCAAGTAATATAGGGTGTCATTACTCGGATTATCATTCAGCACCGTTCAAAGACATATAAACTGCAAAATAACTTTGTGGGGACTCAAGTACAGGATTCACCTTGAATATGGCATTTTACTGCAGGGCTATAGACAAAACTGTGACTAGTAAGGGTTGGTTAGGGAGCTGGTATTTGCTAATGTTTTATCATCAAGTATTTTTTTAATTTAATTTTTTTATCTTCATGGTATGGTCAAAACTTCCGTGCATTCGATTTTTAAAAAAAAAATAAAGAACATAGAATTATTGAAGTTTGAAACTAATATCTAGAAAAACGGTCAAAAAGTGACGTAATCACTTGTTTTGATGATCAGTGCTTCCAGCACCCGATTATTTTCAAAACATTTACAAAATCGTATAGTCGAAGCATATCATAATATAGAACCAAATTTATTTGTTCGAAACATGACAAATATGCGCGCAATACGTTTTTAAAGTTTAAAGGCGATTTTTTAGAAATTAGTGACGTCATCGGTTTTTGGCCAATAGCATCTTCCTGCCCCAAAATTTGAAAAATCACCTGGCAGATTCGTAAAGAGCACAATTTTTTCTATAAAAAACAATCAAAATATTGCTGATATACCGATGAGTACAGCGAACCACATTTTTTAGCCTTGGGCCGACATACTAAATATGTACCGATATAAATTTAATGCAATGAGCGGTGTTACAACCCGTTTTGTGGTAACAACCCGAATTGTGGTAAATTATTACAAAGTGGTTTACGATGTAAAATATTGTAACATTTCGACACAACCCGTTTTGTGGTAATAACCCAAATTTGTAGTAAATGATTTTAAAACAATTTATTCAACAACTTGAACAAAGAAAATAAAAAGTAAAGATGTTTATATAGTTACTTTGAGGTTAACCCAGTTTTCAGGCTAAGGAATCGGAATTTTCAGCAAAAATGGTGAATTCTAAGAAGAGTGAAAACAGACGAAATTCTAAACATTAAAGAAACATTATTGCTTAAGTGTTGACTATTTAGCTTCGAGAGGTTAGGGAATGACATATGTAAGTGACAAATGACTATTTCAACTTGTTCTAAAGAATTGCTCAAAATGTAGTAAATTGTTACAAAGTGGGTTACGATGTAAAATATTGTAACATTTCGGCACAACCCGTTTTGTGGTAATAACCCGAATTGTAGTAAATGATTTGTAAAGAATATTATCAACAACTTGAATAAAGAAAATAAAAAGAAATGATGTTTATATAGTTATTCTGAGGTAAACCCAGTTTTCAGGCTAAGGAATTGGAATTTTCAGCGAAAATCATGAATTCTAAGAAAGCTGAGAACAGACGAAAATCGTGACATTAAAGAAACAATACTGCTTAAGTGTTGACTATTTAGCTTCGAGAGGTTAGGGAATGACATATGTAAGTGACAAATGACTATTTCAACTTGTTCTAAAGAATTGCTCAAAATGTAGTAAATTGTTACAAAGTGGGTTACGATGTAAATTATTGTTACATTTCGAAAAACCCCGTTTTGTGGTAATAACCCGAATTGTAGTAAATGATTTTAAAAACAATTTAATCAACAACTTGAACAAGGAAAATAAAAAGTAAAGATGTTTATATAGTTATTTTGAGGTTAACCCAGTTTTCAGGCTAAGGAATCGGAATTTTCAGTGAAAATGGTGAATTCTAAGAAGGGTGAAAACAGACGAAAATCTTAACATTAAAGAAATAATATTGCTTAAGTGTTGACTATTTAGCTTCGAGAGGTTAGGGAATGACATATGTAAGTGACAAATGACTATTTCAACTTGTTTTAAAGAATTGCTCAATATGTAGTAAATTGTAACAAAGTGGGTTACGATGTAAAATATTGTAACATTTTGACACAACCCGTTTTGTGGTAATAACCCGAATTGTAGTAAATGATTTGTAAAGAATATTATCAACAACTTGAACAAAGAAAATAAAAAGAAATGATGTTTATATAGTTATTTTGAGGTTAACCCAGTTTTAAGGCTAAGGAATTGGAATTTTCAGCGAAAATGGTGAATTCTAAGAAAGCTGAGAACAGACGAAAATCGTGACATTAAAGAAACAATATTGCTTATGTGTTGACTATTTAGCTTCGAGAGGTTAGGGAATGACATATATAAGTGACAAATGACTATTTCAACTTGTTCTAAAGAATTGCTCAAAATGTAGTAAATTGTTACAAAGTGGGTTACGATGTAAAATATTGTAACATTTCGACACAACCCGTTTTGTGGTAATAACCCGAATTGTGGTAAATTATTACAAAGTGGGTTAATTACGATGTAAAATATTGTAACATTTCGACACAACCCGTTTTGTGGAAATAACCCGAATTGTAGTAAATGATTTTAAAAACAATTTAATCAACAACTTGAACAAAAAAAAAGTAACGATGTGAATATAGTTATTTGTGGTTATCCCAGTTTTCAGGCTAAGGAATTGGAATTTTCAGCGAAAATGGTGAATTCTAAGAAGAGTGAAAACAGAAGAAAATCTTAACATTAAAGAAATAATATTGCTTAAGTGTTGATTATTTAGCTTCGAGAGGTTAGGAAATGACATATATGTAAGTGACAAATGACTATTTCAACTTGTTCTAAAGAATTGCTCAAAATGTAATAAATTGTTACAAAGTGGGTTACGATGTAAAATATTGTAACATTTTGACACAACCCGTTTTGTGGTAATAACCTGAATTGTGGTAAATTATTACAAAGTGGGTTATGATGTAAAATATTGTAACATTTCGACACAACCCGTTTTGTAGTAATAACCCGAATTGTAGTAAATTATCTTAAAAAGAATTTAATCAACAACTTGAACTAAGAAAATAAAAAGTTGTGATGTTAACATAGTTAGTTTTGAGGTCAAACCAGTTTTCAGGGTAAGGGATTTGACTTTTCAGCAAAAAGGTGAATCTTATAAACACTTTGAAAAGTTGTTTCTTTTGTTTAACCTTGGCAAACACGACGTCCAAGGTAAATATATGATATCAGTGTTACTTAAGATCTTCGATGCATGTCTCGTTTGACTTGAAGACTTAAATAATGCAGTAGGTTTAGTTACAAATCAAATTGAAAAAACCCTGGTCTGACCATATTCTGAAGGTACCTCTCTGCCATATCATCTATATAAACGTATCTTATTTCAAAATGATTATTACTGTTGGTTAATTACGCAATTTTTTATTTTAACGGGACTTCTGTCCAGAACAAATATACTTACCATAATTTAGTGTCTATCCGGTTTTGTAAGATACGGCGTCTAAAAGAGGTTCTTCGGTACATTAATTAGTAGAGATCAATAAAAAAGAAAGCCTGCTTCTGCTACGACATACATACTCAATAATTCCTGACATACAGTCATACACTTGAAAACCGAACTATATCTTAGTCCGGTGTAGGTATAAACATTGATAGGTTGTGCATCTCAGATGATTATGTCGTCTTATGGACATGTTTCACCGAAGTCGGAGAGAGGAAGTTTAGAAATTGATGGTATAAACACAAGGATTTTACTCAATCTTATTTGTATGAAACCTCTGGGCAGCACGAAGCAAACTGGATGTAAAATAGAATATGCATATTTGCCTGAGTTTGTACTTAGTAAATACTTCGATGACATACACTTAATTCTACGACCGTGTCTTATAGAAATGATTCTATGTACATGCGTTTTATAAGAAAGAGAAGTGCGATAGGATGTGTATACTGTATTACTTCGACACATTCGTTCGATAGTATCCTATTCTGATTTCAGCAACTGAATTTGAAGCCAAATGTTTAATGTTCATGTAATATTATAAGGTACAATGAAATTAGCTGGATATAAAGATAAAGAACCAAGGAAATAATAAAAATAGAAATTAAACAAAATAAATCATAACGACAACAATCATTATATACTATGATACGTACAACTATGAAAGAATTTAATAATAAACTAGATGGGAGCCCGTGCAAGCACGGGCTTTAGGTAATGACAGTTCTTGAAACTGTTCCTCGAAACAGGCATGGTTATTGATTAAATAAAGGGAGTTAACCGCTGCGGGGAGTTTGGTCTTTTTTTAGTTTTATCTAGAACTATTTTTAGACACAAAAAAACCCCACTATTTTTGTTGAATTTTGGCAGTTTTTGTAAATATCAAGAGGCTTTGTCTAAAAAGAATTGTCAACTTGATATGCCGGTATATAGGTGCACCAAAAGATTTATTCAAAGCTGCGCAATTTCTTCCACAAAACAGGAAACTCGCAAATTTAATAGTATAGATTGGAAAATATGGAGGCGGTGAGGTTCGAACCACTGCTGTAAAATTTATGCATTTGCCATAAGTTTTCGACTGGTTACCGACTGCACTATTTTTAACAATGCTTTTGAATTATTACATCATGCATATATATTTGGGATATTGTAGTTTTTATTGTTTTTCAGTGTAGTATTTACTGTCCTGTGTTCTGTAAGCATTTAACGTTAGACCACCGTTACCGTAACGAACGGTTAATTGAACGATACGTTAAAGTGCGAACGTTTAAAGATAGCGGAAAAAAGAGTCGCAACTTCTATCTTATTAGAAGAATTCGGACTGAAGGACTTTCTCTCCCATGTAAGTGTTCATTAGAGATTAGCAATGGATGCATAACATAGTCTTCAGGCTCCCTTAACCATAACCTCTGATCAACTGCCACTAATACGCTCCTCGAATTCACCGACCTTTTGCAACGTCAAGTTGAATAGACTCGCCCTACTTTTTCAGCAAATCTCTGACACCAAATAATTTTACAGTTTTCCTCTACATCGTGACTGTTAATGTTTTTGTATCGTACAAACACCTGATCTCGTTCCTCACCTGATTTCGGTCCTTTCATAAAAAAGTTGTTTACTTTGCTATTTTATTGCGTATGACGTCATCAATTCGTGTGCACAATGTCAAGTAAACAATCAACGCAACTACAACTGTCAAACGAGAATAATGCGCAAGAAACAGGTTTTTAGAATGAAAATTTTGTGATGGTGAATATTTTTCAGTAAATCCTTATTACCTTTTTCTGCTCTGTCAGTACAATCCATTAAATATTGTTTAAAAGTATGTTATAATAAAAAAAGCACATGGCAGGTAGCCCTTGCTCATAAAGTCACGTGACAGTCATGTAGCAGCTAATTATGACATCACAAAGAGCCAAATACGGTAGAAGTGCGAAATTAGGTCATCTATTTTTAGCCGCCATGACAGTTTTCAGAAAATGGTCGTGTTTTTTTGGAAGAATTAGGATTTGTTTTAAATATAAAATGTCAGCAAGTATATGATAAACAAATGGAATATAGATTAAAAGGTTCGTTTTTAATGTATTTTTCTGAAAGTATTGTTGCATTAATTAGAAATGGTTCATTGAGTCCTTAGAGGTGCGAGAACCCGTGTGTCAACCATAAATGTATTGATCTAAATCAACGGGAGTAACACCGCCGACTTCGTTGAATTCGCAATGACATTTACTAATTTTCTTAATGTACTGGAACTATTTTGTTTCAGTTTGTTTCATACTCGCTCTACAGCCCTGCGTTCAGTTACCGCGAACGTTACAAAACTTTCCGTAACGATACATTCGGAATTCCTCGGCCATTCGCTGCGAATAATTTCGGACACATTTAGACGCTATTTTGAAACTACCGGTGTTAAAGTAAACAAATATGTGATCGTTTCGGCAATTAGGGATGTTTCGTTTTTTATAAATTTTGAAATATCACTCATTGCCTTAACGATCTCATATTTGTGTATTAGATTAGGTTATTCGGAGCGAATTGCCGAGAACTTCCAAATGTATCGTTATGTAAAGTTCTGTAACGTTTTGTGTAATTGAAACGCTACTGGTTATACCTATCGTCATGGTCATGATTACATTCATCCAACCTGTCACGGCTCACCGAATAAAATCGGAATATACCATTTTTATTGAAAAATAAGAAATGACATGAAATGAGTTAAACATTTATTTCAACTTAAATGCAATACTTCTACGTAAGTTATATATCCTTCATTTTGCGAACTAATGCAATTCATTCTATCTGACTTAGACAACCAGTAACTTGTATAAAACATTTACATGTAGTTTATTATGCATAAATATCATGTATACTTATTTTGTCACGTATTTACGATATAACAGCATTAAGTCATGTAAAAATCAAGATAATATGATTTAGCCTAAATCACATTCGTAGAGTAAATTACGTGCGAAAAACTAATTAAAAATTAACACATAAATACATTCTGACGAGAAAAAGAAACGCCTTATAAAAGACTTAGGCATACAGGTACGATTGCTGATATACCACGTTCCTACAGACGGCATCTATTTTCAGCACGACTAGACACAATATATAGATACGTCTTTTTTATTTGCGTGAAAGATTTGTCACGTCAATATATATGTCACGTGTGGTAGAAGGGTATGGTGGACGCCGAGATTTAGAGAATGGCGAATGGTCTGGTGTATTCCGTACTCCGTACTGGTTCTTAAGTTTTGCAACAATCTAAATTTATCACGACGTTTACGGGCTCATCACAATCTCGGCCAATTTTGGCAGAATGTTGACTTATGGAACGTCAAAGGACGTATCGGTCATGAACTATCGACGAAACAATCCTTATTACAGCGTTAGAGTCTGGACAGCCCCTAACTACAGGTGTTGACAAAACTCGTTGTTTGCCAATGTAATCTCAAAAACGTTGTCTTTATATTCCAGCAATTAAGTTTATCAGCCTGTCCTAGGGCGACCACAATCTAACTGCATATATATTTACCTTGGACGTCGTGTTTGCCAAGGTTAAACAAAAGAAACAACTTTTCAAAGTGCTCTTAAGATTCACCTTTTTTGCTGAAAAGTCAAATTCCTTACCCTGAAAACTGGTTTGACCTCAAAACTATGTTCACAACTTTTTATTTTCTTAGTTCAAGTTGTTGATTAAATTCTTTTTAAGATAATTTACTACAATTCGGGTTATTACTACAAAACGGGTTGTGTCGAAATGTTACAATATTTTACATTATAACCCACTTCGTAACAATTTACTACATTTTGAGCAATTCTTTATAACAAGTTGAAATAGTCATCTGTCACTTACATATGTCATTCCCTAACTTCTCGAAGCTAAATAGTCAACACTTAAGCAATATTGTTTCTTTAATGTTAAGATTTTCGTCCTTTCACACTCTTCTTAGAATTCACCATTTTCGCTGAAAATTCCAATTCCTTAGCCTGAAAACTGGGTTAACCTCAAATAACTATATTAACATCGTTACTTTTTATTTTCTTTGTCCAAGTTGTTGATTAATTGTTTTAAAATCATTTACTACCATTCGAATTATTTCCACTAAACGGGTTGTGTCGAAATGTTACAATATTTTACATCGTAACCCACTTTGTAATAATTTACCACAATTCGGGTTATTACCACAAAACGGGTTGTGTCGAAATGTTACAATATTTTACATCGTAACCCATTTTGTAACAATTAACTACATTTTGAGCAATTCTTAAGAACAAGTTGAAATAGTTATTTGTCACTTACATATGTCATTCCCTTACCTCTCGAAGCTAAATAGTCAACACTTAAGCAATATTGTTTCTTTAATGTTAAGATTTTCGTCTGTTCTCACCTTTCTTAGAATTCATGATTTTCGCTGAAAATTCCAATTCCTTAGCCTGAAAACTGGGTTAACCTCAAAATAACTATATAAACATCTTTACTTTTTATTTTCTTTGTTCAAGTTGTTGATAATATTCTTTACAAATCATTTACTACAATTCGGGTTATTACTACAAAACGGGTCGTGCCGAAATGTTACAATATTTTACATCGTAACCCACTTTGTAACAATTTACTACATTTTAAGCAATTCTTCAGAACAAGTTGAAATAGTCATTTGTCACTAACATATGTCATTCCCTTACCTCTCGAAGCTAAATAGTCAACACTTAAGCAATATTGTTTCTTTAATGTTAAGATTTTCGTCTGTTTTCACTCTTCCTAGAATTCACCATTTTCGCTGAAAATTCCAATTCCTTAGCCTGAAAACTGGGATAACCTCAAATAACTACATGTATATTAACATCGTTACTTTTTATTTTCTTTGTTCAAGTTGTTGAATAAATTGTTTTTAAGATAATTTACTATAATTCGGGCTATTTCCACAAAACGGGTTGTGTCGAAATGTTACAATATTTTACATCGTAACCCACTTTGAAATAATTTACCACAATTTGGGTTATTATTACAAAACGGGTTGTAACAGAGCGGTCATTCGGAACACCTCGACCTTTCGTGAATGAATAATCTCGGAAGTATTCGGGGGTCTACCCTGGCGACTTAGGTTTTTACTACCTACGCGAGGCAAAGCACATGTTTTCTTTATCTTGCCATGATCATTTGCTGACGATAGTAATTTTAGTAGGAGTTTGGTACCACATAGGTTATTCAATTTCGATTTTTCTGATTGCACGTATATTTAGCAAACGATTAACATAAAAACATGTCTCGAAGTGAACACAATTCGAACGTTGATTAGTCTCGTTAGAATTTTTATTAAGCATAAATGTAATCGAGCAACTAAAAAGGTATCCACAGTAATTATTGTACAATGATCCTTTGATTTCAGCCCATGTAGTTGAATTGTTTATTTGAAAACAATTATCAAATACCTCATTTATTACATCGGGCGCGGCCATTACCATGCTTTACCTGACGTACTTTTACCTGTGTAAGTACGACTGGGAACCAAACAATAAAATGTAGGACTTGAACATATATTACATGGATACTTTTCTGTGCAAATTTTACTCCAGGAACTTCAAGAGTAATAGAACAGAACGGGTAATTTATTAAAGATAAGTATAGTCCGATAATATTAACCTGAGGTTGACCTTTATGCAAGAATATATATCAAACTCAGTATTTACTGTCTATTTTTGTCTTCGTTTGTAAATCGCACTTTATCGGAAGATTTCGGCAAAATAAACGTGCTTAACGTGCTTATTTTGTTTTCACCGGAATAAATACTTTGAAATTGTGCCACAATATCTCGGACTCATGTGTTGCTTTATTGACGAATGAGTTTGAAAATAAAAAGTACAATTACATGTACATGTCATGTTTAGTAAATTGATTTGTTGTCACATATGTTGTCATAAACACGAGTAATACACACACATACGGAAACTCACGATTAACTGTAAATGAAGTGTGTAATTATTATAATTAGGTAGTTCAAGCTCAGGTTAATATTGTTGGACTATACACGGTATAGTAAGATTTCTTTCACCTTACGAAGGTCAAAGTGCATTGAATATTCATGAAGAAGATCCGAATGCGGTGAACAGGTGTGCAATACAATACTAGCAAGCGTTAATTACAATTACTTATAATATGATGTCAGTATTATATAAATTAAGTTTTTCTCCCTCGTGAATCTCGTGCACACAAAGAGTGTATATAACGACCCAAATGATTTTAAAGCGTTAGTTAGGTCATCATGTCTGAAACGTGTAAGCACGCGAAAAATTGTCAAAAATGTAATATATTTACTTATATTATATAACCACCGACCACTGTGTCAAAAACGTTATTTTAGACGCAGCTGTATCCACTGTGCTAAGCCGTCTTTCGATAATTGAAGTTATAAATATGTTTACAATTTAACATTGACCAAGGGGAATAAATCCTCGGAGAATAAACCTTCCGAACAACCTCTTTTATAATGGTTTAGCCCATATTTACAAAGGTAAGCGCCGTGACCTTCGTAAGGTGAAAGAAATCTTACTATAAATAATCTTCTTTACATGATCACAATAATCATTCCTAATTTATTACAATAACGTACAAGAGTATACAGCATAACACCAGCTGTATAATGAATAAGAACCTGCAAGTATTTGATGTCAAAATATAATGATATTTATTGCACGAAAAATGATTATATTATAAGTCGTTAAAAGATGAGAATGTGAGATAATCTGGATATGACATTAATATACGAGTATACAGGTAATAATGTACACGTGTAGGTATATGTATCCTGTAGGATCTATACATGTCTACTCATCGAGGGGTAGCGGGTTCGATTCCTGGGCGGGGCATACTTTCGTGGAGGCGGGTCATGAAATTATTTCTACCGTCATTCTCCCTCCTATCAATGATTCTTAATAATTTAAGGCAATTGTCAGTCACTGTAGAAAGTATACGCTTAGTAGTTGGTTAACAGCTAAATCCAGAGATTAAGCCTTTCCAGGAACAGTGAGTAGTTTGACTGACTGCCGTTATATGACCTTCTGTTGCTACGGAGTTACCCCCCCCCCCCCAAAAAAAAAACTTACCAAAAACAGGATTTATTATACAAATGTACAACACTGTTTCAGAGACATAGATGACATCTAATTCCCTGACTGTTTACAATAAATGGCTATTAAATGTAGTCGCTCTATATAAAACTGACCATTAACATTTCTACAAAATGTGAATATAATTTAGGTTTTTTGCAACTATCAATGACATTTGCATCTATCGATGACATCTTCCTAACTACAAAACACGAAATACAAACAATGTCCTTGATATTTACTTGTTTCCCCAAATCTGATATATAATCCGGACTATATATTAATGAACCCCCAGATGTGTGACATAATCCGCCCCAGTATACACATGTACGAACGATTGTTATAACTACGTGCACATATTGACGTGCACAAATGAATTATTATACAAAACTAGTGATATAACCTACCACAGATTTGACCTACACTGAAGATTTGGTATTTGTTTAGGAGTATAACAATTTATAACAAGTGTTCAATTTGAAGTAATTATATGATTTATAGGATTTTTTCAATAACATTATATACTAGTGGTGATAAGTATTATTACTGATAAAAGTAAACCTGATTAATTCAATGATCGTATGAGATCTGATAAATTGATTCAAGATTGATTAAAGTAAGTTCTTTTATACTTTTGTTCTTTTTTAGTTAATAAAACAAATTTTTATCGTTATGTTTTTTTTTAAAGTTGTTTTATCCTATCGACGTAATTAGACGTTACGGCAGGTCTATGCGTTTATAGTTGCTTGCCGTGATCCGTAGACGTAGTGGACATAACAGATATTGATGTATAATCACATTATTAGACTCTTTTTTCTTATCTCAATACAAAGAAAAACAAAGAACGTCTGCAACTTTTTTCGTACCTATGTCTTTAAACAATAATTATGCCTAAGATATTAACTGAAGTTAAATGAAATTTACATAGATAAATTATGTGGATAAAAAATTGATTTTGCTTAAGTATATATGATACCAAACATACCTACATTGAATTTAACGTTGTATGTGAAATTTGTCTTTTACTGAGTGTGTAGGTTTTTTTGCGGTTAGATTCCAATGTTTGTCGTAAAAAATTGTAAAGTCTGCTGAACATGACATTGTATATAAATGTATACATTATGTAGCAGTTGGACCCCAAAATACGTTGGACCCGAAAGTGCGTTGCTACAAATCCAACAAATCAACATGATACATACATACGACAAAATATGTTCATGAAAATATTAGCAATACACTTATAATTATAACTTAATATATTTACTATGTTTTTCATATGTATGTCTAAATTATGTAGCGTGTCCAATTACACAAAACGTTACAGAACGTTACATAACGATACATTCGGAACTCCTCGGCCATTAATAATCTAATCTATACACAAATATGCGATCGTTAAGGCAATGAGTGATGTTTCAAAATTTACGGATTAAAAACGAAACATCACTCAATGCCTACACGACCATATATTTGTTTACATCAACACCGGTACAGGTCGTCCACGTAAACATTGCGTATATAAACATAGCCAGTTTCATTATACACCAATATTAAGGGGTGAATTACTTTTACAATTTTATGGTTTAGTTAGTTTACACTTTTACAAACACATCATAACATAAAATTTATAATCTGCATAAATACTATTTGAAATAAAAGTTAGACATCAAAGTAGTATGTTTTAATCTTTGGAATGCTGTTCATGTATTAGCTTATTCACCTATTTAGTGGGCAAGTCCATTGTTTAAAGTACAATAACACGCATGACCAAGAATACGACCTGTAGTTTTAAAATAGCGTCTAAATATGTACGAGATTATTCGCAGCAAATGGCCGAGGAGTTCCAAATGTATCGTTTTGTGGTTGTGCGTTACATGTAAATATAGAAATATACATGAAAAATGTATTTGTTTTGTAAATGTCTCAAGAAAGTATAACAATTTCAAATGTCTAATACCTACGTTACAATACGAATCTATAAAGTTGTATTACTTCTAGAGCTAGATGTGTCCATTTTTTCTGTTATTTCTATTCAGGTGTCAAAATGATTCCGGTATTCCAAATGTTCACGTTTTTCCAAGCAGCTTTTATACTTATAACATCTGAAACAATGGGAGATAATCATGTTGATCCAATGTCACAGCTAATGGAGAGTTATTTCCCCGTAATTGAGAATTATATGCCATCAAAACAAGACCTCAAAGTGAAAAAGTTGCTACGTAGACTTGGTGAGGACTTCGATAATGAATGGATGTCAGTTAATAAAATTAGAAGAGTCTTTTCGAAAAATAACACTGAAAACATTGATGATTTCAAAGAAAAAACGGAAAACGCCGGCACAATACTTGGTATTGATATGAACAGTGACTTGGACAATTCTACAAGGCATGCACTAATGGTAGTTTTGCAGGAAAAGATGTGCGAGACAAAATTAACTTGGAAGAAAATGGAGCCTTTATTCTGGCCAAAATACATTAAGCATGGGCACTGCATAGAAAGCAAACAATGTTCCTTACAACCGGGTATGGTTTGTAAAATGGGACAACCAAAAACTTTAAAGACGTTACATTGGAGTTGTAAGAAACGAAAGTCCGGAAATAAGAAACAATATAGAGATATCAAACCGAAACGTAAAAGAGACAATAAACTTACAGAAAATATGAAATCTAAGTTACGTTCTAACTTGAAATGTCGGTGGAAGAAAGTAAATTTTAAAGTTCAAACTAAATGTACTTGTTCGTGTAGATAGTAATATAATTGATTGGTTTATTAACAGACACATGTATTGTACTTATAAACAGTGATTGTTCCACTTTAATATCATTTTATTAGATAACAATAAAGATTGACTGAAGTTGTTGATTAGAATTATGTTCGCTGACCTATATATTAATAACGCAATAAACAAATGTATAGATACACTTGTCTGGTTCCCTGTCCTACTTAGATGGGTTAAAGTATGTCAGGAAAAGTAGAATAATGGCGGTGTCCAATGTACTTATTTAATATAGAATAAACTACTCAACGGAGATGGTATTTTTTGACCGTCAGTTCTCAAAATATACAGACGAACCTGTCGTAGTTCTTTTACCTTTGTCATCTCGTTATTGATGACAGTATCTATTCACATTTAAACAGCCTGGATTTACAGATTTAATAAAACACAAAGTTAGACTGATGTTTTCATGTCAGAGGCCTCATCAAACCATGTTCAGTTTGTTACTGTATATGATCAACTTCATTTGATTGAATATAATCAGCTGCATGCTTCTTAATTGAAATGAAGTCTCGAATTGACTTCATCGTGAGAGTAAGAGTATCTTTGCTGCAATGTAACTCAATTCTATCAATACTTGTCCCAAACTCCCCGCAGTGGTTATCTCCCTTTATCAAATCAATAACCACTGCCACCACAAGTAAATTCGTCCCTCAGAGAGCCGAAAAACTTTTTTCATCTTTTCTTTTACATTTTAATATTTTTAATAAATATAGTCTTCTTTTAGTAAAATATGATGTTCAAAGTACATAATGGGAAAAAATAAATAGTATGAATAAATAACTTGAAAAAAAAACAAGATTAATTTTACCCTGACAACGGTTACCTTAAGTGCGTAAAATTGCATGAATAACAAAATGTTACGCAAAATAAATATTAAATGGATAGCTGTACTTATTCTAGTCATTTAATACATAAATGTTATTTTTTTCAGTATCATACACATATAATTTTATCCTACTTACTTAAGATTTCTAACCAAAAGCATCATATAAGTAGCGTGAGTTGGACCAAGGACCCTATTGGGTGGACAACGCAGCTCATTCCCGATCTTGCTCACTTTCAGGTGTAATTCATCCATGAATTCAACAATTTTGGTTCATAATGATATATTGATATATTTCTATTTAACTTGCCTTATATTTCTTTGGCAGACCGTGTAAATCAACCACATTTTTTATCATTCAATGTTTTTTACGCTACATTACGCCTAACGCTTTTTAGGCTAACCGTTATTGCTCGTTTAAATTTAAACATTAGTCACATGGTACTACTTGCGTCACGTGATTCATGTGAAGGCAGTGGTTAAAGTAGCAACGCGTGACGTAACCGCTGTGAGGAGTTTGTACTTGTCCTCCCTAAGTAATGCGTATATCAATACTCTGAAGCAAGCACAATCTGCGAGATTGTGCTTGCTTCAGAGTATTGATCTTATTACAGGGACAGCTCGAACGCAGTCCCCACACCAATAAATTGCGTACCCTAGTTACCCACATTTGGGGTAATCGCAGACGTCAGCCCAACCGAAGTGCAATGGAAGGGCCTCCTCCTGGGGAAACCTTTTTTTTTTTTTTTCCTCCTGGGGAAACTTTTTTTTTCATAAAATTTTATTCAGTAAATTTACAATAAAATTCAGACCGCACAGCAGTCTGTAACCTGCTTCTGTCAATAAAATCAGAATAGTCAATTTTCAAAAATAAGAAGCAAGTTGATGGTACTTAATTGGAATAGAGGTAAAGTAAAATTATTAAAAAGTATAACCTTTTGAAAACCTGTTTTAAATCAAATATATGTGAATGTCGTAATGAGTAAAATCTAAAGACAACTTGCTTCTTTAAACAACAAAGAACCACCGGTATGATATGATGTAGATGGGTGAAATGTTGAAATGATCTCATACTGAGTTACATATACAATGAAAGATGCATGAAATGAAAGATGAATGGTGGCTCCATACAACAATAAACATGTTTAACGAAAAGCACGCGAGATAAATGATGTCACTGTGATAGAGTCATATTACTAATTACGTATCAAACACTAAATGTTCAAATAACGATCATTGTATATAATCACGTAAAATGTCACATGAGGTGGAATCAAGGCACTATATATATCATATTTAGAAAACAGTTAAAAGTTCAGATCAGTTCATTGTGATCACAAGATGTTCTGAGAGCACTGATTATAGTGAGGAAAAGATCGAATCTAACGTCACACATACATTTTATGATACATTACAATATTTTTAAAACTAATACAGCATAAATATAAACATAAAGACAACAGAAGCAGATTTTACAATTCCAACATAGTAATATATATATATATATATATATAAACAATATGATGTAATGAGAGTATGATTGAAATGGTAGAGATGGTCTCTGACTGAGTTACATAATTCTATGAGTGAGGAGTGAAATGGAACCATGAATGATGACAACATCTTCAATGTAATGTGATGTGAATATGACTGAAATGATAGAAATGGTCTCTAACTGAGTTACATAATTCTGTGACTGATGACTGAAATGAAACCATGAATGATAACACCATCTTCAATATATGAACACAAATCCATGTATACATTAATTAAAACTCAAGTCTATTAAATATACATGTTATTGATTCCATTTCCAGGGTGATGACCCTTAGATCACGAATTGTGTTGCATCCTCAGGTCAACATCCTGAAAATAGAAAACAAACAAAACAGCAGAAACATGTATAATACTGACACTCTGCTAATAATTAGCACGTGTCTAAAGGTTATACAAAGTACTATAATAATCAGGAAACATTACGCTATCATTAAATTCACAGCCGTTTTCAGTCAATGTACATACACCGTACGATGCCCATGTATCTAAAAATTTAATGGCAGACATTCTTTGGCTATCTACGAATATTCTTTGCCTTAATAATGAGAGGAATTTACTGATAACCTCTGACTGCGAACATAGTTTATTATTGTACTTTGCCAGGTTTCTATATTGCCATACGACAAATCTCGAAATTGATAAAACAACTAAAGAAGAATACAAATGATTACGACTTAATGTAGGAAGATCAAAAAAGCGGAAAGATTTCTCAGAAAACTTAACTCGTTTTTCCGTTAACATGTTTAACAAAAGCAAAACACTTTTATTTAATGGCAGAAAATGGGTACATTCGAGAAAAAGATGCGACGGAGTTTCAATACGTTTACAAAAGTAACAATTCTTAATCTTACTTATATTTTTTTGAAATAAATAATAATTGACGTATACAACATCATGGGCTAACTTGTAACAAAGATTTTTGTGACACGGATCAATTGCATTAGAAAATACATTACGAAATACATTGGAAAAATTTATTTGTTGGAAAAGCCCTTTACACTTGACCTTAACATTATGGTTAATGAGATTTTTGTAAAAGGATCGGGCGTTCATACCTAACAATTTCGTATCAGGATATATAGATGTATAATTCTTTAAAATATTGAGGCATAGTTTATAAAATGGTGGAATATATTCCATACTACGTGGGAAGGAATTCTCAGAAAGACTGGAATTGTGTTTACGGAGACTTAATCCAATCCAGTACTTAGCGAAATAAAACCACGGTGCCTTGGTTGTTGCAATTATACTTCGAATATGATTGAGTAAAAGAGAATGCCAACGTTGTTGTATATTGGGTATACTTAAACCACCGTCATTGAAATGTAAATACAGCGTTTGACGCGAAATAGGTTCATATGTAGAACACCAAATAATTTAAATATATGTGTTTGAAGTAAAGTAATATAATGACGTGGGATTATATCAGCAGATATGTAATATAGTATTTTCGAAAACGCCAATTGGTTCAATACTGTACTTTTACCTTTAAAAGAAATATTTGCACTCTTATAAAAATTAAGTGTACGCGTGAATTTCAAAAATAGGTTAGACCAAATATCGTCTAAACTTAAATCATACCCAAAGTGATATCCAAGCAGTTTACAATTCTTAACCCATGAAATACCGAATGGGTGATCTGATCTAGATTTCCATTTACCAAGAAACATACCATTAGATTTTGTATAATTTATTTTTGAACCCGACATTCTTTGAAAAAGTTGAACTTCTGCAAAGAATATATGTAAAGATTTGTCGTCCGTGAGAATAGTCGTATTGTCGTCTGCATACAGAGACATTTTAACTTCGAAACTACCACCGGGTACAACTATACCCTTAATAGAGCTATTGTCTTGAATTCTTTTTGCGAAAGGTTCTATACATAAAACGTACAATAGAGGAGACAATGGACAACCTTGTCGTACAGATCTACTGATACTAAATGGTTCTGAAATAAGATTATTTACAATAACAGACGATTGTATATCTTTATAAAGAACTTGGATCCATTTTAAAAAGTTAGAGCTGAAACCAAAAGATTTAAGCATATCATACATATAAGGCCAAGATACTCTATCAAAGGCCTTTTCTTGGTCAAGGTTTATAAAACATGCTGATAGCTGCTTTTGTTCAATGTAATCGGAAATGTTACGTAATAAGTGTAAATTATCAAAAATTGAACGTCCAGTTATACTGCACGTCTGGCTAATTCCAATAATACCAGGCAGAATTTTAGATAAACGATTTGCTAAGATTTTAGCTTAAATCTTACGGTCAACATTTAAAAGAGATATAGGGCGATAATTTTTCATCGACTTACGATTGTTTTTATCTTTACAAAGTAGTGTAATATATGATAATTTTTGTGAATCGGACATATTACCTTCCTTAAAACAAAGACCAAAAAGTTCTACCAAAACATCGCCAAACAGGTGAAAAAATTTAAGATAGAAAAGGGAAGATAAACCATCACTTCCTGGGGATTTACTAGAATCCATGTCTTTTAATACGTTAAAAATTTCGGCTTTTGATATACTGTCACCAAGAAGCTTATTATCATCATATGAAACTTGAGGTAAATTTTGTAAAAAATGATCATTAATGGACGCGTCTACAGGTTCTGACGTATACAATAACTGATAATATTTTGAAAACGAGTTCATGATATCTATAGAATTGCTATAAGTCGTGCCATTTTCTTGTATTTCATATATTACTTTATCATTATTTTTCTTAAACTCATGAAAAGAGAGATGAGAAGATGAACTTTCATTAGAATCTATCAAAGTGGTTTTACTTCTAATTCTAGCACCAACAGAAATATCTTTCTCTATTCTACATATACTAAGTTTAATTTCTTCTTTCCTAGCTAAATCAGTGCATATCTGATATTCATTTCTTAGTTTTTTAAGTTGACCATACTTTATTTTATTTTTACATTTAGCGTAATCAATACAAAAATCTTTGATTAAACATTTTATACTGTCCCACCATTCAAGTGAAATTTTGTTAGTTTTAGAAATAACATGCCAGTAAAACTCAAAACTACTTTTAAAATCATCATCGTCTAGAATTGAATTATTTAATTTCCAATAGGATTGTCCTAGTTTCAGATTATTTTGCAAGTTAATCTTTAAGAAAACGAAATCATGGTCCGACTCGCAACAAGGGCTAATATTACATTCTAATAAATTCTCTTTTAATAAATTTGAAATATAAAACCGATCTAGTCTACATCCTATTCTTGTTACAGTTTGATGATTGTTCCACGTGACCGACTTTCTCGTGGGATATAACTTTCTATAAGCATCGAACAATTTGTAGTTTTTCATGATTTTAGAAAATACGCTGGACCCGGTTGTCCCCCTTAGATGACTACCGCCAATTTTGTCGAGTGAAGTATCAAAAACGAAATTAAAGTCTCCAGCCAAAATTAAATTATTAGAAGAGGAGAGGTGTGGAATAATTCCTTCAAGAAAATCATTCCTCATGTTATCCTCGGCAGGTGCGTATATATTCATCAGTCTAAAATTATTATCATGAACAGTAAAATCCGACGTAATCATACGTCCTGCGTAGTCCGTTTGGTATTTTCTAACTGATATATTAACATTTTTAAAAATAATGGCTACCCCACTGCGATTACAGGAACCGTAACTCCATATGATTTTACTTTCTAAATTTAAAAATCGTTCAATGACTTTGGCATCATGGTATTTGTTAATGTGAGTTTCTTGTAAACATAAAATATCGAATTCAACGGTCTCAATCATTTCTTTCAAAAATAATTGTTTCTGTTTGGATTTCAATCCATTTATATTTAAAGAATAAATAATTAAATTAGCCATAGTTATGCTATAAGTGTATGGAAAACATAAACATTATGATAATAAGACATAACAAATAACATAATGTACAAATCAAGTCATTTGAATTAAAATTAGCAAAAACGTTTCTTAGTAAAAATGTTACACGAACATGATTATAACCAGTAACTGGTAAATATAAACAATAATTTACCATACATTTAAAATCAGTATTCAGTATCGTTGTCCAGGGGCGGGCAAGGTCGAATCCAACCGGAGACATGAATGGAAGTGAAATCATTAGGCTATAATCGAAGTCCATAGTTTAAAGAAAAGTATTAGATCAGAGATATCTGTGAGGGGTTCCTCATCACTGAGTACTACCCTCATCCATAATAGAATCCGACAAAATACTGTAAGTATTTGATAAAGAGATTGACTGCTGAGAAGCGGGAGTCCTAGTCCCAGCCGAGCGTTTCGCCCGCTGGCGAGGGAAATGCTCGTTAAACGAGTCACCCCACCCACCAGATGGGTCCAGCTCGACATCGGACTCGTCCCCCCTCTCGCCAATCTCCCTCTTTTCCCCACGGCTCTCAGAACTTACTGTGCCTGATTCAGCAATATCAACAGGAGACTCTTCTGTACTGTTTTCGTCCACACTGCTGTTCTTGTTCTCTTCCGTATTGTTAATCTCATATGTTCTGCTTGTTTCCTCTGGCTGTGGTCTTCTCTTGACCATTCCTGAATATAAACTACTGGGACAGTTAGCCCGTACATGACCAACTGCCGAACACCGCAGGCAGAGAGGAGGTCTGCCTACGATGGTCAGCAGGCAGGCAGTACCATCGACAAAGTTGATCAAGTGAGGAATGTGGAGGCGCTCCATCTCGTCAACCTCCAAAGAAACCTCTCTAATACCATTCCTGACGGAAATTCCATCAATAGTGGTTTTGAGATAATTAATTGCTATAACTTTGCCGTACTCGGCCATGATGAGTTTGACCCCGGCTTCAGTGTAATACTGAGGGAGCCAATGCATTCTTACTTTCACGATCTGCTTCCCCAATTGAACTAGGGGCACCTTTCTATCCTTGTAAGTCAGGTTTTGTAGCTTTTTTAAAACATCCACGTGGCTGAATGTTACTGTGAAAGAGTCTTCACCAGGTTTGCCACGTTGCAACCCCTCGACTTCCGCGGGAAGAACACCGTTACTTTTCAAACATGACACAATATCACTAAGTCCAAAGGACTTACCGTGTATCTTGACGGTTCTCCTCACAACATCTTTATCTAAGCATTCATCTGGAATCCGTTCTCTGGATACTACAACTGATGACATCTTGGTGAAACTTTGTTAAAACCTCTTGGTAGAAACCTCCTTGGTGATCAAGGTATTCCCTGTACCAGGTAAGTATGATTAATACACAGTTCATGATCCCACTATTTTCAAGGTTAAAAATAATAAAATGGTTTTAAATTATACATAAATTATAATTTATTTTAATGAGAAGTAATTAATTATAATTTTAACCGAAAATATTATAAAAAATTATATATTGAAATAAAACTTGAAAAAATGATAAAAACTTTATAAAAAAATTAAAGGGAAGTAAATTTATAATAGTTTGTGCATTCAGCAGTGATCTCCCTTTCTATTGGTTGTTTTAAGGGAAGTAGTACATGTATCTGAGTTTGGTTTTACCGGAATGTGGTCATAAGAAATTGTCTTACTGCTGCATGTGTCCACTGCTCTTCCTCTTTTGAAAATAAATAGCACAAACTATCATTTTCTATCCATCCATGGGGGCAAATCAAACCTACTTTCGCTATTTTCAAGATGTAATCACGAAACCGTCGGATCAGAGGTTGAGATAAAATGATAATTGAAAAAATACTAAGATATACTAATACTATAATGCACTCCTTTTGGGATGAAAAAACTTACCTTTTATTTCAAACTGTTACGATATTCAAGAAATTAGAACTTAAAAGTTAAGCTACAGCCCAATAAACATAAAAATAGCCGTGAGGGCACCGTACGGGCGCCGTGCGACCAAGCTCCGCAAGGACCCGTACGAACTCTTGCGTACCCGTACGGACTGTTACGTTTTGACCTTGTGAGATGAGCCGTGGAGATTTGTAATAGTTTCAAAGTCAAATCATGAACAAAATCGTCGCCGAGTATGGATTAAAGTTGCATATCTTCCAGCTACGGCTTCGTATGGGTGTGTTGTTTTGTGCCATGTGCGTACCGTCACTTTGATACGCAAGGTTATGGCTGTCTGCACGCACGGGTCCGCAACAAGCCACGATTTTATGGGACTAAGGCTTTATATACAAGAAAAGATATTTTTGATATTTACTAACACTTACTGATCAATTTAATTTCTCAAAAGGTTGTAACACGGATGCAACTCTAATATTTAGGGGACTTCAAGTTATAATTTGATTGTTTTACTTTAAAGCTACTTAAAGGTATCCATTCACAGATTTCGACTTTTTATGAAACTATAAAAATTGTTTGGAAACATTTTTAAGAGAAAATTAATGATTTGATAATGACAACTTTAGTGCAAATTGACTAACAAGTGCAAATGATGGTGTTTCAAGTATAAATTTACCCCGTATATCACGGTATAGACAATTTTAGACTAAGTGCATTTTTGTGACTTTTATTGTATATTTCTTAACAATCTATAGGTCAGTTTGTCCTAAAATATTAAGACTTAATTTTTGACACAATTACAGACACTGAATGGTATTTTGAAAATATTGAAAATCTTAACCAAATCTGTGAACTAGTACCTTTAAATCTTAATGCCTGTTTCGATATCTCAATGTCTGCTACGATATATTCAAGTGGTTGATGCTTGATCAGATTGAATCAAGCTAGACACATTATTTAGCCATCAGGAATGCCGAATACATTTTTCACCTACCATAATTCCATATGTTCAGACAATTCGAATTCGTTTCTTTTGTTAAAATCAGTAAAATGATTTACGAGTGGGCAATTCTATGTGGGACCTTAATCAGTTATTTCCTCATGTATACTCTTCAAATAGGTAGGTCCAATCATTTGGATTACTCGGATTTTATCCTTACTTTTCAATGTCAATTTTACCACAATTAATCTTAAATTACTTTTTTGTAAATCATTTAATTTGTTTGAAAATCAAGCTAACTATTTTTAGGGTAAAGAAATATCTAAAATTCATCACTCCTGTTAATATCTTAATTAACAAGAAATAAATTAGATGAAATATTTTTCATTCCTTACATTAGACTTCAACGACAAAATCCAAGGATTTCAACTGTAAGGACCTACTTACCAATTAGATTGTATACGATTTTATCGAGAAGAGATAACTGACAAAAGTCCCTTATTGTTTAAAGTACATCAACACGTATGACCTATCATATGACCTGTTTTTCAACTTGTTTTCTTAGTAAAATATGGAACGCTGTCTGATGTTGTAATCAATAGTGTTGACTTGTCTACACTCTGTCTTATTATGTCAAATCGTAGTTTTGTTATGATCAAATGTAAGGTTGACTTGTTTAAAAGTCATGCTGACTTGTCGAAACGATGCCTTATAATGTCAAAACGTAGTTTTGTTATGATCAAATGTAAGGTTGACTTGTTTAAAAGTCATGCTGACTTGTCTAAGCGATGTCTTATTATGTCAAAACGTAGTTTTGTTATGATCAAATGTAAGGTTGGCTTTTTTAAAAGTCATGCTGACTTGTCTAAGCGATGTCTTATTATGTCAAATCGTAGTTTTGTTATGATCAAATGTAAGATTGACTTGTTTAAAAGTCATGCTGACTTGTCTAAGCGATGTCTTATTATGTCAAAACGTAGTTTTGTTATGATCAAATGTAAGATTGACTTGTTTAAAAGTCATGCTGACTTGTCTAAGCGATGTCTTATTATGTCAAATCGTAGTTTTGTTATGATCAAATGTAAGGTTGACTTTTTTAAAAGTCAGGCTGACTTGTCTAAGCGATGTCTTATTATGTCAAATAGTAGTGTTATTATGTCTACATGTGAGGTTGACTTGTCGAAACGATTTTTTATTATGTCCAAATATGATGTTGACTTGTCTAAACACTGTCTTTTTATGTCAAAATGTAGTGTTATTATGTCCAAATATGGTGCTGACTTATCTAAATGTAGTTTTGACTCGTCTAAACAATGTCTTATTATGTCAAAGTGTCATGTCTTTTCGGAGGTGAATTTTCCCATTAAGGCAGGCAACCCTGCTGGATTTAGGATTTCTTGAATATACACGGCGGGCGAAACCACTCCCGTCATTGTTAGCCTACAATTAAATCGCATTTGGCATGCGCAATTGCATCAACAACAAGACGGTGTGTAGACAGCACAACATCGCACCTTAACATGATAACACTAGTTTTTTACAAAATAGGACGATTTTAGACAAGTCAACATGACATTTAGACATAATAAGACATTGTATAGACAAGTAAACACTATATTTAGACATAATAAGACATCGTTAAGACAAGTCAACCCTACATTTGGACATAATAAGACATTGTTTAGACAAGTCAACACTACATTTGGACATAATAAGACATTGTTTAGACAAGTCAACACTACATTTAGACATAATAAGACATTGTTTGGACAAGTCAACACTATATTTAGACAAGTCAACACTACATTTAGACATAATAAGACATTGTTTAGACAAGTCAACACTATATTTAGACATAATAAGACATTGTTTGGACAAGTCAACACTATATTTAGACATAATAAGACATTGTTCAGACAAGTCAACACTACATTTCGACATAATAAGACATCGTTTAGACAAGTCAACACTACATTTGGACATAATAAGACATTGTTTAGACAAGTCAACACTATATTTGGACATAATAAGACATTGTTTAGACAAGTCAATACTATATTTAGACATAATAAGACATCGTTTAGACATGCCAACCCTATATTTTACCATAATAAGATATCATGTAGACATGCCAACACTATATTTAGACATAATAAGACATTGTTTTTACACAAGTCAACACTATATTTAGACATAGTAAGACATCGTTTAGACAAGTCAACACTACATTTGGACATAATGAGACATCGTTTAGAAAAAACAACACTATATTTAGACAAGTCAACACTATATTTCGACAAAATAAGACATTGTTTAGACAAGTCAACACTATATTTAGATATATTAAGACATTGTTTAGACAAGTCAACACTACAATTAGACATAATAAGACATCGTTTAGACAAGTCAACATGACGTTTAGACATAATAAGACATCGTTTAGACAAGTCAACATGACATTTAGACATAATAGGACATCGTTTAGACAAGCCAACATGACGTTTAGACATAATAAGACATCGTTTAGACAAGCCAACACTACAATTAGACATAATAAGACATTGTTTAGACAAGACAACATGACATTTAGACATAATAAGACATCGTTTAGACAAGTCACATTACAATTAGACATAATAAGATATCGTTTAGACAAGTCAACACTACAATTAGACATACTAAGACATCGTTTAGACAAGTCAACATGACATTTAGACATAATAAGACATTGTTTAGACAAGTCAACACTACAATTAGACATAATAAGACATCGTTTAGACAAGTCAACATGACGTTTAGACATAATAAGACATCGTTTAGACAAGTCAACTTTACAATTAGACATAATAAGACATTGTTTAGACAAGACAACACTATATTTAGACATAATAAGACATCGTTTAGACAAGTCAACACTATATTTAGACATAATAAGACATTGTTTAGACAAGTCAACACTACATTTAGACATGATAAGACATTGTTTAGACAAGTCAACACTATATTTAGACATAATAAGACATCGTTTAGACAAGACAACACTATATTTAGACAAGTCAACACTACATTTAGACATAATAAGACATTGTTTAGACAAGTCAACACTATATTTGGACATAATAAGACATTGTTTAGACAAGTCAATACTATATTTAGACATAATAAGACATCGTTTAGACATGCCAACCCTATATTTTACCATAATAAGATATCATGTAGACATGCCAACACTATATTTAGACATAATAAGACATTGTTTTTACACAAGTCAACACTATATTTAGACATAGTAAGACATCGTTTAGACAAGTCAACACTACATTTGGACATAATGAGACATCGTTTAGAAAAGACAACACTATATTTAGACAAGTCAACACTATATTTCGACAAAATAAGACATTGTTTAGACAAGTCAACACTATATTTAGATATATTAAGACATTGTTTAGACAAGTCAACACTACAATTAGACATAATAAGACATCGTTTAGACAAGTCAACATGACGTTTAGACATAATAAGACATCGTTTAGACAAGTCAACATGACATTTAGACATAATAGGACATCGTTTAGACAAGACAACATGACGTTTAGACATAATAAGACATTTTTAGACAAGCCAACACTACAATTAGACATAATAAGACCTTGTTTAGACAAGACAACATGACATTTAGACATAATAAGACATCGTTTAGACAAGTCACATTACAATTAGACATAATAAGACATCGTTTAGACAAGTCAACACTACAATTAGACATACTAAGACATCGTTTAGACAAGTCAACATGACGTTTAGACATAATAAGACATCGTTTAGACAAGTTAACTTTACAATTAGACATAATAAGACATTGTTTAGACAAGACAACACTATATTTAGACATAATAAGACATCGTTTAGACAAGTCAACACTATATTTAGACATAATAAGACATTGTTTAGACAAGTCAACACTACATTTAGACATGATAAGACATTGTTTAGACAAGTTAACTTTACAATTAGACATAATAAGACATTGTTTAGACAAGACAACACTATATTTAGACATAATAAGACATCGTTTAGACAAGTCAACACTATATTTAGACATAATAAGACATTGTTTAGACAAGTCAACACTACATTTAGACATGATAAGACATCGTTTAGACAAGACAACACTATATTTAGACAAGTCAACACTACATTTAGACATAATAAGACATTGTTTAGACAAGCCAACACTATATTTAGACATAATAAGACATTTTTTAGACAAGTCAACACTATATTTGGACATGATTACACTACATTTTACCATAATAAGATATCATGTAGACATGTCAACACCACATTAGGACAGAATGACACTACATTTTGACATAAAAAGACAATTTTTAGACAAATTAAGATCATATCTTAAAATAATTACGCACAAATGGACATATTAAGCTTAGAAAGGGGGTTTGACAAGTCAACACCACATTTGGAATTAAAATCACTCTTTAACATAATAAGACATCTTTTACACAAGTCAACACCACATTTGGACACGATTACACTATATTTAGACAAAATAAGATGGTATTTAGACAAGTCAACACCACTTTTGGACACAATAGCACTCCATTTACACAAAATAAGATTAAGATTAGACATTTTAACACCTCATGAAGACATAATAAGACGGAGTTTCGACTAGTCAACACCAGATTTGGACATAATAACATTCGTTTTAGACATGATAAGACAGAGTTTAGACATCAATACTGCTGAAAACAACATCAGACAGCTATGGCGTTCCATAGTAAAATAACTTCTCCAACTTAACAAACTTAACAACAGTATAAATCAGTTAAAGTATTAATATATTATACAATACAATTGAACAGCTATTCATTTACATTAGCTGTTTTCATTTTCAGACTTTTTTGATAAAGTTAAGACATAAACAAGATATAAGCCTTATTATTATATATCTAATAAATCTAACCAATCGACAATCTGCATTTGTACCACGTGACCGTCCAATATATTCCCGTATTTGATCCAAAAAATATATATTATTTTCGTATTATACGGTTGGGTACATGTGCACTTAACGATGCTAGGTGGTAATAAGGACTCGTATATAGCTTTAATAGTCATATCGGCTCGTTCAATATGACTTTTCAAGCTGTATACTCTACCAAATATATTTCCGTATTATACAGTTAAATGTATAATAACCTATAATTATATATTTAATTTCCATGAATTCAACTTAATATTAGAATCATAAACGTTATTTGTCTCGAAGAAAATGATTTGTTTACATTTCAGATTCTTAGCTGAAATATTCTTCAATAATATACCTGTTACGAGCAAGTTTATTTGATTAGTTCACGGTTAAGATGTATCCCAATTCTACGACGCAATAGTATTAAAGGATACTTTCCGTCTATTTATATTGCGTAGGTCACTTATCTGATTTTAAGTAATCAATTTAAAACTAGTTTATAGAATATGCGTGAGTCATGCAGTCACAAGTTTTTGACAAAGTCCTCCCAAATGACACAAATGAGTGTTAGATTTTGTCATGATAAAATAACTTTCAATCAACAGCTATATTTATACCTCTCAGTAAGTTAGTTATATGACATTCAACCTACACTCCAAGTGCACCAGGAAGATTTATATATGTATATATTTTTAAGGAAGTAGTATGTTAGGATGGTATATATATTAGGTTTAAAAACTAGATATGTGAATGATACGTTCTAAACTTAATATTATGGACTTCAGTGGATTGTGATTTTAACTTGATAGGACATTGTTTTAAATTATTTATAAGTTTAGAGCTCAGATTTCAGTCGTTCTAGATACTTTTGTTGTGAATCGAGCTTCTCTTCTAATACATTGTATTATTTTACGTTTCATTATTTTATATGGACTTTAATTTCAACATTATTATTTATCAAACCAGACATTGAACTTATTACATACACTTTAATTAATGGAATGTCTTTTATAATAATACACTCATAAACATTGGAGTGATGACAACAGGGCATTTAAAATGTGTCGTTATAGGAGATGGGTAAGATATGATGTTTTATTTTTAATAACTTGTATACGATTATGTTAAGAAAAATCCTTTGTTGTATATAATTGTTTTTATAAAATTACCCATGTACGTATATTGCACATAATGTTACATTACTTCTGTTTTATTTAATCATAAATGACGTATTTCTACAATTTGGCATTCTCGTTCCCAGAGTCTGGTAGGATATTCGATACTTGAGAATCTTGATAACCTCGGGGTACGAGAATGCATCTTTGGTGACTACAAGTGTATTTCATAAAATTTAACACCATATAATACTTAAGGACTTAAGATGAAAACTGTCTTACGATAATTTTGTGAAATGACTTGATTGTATTATTAAGTTCCTATTGTAGTATGACTAAAGATATAAGATATCATAGTCTGACCAATATGAGCAAGCTAGTTCATGCAAAATGGTTTATTGATTAAGAATTGAACCACTGTTTGCTTGATTACCATGTCAATATGATCTCAACATTCTAATAATTACGTTATTCAGTCGAGGGGTCATATGTGTATACGCAGTAGTTTTTCACCCAACATTAACACCTCACTGTAACTAGAATAATAAGATTCATAGTTTATTCCTAATGAATTCATATAAAGTTTAATATTTACATTGTTTACTTTATATATTCTTCTTCTGCGTAACATCTTCTGTATGGCCGTTTTACTTGAAGTCCCGATGTAGTGATGAACTGCATCGTTTGTCTCAGGTTCTCTGCAGTGCCCCGCAGTTAGGTGTCGAAGGGAATTTCTGTTGGTCAAAATGTATGACGGGCCTCTACTAGGTTGGGGCAGTTTTGCAAGATGTGAAATAATATCTCATCGTTCGTTTTTTGTAAACAAATGAATAGTGAACAGACAATAGATAGCTAACTTCACGGACCTGTTATTAAATTCTATGCTACGTATTCACGCTGGCAATACCACGTGACAATGACATCACAAAAGGCTTGAAGAAGAAAACAGTGAAAAATCCTTCTCTTCTCAGAGTTTTAAAGAGCTGTGAGTCTTTTAATTCTTTTCGGATTTCCATGATACCTATTCCTATTCAGCGCGCTTCAGCGACATGTCGTCGTCCCTTTTTTGAATAGAAAAAAAGGTTGGTAGGTTTTCCAGTGTGAGATTTGAGACGCAGCAAAAAGTATACACTTAGCTAAAGCCTCGAGTAGGTATCATGTAAATCTGACAAGAATTAAAATACTTACAGCTCATTAAATTTCTGAGGCGAGGCGGGGTTTTCACCGTTTTCTTCTTGAGACCGTTACGTTTGTGATGTCATAGTCACGTGTTATTACCACCATTGTATTACAACTATGTGTTTTAAATGCACGTCAAAAGAAACGTTTATATGTAAATTAACATAAATAGGTTCCATCAGCTGGCATTAGTGTGTGGCATTTAGAACTAATACTTTATATATGATTATTCATTTACATATTGACGACAAAATTATGCAACATTTCCTCATTTTATTTAATATATGACATTTTTTCAATATATCACCCATAATTATACCATATTTATATGTAGATCATGTATACATGTATAATGACACTTGAGGAAAGAATGCAGTTACAAAATGTCAACTTGTAAGTTTTATTGACTGTATAGATGTGTACATTGTTTAGTATACGTAATATACTTTCTAAATGAAACCTAATTAAACATTCTTAGTACCATTCAAGAACCATTGGTTTAAAGTTGCTATTTATGAAGATTTGTCATTTATTCCTCCCGTTTGTTGACCTGAAAACAAGGAAATACCATTTTTATCATGCAGAGTCATCAACCCTGACATAGATTTAACTTCCGGAAATACGACCTTTAACCCAACCTGATACCCGGAAGGTTCGTTGACTACATGTATCTTATACATACACAATGTAGAACAGAACAGAACCGATTTCAATCTATAACGCTTTTGTTGAAAAAATAAACATGTCATTGTGATGACGTCGATTTTCGATTAGACCCTCAACACGACTATCGAAAAATCAAAATAATTTCATTGCTTTATTCGCATGAAATATACAAAAGTTAAATGAAACGTAGACGTTGCTCGTAGGTTAAACTTCAACTTTAAGACTAAAATGAATATCAGTGAGCTGTTTGACACCACGTGGTCCATAAAAGACAAAGCTATGTCTGGTCGACCAAAAGTTAAGAACGTCAGAACTGACGGAGCTATTACGTTGGCTCCCGTCCGTAATCCGTTCCGAACTGCTCAACAATATGGGGTATCATACAAAGTGGTACGACAATGTCTTAAAAATAATGCTCGGCCCATACGTCATATGCGTTCATACTTTGGACAGAAGCTTCATCGGCGACATAGGCGGGTGCGAATATTGTTTTCGCGACGTCATTTGCGTTATACATAGCAATCTTGACGCACACGAATATGTTGTCAATGACCAAATTTTACCATCTGTTCTAGAGCCATTTAATGAAAGAAATGGATCGGCTATGCTCATGCATTGCTTTGTTGTAGGAATGGGAACGGCTTCCAAATGCTGATGTTTTAAAGTACGTTCGGTAAATGCGTCAACGTGTGGCCACTTTAAGACGTCAGCGAGGTGGTCCCATTCGTTATTAGACACAAAGAATGGCAATTTGGCTTTATACTACTCGACAAGATTGAACAGAATTTACCTTTTAAATCAAAATCATCTATTGCGCCTAATTTGCAGCTTTAAAAAGACCCTTCTTGCGTTCAATAGGCGTTTACGTCATACAATGAACGTATTTTTAAAATTATATTGTTATAAATGTAAAGTTTAAAACGTTCCCTTCAATTTAATACCAAATTTATATGTAGTTTCCTCTTCTTAAACATAAAAGTTCAGATTTTCAGGTCTCGAATTTAAGCTCGCATACTCGCAAAATGCGAGTGGATTTTAAAAATTGCGAGTAACTTTTTTTCAACTCGCAAATGTTTGCGAGTTGAAATCGACGCAAAATATTACTGTCTAAACTAATGAGGCTAACATCAGCATTGAATCAGCAAGATAGATCGGTGTTATTGATTAAAGATTCACCATAAAAATGATTGCTATTCTTTGCCTATCCAACTATAACACCATTGTTCAATCTACACTTAAATATAGTACTATGTCGTTTTTATACTACATAAAAGCATAGAAATTATGTATGCTATTAAAATTTTGAGAAAAAAATGCAGGTATTTTTTTGATTTTGCGAGTTTAAATAAAATATACTCGCAAAAATGTGCAAGTCCATTTTTTTGTTAAATTCGAGCCCTGGGTTTATACAAATGTCCAGTTTCTTTTGTCTATTAGTATAGTTTCATTGTATATTAATTATTGAACAAAATGTAACGAATATAGATTCAATCGTACAAATTGGATGCTTAAAGAAACACTATTCATAATGGGTAGCAAAAAAACCAAATAAGTTTTGTTTATTTATATTGGGTTTAACGCCGTGCCAACACAATAAATTAGGCGATTTAACGGCGTCAAGCGCACCTAACCTAGCTTTTCTGGACTTGTCTATAACCAGTAATCACCAACCCTTCCACAAGGTAAGAAACGTCTTCATATAATGGAGAAATATTGACTGTATGGGCAAATTTTCATGGACGGGTAAAATCAGCCCGGATGTGATTCGAATTCGTACCCATTTAGGACACTACACTCGAAATCCCGGCGCGCTACCAACTGCGCTACAAACCTGGGTAACTTCTCCATATACCTTTTTTATGGAGGAAAATTTATCATTTATGATAAAGGGCGTACACGAACGAGACAGCGGCACTGGATTAGTAAGAAGCAACATCATGAGTATATACTTAAAAAAATATCCTATTAAATATAATAGACCAATTAAGACGTCATTGAAATTTATACACAATTCAAGTAGAAGTTAAGTGTTTATAACATGTAAAAAGTTTGTTTCTCGGAAGACAACGATGAGATAGATTCGTATTGACTAATATACGCATGTTTATCTTGAATAATCATATACATGGGAACGTTAACTGATTGACGTTTTATAAGAGCAAGTGAAGTACCATATTTTAGATATTACATTCACTACTTCAAGTCATGGCGCTGTTGTTTTTATTTTAGATATAACTTATAATTGACAATGTTTTATCGCATGATAAAAACAAAGACACGAGCTTTGATGTGCGAATACCCAGGTTTGTAGCGCAGTTGGTAGCACGCCGGGAATTCGAGTGTAATGTCCTAAACGGGTACGCATTTGCCAATACTGTCATTTTTTCTCCATTATATGAAGACGTTTCCGGCCTTGTGGAAAGGTATGTGGGTACTTGTTATAGACAAGGGTCCAGGCAAGCTAGGTTAGGTTTGCTGGACGCTGTAAATAATCTAAATTGTGTTGACACGGCGTAAAACCCAATATAAACCATTAGTTGATTATGTCCAGATCAACTTTCAAATTTGGGTAAGTTGGGTAAAATCTAGGTGAGTAAAATGTTTTGTCGTTTATTTGTAGGAGGAAAGGTGGATGCACGTGACTGACGTCACATCGGTTTTTTAATGAAAGGTTAACATTCGGAACTACCTCGGCGATATAAGGATTTTCGGTTTAATTGGAATTAGGTAAACTTTTATTATTCGTTCAAAGTTCATAATAAAATTCAATATGATGAATATACACTCAATAAAAGCAGCGATAAGAAGTAACGATAGAATTTTCACTGAGCTGGGAAGGGAGTGTACGATTTAGAGTGATATCTTAGGCCATGTCAAATTGGAATTTTGTTAAGCGTCAACTTAAGTTTGACAAACTTAGGTACCTAATCACAAAAACATACAAACCGAAAAAAACCCAAATATTTTATGACAAAAAAACAAAGCATTATATAAATTCTTTAAAGGAAAAACATCATAATATGAAACAATGGTCTGAATTACTTATGAAATGACAAGTTTGAGCACAGACTTAAAACATATGGTTAAATATGAAATGACTAGCATTTTTTTCTTGTGAAATACTGCTGTATATATTGTAATAATGGCACAACTATGGAAATATTGACGCAACATATTTGTGCATACATTTTCCCTCGAACGATATTGTTGCTACCTTATACCTGAACATCAGAATCATTTCAGAAAATTTTACCCACAATTTTGTTATTTTTGGATTGAGGACTTTTATACGAGTCATGTACGAGTCTCGTATACCTACGTGCACGCAGACGCTTAACAAAATTTCGGTATGGTATGGCCTTATTTAAAGAATTCACGTTCATCTGTCTTATTTTTGTATTAGTGTGGGCTTTTTTAACCCTTAATACATTATTACATCTATATTCAAAAAGTTTCTTATTATATGTATATAACTTGTACAGTTTACTAACGCTATGTCCAAAAATAAGTAAACACGAAGAGTGTTTCCTAATATGGTATTTATTACCGCACCATAAACATAGAGAAGGTAGATTTATATATAAACTTTTATGAAAAATGAACTCATTGAGAAAAGTTAATGTTTTGAACTTAAATGAGTGCAGTTTCCGTAAATCATGATGAATGTCCATTGACGTCATATCCTGGCGACAAAGTTTAAGTATGTGAAAAGTTTTTAAGATCATTAAAGTTAGAAATAGTCATAAGTAATGAATCATATGACGATAACAAGTTAAGTTCATAACATAGAGTATCATAAATTGCGCAAGTTAAACATGTCTTATTTTCAAATGTTAATTTCAAAAAGGAAATATTTCATATCTCAACCTAGAGGCTATCCAGAGTATTTGCATTACATTCAGGTCTTTTTTGTTTTGTTCTTGACAACTTTGTAGCGCCACAAACGTCGCATCTAACGTTAAACGTCTCACCATGCAACTGCCTCTAAACGTCACAATCGTCCTGCCAAAAAAACCTTTATTAAGGTGGGTCGGTACCTTAAAGGTCGCAACACTAAACGTCGCACAAAAATCGACTAACGTTAAACGTTGCAACCTTGCAGCCACCTTTTAGTCCATAGCAACCGCTCTTACAACCTGTGTCGATCGTCAATAGGTCCCAAGCATTTACTGTCCATATAAACCGATTTGAGTTCTATAGCAACCGTTATTGCACTATTACTATCCACTTAAATGTCCAATTTAATAACTCCAGTTAACGTCAGTTGCGACATTTAACGGCGTTGCGACGTTAAGCGACACTACAAACGTCACACAGTTTTGAATGTTTATTTACCTTAACCGAAGGTGCAATGGTTACATTCTCATAAATTTTCCGTTCATTAGTACTGAACAAATTGCTACTCAATATAATTACGGTATCCTGCAAAGTATGCATGTTAAGGTAGCTCCACACTTAACTAATTAATTTTCGACTTTCCTTCGATCTTACTCATATTTAGTACACATGTCAATTAAAGTTTCGTCTTTTCGGTTTTGGTGCTCAAAATGATTAAAACGTTGCCTTGGTGACGTCGTGCCGTAAATTGGCGCGTGACGTATTTTGCGGTGATTTTTGCCTTTCAGCGTTCATAAAATGAACAATAATTGACGGAAATTAATCAAACAAACTCGTAAATAGTCCACATACACATGACAAAGCGATGCAAAGACCGGTGTCAACGAATTACAGTATATATTGTGTTCTCATAGCTTTAAATGATGTGAGACGGTGATTTTGTTAGCTCATACAAATGGAATCATTTCATATTAAAACGCATTTTCGAAAAAAAAAGTCTGGTGACACGAAGATAGGACAGATGAAGGGCGAAAACACGACAAATCAATAGTTTGTCGTATCTTCGCCACGAAGAATCGAAAAGACGAAGATACGACATATGTAAGGCGAAAATACAACACATTTTATCTGTCGTATTGTTGTATTCATTTTGTCGTGTGTTCGTTTCTTCGTGGCGAAGAAACGAAGAAACGAAAAGACGAAGATACGACAAACTATGAGTTTGTCGTGTCTTCGTGTTTTCGTTTTTTTTCGTTTCTTCGCCGCGAAGAAACGAAAAAAAACGAAAACACGAAGACATACAATATAGCATGAATCAGCCACCATACCTTCTTGATATTTGTGCTAACGTACTCACATTTGTCATTTATAAATAGACATTTGAAAACGGAAGTATAATGATGGTTTGTACGACAATTCTTATACAAATTACCGATCGACCAGTGTTTCGATATTTTGTAAATCGAGTTTTAAAAATAATACAAAACATACTCTCACTACATTATAAACAGCTACTTAATGCGCTGAACAAAAGAAAACGTAGTCTGGATTAACTGCCCCTTACCTCTGTCGATAATGGGTCAGGCGAAGCGCAATAATGGCGGCGCCCACCATGGTGTCTTCAAACTACAAAATTGTCTTTTATTTTCGCTTTATAATGTATAACGATGATCAATTAGATAGGAGTTCGGTACTATATATATAGGTCATTCGAAGTCGATTTTTTCTTTGTGCACTTTAATCTAGCGAATGATTTACCATAAAACCATGTCTGCAAAGTAGTCACAATTCGAACGCTGATTATTACTTATTAGAATATTTAGCAAAAATGTAACCGAACGCCTAATATAAGGTATCCCCTGTACTTCTTGTCCAAATTTCATTGAGTGTTTTCATTATACTCGGTGGTTTGATCATTATATAAAGTGCAAGCTTCATTGTACTCGGTGGTTTGATCATTATACTGAGTACATTCTTCATTATACTCGGTGGTTTGGTCATTATATAAAGTGCATTCTTCATTATATTCGGTGGTTTGATCATTATACTAAGTACATTCGTCATTATATTCGGTGATTTGATCATTATATGAAGTGCATTCTTTATTATACTCGGTGGTTTGATCATTATATTGGGTGCTTTCTTCATTGTACTGGGTGGTTTGATCATTATACTGAGTACATTCTTCATTATATTCGGTGGTTTGATCATTATATAAAGTGCATTCTTCATTATACTCAGTGGTTTGAACATTGTATTGGGTGCTTTCTTCATTATACTCGGTGGTGGTTTGATCATTATATAAAGTGCATTCTTCATTATACTCGGTGGTTTGATCATTATATTAGGTGCTTTCTTCATTGTACTGGGTGGTTTGATCATTATACTGAGTACATTCTTCATTATATTCGGTGGTTTGATCATTATATAAAGTGCATTCTTCATTATACTCGGTGGTTTGATCACTCAACAACAGCTGTATCTAAGTTCACCAAATTTTATATTAGGATAGCCCTTGGGTCAAGGGTGTGCCCTATTAATTTTGAGGCCCCGGGGTCAAAGGTCAAGGTCACTGGGACTCCATATGCGAAAACCTTGTCCGGACAAGAACTCAACAAGGGATGTACCTAGGTTCACCAAATTTTATGTGTAGATAGCCCTTGGGTCAAGGATATGCCCTTTTGGTTCTGAGGTCCTGGGTCAAAGGTCAAGGTCACTGGGACTTTATATGGGAAATATTGTTTGTTCAGATGATTTAAACTCAACAACCGCTGTACCCAGGTTCAAACAACGTTATTTCATCCATTCCGAAACCATATTTTTCTAAGATTTTTTGCATTTTGTTGGTTTTTTAAATGTAAAAGTTACACTCGCCAGTTTCTTGAGAACATTAGCATACATAAAAGCAATTAAATCGCACTTTTGGTGATATATAAGGACAGTTTTACATAATATAATCCTCAATTCACATCATAAAAAGACATCTTGACTTAGCATAGGGTACCATCGACACAATGTAATGACCAAACCACCGAGTATAATGTAGAAAGTACTCAATATAATGACCAAACCACCGAGTATAATGAAGAATGCACTTTATATAATGACGAAACCACCGAGTATAATGAAGAATGCACTTTATATAATGACGAAACCACCGAGTATAATGAAGAAAGCACTCAGTGTAATGACAAAACCACCCAGTATAATGAAAAATCCACCTTATATAATGACCAAACCACCGAGTATAATGAAGAATGCAATTTATATAATGATGAAACCACCGAGTATAATGAAGAATGCACTTTATATAATGACGAAACCACCGAGTATAATGAAGAAAGCACTCAGTGTAATGACAAAACCACCCAGTATAATGAAAAATCCACCTTATATAATGACCAAACCACCGAGTATAATGAAGAATGCACTTTATATAATGATGAAACCACCGAGTATAATGAAGAAAGCACTCAGTATAATGACGAAACCACCCAGTATAATGAAAAATCCACCTTATATAATGACAAAACCACCGAGTATAATGAAGAATGCACTTTATATAATGATGAAACCACCGAGTATAATGAAGAAAGCACTCAGTATAATGACGAAACCACCCAGTATAATGAAAAATCCACCTTATATAATGACCAAACCACCGAGTATAATGAAGAATGCACTTTATATAATGATGAAACCACCGAGTATAAGGAAGAAAGCACTCAGTATAATGACGAAACCACCCAGTATAATGAAAAATCCACCTTATATAATGACCAAACCACTGAGTATAATGAAGAATACACTTTATAAAATGATCAAACCACCGAGTATAATGAAGAATGTACTCAATATAATGATCAAACCACCGAATATAATAAAAAAAGCACTCAATATAATGAACAAACTACTTACTATGATGCTATTTCAACACAACAACGTTCGTTAATGTACATATAAGACAGTCAAGGCTTTCCATATTAATATATGCAATGTTTATGTGGAAGACCTGTAGTTTACACTTCCTTGTAAAATGCACACAAGTTTAAATTAAAAGCTTTATCTACAACCCCTATACTGGGGATATGAAATTATATAAGTTTTGTTATTTAAACAAGCGAACGACATAGTTACTTTAAAAATTCTAATATGACCTATTTCAAACACGGAAGTTTAGACATATTTAATTGTTAGATCTCTTTTAAAGGGATATACAGGCAAATGATTGTGTCAAAAATATAGAACATAGTTTAGTCTTTAAAACAGTATTAAGAACATAAGAAATCACTTACTAAGTACATTTGTCACTGATAACATTCAACTGAATGAATTAAAACATGTGGCATACACATTGTTGAAAACGAAAGAATGATACTGAGGGAATCACCAAGCTATTTTTTTATTTGTTATATGTCGTACTTGCTAAAATTAAACATTTTCATTGGTCGCTTCTCGTCTATTCAACATTCTTAGGCGGTTAGGATATCTTTTTAATAGAATTATACTAATGTTGCACAATAACAAGCTCTAGTATCTTAACACTAATGTATTTTAACACTAATCTATTTTAGCTAACCTGACCAACGTGGGTCTAGTTAGGAAACACTTCAAGTATAAAGAAAATATATAGAAATATTTTGCCAAGTAATGCTACAGTCCCATAAACATAAAAATAGTCGTACTGGCACCGTACGGGCGCCTTGCGATCAGGCTTCGCAAGAACCCTTACGAACTCATGCGTACCCGTACGTACTGTTACGTTTTTACGAGGGTCCGTGAGATGAGCACAGGATACATGTATCAGTTTTAAAATCAAATCGTTAACAAAATCGTGGACGAGTATGGATTAAACTTGCATATCTTCCAGCTACGGCTCCGTACGGGTGTCTTGTTTTGTGCCATGTGCGTATCGTCACCTGAATACGCAAGGCTTCCCACGGCCTATGACTATCTGCACGTACGGGCCCGCAACAAGCCACAATTTTATGGGACTGAGGCATTATATCTATCAGTTTGTCTGTTTCAATCACAATTATAAAAATATAACGCAGAACCAGGAAAATTGGAACTGAAAATTTTGCCTACTAATCCCTTTAAAATAGGTGCTTATATCGAAGAACTGAAAGAAGATATCCGTGTGCATGTACTTGAGGAAGTTTTATATCTTAAAGAACGAGTCTTCCCTTTATTTATATTTTGATATTTTACGTCCCTATAAATTATGTTTCAAACAAAAATAAACGAATAAACGAATGTTCATGTACATGATAACATGTATTAAATGTACAGGATCTAGTTTACCGATCGTACTATATTATTTGTGTTAAATGTACAGGATCAGGTTAACCGATTGCACAAGTCTGTATGTGTTAAATTAACTGGATCAGGTTAACTGATCGTACATGACTTTATGAGTTAAATGTACTGGATCTGGTTAACTGATCTTACATGACTATATGTGTTAAATGTACTAGATCTGATTAACTGAACGTACATGACTACATGTGTTAAATGTGCAGGATCAGGTTAACTGAACGTTCCAGACTATATGTGTTAAATGTACAGGATCAGGTTAACTGAACGTACAAGACTATATGTGTTAAATTAACTGGATCTGGTTAACTTCTCGTACGTGACTATACGTGTTAAATGTATTGGATTTGGTTAACTGATCGTAAATGACTGTATGTGTTAAATGTACAGGATCAGGTTAACCGATTGCACAAGTCTGTATGTGTTAAATTAACTGGATCAGGTTAACTGATCGTACATGACTATATGTGTTAAATGTACAGGATCAGGTTAACTGAACGTACATGACTATATGTGTTAAATGTACAGAATCATGTTAACTGATCTTACATGACTATATGTGTTAAATGTACTGAATCAGGTTAACTGATCGTACATGACTATATGTGTCAAATGTACAGGATCAGGTTTACTAAACGTACATGACTATATGTGTTTAATGTGCAGTATCAGGTTAACTGAACGTTTCAGACTATATGTGTTTAATGTATTGGATTTGGTTAACTGATCTTAAATGACTATATGTGTTAACTGTACAGGATCAGGTTAACCGATTGCAAAAGTCTGTATGTGTTAAATTAAGTAGATCTGGTTAACTGAACGTACATGACTATATATGTTAAATGTACTGAATCAGGTACACTGTACGTACATGTATGACTATATGTGTTAAATGTACTAGATCTGGTTAACTGAACGTACATGACTATATGTGTTAAATGTACTGAATCATGTTAACTGAACCTACATGACTATATGTGTTAAATGTACTAGATCTGGTAAACTGATCGTACATGACTATATGTGTTAAATGTACTAGATCTGGTAAACTGATGGTACATGACTATATGTGCTAAATGTACTGGATCTGGTTAACTGATGGTACACGACTATATGTGTTAAATGTACTGAATCAGGTAAACTTAACGTACAGGACTATATGTGTTACATGTACAGGATCTAGTTTACCGATCGTACATGACTATATTAGTTGTGTAAAAAATATACAGGATCAGGTTAACCGATTGCACAAGTCTGTATGTGTTAAATGTACTGGATCTGGTATATGAATATATATGTGACAATATTATATGGTAGAATATACAGATGGGCCAAAACTTGAATATATGTATGTTGTTATAAAATATTATGTTTGTTTTTCAGGAGTGTAGGAAAAACTTGCTTAATGAAGACATATGTGGAAGATTCCTTTCCTGGGGAATACGTTCCAACAGTGTAAGTGTTTTACATAACATACAATCATGTACTGATACCATAAAATTAATTTTCATGATCTGTTTTCACGAACTGTCATTATTTACCACATTTCAAGCACTATCTAAAGATAAATTCTGAGTATAGCGTATTTAACAGTATGAATCATAAACACAGTAATTATAAACTTGTGCGAAATTGTTCGACGTATCGATAGTGCCTAAGGGCCCCGTTACACCAAACTAGTTCTCAGAACGTTCGACCCCGTCCTAAAAATATTGCGAAACTGGTTGTGAACGAGTTAGAACGTGCCGTTTAAGTCGAAAAATATCAGCTATACGATCATAGTTCGTTCAGAACCAGTTCTCGTTGCGTGCATTTCGTTTTTATCCCGTTCGTAGTCAGTTTTAACCCGTTCATAACTAGTTCTTCTAAACTTCTTTACATTGACCATCCCGTTTAAGACAGTTCAACTCGTTCTAAGTACGTTCTTATCTCAATCTTAGTGCGTTTTGAACGAAATAACGTCACGTTCTGACCCGATTGCTATAAATATCCAGGACGTTTCTTCCCGTTCTCATTCTCGTTCCGCGCTTCAATCTTTGAGGACACAATTCGTCAAGCATCACTGTGACCACCAAGCCTCCAAAAAAGAGTAGAATCAGACAGACGGTGCGTGTTAAGGCAATCGCTTCCAAACGATTCAAAATCACCTGCACATGTGAAGCTCTTGAAGACCACCCTCAAGATAAGCCACTAGATACTAAGCCTCCTGAGCCAGTTATTAAAAATGAGGAAGTTTCTCCTCTACCATGTAATTGTATTCTTGCTCCACTTCTATAAAAAAGAGTACAAAGCCAACATTCAAAGCATTAACAACTTCCATGGTTCTAGGCAAAGAGCTTGGGCCGAGATGATAACTTGGTGAGAAATGGTCTGTATTTGTATCAAACCTTGTCAGATCGTACTGTAGACGTTATAGACGTGGTACGAACTGCAAACGAACGCAACAGACTTACTAACAACGAGTAGAACGTACCGAGAACCTACTGCGAACTTTAAGAACTGTGTGTAAACGTGTTGCAAACTGGTTCAGAACTTCGTATTTTGTTTTTGTGCATTTAGACGGGATAACAACGCACTATGGACGTAATTAAGTCTAGTTAAGTCTGTGTGCAAACGGAATGAACGAGTTACAAACGGAACAGGTCGGGGTGTAAACGTACTGCAAATTGTGGCCCGATCGAACTACGACAAGGCACGTCCCTAGTACGATGCTAGTACGGCAATTCCGTTCGCAGTACGTCCTTTCCGTTGTCACTACGTTGTCACTCAGTCTAATTGCAGAACGGAGTGGCCGCAAAAATATTTTGAGTCGACTCAAAGTTCTGAAACCCCATTCCCGTTCAACCCCGTCCGAGCTCGTCCATAACGTTCGAACACAGACCGTAGAAAGTTGGAACTACGTTCAGTCCGTTTGCACACAGTTGATGCTCGTTCGGTCCAATATTTTCAGAACGTAGTGAGAACGAGTTTGGTGTAACGGGGGTATAAAGGCCCCGTTACACCAAACTAGTTCCCAGAACGTTCGACCCCGTTCTATAAATATCGCGAAACTGGTTGTGAACGAGCTAGGACGTGCCGTTTAAGGGCCCCGTTACACCAAACTAGTTCGCAGAACGTTCGACCCCGTCCTAAAAATATTGTGAAACTGGTTGTGAACGAGTTAGAACGTGCCGTTTAAGTCGAAAAATATCAGCTATACGATCATAGTTCGTTCAGAACCAGTTCCCGATACGTGCATTTCGTTTTTATCCCGTCTGTAGTCCGTTTTAACCCGTTCATAACTAGTTCTTCTAAACTTCTTTACAATTGACCATCCCGTTTAAGACAGTTCAACTCGTTTTAAGTACGTACTTATCTCAATCTTAGTGCGTTTTGAACGAAATAACGTCACGTTCTGGCCCGATTGCTATAAATATCCTGGACGTTTCTTCCCGTTCTCATTCTCGTTCCGCGCTTCAAGCTTTGAGGACACAATTTGTCAAGCATCACTGTGACCATCAAGCCTCCCAAAAAGAGTAGAATCAGACAGACGGTGCGTGTTAAGGCAATCGCTTCCAAACGATTCAAAATCACCTGCACGTGTGAAGCTCTTGAAGACCAGCCTCAAGATAAGCCACAAGATACTAAGCCTCCTGAGCGAGTTATTAAAAATGAGGAAGTTTCTCCTCTACCATGTAATTGTATTCTTGCTCCACTTCTATAAAAAAGAGTACAAAGCCAACATTCAAAGCATTAACGACTTCCATGGTTCTAGGCAAAGAGCTTGGGCCAAGATGATAACTTGGTGAGAAATGGTCTGTATTTATATCAAACCTTGTCAGATCGTACTGCAGACGTTATGGACGTGGTACGAACTGCAAACGAACGCAACAGACTTACTAACAACGAGTAGAACGTACCGAGAACCTACTGCGAACTTTAAGAAGTGTGTGTAAACGCGTTGCAAACTGGTTCAGAACTTCGTATTTTGTTTTTGTGCATTTAGACGGGATAACAACGCACTGTGGACGTAATTAAGTCGAGTTAAGTCTGTGTGCAAACGGAATGAACGAGTTACAAACGGAACAGGTCGGGGTGTAAACGTACTGCAAATTGTGACCCGATCGAACTACGACAAGGCACGTCCCTAGTACGATGCTAGTACGGCAATTCCGTTCGCAGTACGTCCTTTCCGTTGTCAGTACGTTGTCACTCAGTCTAATTGCAGAACGGGGAGGCCGCAAAAATATTTTGAGTCGACTCAAAGTTCTGAATCCCCATTCCCGTTCAACCCCGTCCGAGCTCGTCCATAACGTTCGAACACAGACCGTAGAAAGTTGGAACTACGTTCAGTCCGTTTGCACACAGTTAGAGCTCGTTCGGTCCAATTTTTTCAGAACGTGGTGAGAACGAGTTTGGTGTAACGGGGGTATAAGACAGAAAATGTCAGCTATACGATCGTAGTCCGTTCAGAACCAGTTCCAAATACGTGCATTTCGTTTTTATCCCGTCTGTAGTCCGTTTGTATCGGGATCAGATCGGGTAAAATTGCTCGTTCTCGTCACGAGACACCGTCTCCAACTAGTCCGAACCGTTCGTAGTCCGTTTTAGCCCGTTCATAACTAGTTCTTCAAAGCTCCTATACTATTGACCATCCCGTTTAAGACAGTTCAACTCGTTCTAAGAACGTTCCCATCTCGTTCTTAGAGCGTTCTGAACGTACTGACATCACGTTCTGATCCGATTGCTATGAATATCCAGGACGTTTCAACCCGTTGGCATTCTCGTTCTGCGGTATAAGCTGTGAGGACACAATTTGTCAAGCATCACTGTGACCACCATGCCTCGAAAAAGGAGCAGAGCCAGACAGGCGGCGCGTGTTAAGACAATGTGTTAATGTGTGAACGTACTGCAAATTGATGCCCGATCAAACTACGACAAGTCACGTCCCTAATACGATGCTAGTACGGCAATTTCGTTCGCAGTACGTCCATTCCGTTGCCAGTACGTTGTTACTCAGTCTAGTTGAAGAACGGGGTGGCCGCAGAAAATTTTTGAATCGACTCAAAGTTCTGAAACCCTATTCTCGTCACAGGGTGCCGTCACAAAAAGCCCCCCCCCCCAAAAAAAAATTTTTTTTTATACACACATATATATATAGTAAAGGTATGTAACTCGTCAACTCAAAAACCAAGAAAAAATGACCGATCTTATTCAACGGGCTCTTGTGTTTTTATTTCTGGGTCGATTTTCAAAAACTTGGCCTTACTTATCAAACAAATGGTTCATTTGTCGACTGCATATAAAAGCTTATTAATGAAAAGCAAATGAAGAAAGTTACGTGACGTTAAACAGGAAAAAAGTCTGGTCGTACCCTCCTGGACCAACCAAAAACCCGTTTCCTTCCCGAACGTAACACATAGATGTGCACGTGGAACTCCGATAAAAATGAACTAAAACAGAGAAAATAATATTTAAAGTCACTAGCCTCTCTCACAGTGGTCTAAGACAAATTATTTGATCACTATCATAAATTTCCTTGCCTTGTCGTGAGTTTTTTTCGTTGGCCTCCATTTTGAGGGGGGGGGGGGCTTTTGTGACGGCAGCCTGTGATTCTCGTTCAACCCCGTCCGAGCTCGTCCATCACGTTCGTACACAGACTGTAGCAAGTTTTGCTACTACGTCCATTCCGTTTTCACACAGTTGGAACTCGTTCGGTCCATTTTTTTCAGAACGTAGTGAGAACGAGTTTGGTGTACCGGGGGTATAACTGATCGCGATTTTCGTCGTATTAGCAGCATAAGTGAGAGTTATACACGTAAACAAATTTGACAAAATATACATAGTTACTTCCCCTCTTGACTGTATGTGCTTTCAAAATAACTTTTGAAATCGTGTGCTTTTTAACTAATGCTACAGTCCTGTAAACATAAAAATAGCCGTGAGAGCCCTGTACGGGCGCCGGGCGCAAGGACTCGTACGGTCTCTTGCGTACCCGTACGGACTGTTATGTTTTTACCAGGGTCCTTGAGATCAGCCGTGGATACACGTATCTGATTCAAAGTCAAATCGTGAACAAAATTGTGACCGAGTATGGATTAAACTTGCATTTCTTCCTGCTACGGCTCCGTACGGGTGTGTTGTTTTCTGCCAAGTGCGTATCGTCACCTTAATAGGCAAGGCTTCCCACAGCCTACGACTGTCTGCACGTATGGGTCCGCAACAAGGTCCGTTTTTATGGGACTGAGACATAACTAAGTATAATTTACATGCACATTAAGTATATCCGTTTAATGTTCATTTTTCAGTTGATTTCTGTGAAATCCTGAACGATCACTACGGTTCACATTATACTAATATACATGTAGTTATACTGCAGTGTGTAATAATTGTTAACACATTTAGCGCTTGAGCTTCTTAAAAATGTACTTGCGTTTTAGACATCATTGTTGTGAAATGTGTTTTTTAAGACAATTACACAGAAATATTTTGGCAAAATTTTACTTCTGTCTCTCTAATAAATACGTAGAAACTCTGATTTCAGTTGTTGTGGTCTTTATATATTTTTCGAATAATAGTAGGATGGGTTGTCCTAGTTTCCATAGTCATTTTGCGTTTGCCCAAAAAAATTAGTCAACGAAATTAGTGGGTGTCTGGTTGCCCGAGATAACCGCTTTTTAGTTCAGGCAACAAAAAATATCATTTAACAGGCAACCAAAATTCATTCTAAAAATTGTAAAGTATACTTCACGAAAAAAGTTAGAAAACAGCAATGAAAAAATCTGAAACTAAAAAAAGTGATAGTAAATCAGTTGAAACTCCACTTAGACGAGGACGAAGTGATGCTGTTGTGAATACTCCTGCATCTGATGATGCAAGAAAAGCAAGTAAAAAACAAAAGCACTCCAAAGAGATGTCCGATTGTGACGATGATCAAATACAATCGACAGCAACAAGTTCTCCAGAGCTAAAAATACTAATGGAAGAAGTAAAATCAATGAACAAAAAACTAGAAAACATGGAAAATACAATGACTAATGTTACGGAAAAGTTGTCAAATGTAATGACCAAGGATGACGGTGTTCTGAGGTCCCTCATTAAAGAAGTTATAATAGAGCTAAAAGAAGACCTGTTGAAATCAGTTGTGAAAAATATTGAAGTTATTGAAAGCCAGCTATTTGACACATCTGAAGAAAATAAAAAAATGAATACCGAAATCAAAAATTTGAAAGAAGAAATTGAAAAACAGAAGCAAGTAAACACTGATCTCTCCTCTGTAATCGAGAAAAATAATAGGCAAAGAAAAGAAGTTGAAAATGATAATGAACAATACAGTAGAAGAAATAACCTAATTATTGCTGGCATCAAAGATGGTGGCCAAAGAGAGACGGCTAAGCAAACGGCGGAAAGAGTTATCAGTGTTATGAAAGAAAAGAAGGTAGCTAATTTATCAATGAATGATATAGACATAGCTCATAGGTTGCCCAGCAAAAAGAAGATAGATAGGGATATAATTGTAAAATTCATCTCTCGTAATACTAGAGATGACGTTATAGTAAATCGCAAAGCGCTGAAAAACTCACCAATCTACATCAACGAAGATTTAACCTTTCTTAACCATAATGTATTGATGAGTGTTAAGAAAAAGCAGTACGATGAAGTGAGTGAAGCCTGGTCAAAAAAATGGAAAAATCTTCTACAAAGATAAATTGGGTGTAATACATAAAGTAAAGTTTTCTGAATACGACCATTGGCTGGACCTACCATGGCCAGCAAAATAGTGACACCATAACTTTTCTGAGCGGTATACCTTATTTATGTTATGAAACAAGTTACCATAAATCATCCACGTGGTATGTGTTAATAAACTCACGTGTTGTATTATTAAATCTCGCGTATGAAGATACCTTAAAGGCTTAAAATAGACATTTATTTTAATTTGTATCAGTAAAATTGGGAGTGATTTGTTTTTTTAAAAACCACGAGTATGAAGAAACGAGAAGGCTAAAAATAGACAATTAGGTTCGTGGAGAGAAGACCATTACTAACCTACATAGAGATACGGTCAAAGTATATTGCACACACATTATTTAACTTTTCCAAACAGGACTTGTACAGAAATATGTTGTTTTGAAAATATTTATCATGTCACATTATCGTTTTTTCTTTTTGCGAAAAAACACATTGTATTATTGATGGTTGGAAATTATTTATCATGTTACATTATTGGTTTTGTGTGATAAACACATTGTATAATTGAGGGTTTGAAAATATTCACCAACTTGAAGTACCTTATTGGTTTTTTGTGATAAAACACATAGTATTATTGTTAGATGGAAAATATTTTTCAAGTCACATTATTGGTCTATATGATAAATACATTACATCATTGATGGATTGAAAATATTCATTATATATGTCACATTATTGGTTTTGTGTGATAATCATATTATATAATTGATGGTTTGAAAATATTAATCATGCCACATTATTGGTTTTGTGTGATATAAACATTAAAGTATTGACAGTTTGACAATATTTATCATGTTGCATTACCTGTTTTGGGTGATAAACACATTATATTATAGATGGTTTGAAAATATTTATCATGTCACATTATTGGTTTTGTGTGATGAACACATTATATTATAGATGGTTTGAAAATATTTATCATGTCACATTATTGGTTTTTTGCGATGAACACATTATATTATAGTTGGTTTGAAAATATTTATCATGTCACATTATTGGTTTTGTGTGATGAACACATTGTATCATTGATGGTTTGAAAATATTTATCATGTCACATTATTAGTTTTGTGTGATAAACACATGGTATTATTGATAGTTTGAAAATAATTTAACATGTCACATTATTGGTTTTGTGTGATAAACATATTGATGTATACATTAACAAGTCACATTATTAATTTTGTTTTGTGTGATAAGCACATTGTATTATTGATTGTTAGAAAATATTTATCATGCCACATTATTGATTTTGGGTGATAAACACATTGTATTATTGATGGTTCAAACATATTTTTTGTGTGATAAACATATTGTTCAATTGATTGCTTGAAAATATTTATCATGTCACATTATTGGTTTTGTGTGATAAACACATTGTATTATTGATTTTTCGAACATAATTAACAAGTCACATTAGTAAATTTGTTTTGTGGGATAAACACATTGTATTATTGATTGTTATAAAATATTTATCATGACATATAATTGAATTTGTGTGATAAACACATTGTATTATTGATGGTTCAAACATAGTTAAATTGTCACATTATTGGTTTTTCGTGATAACACACATCGTATATCTAATGTTCGAAGAAATAATTCGTGTTACATAATGGTTTACATTAATGGTTTGAAAATATTTATCATGTCACATTATTAGTTTTGTGTGATTAACACATGGTATAATTGATAGTTTAAAAATAATTAACATGTCACATTATTGGTTTTGTGTGATAAGCATATTGTTCAATTGATTGCTTGAAAATATTTATCATGTCACATTATTGGTTTTGTGTGATAAACACATTGTTTAATTGATTTTTCGAACATAATTAACAAGTCACATTATTAATTTTGTTTTGTGTTATAAACACATTGCATTGTTGATTGTAAGAAATATCTATCAGGCCACATTATTGATTTTGGGTGATAAACACATTGTATTATTGATGGTTCAAACATATTTTTTGTGTGATAAACATATTGTTCAATTGATTGCTTGAAAATATTTATCATGTCACATTATTGGTTTTGTGTGATAAACACATTGTATTATTGATTTTTCGAACATAATTAACAAGTCACATTATTAATTTTGTTTTGTGTGATAAACACATTGTATTATTGATTGTTAGAAAATATTTATCATGTCACATTATTGATTTTGTGTGATAAACACATTGTATCATTGATGGTTCAAACATATTTAACAAGTCACATTATTGGTTTTTCGTGATAACACACATCGTATATCTAATGTTCGAACAAATAATTCGTGTTACATAATGGTTTACATTAATGGTTTGAAAATATTTATCATGTCACATTATTAGTTTTGTGTTATTAACACATGGTATTATTGATAGTTTGAAAATAATTAACATGTCACATTATTGGTTTTGTGTGATAAACATATTGTTCAATTGATTGCTTGAAAATATTTATCAAGTCACATTATTGGTTTTGTGTGATAAACACATTGTATTATTGATTGTTCGAACAAATTTAACAAGTCACATTATTAATTTTGTTTTGTGTGATAAACACATTGTATTATTGATTGTAAGAAAATATTTATTACGTCACATTATTGATTTTGTGTGATAAACACATTGTATTATTAATGGTTCAAACATATTTAACAAGTCACATGATTGGTTTTTCGTGATAACACACATCGTATATCTTATGTTCGAACAAATAATTCGTGTTACATAATGGGTTTTGTGTGATAAACACATTGTTGCTGATGTTTGAAAATATTAATCGTGCTACAAAATGGGTTTTGATTGATAAAATAAATTGTATTTATTGATGGTTTGAAAATATTTATCTTGTTACCTTTTCGGTTTTGTGTGACAAACATATTGTATATCCTAAGTTTGAAAAGGTTAATCGTGTGATAAACACATTGTATTAATGATGGTCTGAATATATTTTTATGTGACATTACTGATTTTGTGTGATAAAAGACTTTGTATCATTGAAGGTTTGAAAATATTTATCTCGTTACATTACTGGTTTTGTGTGATAAACACATTATATTATTTATAATATGAAAATATTAAACATGCATCATTATCAGTTTTATGTGATAAAACACATTGTATTATTGATGGATTAAAATATTTATGTTACACTTTTGGTTTTGTGAGATAAATATATTGTAAATCCTATGTTTGAAAGGATTAATCGTGTGATAAACACATTGCATTAATGATGGTTTGAAAATATTTATTATGTGACATTACTGATTTTGTGTGAAAAAACACATTGTATCATTGAAGGTTTGAAAATATTTATCACGTTACATTACTGGTTTTGTGTGATAAAAGCATTATATTATTGATGGATTAAAATATTTAACATGTAAATTATTGGTTTTGTGTGATAAACACATTGTAATATGTTGGATAAAAATATATAACATGTATCATTATCGGTTTTTGTGTGATAAAACACACTGTATTATTGATGGATTAAAATACTTAACATGTAACATTATCGTTTTTTAGAAAAACACATTGTATTATTGATTATTTCAATATATTTAACACGTATCAAAATTGATATTTGGCGATAAAACACATTTCATTATTGAGGGATCGAACATGACAATTAAGCTACATTATTGTTTTTGTGAGATAAAACACATTTTAGTATTGATACTTTGAAAGTATTTAACATGTAACATTATCGGTTTTATGAGATAAAACTCATTATATAATTGAAGGTTTGAAATTTTTTACACGTAGCATTATTGGCTTTGTACGATAAATCAAACTGAATTATTGATGATATGAAAAAATTAACATGTATCAAAATTGATATTGAGCGGTTTTGTGTGATAAAACACATTGTACTATTGATGCATTAGAATATAAAACATGTAACATTATCGGTTTTGTGAGATAAAACACATTGTATTATTGATTGTTTGAATATATTTAACACTTATCAAAATTGATATTTGTTGATAAAACACATTTCATTGTTGAGGGATAGAACAGAACAATTAAGTTACAATACTGTTTTTGTGAAATTTGAAATAATTGCAAACTTTTGTATGTAGGTCATACCAATTTTATTATTCAAATGTTGCATTAAGGGTAAAACTACTAATTTCTTCTTAGCACCGTACATGATTATATGCTTATAGGAATTGTTTGTAGAAATAGGCAGTTGTTTGTTGTACATTATACAAAGTATAATACATGTATATATCATACAGATATACTTCATATACTAATGTTGAAGAATAATTACCGATTTAATCCTTATTTGATAAAAAAACTAACGTTTTTTTTCACATTATCATTATTTTATCTTAGACATGTTCTTTTACATCTTATCTTTTGCTATTTTATTTCCTATTAAAATTCTCATTGTATCTATCCATGGTAGACGAGTACTTTTTATTTTGACTCCTATACATCAATATACCTATAATGGAAACTAAATTATGTTCAATAAATGTTAAAGGCTTGGGCTCTAAAAATAAACGATTACAATTATTTCAATGGCTTAAAGAGAAACAATTTGATATATGTATGCTACAAGAAACACATTCAATTGAATCAAGCATTTCTATATGGGAACAAGAATGGGGTGGTAAATGTTTCTCGAACGGATTAAGTTCTAATAGTGCCGGTGTGATAACATTAATTAATCCAAATTTTCCATGTAAAGTTATACAATGTGAATCGATTACACAGGGTAGAATATTAGCTCTAAAAGTAGATATTTACGATCAAATCATAACATTAATTAATATTTATGGACCCAATGACGACAATAAAGATATATTTTTAAGGTTAAATGAATACACACAAAACATACAAGAAGGTGCAATTGTAATAGGGGGCGATTTTAACACAGTATTAGATCCATCACTTGATAAGAAAAATGGAATCAAATTCACACATAGTAATTGTAGAAAAAGCATTATATCTTTAATTGAAAATCAAAATCTTATTGATGTTTGGAGATTAAAAAACAAAGATAAAAGACAATATACATGGCATTCGAACACAAAACCTACAGTGTTTTGCCGACTTGATTATTTTCTGATATCTGATAGCTTAAGCAATTGTACAACTAAATGCAAAATTATACCCGGATACAGATCCGATCACTTGTGTGTTTTATTAAATATAAATTTATGCAAATCTGATCGCGGACCAGGGTTTTTCAAACTAAATAACAGCTTACTTATACAAGAGGAATACAAAACTATAATACAAAATGCCATAAACGAAACAATAAACTTAAACCAAAATGCAAATCCTAACACTAAGTGGGAACTTATCAAAGGTACTATAAGAAATGAAACTATAAAATATGCCACTAATAAAAAAGGATCGATACAGAAAGAGAAAAACAGCTACTTCAAGAAATCAGTTACATAGAAAATGAAATAAATAATTCCGATGAAGTTGATGAAAAAATGAACGAACTTAATAATAAAAAAGAACAATTAAATTTATTGTATGACATCAAACTGAAAGGATCAATTTTACGATCAAAAATAATACATATTGAACACAACGAAAAGAATAGTAAATATTTTGCAAACCTAGAAAAGAAACGTGCAGAACGTAAAACAATAAAATGTCTTAAAGTTGATGACAGATTCATAACGGATTCAACTGAAATATTAAATGAACAAGTAAAATTCTATACATCAATTTACCAAAAAGAGCATCCTGAAACTGAAATAACTGACATTGACTTTTTTAATGTTCCAAATAAGAAATTAAATGAAGATGAAAAAAATAGTTGTGAAGGTATACTGACTCCTGATGAATGTTATAATGCTCTTAAAGAAATGAACAATAGTAAGAGTCCGGGCTCAGATGGCATCACAGTAGAATTTTATAAAACCTTTTGGAACACATTAAATGTTACTTAACTGATTCATTAAATTATTCTTTTGAACTTGGTTCTCTCACAGACTTACAAAAGCAAGGTATTATATCTCTAATCCTAAAGTCGGATAAAGATTCTACAATTTTATCAAACTGGCGACCTGTCACATTATTAAACGTAGATTATAAAATTGCTACAAAAACTATAGCTAATAGAATAAAACAAGTTATAACAACAATAATTGATCCTTCACAAACAGGTTTTATAAAAGGGCGATATATAGGAGAAAACGTCAGATTAATCTTCGAGATTCTAGAGTATTTAAATGAAAATAACGAACCTGGTTTGCTATTCTTTTCCGATTTTGAAAAAGCCTTTGACTCTCTTAACCATGATTTCATGTTTAAATGCCTTAACCACTTTAACTTTGGACAAGAGCTAACAAAATGGGTAAAACTATTTTATACGGATATTAATAGCATTATCGTAAATAATGGTCACTTGTCCAAAAGTTTTAATATAAAAAATGGTGTTCGACAAGGATGTCCGCTATCATCTTTCCTTTTCCTCATTTGTATCGAACTTCTATCAAATTATATAAGACACGATGAAAACATAATAGGTATTAAATTTGGTGACATTGAAATCAAACAAACACTTTTTGCCGACGATGCAACATTTTTTAATAATGGAAACAGGACCTCGTTTGAAAATCTTATCAACGTAATGAATACTTTTGGAAACGTATCAGGTTTAAAACTTAACTACAAAAAATCAACTATACTTAGAGCTGGCTCACTCAAAAACACCGACATAAAATACTGTAAGAAAAAGAAATTTAAATGGACCTCTGAATGGGCAAAAACACTGGGAATATTTTTTTATAATGATAGAAATGAGAATTTGACAAAAAATTTAGAGCCTAAGATAGAAGAATTTAAAAATTGTTTGAAACAATGGCAACATCGTAAACTAACTTTAATGGGTAAAATTATGGTGGTTAAATCTTTTGCACTTCCGAAACTAGTCTATCCATTTACAGTCTTGAATAATCCAAGTAAAAATATATTAGATGAATTAAACAGCAGTATCTTTAATTTCATATGGAATGGAAAACCAGATAAAGTCAAAAGAAAACTTCTCATTCAAGACATTAAAGATGGGGGGTTAAAATTAACAAATCTGATTTGTTTTCTTAATTCATTGAAATGTAGTTGGGTAAAACGACTTGTAGACACAAAAAATAACAGCCAACTGAAAATATATTATCATGAAATTTTAAAACGAAAGGGTGACATTCTAATTTTCGAGAGTTATATAATAGAACATGACGTAAGACAAATAGTTAAGAAAAATAAATTTTTACAAGACGTAATAATATGCTGGAATAATGTGAAAACTTGTACGAAAAACGACAAAAGTAAACATATTATCTGGAATAATTCAGAAATAAGAATTAATGATGAAATTATTTTCTGGAATGATTGGTACAATAAAGGCATAAAATTTATTCATCACTTATGGGATTTTAGAATAAACAATTTTTACAATTTTGAAACTTTCCAAGCAATCTATGACATCGACAATAGTTGTTTGTTAAGATACAACCAAATTATAAGACAAATTCCAAATAACTTACTGATAGAAATTGAACCATCATTCCTAACACAATCACGACCTCCTACTGTACTGAATAAACTTAGCATCTCAAAACAAGCATGTAAACTATGTTACAAAATACAATTAGATTACAATGACATTCCACACATCCCCTCTCAATTAAAATGGACAAATTTAATGGAACAAGAATTACCATGGGAAAAAATATATTTACATATAAACAAAGCATCTATCGATACCACACTGAGATCATTTCAATATAATCTTCTGATGTTCCTTACACCAACTAACACATATCTATATAAATGTAAACTGACACAATCTAACTTGTGTGATTTTTGTCACCAAGCCAATGAAGATACTGAGCATCTGTTTTGGAAATGCTGTCACTCACAACACATGTGGAACAGATTATCAAATTTTTTTGCCACAAAAGATGTAAACATACAATTTACCTTCAATATGATTATCTTTGGAGTTCTAGAACAATCAAGCCAATACGATGCTATTAATTTTGCCATTTTACTAATGAAATACTTTATATTCAAATGCAAATCAAGACAAACTATTCCAAACTTTAGCACTTTCTTGTCCTTTCTAGATCATAAAATTGATATTGAACTTAATATTGCATTAAATAATGACAAATACAAGAAATTTAAAACCAAATATGAATTATTGTTATAATCAAAAAGTACTCGTCCACCTAAACGGATATACTTCTTAACTTTCATCTCCATCTTTGAATAATTTTTGTTTAACCTTGTATAATTTATGTAGTCTTATATATATAATCTTTGTAACTGTTGTACTAACCTACAAATTACCTATCATTTCTATCTTTAAATAATTTTGTTTAACATATTGTACACATTCCAAGTCATGTAGTCATGTATATTTTTTATGTTATATTATGTAATATGTGGGATTGTATAGTATGGAAACAAATTTACCTATCATTTCTATCTTTAAATAATTTTGTTTAACAAATTGTACACATTCCAAGTCATGTATTCTTGTATATATTTTATGTTATATTATGTTATATGTGGGATTGTATAATATGGAAATCTTAATAAAAAAAAAAATAATCATTCTCGTACCCAGAGTCTAGGAGGATTCTTAATACTTGCCAGATCAAGGAACTAGAATGTCAAAATTATGCAAATGAGATATAATGCTTGCTCTTAAAGTGTTCTGCTCGGACGACTACCTTCAAATCCTAATTTTGTAGAGTGCTGAAAACAAAGATTTTGTTATTAGACAGGGAATCACAAAGTCAGCTTAGACAGTTACGCCGAAAACAATATCTCACATTATATAGGTTATAAGACTTATTCTTTAATGTACATATTTGAACTGATATATTTACAGGTTCGACAATTACACCGCAGTTCTCAGAGTTGATGGTCGAACGTTTAATTTAGGATTGTGGGACACTTCCGGTCAGGCTAGCCATGATAGACTTCGTCCTTTGGCATATCCCCAAACGGTTTGTTGGTTGATCAGTTAGTTTAAACTTATTTCAACAACGATACATTATTTTAATGGACCAGGTGTTTTGTATTGACATCTTAAAATTAAGAATCAGTTACTGGTTGAACGCTTTATGAATGATAAATTAACCAAGAAAACTGTCTGAAAATGGCTGGTAAACTTATTTCAAATGATAATGATTATAAAAATTAAAATCTAAACTCTAAAATTTTACAACACAAAGTATTAGGCATTTTGCAAATAAAAGAAGAGCAGGGCAGCATATAATTAAAAATCATACGTTTTTTTTACAATACAATGTAGTTCTAAGGATTTACGACTAAAATCAATCGTTAGACACTTGATATTACGGCTCCCAGATTCAATGTTATAATTAAGATGTTTTGACAACTAACTAAGTTAAATCATGTTTAATTTCAGGATGTGTTTCTACTGTGTTTCTCCGTCCAAAGTCGAGATTCTTATGATAATATCACACTAAAGGTATTTGTTCACAGTTTTATAACTATAGCATACAAAACATCAAATACTTGCTTTCTTTTTATTTTAAACGTATCTTCCAAACTTCCTAACTGTTGGGTGAACTGTAATTATTGTTATCTATAAGTTATTCATTTATACAAGGTTTAACGCCGTGTCAACACATTTTAGGTTATTTTACTGCATCCAGCACATCTAACCTACCTTTTCTGGACTTATGTCTATAACCAGTACTCATCTCCCCTTCCACAAGGCCGGTAACTTCTCCATATACCTTATTAATGGAGGAAAATTGACATTATTGTCAAATTTTCATGGAAGGTTATAACCTCCCCGGGTGGGATTCGAACCCATACCCCTTTCGGGACCCTAGATTCGAAACCCAGGTGCGCAACCAACTGCGCTTCCGACCCGGGATTTGTTATCTATGTGTTATCATGTTAAAGTATATAATTATAGTGTAAATAGTTACTATATTCCACACCATCAATAGTTTAAATGACATGAGCTTTTCTAATTTGTTTTGTTGGATTTTATTAAGGGTCAGTTTGCTACATAATGATGCATTATGTGCAGACCGTGAGATGTGACTCATCATGCCTATAATATTGATTTTTAGTATAAATGGAATTAATTTTTGAAAAATTCCTGAAATAATTCATATCAAGATATATTTTTCCTAACTTGCCAAAATGTGTTTCTTTTCAATTGCCAATAGTTGCTCATCTCCTGACTGCAAATTTAGCACTATAAAATTGGAGACATTCAACAGTCTTTAAGTTGTGACTATAGGATATGAATATGGTACCTTTTTCTTTAGCCGTTCTAAATTTTATTATTTATTTTTCTATATCAGTGGTTTCCGGAAGTACGTCATCATTGTCCGACAACGCCATTTATATTAGTTGGAACTAAAGTTGACACAAGAGAGAAAAATAATAATAATTCTATCACTCATAACCAAGGTAACAATTTAATGAAACAAATCGGTGCCAGACGATATCTAGAGTGTTCCTCGTTAACTCAAAGAGGAGTGACTGAAGTATTTGAAGAAGCAGTTAGAGTGGCTTTGGAACCACCACCTAAAACAAGAGGTCCATGTAATATATTATAATAATCTGTTCAAATTAATGTGTGTTAACAGTTCAAGTTTCTGATAGAATGTAAAAACATTTTATTTCATTCAGTTCAATTAGAAACATAAGTCATGTGTTACACATACTTTGTTACAAGGACACGGTGGACAGTAGGTCATCTTATGGTAACAGTTACACTAACCAACATTAGTCGTATAGTTACAGTCGTATTTTCAACAATCTAAAAGTAGACATAGCAGTCCTACGTCTTACGCCAGTTGAGAGCATCCAATGGATGCTGGGGCTTATCAGAGAAACTAATCGTTTAATTGCCCACTATCAATTAGCACCGTTGTAAATCTCCATTAATTTGACACTTGCTGTGCTGGCTTGTTTCGTGGTAATTTATCATGAAGATGAAGATGTGAAGATGGAATTTACTTAAAATGAGGACAAAAGAAACATAAAAACACTGTGTTTTATTGTTGTAATGTATTTGTTTGCTTGTATTATATAAATTTAATAACATTGAGCCTAATTTTTATTTTGTAAGAAGAGTAATACAACACCGTAGTGTATTTATTAATATTGTAAGTTGCATTATAATATTTATAGTTCATGTTTAATGAAAATATTTCACTTTGAAAAGAGCATTAATTAACGGTAAAGGGGTGAATTAACCGGATAGCATGTTTATCCATATCAACAAATGTGTGGAAGTACAACATTGGTAGGATGAGAAGATTTCTGGATCACATACACTGTAAACAACAATTTAATATCTGTGGACTGACAAGTGTTGGAATACAGATTTAGATAACCCTTGAATTTACGACATCACCTCGTTGGAAACTGCTTTATGTGTATTATTATGAACATCAAGTCGAATGGTACATACGTAAGCTTTTCTAGGTTCTTATTTAGTGTCATTTTAGTGGTTTTATTTCTTACAATCTAATGTCTTGAACGTAGTAATTAAATCTATCCTTAGAAGAAGCTTAGAAGACTATGTGCTTGAGTTCATCTATGTTGGACACTATAATGTGAAAATGTAATTATGATAAAAAATCGAAACTTCACTTTTTGATGAAAAGTCGTCAGAATGAAAAGTAAAACTCAATGTAATCAGACGCTTGAACAATAGAAAATACAACAAATAAAAATACATATTGATAATTCTTTGACCTGGGTGTTTAAATATAAAACAAGTTTTGTTTGATGGTGATGACTAGTAAAGTTAGTTCATTGAAATATACTTTGTTAAATAAAAATTACAGTCTACGAAGTCAGTGGATGTCCAGTTGACCGGTACAACCAATTCCTAGTTCGGGTAACCAAAAATTTGTTTTGGGCAACCAAATATCTACATGATACAGTTCTAGCTGCTAAAATGACCTGTTCGGGCAACCACTTTCATATCCTTATTTCGTAGACTAATTATTGCATCCTAAGTCATTTGGTAGTTAATTTGTATTGTGCTGTATTCAATTAGATATCAAATCTTTAGAAATATGGTATAAATGCTTCGTATACAATTAACAAATGAATGAATTTCTACGCGCTACCAACTGCGCGATCGACCCGGGTTCACCTGTTACTACTGTCGTGTAATATCATTTTTGTCTTGACTGTTTTGTCTATATGTGCAATCACTTTTTTCTAAATAGTATTACATAAGATTTTAAATGTGTTTAATAGTGTGTTTTGTTCTTTGTTTTTGTGTTCAAGCTCAAATGTAGTATTAAAGTTGCTTTGTTTTTCTTCAAGTTTTTGATTGACATAAACGGATTTTGGAAGCATTATTAAAGAGAAAGAACAGCTCGATTCTCCATTTTAAGAAAAGTTTATATATTATATTATATTAATATACTTCTTAAGGCTCTCCAGCATAAACAACATGTATGTCCCCGTCTTATATCAAATATATGTATGCCAAATATTACCTTCATTTTTGTTCATACAAATGTCATACCAAAGTAAGTATTTGTATAATAAATGAAAAAAAATAGAAAAGTATTTTGTTACAAACAAATGAAATACAAAAAGGTATATTGAAATTTGTAAAAAAAACGTAAGTCCCCCCAAAAAGAAAACAACTTTGGTAATAGAAGTTTTTGCTTTACTAGTACATGTACATACTGACATACATACTTCTTTATTTGGCAAACATTAATGGCAAAGACCAAACATTCATGACAAATTAATGTACATAACAAATACAATAATCAATATTTTAAATCAGTTAAATCAATATTGTAATAGAACAATAATACGTACATGTATATGCAACAGTTAATATATGTTTAGACAACATTTCCTGATGTATTAAGTGACAGTTGGACACTGTCATTGAGTGCTCACTTGAAAGCTTAATTTTTATTTTACGTCACTTTCGAGTAGTCTGTCATATCAGATAAATTGTTTATTTGACCAAGGATCTTTAGATGAATCAGTATTTACCACAAGCCTGTGTTAGTAATATAAGACAATAAGTCAGAACAGGAAGACAGAAAGATAATGTAGTGCTCCAGTAGAACTGCTTATTATATACACATTGACGAGTGACCTAGTTTCAGGTCCAGATAGGATATTTTTGTAGCGCGGTTTTGTCATGCAATGACATCGCTTTTAATCGATTCCTATTGAGTTTTTGTAACAATTTCAACTGTATTTACCATTTGTTAACTCTGTTTAAAGCCACAATCTTTATCAGTCTGATGCCTGTATTTATTCATGTTACATCGGCCGCCATGTTGGATGCTGAGTTACGCTAGACATGATGGGAATTTTCCCTAGCGACCGTTGCCATCTTTAAGTAAATAAATAAGCGCAAAGTGGTTGTCAGATATTTTTATCGCCATGTCAAGCTCGTTTCATTCTTATAAAAGGAAAGCCGAGGTTACTATTAATTAAAATATTCATTTGACTTCCTAATTATATATGTTTTACCGAGTTTCTATGGTTATTGGTTGATTAATTCAACTTTCTTTGGGGGCACTACATTCATTCTATAGACGTTGCACAGTTCACAGTTTTTTGTGTGGAACGCAAGTTCACATATTCCGTTGCAGAGTTCACATTCCACGGCTTTAGATGTAAATTCACAGTTTTGTATGTGAACTCCACACATTTTCTTCACGTTGTACTTCACAGAGGTATAAAAACCCTTGTGAACTCACAATCTAAGTTCACATTCATTTTGGATGCCTGGCTGACACATTAAAATTTAAACTTTTCTGGAGCTCTTTTGAAATTGCATTTAAATGGTTAGGTTTTAGTACTTATTGATATTGTTACTTTTAGTAGGCTTTATTCATAAATATTAAGTAGCGTTTTTACATTTTATAAGATTTTAGTAATTTTAAAGGTACCATATCAGTAAGTTTTCATGTATTGATAACTTCTGATCTCAATCATTGATAACAGTTAGTCTTTTTAAATCGGAATAAAAGGGGATTACTTTATTTGTTTAATTAAGCTGTTTTACCTTTAGTACAAATTATTTCTTTGTATCATAAAATTAAATTGTTGCTAGATCTATATTTATTTTCTGTATGTAATAAAAATCATCACATTCGAAACAAAAAGTCGTTTGTTGATTATCATAAGTATTATTTGTGAACCACCAAGTGAACCACCCAGCGAACCACCCAGTGAACCACCCAGTGAACCACGTGAAATTCCAAAGCCAGAGCGCTACATTTTTGGTGTCAGAAGTGGGATTCGATAATTCAAACCGGATCCAGAGATTCGCACCCGAGTATAAGATTAATATAAGCCTACATTACTAATAGATCTACAGTGCAATATGGAAACACGAACACATACAGAAATGAACAGTAATAATTTGACAACTCAAGTTGATGACGAAATCACTTTCCGTCTCCCAGTTAACAGTAGCAGCTGTGTTATACAGTCAACACCCCCTGCCAAGACCCCACACAATAGATTAAGTGAAATCAGCATAGATACTAATGATAGCTCAACTGATCTGTCAAATTCATACAACAGTTCCCAAAATGATAGTCACGTACTGGAGCTAGTGTCTATAGTTAAGGGCTTACACGGAACTGTAGGTAGTTTGATGAGGGATATCCAAGCATTGTTGAACCTCATTTTTCACAACCCGTGTTTTTCACAACTTGTGAAAAACGCGTACGCATTTTTCACAACTTATGTGAAAAACACGTTAGCATACAAAATTCATACAAGCATAGAAACGCATTTTTCACAACTTCAAATGTGACGAAAAAAGTGATTGAAAAACTTGAGTTTTTTGGTATTAACGCATTTTTCACACATGTAATTTTTTTAGTAGTAGTTTTTTTAAATGAGGTTCAAAGTTTGTTACAACCCGTTTTGTAATAAGAATCCGAATTGTAATAATCATTACATAACGGGTTATTTCAAACATACAGACGCATTTTGTAAAAAAAACGAAATGTAATAAAGTGTCTAGTTGTATTAATTTTATTATAAAATATAGTTAGATACTTTAAATTAATTGTAAAGCAAGAAAGTAATGGTTAACAAGCAAACATTAATGTTCAAATAGACAAATTACTTACATTTTGCCATGTTAATTTGAAGATTTCGACAGAAAAAACAGGTTGTCATATTTCATTGCAAACGAGTTATTACAAACGTGGCTCAACTTACCAACCCGTTATTAATAAATCTTTAATATAACTAGGGTTTTCATAACAAAACGGGTTGTAATAAACGTGGAAAAAAACCATGATCGTAATTTTTTACAGGTTGTAAAAAAACACGGTTTGTGAAAAATGAGGTTCAACGTTGAACCTCATTTTTCACAGAACGCGTTTTTCACAACCTGTGAAGAACACGTTTGTGAAAAAACGAGGTTCAAAATGGCAAACTTGCTCAATATTGGAATGTATTGCCCGCCTCGAGGTTTTATCGGCACACTTTCACAGCATTTTTGTTACTATCCATGCAACATATAAATTCCAGTATTAAGCGACAGTAAAAAATCTGACAATGAAATCTGTACCTCTGAAATTGACCACTGTGTTACAATTCACAAGAAATAACTCACAAATATCAAATGTTTGCATAATAAAGATACAATGAACTTTACTTTTTTGTATCAATTATTTATGCTTTAATTATATTTATTTAAGTTTAATACGCATGCATCTTCCCAACATGTAAACCTTTTTATACCAATGGTATATCTTATCAAAATATGAAACATTGTAGAATTTTCATGTTGCCATCTATGCATAATAAATAAATATTAGTGTCAGGGCGGATAATGGGTTGTGTGCTTCATGCTTCGTCCCCAAAGAGTCGCTAGTTTGAATCCCTCTCATTCACTCAAACGACTAAGACTCGATAGAAGTTGCTATGGACATAAATGTTACCATGGATATTCGTGCTGTGCTTGAGCAGCTGATATGAACCTGGAGGCGGTTGCTTTGGATGCAAACCTTGTGAATACGGACATTATAGCAGTACCATGGGAGTTATGTGCTTAATATGACCTTAAGATGGCTTCTCTATGTTCTAAAGTGGTTGCTTGTACGTAAAGGAAGTAAAACAAGGTACAATACTGGCTTGTTGAACAACTTAGAGTAGTTAAGTCATCTTGCACTCATGTTGCGATGCTAACCATTTAAATAAAATATTTGAAAAAAAACCTGAAACATTAATTTTGTTTATTACATGTATATACTTTAAAATATACTATGATATTGACCCATGATGTGAAAATTGCGTTAGGACTAAAAATCGAAAAAAATGTCTAACGTAATTTTCACATTGATCATTTGTGAAAAACGCCTACGCAATTTTCACAACTTATGAAAGTTACTAACGTGTTTTTCACAAGTTGTGAAAATTGCGTACGCGTTTTTCACAAGTTGTGAAAAACACGGGTTGTGAAAAATGAGGTTCAACAAAGCATTAAAGGGTGAAAGTGAGTCAAACCTAATACAAAATCATCATAATAACGTGCAAATAAACCAAAATTGCCACACGCAAGATCCGACAAATATCACAAAAGATGGTGATTCTGTATATATTAGTCAGCCTTCAAATACATGTATGAGCAGAGATAGTAACTACACTCAGTTTGACAGGCTTAGTCATCCAAGGGGAGCAACTCCTACCCGACCAAATATTAAAGGGGCAAGTAACCAAAATTATAGCTATGAGGATAGTGCAAGAAACCCACGTTATGAAGAATATTACCACCCCCAGGCCTTTAGAAGGTATAGAAAGCCAATCTCAAGCAGACTAGACGTTAAATTACCCCTTTTCACTGGAAAAGAGGGATGGTCTGTTTGGCATGCTAGGTTTGAAGCTATAGCAACAAGGTATCAATGGTCAACAGAAGAGAAGCTAGATCAACTACTGCCTAAGATAGAGGGTCAAGCGGCACAGTTTGTTTTCTCACAACTCAGACCTGAGATAATACATGATTATTCAGCTTTAGTGTATGAGTTAAATAGAAGATATAGGGTATTTACAACACCTAAATCTTTTGCGTCAAAATTTCGCAGACGGACTCAAAAACCAGGCGAGACTGCAGAAGATTTTGCCTCAGACTTAAAACGTCTCTATGATATGGCCTAATGTAATAGGGATAAGTACGTTCGTAATGAGGATCTCACAAGACAATTCCTTGATGGGTTACGCGATGAAGATGTTAAGTTTAAGGTTGAGTATCATAAGCAACCTGAGACTATTGATGAAGCTGTATACCATGTGGTCAATTACATCCAGACCAGGAGCGAAGACCGTAGAAACAAACGGAACATTAGAAGGGCTTCAGTTGATGACCTAAATTCTTCTGATGAAGAGGACTCTTATACTGAATAAACAATGTATAAGGTTAAGTCGTGAGAATTATAAGAAGGGAAAATCAATGAATGCAAGATCCAGTGACTCTGATCAGAATACGATGCCTAAACTACAGTATGATAAGCTATCCGAAAGGTTAGAGAAAATAGAGCAAGCCATTAACAACATTGGGTTTTTAAATAAAAGCAGTACCAAGGGAGATAAGCGGTGTTTTAATTGTAACGAGTTAGGGCACTTCGCTAGAAACTGCCCAAGAAAGCAGCCTTCAGATAACTGGTAGTCAGAACCAAGGTCTACATTTAAACTTAGAGGGACCCGCTCTTGCGGCCAAAGGGAGGTCCGAATAAGGAGGTTAGGCCAGTATATGAAGGTGGTAAACCAAGCAGAGGGGACTAATTATTCTGAGGACAGGGTGAGGGGGCGCAAGGAGGTTGATTTGTCTGCAGGGGATGTCTTGAGGGAGGGGGTGTATGTGAAAGGAATGGTTGAAGATGTACCAGTGACTTTCACAGCTGACACCGGTGCCTCGAGGACAATCATTTCATCTAAGGTGTACGACAAGATCAACAAGAATGCTTTGCCTACTCTGTCCAGATCTTGTGAGTTAAAGGGAGCCGGTGGGGTGCCTATAGAGAAGCATGGTAAGGGAATTTTCAATCTAAGACTGGGGTCTTTAGAGGTGAAATGTGAAGCAGTCGTGGCAGGAGTAGAAGATGAAGTTCTATTGGGTTACGATGAGCTATACCATGGTGAGATGGGTCCTGCAGATTTCCTTTTAAGCAAGAATGTGATTATGTTGAATGGTCATAAGATCCCATGTGTGCAGATAAGTCAGCCCCCAAACCTGCATGAAGTTAGGATTCAGAACCCTTACCATACAGATACACCCTTGAAGCAAGATGATTTACACTCAGGAAGTTTAGCTGCAGTTGATAGAGCCACCCCTAATGAGACAACTAAGTCAATTCCTAACCAATTAAATATTGGTCGAGAGATAAGGTTACCAGGGGATGTAGTGTATGGTCAAGTTGATGCCACTGTTAGAGACGGCTGTTACTGTGTGGACTGTGTAAACCATGTACAGAAAATTAAGGAGCAAATGCTACATGCCCAGGCAATAGCGCGAAAGTATATGAAAGCTAATGAAAAACGTAATAAAGTTCTCTATGATGTCAAACTAACTTACCACAACTATATTAAAAGAGATCTGGTATGGTGCCGGCATGAGACTAGGAAAGTTGGAATTAATCCTAAGCTAGAAAAATGTTATGATGGCCCCTTCGTCATTAAAGAGAAAAAATCAGATTTAAACTGTATTATCATTCTCAACAAAGAAGGTCAACAGCGGTTGGTACATCATGACAAGCTAAAACCTTATGAAGGTTCAGATCCGCCAAAATGGGTGTCAAAATTTGTTAAAGTAGTTAAAAAACATTAGTTAATAACAAGTGTATCAACTGACTAAGTGTGCCTTTACTGTTGAACTGTTTAAACTTGTGTTAATAATTGTTTTACTGAGTTCAAGTGATGTTTAGTACCGCTATTATATATCACAGATAAACCTAATACAGTTATATCGCATAATGCTATGGTGTTCAGTAGACATTGTTTTATATTGAATGGAAGTTATTACATATCATAAACTTATAATGGACATTTTAAATAATGAAGAAACTATAGGACAACCTGTGACAATATTATATTAATGTCTAAATGCTTACTCTTAATTACACTAGTAACGATACCTAGTCGTCGCTCAGAAGACTTAATGAACTCTATTACATTATGATGGAACCAGCTTTACTTAACAGATCGTGTACTATTGAATCTAGTCCATGTAAAAGTGACATTTATTGAAATGCTATATTTATTGTTTTGTACTGTATTATGTTATATTGATAGTGGTGTATATTCTAATATTAACAGTGTAACTATACAAGTAATTAATGCCGTTCAAAGAGACATTGGACTATTAATATATTCATTCATTTATTTACAATTCTACAGTATATCAGTGAACTTTGAAGGGACACTTCAGGGAATTTCATAGTTATATATCATGTCGTTTTTTGTTTTGAATAATGCATTACAGTGATTACTGATATATCAGTGAACTTTAAAGGGACACATGTCCAACTTTTAGGCCCATACATGATCTCAAATCGATGATCGACTTTTAATAGAAAAGTATAGGGAAAAATTCTTTAAACGGCCATATCTTTTTTATTGTTTAAGATATCAATTTTGTGCAAATGATGCTAAAATGTTTAAATTTTCTTCTTTCATTTGGTTGTTTTTATATATTTGTAAAATTGTAAAGTTTTGGTCTGTTTTAAGATTATATTTGATTACTCACGTTACTATAGAATAAGAAGGAAAAAAATACCCGTGTTGATATAAGTTAAAAAATAAAGCCTTTCCGGTTCTTTGATCAAATTTGTGCAAACGACTTGAGAAAGCTAAATGTTTCTAGTTTCCGGAGCATTTTTTATTTTTAAAATATCTATATGAAGTTTTGGTCTGTTTTGCACTTTTTTCCAAAAGTTTTGGATTTTTAATGTTTTTTTTTCTCTTAATTTTATAATGTGCGCTATCGGATATAGGGACCCCTGGTGGGATTGTATAATACATTGTGTATAGCAAGGCACAGCGGGTACACTTTTATGACAGGATAACCTTCCTGTCTCTGTTTTATTGTTGATAAGTTGTATCTGTCAAATGATCTAGCAATAAAGTTTTAGAAAAAATATTATTCTGGACTGTTAAGATAATATAACTTTTGGTAGATTTACTCGATTAAAAGAGCCACTGAAATCAGTATTATAAAATAATATTACTTTAAAACAATTTTACTTGAAGTAATACTCCTTCATTGCTTGTAATATATTTACATTTTCAATATGCATATAATTTTTGTTTTAATATATTCATATTTCTCTGATAAATGAATACTTTCACACATTAATTAAGTGTTGTAGTTTATTTTGTCGGCATGATAGAAACTGACATGTAATTATTTTAATTTCACCACTACAGTTATGGTTTATTTAAACGAAGAAACCGTGAAAACTTTTTTATTGACTAGTTTATTCATGTAAAACAATTTCATGAAAAAGGTGAAATTAGTTAAACAGCTATACTAATATTCATCAACTAAACTGAACTAAAAATCAGTCAAAATAGAATATTGCAACGGACAAACGAAACAAAAAATCAAAGCACTGGAGTGCTGGAGGAACGATGCCCTGAACTTATATTTTGATTAAAGAGTATATGATTATGTACATTATCTATAAAATAATGTATTAAGTATCAATTAACGGAATTTAACAAAAGGATAGCACTAGACTTCTCAAGTGGTTTGCTCATGGCAAGGTTTATCTTACTTTATCAAACAAAATAAACTAGTCAAAGAATTAATTTTCATCAACACATTTTAGGGTCATGTACAGCAGCCATCTCACCAAACCAAATATTATTCTGGACTATTTTCTTTAACCACAAGGAGCTGACAACTTCTCATTTTTGGTTATCAATGGGTATTTTTTAACGAGATCGTTCATATTTTCGTTAATATTTTAAAGATTTGGTGTGGAATGACTAGCTGAATTTTTTTCACAAAAACATCGACTTTCTAACAATTCATTTTAGGATTTCTCTCAAGTACTAAGCTCTTTTGCATCAAGCTACATTCCCATTTTTGTTCACGAAATTTAAGTCAAATTACGTTTTGCACCTGAATTTATTCACAATTAAAATTACTCTAAGAATCGTCTATTTCCTATAAATATTTGCTTAAAATTCCGTACAAAATTATATCGCATGACGTCGACGTCATTTCCTGTATTATTGTTTATTCCCTGAGGAAGGCTACTACAGCCGAAAGCTTGGAAAATAAAATTCATCAAATTCATTTGTAGTTAGACTACTTTTTCCAATATTTAGTACAAAATTATACATATTCATTCAAATTATAATCAAACTCTATAACTTAAAATCGCTCAAGTAAACCTTTAATGTGACACTTTGAAGACGACAACGTCATATCGCCGTATATTAAACATCCGGTAAGTGTAATAGTCATATCCAAAATGGCTGGTGTAATAACAATTGGATAAGTCACGTCGGTAAATATTTGTTTATTTCGAGTAATAATGAATTTAAACAAGTTTTTCGACGTTAAAAAGTTGAAACATACGCATGTTATCTGACTTCCGTAACTCTAGCCAACCCTGTCAGGTTTGTCTACAGATACGGAACTTCCGTAACTCTAGAACCTGGGTCCAGAGTTACGGTACCATAACTCTAGCCACTGCCTTATTTGTAACGTTGACGTCGTGTTTGTTTTAGATATGCACAGAACGGTGCCCCCAAAAACTACCAAAACCATCCTTAATGTATTGACATAAGTATCATAATATAATACGATCATTTAATATTGTTTATTACTATCGAATGATGTAATTATGCTACGCATATAACAGGCATTATCAAAAACATCGTAGGCCCTTTTTACTCCAACAAGTTATCATTGCAGTTGTCACGGTTTGAGTTGTCTACGGGTTGAGTTGTCCCGTCTCCATTGCAAAATTGTATGTCCTGAGAGTAACCTCCCTTTTCCTAAGGAGTTTCAAGAACGACAACACAAGCCAGCGTTGTATTACATTTAAATGAGATGTTAATGAGTTTCACGCTTGAACTACGCCTCTTTGTCTATGTTGAAAATTGTTGAAGCGTGAAAAGAGTAATCTTATACTTTCTTGTTACCATTGGAACGATGTTAAACATCGTTCCAAAAATGTTATTGGCGGTTTAACAATAACGATGAGGATTGAATAAGTTGTTGCAATTTAACTTTATCAAAAATATGGCATATCAAAATTAACGGACGGGCAATAAATTAATTAAAAAAAGGAGATATAATAGTGTATTTATATTTCTCATTTCTAACATAATTTAACAATCGACAAACTATTTCAATCGTTAATTTTGTTTCAACCAGTCATTTTATATAACATTTTTATATAACATACATATATATGCATTTGTTACATAAAACCCCTATTTCAACTAACTGTCATGTATACAAAATGTCACCTCTAAACTAGTGACATCTTCATTACACCTCATGCACAATACACAATTATACAAATACAAAACATTTGTCTACAAGATATTTAATCCCCCCAATGATAAAGTGAAATCTATATGGTTATGATCGTGATCTATGATCCTTATCTTACATTATCGATCACAACATGGGGTCAAGCCTTGTAGATAATTATATTGCTAAACTGATGTATCTACAGTCAGTGCTATATGGCTGTATCAAACTGCGAAAATCTTGATGGGTCTAAAAGTTGGGTATGCGGCTTCAGCAAATTTTATTGTATTGTATTATGTGTTTTATTGTTGCCCTTAATGCTGTAATTTGGTTTTTTTTGTATGTCAAATGGAACTTAGACATAACAAGAAATGTCTTTAAAAAAGACAAACGGCGTCGATTTAAAAACAAGTGTGCTCACCTGAGGAAAAGGTCAAAGGTCACAGAAGAGCCATTTACAGAGGACCACTAATGTTAAAACCTATTTTTTGACCCAGTGACCTACTTATCCAACCAATCAGACCTATTTGAACAATTTTGGTAGGGAACCACCCACGGACCATTCCTGTTGAGTTTGGGCAAATTATCATAAGCGGTTCAAGAGAAGATGTTGTTTGAACTTTTCCTTATATAATTCAATGTAATATTGTGATTCATGGGGTGGGGTCAATTTTGACCCAGGGGCATAATTTGAACAACTGTGATGGAGGACCTCTAGATGATGTTATATACCAAATATGAAAGCTCTAGGCCTTGTAGTTTCAGACAAGAAGATTTTTGAGAATTGCATTGTGAAAACCTATTCATTAATGCTACAAAACAAAAATAATGAATTTATTCTTAAGGTTCTGGAACTGTAATGGTGACCTTCCACAATTCTTATACTGATATTGTTTCTTGAATTTGTACTATTAAAGACATTGAATGCTGAAATTTTAAAGAAATTTACCGTCTGTAACTTAAGTTATGTGCATTTTTATAACGTGACCCTTCATTTTTAGAAAGACCGTAAATTGTGCTGGGACAAAAAGTGAAAGAACTTTTTTTTCTCAAATTCTGCTGTTTTATTTCCAAGTTTTAATCCATTTTCTTGTTATACAGTCATGTAATGACAAATCAGAGCAACCAGGTTACACTTTGGACAAATACATATAAAAATACAGAGATTTGCATACATGTACCCCCAAGCAAAAATCCGAGTTTTTGAGAATGTTAAAAAATTTACCCTATCTTTAAAAGCAAATATCTCAAGTTAGAAGTTAGTTAGACACATGCAACTAGTTTTAAAATTTTCTGCAGTATTAACTGCCCATATAATGAAAAATTTAAGAAATTTTACCGTTTCTAAAATTTTTTATAAGAATTTGTATTAGATTACTGTACTGAAACTGCAAGAGATTTTATAGAGAAAAATAACGTCAAAATGGTCAATTACAAATAATACTACTTTATACAAATATATCATCTAAAATTGGTATTTGAGATGGAAAATGTATGTTAAACTCTGCATTATCATATAAAAACCTTCTCTCCATTGCTTTTTGGCAAGCTTGAGGGGACTATTTGGGGATTAAACTTGTACCAGCTATGTTTTCTGCTGTTGTCGTTTTTTGCACTAACAGTTGGACACTAGAGTTAGTAATGTTGGCATATTATGTGCCTTAGCTTTCAAATTATGCTGTTGATTGTATTGTTTTTTTTTATAATTAGAATATGATGATATTAAAAACAGAAAATGTGCAACGATTTTGTCTTTATATGCTGACTTTGGTACGATTATTTGTGGGAATTCGGCAATAAATCAATATAAGTTAAACATTCTTTCCAGTTTATCGATATTTGTGTAGTTTATTTTACCTTTGTTCATTTTCAGTACACAAAATAGATTAAACAATCAAAAACCCCATTTTGCCCCAAATTCTCCATTTCGTCCATTTCGCCTCAAAATCTCCATTTCGTGTTTCAGTCATACCCAATTTACATCGCAAAAAAAAGATGAAAAAAAAATGTATTTTACACCTGTACAAACAGAATCAACGCAAAAGTTATGATCCACTACGGCTTTTCATTGTTTTTATGTCGATAAACCATTATTTTTACGATAACTAACTACGATCACGCTGTAGAGCGTCTGGTTTCGCCATTTTCGGAAAATGCGTTACCCTATGACTTCTGGAAAATCCCACGTCACGTGGTGAAAATTTCTAAAAATAGCAATTACGAAACTTGACGAAGATAGGTAATCGGGAAAAAACCTACTTAATTATTGATTTGATAAAGGGAGATAACCGCTGCGGGGAGTTTGGTTTGACGTGTCTATTTTTAGTTTTATCTATTTTTAGACACAAACCCCCCCATTTTTTTGTTGATTTTTGGCAGTTTTTGCAAATATCAAGAGACTTTGTCAAAAAAGAATTGTCAACTTGATATGCCGGTATATGTGTGCTCCAGCGACAAACAAAAGATTTATTTAAAGCTGCGCAGTTTCTTCCACAAAACAGGAAACTCACAAATTTAATAGTATAGATGTGGAGCTGTGACTCTCAAAGTGTAAACCCCGGAAACTGGACGTAGTGAGGCTTATTTAATAATTATTGGGTAATATGTCAGACTTTTTACTAGAAACCGGTTCACATCTGGAGACGTAATTCATTTTACCCATAAAATATTGTGTTTGACACGTAACTTTTTATTGTTACAATATAAAAAACACTTTGGAAAGCAATAGGAGTCTACCCAAAAAAATTAATCTACGAACGAAGCAAAATTTCGTAAAACACTGCATTACAATAGTGTGGCCTTTATTTTTTCGCGCGTGTCAGGGCCATCCAATCGAAGAGGGGATTTTCTCTGTTTCCCCCGTACGTCATTTTCAGTGCTTATAAAATCATCCAATAGAACAGCGGATTTCCGAAATCCCCAGACAGACGTCATTATACAGAAATGTAGGTCAAAATCCAGCTTAGACAGCTACGCCGAAAAAGTGGGGGGTAATGTAGTGCTCCAGTAGAACTGCTTATTATATACACATTGACGAGTGACCTAGTTTCAGGTCCTGATAGGATATTTTTGTAGCGTGGTTTTGCCATGCAATGACATCGCTTTTAATCGATTCCTATAGAGTTTTTGTAACAATTTCAACTGTATTTACCATTTGTTAACTCTGTTTAAAGCCACAATCTTTATCAGTCTGATGCCTGTATTTATTCATGTTACATCGGCCGCCATGTTGGATGCTGAGTTACGCTAGGCATGATGGGAATTTTCCCTAGCGACCGTTGCCATCTTTAAGTAAATAAATAAGCGCAAAGTGGTTGTCAGATATTTTTATCGCCATGTCAAGCTCGTTTCATTCTTATAAAAGGAAAGCCGAGGTTACTATTAATTAAAATATTCATTTGACTTCCTAATTATATATGTTTTACCGAGTTTCTATGGTTATTGGTTGAATAATTCAACTATCTTTGGGGGCACTACATTCATTCTATAGACGTTGCACAGTTCACAGTTTTTTGTGTGGAACGCAAGTTCACATATTCCGTTGCAGAGTTCACATTCCACGGCTTTAGATGTAAATTCACAGTTTTGTATGTGAACTCCACACATTTTCTTCACGTTGTACTTCACAGAGGTATAAAAACCCTTGTGAACTCACAATCTAGGTTCACATTCATTTTGGATGCCTGGCTGACACATTAAAATATAAACTTTTCTGGAGCTCTTTTGAAATTGCATTTAAATGGTTAGGTTTTAGTACTTATTGATATTGTTACTTTTAGTAGGCTTTATTCATAAATATTAAGTAGCGTTTTTACATTTTATAAGATTTTAGTAATTTTAAAGGTACCATATCAGTAATTTTTCATGTATTGATAACTTCTGATCTCAATCATTGATAACAGTTAGTCTTTTTAAATCGGAATAAAAGGAGATTACTTTATTTGTTTAATTAAGCTGTTTTACCTTTAGTACAAATTATTTCTTTGTATCATAAAATTAAATTGTTGCTAGATCTATATTTATTTTCTGTATGTAATAAAAATCATCACATTCGAAACAAAAAGTCGTTTGTTGATTATCATAAGTATTATTTGTGAACCACTAAGTGAACCACCCAGCGAACCACCCAGTGAACCACCCAGTGAACCACGTGAAATTCCAAAGCCAGAGCGCTACATTTTTGGTGTCAGAAGTGGGATTCGATAATTCAAACCGGATCCAGAGATTCGCACCCGAGTATAAGATTAATATAAGCCTACATTACTAATAGATCTACAGTGCAATATGGAAACACAAACACATACAGAAATGAACAGTAATAATTTGACAACTCAAGTTGATGACGAAATCACTTTCCGTCTCCCAGTTAACAGTAGCAGCTACTATAAATTATTATTATATTTTTCTTTAACGTCGTATTCAACACATATTTATGTCACATATACGACGGCCCGCTCTTCCTACTATAGGTTTCCTGGACAATTTTCTATCACCAGTACTAACTTACCCTACCACGAGGCCGACAACTCATGTATAGGGTATGACCTACCGCGATCGGGCTCGAACCCGCGATTTCCGAATTTGAAGTCAGACATGCTAACCACCACGCCACGGCCGCGGCTTATTATTTTATCTACTTATTGAAATTCTTTTTTAGATCATCTGGGTCTCTCATATATAAGAACAACTTTTAATCCAAATCATAATTATTTCCCATTAATCAGAGATAGAATTAAAGATAAATTTATTCAAAATTGGACAACAACTATCAATTCAATGTCTAGACTTAAGTATTACGCAAATTTTAAAATGGTTTTAAATATAAACAGTATCTTGATAATGTATTTAATGATAAATTAAGAAAACAATTAAATTGTTTTAGATTAAGCAATCATAGTTTAGAAATCGAAGCAGGAAAAATATCGGGTGCTTTAAGGGAAATAGACTGTGTAGGTTATTTAATATGAATTTTGTTGAGAATGAGTATCATTTCATTATGTGCTGCCCAGCCTACACTGACATAAGAAAAAAATCTCCCTTTTGCAAAATGGGCATCTATCCATAAATTTAATAATAAAATATCGTCAAATAATAAAAAGAATAACATAAATTTATTTCAGAAAGTTTTAAAAAACGTAAACATATTTCGGAAAATGTATAATGTTTTGGATGATTATTTACTGTATAATTTCTCATATACATGTATATCCTGTTAATTTTATTCATAAATATCCTGTTAATTCTTTATGTAGGTTCTCTGTATGTAATGTATAAAATTTGTAATTTTGTCTTTGTCATAAAATATTTCGATGGAAATGGCCAAAGCTAAACTTAGCCAATAGCTAAAATACATATATATATTGAAGTGAAGCAATTTTCGTGCCCAGAGGTTACGTATCAAGAATCTTGGTACGTTCTATAGGTACGAGAATGGTAGATAATAAAATCCTGGACAATTCACACACGACCCGTGTAGAGACTTGATACGTTCTATAGGTACGAGAATGGCAGAGAGTAAAATCCTGGACAATTCACACACGACCCGTGTAGAGACTTGATACGTTCTATAGGTACGAGAATGGCAGAGAGTAAAATCCTGGACAATTCACACACGACCCGTGTAGAGACTTGATACGTTCTATAGGTACGAGAATGGTAAATAGTAAAATCCTGGACAATTCACACACGACCCGTATAGAGACTTGGTACGTTCTATAGGTACGAGAATGGCAGAGAGTAAAATCCTGGACAATTCACACACGACCCGTGTAGAGACTTGGTACGTTCTATAGGTACGAGAATGGTAAATATTAAAATCCTGGACAATTCACACACGACCCGTGTAGAGACTTGGTACGTTCTATAGGTACGAGAATGGTAGAGAGTAAAATCCTGGACAATTCACACACGACCCGTGTAGAGACTTGATACGTTCTATAGGTACGAGAATGGTAAATATTAAAATCCTGGACAATGCACTCACGACCCGTGTAGAGACTTGGTACGTTCTATAGGTACGAGAATGGCAGAGAGTAAAATCCTGGACAATTCACACACGACCCGTGTAGAGACTTGATACGTTCTATAGGTACGAGAATGGCAGAGAGTAAAATCCTGGACAATTCACACACGACCCGTGTAGAGACTTGATACGTTCTATAGGTACGAGAATGGTAAATAGTAAAATCCTGGACAATTCACACACGACCCGTGTAGAGACTTGGTACGTTCTATAGGTACGAGAATGGCAGAGAGTAAAATCCTGGACAATTCACACACGACCCGTGTAGAGACTTGGTACGTTCTATAGGTACGAGAATGGTAAATAGTAAAATCCTGGACAATTCACACACGACCCGTGTAGAGACTTGGTACGTTCTATAGGTACGAGAATGGTAGATAATAAAATCCTGGACAATTCACACACGACCCGTGTAGAGACTTGGTACGTTCTATAGGTACGAGAATGGTAGAGAGTAAAATCCTGGACAATTCACACACGACCCGTGTAGAGACTTGTTACGTTCTATAGGTACGAGAATGGTAAATAATAAAATCCTGGACAATTCACACACGACCCGTGTAGAGACTTGGTACGTTCTATAGGTACGAGAATGGTAAATAGTAAAATCCTGGACAATTCACACACGACCCGTGTAGAGACTTGGTACGTTCTATAGGCACGAGAATGGTAAATAGTAAAATCCTAGACAATTCACACACGACCCGTGTAGAGACTTGGTACGTTCTATAGGTACGAGAATGGCAGAGAGTAAAATCCTGGACAATTCACACACGACCCGTGTAGAGACTTGGTACGTTCTATAGGTACGAGAATGGTAAATAGTAAAATCCTAGACAATTCACACACGACCCGTGTAGAGACTTGGTACGTTCTATAGGTACGAGAATGGCAGAGAGTAAAATCCTGGACAATTCACACACGACCCGTGTAGAGACTTGGTACGTTCTATAGGTACGAGAATGGTAAATAGTAAAATCCTAGACAATTCACACACGACCCGTGTAGAGACTTGGTACGTTCTATAGGTACGAGAATGGCAGAGAGTAAAATCCTGGACAATTCACACACGACCCGTGTAGAGACTTGGTACGTTCTATAGGTACGAGAATGGTAAATAGTAAAATCCTAGACAATTCACACACGACCCGTGTAGAGACTTGGTACGTTCTATAGGTACGAGAATGGCAGAGAGTAAAATCCTGGACAATTCACACACGACCCGTGTAGAGACTTGGTACGTTCTATAGGTACGAGAATGGTAGAGAGTAAAATCCTGGACAATTCACACACGACCCGTGTAGAGACTTGGTACGTTCTATAGGTACGAGAATGGCAGAGAGTAAAATCCTGGACAATTCACACACGACCCGTGTAGAGACTTGGTACGTTCTATAGGTACGAGAATGGTAGAGAGTAAAATCCTGGACAATTCACACACGACCCGTGTAGAGACTTGGTACGTTCTATAGGTACGAGAATGGCAGAGAGTAAAATCCTGGACAATTCACACACGACCCGTGTAGAGACTTGGTACGTTCTATAGGTACGAGAATGGCAGAGAGTAAAATCCTGGACAATTCACACACGACCCGTGTAGAGACTTGGTACGTTCTATAGGTACGAGAATGGTAAATAGTAAAATCCTGGACAATTCACACACGACCCGTGTAGAGACTTGGTACGTTCTATAGGTACGAGAATGGTAGAGAGTAAAATCCTGGACAATTCACACACGACCCGTGTAGAGACTTGGTACGTTCTATAGGTACGAGAATGGCAGAGAGTAAAATCCTGGACAATTCACACACGACCCGTGTAGAGACTTGGTACGTTCTATAGGTACGAGAATGGTAAATATTAAAATCCTGGACAATTCACACACGACCCGTGTAGAGACTTGGTACGTTCTATAGGTACGAGAATGGTAGATAATAAAATCCAGGACAATTCACACACGACCCGTGTAGAGACTTGTTACGTTCTATAGGTACGAGAATGGCAGAGAGTAAAATCCTGGACAATTCACACACGACCCGTGTAGAGACTTGATACGTTCTATAGGTACGAGAATGGTAAATAGTAAAATCCTAGACAATTCACACACGACCCGTGTAGAGACTTGGTACGTTCTATAGGTACGAGAATGGTAAATAGTAAAATCCTGGACAATGCACTCACGACCCGTGTAGAGACTTGTTACGTTCTATAGGTACGAGAATGGCAGAGAGTAAAATCCTGGACAATTCACACACGACCCGTATAGAGACTTGGTACGTTCTATAGGTACGAGAATGGTAGATAATAAAATCCAGGACAATTCACACACGACCCGTATAGAGACTTGGCACGTTCTATAGGTACGAGAATGGTAGAGAGTAAAATCCAGGACAATTCACACACGACCCGTATAGAGACTTGGTACGTTCTATAGGTACGAGAATGGTAGAGAGTAAAATCCTGGACAATTCACACACGACCCGTGTAGAGACTTGGTACGTTCTATAGGTACGAGAATGGTAGAGAGTAAAATCCTGGACAATTCACACACGACCCGTATAGAGACTTGGTACTTTCTATAGGCACGAGAATTGTAGAGAGTAACAGGGGCGGATACAGAGTAGGGCTGCCTGGGGGGGTTGGCAGACCCAAATTTTGGTGGGTACGGGAGGGTGTCCCCTCCCGTTGGTGGGGGTACAGAGGGACTCCCCCGGAAATTTTGAAAAATGATGGTCTAAAATCGTGCTTTCTGGTGCATTTTTGGCCGTTTTTGTGGCATCCATAATAGCACAGATTAACCCTTATATTATATAGTGAATCCCGCATTATTATGTGTCTTGCTCCCATCATAATGGCCGCCACGGGGCTTGAAATTGATATTTTTAACTGGATTTAGTAAAATTTACTTGAGGAAAGTCGTTCAAAAACGAACCCTATTTCTCAGGCCTCACCCCCATCAAAAAATGTTTAGAGGGTCACAATTAAGGCCCAAAATTCTGATAAGAAAACATGTTTTCAGTGTCTGAGAAGTACTGGTACTTTAGACCTCATTTTTGGAAAATATCAACAAATAAGTTACACTATGTCTCTGATTCTAGAAGATCCAGCTGATCAAAAAATTACATCAATATTAATTTTAACTACGCGTGCAACACAGTATTGCAGTCAATCAAAAAACATCGTTCCTATGGTCCAGTCAGAAAAGCCAGTGGCATAGATTTTTATCTCTGATCAAGCGTGAACAACTTGTTGATTGATAATTACATTCTAAACAAAGCCCCTAGGCAAGAGATTAACAACCGGATGAGAGCAATTAACTTCTTTGATAACGGACACACTACGGACCATAAATGCATTAGAGTATATCAGTCCAGCTGATAACGTATCTCTGGGGTGAGATGGGGGGGGGCGGCTGCAGCCCTGTTGCCCAGAGCTAAATCAGCGGCTGAGTAAAATCCTGGACAATTCACACAGGATCTATGTAGAGACTTGGTACGTTCTATAGGTACGAGAATGGCAGAGAGTAAAATCCTGGACAATTCACACACGACCCGTGTAGAGACTTGGTACGTTCTGTAGGTACGAGAATGGCAGAGAGTAAAATCCTGGACAATTCACACACGACCCGTATAGAGACTTGGTACGTTCTATAGGTACGAGAATGGCAGAGAGTAAAATCCTGGACAATTCACACACGACCCGTACAGAGACTTGGTACGTTCTATAGGTACGAGAATGGTAGAGAGTAAAATCCTTGACAATTCACACACGACCCGTGTAGGGACTTGGTACGTTTAGGATGCGGCTTCTTCCACAACAAGGAAATACTTGTAAGAACAAGATTTAAAATTATTGTACGCCTCTCAATTAGAAAAGAAATCTTTGGTGGAATAAACCTTTTATAAAAATGACATATACCTTCTTAACGTCGCGCTAGTTAAAAAGACGTTTTATTGTGTTAACAAGCTCGAAACTTCTTTTAAAAAATACATCATTGTATACACAGAGAATTTTGCTTACAATTGATATCATGTTTGCTAGAGAGCTACTTAACGACGACGTAACGTTTAGAAAACAATAAGAATCGTCGTAAAATTTAACGTCGTTTTATTTCTACACGCCGTTATATTATTTAGCTTATCGTAAAAATTAAGCCGGTGACATATATTTTTTTATTTTAAAAATATATTTTGTATGTATTTATCAATGTGTATATGTAAAAAAATCAGGGGGTCGATCGTGAACAAATTGTCCAAATTTTAAGTTGAAAATCAAGTTATTGATTTTTTCTTACGTCGACGTCAGTTTGAAACGTTATAATTGACAATGTCTAACAGCGTACTCATTATAGTGAAGCATCGTTTTGGAATACATCTGGTGTAATGATGACACTAAGACACACATATCATTGTACTGGACTAATAAAATAAATTATCTTTTTAAAAAATGAATAGCCGCGGCCGTGGCGTAGTGGTTAGCATGTCTGACTTCGAATCCGGAGATCGCGGGTTCGAATCCCGGTCGCGACAGGTCATACCCTATACATGAGTTGTCGGCCTCGTGGTAGGGTAAGTTAGTACTGGTGATAGAAAAAGTGTCCAGGAAACCTGTAGTAGGAAGAGCTGGCCGTCGTGTATATGACCTATATATGTGTTGAATGCGACGTAAAAGAAACCAAAAAAAAATAAATAAATAAAACAAATGCATTTTGAAATATTTATTTTATATTTCAATCATTTAAATAATGATACATGATTGTGTAATTGTATGAGTCTAATACATATACAGTTTAAAATAAGCATAATAAACGTAAACATAACACTATTAATTTTGAAATATTCATAAGATTATATATCTTAATATGTCAATGTTACCTCTTAATACGTAAATATATATAATATAAAATATAAATATATAATAAAAAATAAAATAAAAGTAAAAATTTAGGCATTTGCAAGGTTTCGAACCAGCGACTTCTTGAACTTTTTATGTGTTCATTTCCGTTCATTCCCCTTAGCCGACTGCACTATTTGGGTCCTAATGGACAGAGCATGTAACAATAGTTAAATATTGTAAAAAGGACATTCAATATGGGGAAGATAATTTTGGAAGATGAATCTTAAATTTTGTGAGTTGTTATCAAATACAAATAAACTGCACTATCAAATAAAAAAAGCAATTAAATAATGATTTGTAAAAAAAAATGTATTAATGCTAGTTATGAAATTTCAAGTAAAATAATCCCATGTACGATTTTATGACATACTGATAAATTATGTACAGCGGTATGATTAAACTAAAAACCAAAAAAAAAAAATTTTGTTTATAGATCCATAGACTTTGATGATCGCCGAAGTTGTTCCGAATGATACTATAGATGTGGCCAATGTTTTGTAGTAGACCTCAATGACGTCATTTTTACAATGTTAATAGTAATAAGCGCCATTAGCGCTCGTTACAACATAATTGTGATTATTATTCTATCTTTTATACGTTCAAAATATCGTTTTGTATAGATCTTCAAATATATAAGCAACTAAATATCAAAAGTGCTATTTTTTTAAATAACGACAATTTTTAGATTTATGTAATGTTTAACAAAGAAAATACTTTTATTGAATTCATAACAACTCGGATATTCCATATATAAACCATTTGTTGCCAAGATATAAACCCGGGAGCGAATAAAAAATCGTAATATCATTATACGTCGACGTAAGAAAATAATCAATGACTCAATGACTTGATTTTCAATTTAAAATTTCGACAATTTGTTCACGATCGACTCCCTGGGTTTTTTACATTTTTTATACACATTGATACATACATACAAAATATATTTTTCAAATAAAAAATATATGTCACCTTCCTAATTTTCACGATAAGCTAAACAAGAAATGTCTTTAAAAAAGACAAACGGCGTCGATTTAAAAACAAGAGGGCCCAAAGGGCCTTGGGTGCTCACCTGAGGAAAAGGTCAAAGGTCACAGAAGAGCCATTTACAGAGGACCACTAATGTTAAAACCTATTTTTTGACCCAGTGACCTACTTATCCAACCAATCAGACCTATTTGAACAATTTTGGTAGGGAACCACCCACGGACCATTCCTGTTGAGTTTGGGCAAATTATCATAAGCGGTTCAAGAGAAGATGTTGTTTGAACATTTCCTTATATAATTCAATGTAATATTGTGATCCATGGGGTGGGGTCAATTTTGACCCAGGGGCATAATTTGAACAACTGTGATGGAGGACCTCTAGATGATGTTATATACCAAATATGAAAGCTCTAGGCCTTGTAGTTTCAGACAAGAAGATTTTTGAAAATTGCATTGTGAAAACCTATTTTTTGATTCCGTGACCTACTCTTCCAACCAATCAGAACTATTTGAACAATTTTGGTAGGGGAATACCCAAGGACATTCCTGTTGAGTTTGGTCAAATTACCATAAGCGGTTGAAAAGAAGATGTTGTTTGAAATTTTCCTTATATATTTCAATGTAAAAATGTATGGTTAAGTCAACTTAAAAGATACCAACACAACGAAAATTTGTTTCAATGTTGTTTACTTCTAACCGCCTTCTAACCGCATTGCAACGCATTCTTTCCCAGTTTACACTATTACACTAAAAGTAGTTCTGGAATTAATTGCAATATATCTTTCTCTTGAAACCAGATTGCGTGCTGTATTCGTTTTTCATAAACAATACATGAAATTATACATCATTAAGGTATACAATCCCTAACTCCCAAATTTTTAGACCATTGAAATATTACATCTAGGGCAATAATGTTTGGTGTTTTTTATTGTTTAGGATGTCCCTAAACTTTTCACTAGAAAAAATCTTCAAATTAAATACAAAATTAATAGTTGTGGCATGTTTAAGATTATGCCCCCTTACTGCTGAAAATAGAAAATCTCGAAAAGTGTTGAATCATTTATAGACATTTATTTAAACATAAAATCAATGTTAATATTATAGGAATGGTATCAATCAAACACATATGTGTAAACAATAAACATTTAATGCAATATGCCAAGTTTGTATTGTTTTTTCTGAAAATTATGGCCTCTGAAGTCCTCGGCAAGGGTCAAATAAGCCTACAATACTATCAACATGAAATTTTTAACACATCATAAAAAATTTAATAGGGAATCAATATTCACCAAACTTGCACAATCTTGTCTTATATAATAGATAATACATGAGAAGAAATATGAGCGACATTTACCGCATACTTTTTGAGAAACAGTTAATGAGATTATCAATATTCTCGGAAAAGAGTTAATTTCAAGCACTAAAATAGCATGGAATATGTATTTAGTAAATTTTAAAATGTAACAACATCAACAAAACTTACACAATATGTTCCTATAATATAAACAATGTCAGAAAAGAAAATTCAACAATATTCAAAGCATGCTAGGAAATATAGAAGATCCAACTTTTAGGCCAAGGCATAAAATTTCTGTGTCACGAAATTTTGAAAAAAATGAAATGATGAATTTTATCTTCTTTAGTGTCAAAATAATATCTCAAATGAAAGGTTCTACTATAGAAAACTAATTGCAATATGATTTATACATACTTACAGAAAAAATAAGTCAAATCATAAAAATAACTTTAAGTTGTGACTCGAAATATAGATATTTTTCGCTAATTTTGTAATAAAAATATTCAAGTACAAATCACTCCTACAATTTCAGTACAATACATTTTTACTCAAGTAGGCTTTATTGAATCACAATTATAAAGAGACTTTCCCATATTGTTCTTTTCAATCTTAGAAATGTACAGCTGTTCCTGTATTATCTTATGCATATCAAATTTATATACATGTAAATCTTCATGCACACAAGCACAAAAAATGGAAAAAACTTACATGTATCTAGTTTTCACCAGGTAAACATAATCAAAATCATGTATTTCTAAATAATGTATGATTAATAACATGATACCCAAGTAGCTGCATTATTGTAAAGATGAAATTATCATTTGAAAAATGCTCTACATAAATAATATAAATAATTTCAACATGTCACAAGTTATTACGCATATTAAATGACCTACAATCAGTGCATTTAGATTTATTCACTTAGATTATTTAAGTATTCAGCTTGTTTTGGGATGACACTTTCAAGAATTATTTTTGTATTTGTCATGCAAGGTTGACCTAGGCTGTTTGTCATTGAAATTTAGTTTAAAAAGTCCATCTCCTCCATCAAATCGGTCAAGGTTCAACCCAGACCCAGCAATATTTTCAGCTTTTGTCATCCGTTGCAAATACCACTAGAAATAAGAACTTTAAAAGAAGATATGTTCTTAGTCTTTCCTCTAGAATTTAGGTTATTATAGAATGCAACTGATGAAGAAACAAAAATGAACTAAAATCTTTCATTGTCAAGGTAATGTTCGAGCAAATAACTGAGAGCCCAAGAATCACCAGCAGCAACATGAGCATTGTATGTAATATAAAAATAATCAGAGACCAGAGAGTCTTGTTTATATATGCAGTCCTACTAGAATACACTTTATGACATAGAGCTAAAGAATAACAAATATCAATAGCACACTATGAAAATCTGTCAAATGGATTCACTTTGAAACTAACACACGAAAATCAAATCTTTTTTCATTCTGGGCTGTAAGAATGACATAACCAATTTTTTAGAGCCACTCGATGAAACTGTCTCAAGCTGTATTGATGTCAACTGTTGACACTAGTGATCTGTTCACAAACATTTTGTCACCAATCATAGACATTCCTGTGATCTATTGTGTTGCTGCAGTAATAGGAATCAATGGTTGCACATAAGGTGAAGGGTATAATCTGACCAACAACACTAATCTGAGTTGAGTTATCTACACTATCTGAAACAGAGACAAGTAGAATGACTTTACTAAATGATATAATTTAAACACGGAATTTTTCTTCAATATATAGGTACAATATTGACATACCCATTGACAATGAAGACTGTCTCAACAGTTTTAGAAACAAAAAATACACAACTTGCAGCATTAGGTAAATCCCTTGACCAACATCTGTATTTTCATGAAGTAAATTGTACTTATGTATCATCAATACTGCTGAGAAGATCAAAAATTTTAAAAATATAATCATCAAACTCAAAAATAATTCTTGTACTTACTTAGATCAGTAACTGAATCAAAATTTCAAATGTCAAGTACCAATGTCTACTGGTTTGAAATCTCCTCATGGTACAGGATCTGGTAATTTTTCAATATCTATTTCTGGCTGAAATCTAATGCCTGAAAATGAAATATTTACATCACATGATAAGTTGCATGCTGACAATTTAGTTTTTTGTTTGTTTGTTAGGGTTAAAGGTACTAGTTCACAGATATGGTTTATTTTTCTATAATTTCATAATACCATTCAGTGTCTGTAATTGTACTGCATGAAACACCATTATTTGTAGTTGTACGTCAATTTTCACTAAACAATTCATTATCAGAAAACTATATTCCTGATTCCAAAATTGTTTCCATACAACTTTGATAGTTTTTGAAAAAGGTGATATTTTAGTTGAAATCTGTAAATGAGTACCTTTAACGCCATAGCAACACATTGTATAGGTCATATAACAGTGGTCAGTCAACCTACTCATTCCTCCTGGAAAGCCTAAATCTCTTGTTTCAGCTGTTAATTAACCAACTACACTAAGAGCATAATTTCGTCAGTGACTGACAACTGCCCTAGGCTACATTATTAAAATTCATTGGTAGTAGGGAAAATGACCGTTGAAATAATTTCATGACCAAGCTCAAAGAAAGCATGCCCTGCCCGGAATGGAACCCACAACCACACACAAGCTACAATTACTGATACAGAGTCATAATATGTATCACAGATTACCTGAAGTTTGGAGAAGGATCTGGCAACAAAGCAACATCAAGGTCAAGATGTATGATTTCCATGATTGATTCAGCTTGCTGAGTCTCTTCAAGAGCTTGTCCTTAAATGAATAAATAAAACATAAGATTTTCCCTAGCACCAGGACTGAAATGGTATATCTCACAGAGTTGCAAAATGGAGTGTATTTTGAAAATTGAAAGTAACCTTTTTCAGCTAATAAACTTCGCAATGTAAAATTGAAATTAAATATCACTATCTGAACTAATTTAGGCTCAAACCAGCCTTGATGTGTCCAGTGAGATTGATAGTAGCTACAGATTACAGCCAGTTTGGAAGGTATATGCATCTCTGACATCATGAACTAAATTCTGACCCATTAAAAGTTTATGATAGATCATTACAGCCTTGTCTAGAGTGTTTTTGTATTCAGTGTGTTAACAATGAATATTCTGTTATGAAAAGATTAATAGTAGTATTCCGATCGGAGTCCAATTTTAATCGCCTATACCTAACAGCACCCAAGCCAGAATATTCCGAGACAAAGTAGTTCATGATTTGCAACATCATCCTGAAACTGGTACTTTATGTATTTCTGCGCGAGAAATTGACCAGACGCTCAATATGACGTCACAGAATATACTTGAAGCAGAGATAAGACTGCCCATAATACTCGTGAGAGGTGTGTGGCAGGACTATGAGATAGATGTACACTCGACGGCCTTCGCGGTCTATTTATAGAAAGTCACAGTCTAAACCACTGACGAAAACACTGTGACTGGCACCATAATCAGAGAAGGATTATCAGTCCATCACTGATAATGATCCTTTTATATATTGTACATTTATTTATTAAATTATCAAACATGATTTGTTTAATTAACGGTTAATAAACATTTTTTAAAGAATTTTAATCCCTCACTTATAGAGATCACAGGCGTAAGCAGCATTTCGTGCTATTAATTGTTTGGGGACCTTTGATGTTTTGCGTCAATATTTTCTTGTAAAGAAATATAATCTACGTTCGATTAGCCGTCGGAATATGGGACAGAACATGTTTTTGAATCGAATAATCTGGATTGGTTATCAATAAATATAATTTCTTGCCAAATGAACAGATGAATTATAAAGTATACCATAAAAATGAGTTTGTACGTGCTCGGTCGGAACATGACGAAATTGTTAAACTCTGACACATATATTGCTTTCAAGAATGCTTTACTAAAGGAGATGTCATACATGGCTAACCGACGATTTCAAGCATTTTTGGAAATGCTAATACTTGTACTGTATAAATTATTATAAGTGCTGATTCCTGCGTATTGGGTTTGTTTTAAAGATAATTATTTCCGGACTGTAACTGTTCGGGTCGTGTGCAATTAAACCTGAATTTTACGGCGCATTGGATGCAAGTCCTTAAGTGAAATAAATTTAACAAGGATAAAATCATCAATATACATTTTGTCAATGAGTATCACAATGGATAAAATACTTGCAATAGATCCATCCATGACTATATCGGGTTTAAATACTTACAAGTCAGTAAATTTGGAAAATCCTCTGTTTTGAAGTGTTTTTTTCTTTTTTTAGGGGGGGGGGGTCTTTTGAAAATCTTGTGCAATAAAATAGTGTGAATTATCATTGGTAAAGTCACACTATTAGTGTAGACCATGATACATTAAGTAGCACCCTGACTTGGATACTGGAGTATCAAACCCTTTCAAGAAAATAAAAATTGATGTAGATTTTTTTCTCTGTGAAGGTATAGTTTGAAGTACTGTGAGAGCTAAGGGATTATAAAATCTATAAAATCTATTCAATAGAGATTAAAGGCTTAAGATGGAAAAGTTTCATTTCACCAATGCGTAATCTGACAAGAACTGGAGAGATTAAGGAAAAATTCCTAAATAAAAAATGTTAATACAACATACTCATTTAAAAATACAATAACTGCATTTAACTTAAGTATATTAATAATATAAATGATAATTATTGTACTATCAATTAATGTATTGAATATATTATTTGTACTTGTTGAAGTCATTAACATAATTAATGTTTGGATCATATATCACTTTTACTTCAAAATAACTAGTTTGTGTGTAATAATGAACACTGGTATTTAGATAAATCTTAATAAAACACTTTGAATCTTAACATTTGTTTATTTTCTTACAAGATATAGATAATTTGTGCATATAAAACACTTTCAACTATTTTCCAAAAAATAATCCCATTCACTTGACTACATTAACCTCTTTGTTAAATCAGGTAATCAAATGAAAAAAAAGAAATATAATTTATTATTAATTAATTCTTAATTATATCTGTAAATTTTAACCTTCATCATTAAACACCATCAGTGCAGGTAAAATTAATTTCTAAGACATTTATGATAAGCAGAAATGGGGTTTAAATACATTGTTTTCTGTTCAGTTACTATATAAATCATAGAATAGCAGCAGGGTGTTAGTCCAACTTTACTCAAAAATGTGTACTACGTAGCACACATAACAGATAACAATGACATAGTTTTAAATCTCTCCTATATTAGAGTTTTTTTACACACAGACTAATTAAACAACGTGATAGTCATATTGTAACAGTTAATAGCTTTGACTAATTACAACAGTAATCATAGTAATTCGTAAATTCAATCGTTCAATATTGTAAATGACTCAAGCAGATTTTTATTGTGAAGAGAGTATGAAAAAGAAACATGTAATCGACACCATTAATAATTTCTACGGCCATTCTGCCTCCTTCCCCTGATTCTAAATCATGTAGGGCAGTCATCAGTCACTGACGAAGTATGCACCTAGTAGTTTGTTAACAGCTAAATCCAGAGATAAAGCCTCTCCAGGAACAGTGAGTAGGTGGACTGACCGCTGTGATATAACCTTTAAAAGGTGTTGCTACAGCATAAAACCCAACAAAAATTGAATAAATCTAAACACAATGAATACCCCAGTACTTTCAGTGCTTTGATTACTTATAGTATGTATACCCTGATTTGTCTGCTACAGACAGACAGTGTTACACATTATATTTGATAATAACTCTCACAGGCAACGTTAAATACAGTACTATGCTGTACATATGTTACACTGCATATAAATAAAATCAACTCACTAAGTGTTTTATTCTGTTAAATTTGAGCCATAAAGTTAATTGGGGGGAATAAAAACCATACGCCCTGACTTGGAATCGAACCTGGTTCTCCCGGATGGTAGGCAAGACACTCAACCGCGTTGCTAAAGGGTTAACCCTACAGCAAGGCTGTTGGAAGTGACTATATAGTCACCTACAATCACCACAGCCACAAAAATATTACATCTTGGATCGGCTCAGCACAATAAATTACACACTAAAAACTATCACCCTACTTATCTCAAATCTAGGTATATAACAAATAAACATTGTAAGTTTCAAAATGGCTAATTTCAACATATTCATACTGATATAATAGAGGAATAAATATTTCAGTTCAGAATGTAATTTCTTACCTGTGCATAGAGTCTACACTGTTGACGACTAAACAATGGTGCACCAGTACATTTTTACCCTGTGTGCTTACAGTTTTACCAACAGGCACATTGCTTACGTAACATCACTCTTCAAAACAGCATTTATCAAATAAATATCCCGAAAGTCCACGTTTTTATTCATCAACAACACAGTCTGTAAACAGTAAATCATGGCACAGGGCCAAGTCGACATCCTTCACAAAACCTCAGTGCGTCCGACTTAGTTGACGGCCTATTCTCCATTCTTCAACCTCTGATGGTAGATATTTATCAATTACTATCCCAGATAGATTGTTTTGTCGTAATAAACTTTTGTCGGAACTAACATAACGTCTATTTGAAAAACGACCGCGCTTATTCCTTACTATCTCCGCCATGTTGACAGTAGGATATCCCGTTACGTCATACGTCACGAGGTTGTTATAACTAAAAATAGTACAGTTACGAGCGAATACGAATATGACGATGTTTATGGAACTGTGGTTTACGGAAATGTCGACATAACACGATCTTTACCGATTAGTTAGGGATCGTATACCTTAATGCTACAAAACAAAAATTATGAATTTATTCTTAAAAGTTACGTACCAATAACTCTGCGGATTAATAAATATATGTGGAGCTGTGACTCTCAAAGTGTAAACCCCGAAAACTGGACGTAGTGAGGCTAACTTAATAATTATTGGGTAATATGTCAGACTTTTTACTAGAAACCGGTTCACATCTGGAGACGTAATTCATTTTACCCATAAAATATTGTGTTTGACACGTAACTTTTTATTGTTACAATATAAAAAAACACTTTGGAAAGCAATAGAAGTCTACCCAAAAAAAATAATCTACGAACGAAGCAAAATTTCGTAAAACACAGCATTACAATAGTGTGGCCTTTATTTTTTCGCGCGTGTCAGGGCCATCCAATCGAAGAGGGGATTTTCTCTGTTTCCCCCGTACGTCATTTTCAGTGCTTATAAAATCATCCAATAGAACGGCGGATTTCCGAAATCCCAGACAGACGTCATTATACAGAAATGTAGATCAAAATCCAGCTTAGACAGCTACGCCGAAAAATATGACAGCATGTAGACATAAAACGACGTTAAATTTTACGCCGATTTTTTATTGTTTTCTAAACGTTACTTCGTCGTTAAGTAGCTCTCTAGCAAACCTGATATCAATTGTAATCAAAATTCTCTGTGCATACAATGACGTATTTTTTAAAAGAGGTTTCGAGCTTGTTACCATATTAAAACGTCGTTTTAACTAGCGCGACGTTTTCAACACGTGTTTTATACGTGTGACGATTAAACATCGTTGCCATGGTGACGTCGTGGTAAAAATAAAAATAAGTATTATATTTATAAAATACAATTGTGACTCTACATGTATACCGACTTTGGTGAAGTTTGACTGACTTCTGAATTTTATGAAACATTGTATCCACCTACCTTAAACTTATACTGTTCACTCAGTTTCTTGTTGCTCAAAGAAAGAGAAGCAGGCCTCATTTGTAGTTTAAAGCTACAATTAATATAAACTTGAATCAAAGTATTAGTGAAGTTGTTGACTAATCAGGAGCAGTAGTCCAGTGGTGGGACGCGCGCTCAGGGATCAAGGGGTCCTGGGTTCGAATCCCACTAGGGTCACTGCTAATTTTCTTGAGCAAGAAAGTTACGTGCGATAGCTTCACTACACCCAGGTGTAAATAGGTACCTGTTGGAGTCATGCACTGTATGCTGTGGCTTATGTTACATGTAACAATTGGTGTGTGACTCGATGATCGGGGAAGTAAATGTCAAGAGTCGACCGAATAGTGATATTAATAGTAGACTTCAAAAACCTTTCCTTTAACTTTAAGCTTTAACTAATATAATAGCTCTATGTATTGAATCTTCTAATATACATGCTACTAAAATAATCATTAAGAAGAATTGTAGTCGCCGACATATATGATATAAAATAAGACGGATGAAATTTAAAAGTTTCCCATGCTTAAATATCTTCATTGTAACTAAATATTTGTACTGTCTTCCAGTCGTATAGTGTTTAATTGATTAAGGCACACTTTGATTAATAACAGTTTTAGTTACATGTACAGAAAAAAAGTTCTTATAAATTACCAGATGACGTGCTACATTGTTCTTAAGATTGACTTTTTAATTACATTAACTATTATTTTTATCTTATACATTTTGTTTTTAAGCTTGTAATCTTACCTGCAGAAAATTAGAGTTTTTGTGTTGAGAGCAACATCTGTGATTATAATGATTCGACAATCATATGAAAAAAATAATTATTGAACATGTTGTTTTATTCAATTCTGTCAGTAATATTATACGGAATAGCGTACTTTATTCGTTTTATGAGCTTGATTTTATCGCATCCACGTGCGAATTTCGTGAAATATAAGTAGAATTTCTGGAAATTTCAGTACTAAATGACAATATAAAATGTTATTGCCTTATTAGTATGGTCTAATTCAGATTGAGGCAAATTAGTTGCAAATTATGTTCAATGTTATTATCGCCACACGCGCCATATGTTTGAGTTGTCTAAATGATGAAGGTCGCTCTAGAAGTTTTTCTTCGATATTGTATTAAGCAATAAAACTACTTTTAAATGGTATTTCTTGGAACTAACAGTTGTACAGCTCTCCACATATTGACTTTCAACATCATAGCACATAATGCCAAAAATGTGGGTGCGGTATTTTTTCAGGATAAAAGTGAAGTTCGCAGTTTCTAATATCTGCAGCATTTTTTATGGTTTTTTTCTGGTACAAATCTTCACAAATGAAAAAAATGAGTTAACCAGGACAACAACTAAATTAGTCAACCTTCAGGATTTTTAAAACGTATATAAGAGAAATTTGGTAAGCATTCTAAATTGTTTGATATCTCACCTTCAGCACAGTGGCAGAGAAGTACACGCCCTCGTTAATATACAAGCTATAACAAGCACACGCGACCGGCATTGTTTAGAATCAATAACAACATTTTTTTCATCTTTTTTTGGCATAAAACAATTGGCCATTCACAATATTACATATAACACTATCTATATGTTACAGGCAATTTGTAAATTTAGGAAATTTGTAAAATGCCTAAAAATCAGGCATTTTGTAAATTTCCTAAAAGCGTCAGGCATTTCGTAAAATGTCTGAAAATATCTAGGCATTTTACAAATTGACTAAAATTTCAAGGGCTTTTTTACAAATTGCCTGAAAGTGTCAGGAATATATTTTTGAATTGATATATGTAAAGCTTAATGAGTAATAATAGTTAAACATTATTTTCATCCAAATAATGATGACTAGTATAGAAAACGTTCACAATTTAGTCATACATTTTAATTGGAGGACACCAACAAACTGTATTACAGACTGAAAATAAATGGCTAGCGGATGGACTGATAGGGACCTTGTGCATGGTAAACTGTGTCATCCTAAATCTCTTGAAAGTGATTGTAGAATGGATCGATGAGGACTTAAATAAAAGTTTGTATAGCTTGACACAAACAACAAATACTTTTCGGACATTACAGGCAGCCTATATAATGAATTGTTCTGTGTGATGCAAAAAGGGAAATTTTTATCAACCTTTTTACTTATGAAATTTTATTACTGCGAAGACAGAGTAGAGTTATTCAGCATATGAAACTGTCTTCAGACATAATCTCTGTTTCTGCTGTTGGTAAAGACGCTGTCAGTCAGACTGTTGAACAGTAATTACGAATCTTATATGATGTATTAATAACATAACTATTTCTTGAAATTACAGTAGACACAATACACATAGTTAAATAGCTACAATATTGCCATACAATCTACAATTCTGAATCAGATGGAACTATAATGCAATGTGAAAGTAAAAATGCAATATTTTGCGTGCTAACATTCACATTTGATGTGGGCCTTGGGATATTGTTGTCATGGGCTGCTGCAAGTGATTCAGATAACCATAGACAGTATTTTAATGTAAATACGGGGAGATGACCTTATTCAAACAATCTTACGATCAAGGTAACCCAAAGGGACAATATGGTTGTTGGACCATAAAAAAATCCCGTATTGAACCTCAATTTTAGTGATTTTGAAAAATAAATGTTTGTACCACGGCAAACAGACCGAGTAAGTAACTATCACCAAATAGAACAGAACATTTTATTAGCAGAACACATCGGTGTTGGTCGCAATTAAAATAATTTGGCGCTACACCCATATACATGTATAAATACATATAAACAAAAGAAGAGTGATTATAATCATTTTCATGAGATATGGATCTGTATGATGAGGCCATGAAATAATAAATTGTTATTGCATTGAAACAATTTTTCTAAAAAACGGCAAATATAACACATCGTTAGGAGGGAAAAATTCAATTGTATTAAATGCATTTTTAACAAAAAGCTTTCCCTTTACAATGTTATTGTTGAAGAAAGGAAAACAATGTCGGAAGTTTAAGGCTTCAAAATTCAATTTTGATTTTTTGTTGTTGAGAAAACGGTTCGTTGTTTGCTAATAGTGACTGGTATCAAAAATTTAAGATGAGATGTACCTATTTTCGGTTATTTGTCACACATGTTCAATGATTGAGTAATTCATGCAAGTGTAATAATAACACAAGTTTTGTTTTTATTGTTTCGTAATATTTTTCAGTCTTTACCTAGTTTGTCTTGTTTGTATGATATAAATAACAAATTCTCAAAATAAAATAAAAAAACAGTGTCGTAAACCGCAAGTAATTAAGTTTATTTTTGGAACGATGCTAATTTAGCATCGTTCCAATGGTAACAAGAAAGTATAAGATTACTCTTTTCACGCTTCAACAATTTTCAACATAGACAAAGAGGCGTAGTTCAAGCGTGAAACTCATTAACATCTCATTTAAATGTAATACAACGCTGGCTTGTGTTGTCGTTCTTGAAACTCTTCAGGAAAAGGGAGGTTACTCTCAGGACATATAAATTTTGCAATGGAGACGGGACAACTCAACCCGTAGACAACTCAACCCGTGACAACTGCAAAGATTACTTGTTGGAGTAAAAAGGGCCTACGATGTTTTTGACAGTGTCTGTTATATGCCTAATATAATTACATCATTCGATAGTAATAAACAATATTAAATGATCGTATTATATCAAGCAGTGGCTTGAGTTACGGTACCGTAACTCTAGACCAAGGTTCTAGAGTTACGGAAGTTCCGTAACTGTAGACAACCTTGGCAGGGTTGGCTAGAGTCAAATAACATGCGTATGTTTCAACTTTTAAACGTCGACAAACTTGTTTAAACTCATTATTACTCGATATAAACAAATATTTACCGACGTGACTTATCCAATTGTTATTACACCCGCCATTTTTGGATATGACTAATACACTTACCGGATGTTTAATATGCGGCGATATGACGTTGTCGTCTTCAAAGTGTCACATTAAAAGTTTACTTGAGCGATTTTAAGTTATAGAGTTCGATTATAATTTGGAATGAATATGTATAAGTGCGTACGGAATTTTAAACAAATATTTATAGGAAATAGACGATTCTTAGAGTAATTTTAATTGTGAATAAATTGCAAAAGCAAAACGTTAATTTGACTTAAAATTCGTGAACAAAAACTTGGGAATGTAGCTTGATGCAAAAGAGCTTAGTACTTGGGGGAAACCTTAAATGAATTGTTAGAAAGACGATGAAAAAAAATCAATTTGTCATTCCACACCAAATCTTAAAAATTTTAACGAAAATATTAACGATCTCGTTAAAAAATACCCATTGATAACCAAAAATGAGAAGTTGTCAGCTCCTTTTGGTTAAAAAATAGTCCAGAATAATCTTTGGTTTGGTGAGAACGCAGCTGTACATGACCCTAAAATGTGTTGATGAAAATTATTTCTTTGACTGGTTTATTTTGTTTGATTAAGTAAGATAAACCTTGCCATGAGCAAACCACTTGAGTGCTATCCTTTTGTTAAATTCTGTTAATTGATACTTAATACATTATTTTATAGATAATATACATAATAATATATTCTTTGATCAAAAAATAAGTTCAGGACATCGTTCCTCCAGCACTCCAGTGCTTTGATTTTTTTAATTTTCCGATTGTTTTAATTGAAACAACAAAAAATGTTAATCGCCGATTTTACAAATAGTTATGAATGTAAAATGTCTTAATTCATTCGTTTGATAAAATGCACACGCAAAAATTAATAAATTGCGTACTCTAAAAACCGGTGATTAACATTTTTTGTTGTTGATAATGCATTAATAAAGTAAAAATACCGATAAAAATGTAAAAATACCGGTGTAGTCGGCAGCATGATTGTGATAGTCGCGGGGCGTAATATTGCCCTTTATGATATACATTCGCGACTTCCTATTTCCAGTTTGGGTCCTAGACATATTACGTAATAGTGTAGGCTGTGGTATTCTTCGTCTTGCATTGTTTACAGCTGAGAAAAAGGCGGAACTTGATAGTTTCACAAAAAAGTTTCATCCAATTAAAACGAATTTTTTTTATCTATTCCATAATCTTTTAATTAGAATGCGAAATCGTCAAATTTTATAAATGTGCGCAGTCACACTATGGAAACAACAATTTATGTGTTTTATCGTGTTTACAAAATATTTTTATAACAAATTTTGGATTATGTTTTTATTCACACGAGAATATGATTTTCTTTAAAATGGATATATTTTCAAGGATTTGCTAAAAAGATAGGCATGCCAAAAAGATACTTAATGTGCTTCCGACATTAAGTGGGAAATGTGTCAGGTAAATCTTTTAACTTTTATTAATTTATACAGCATTTGTATAAGATCGTTATGTCGGGAAAAAAACGAAGACAATGTATTTCGATGGTTAATACCATTAATACTAAAACAAAAATAAGTGGCCAGAATGAATGCAAAGACTACTAATTATTCGTACTCCTATCTATTTAAGGAAAAAATATAATTAAAAATTAAATATAAACTACCGAGTGATATGACATGAACAGGAATTTCTGAAGTTTAATCTATTAGCATTATTATTATTATGTTTATTATATACCGCATTTCAATAGCGCTCTTCCCATATTAAATATATGTTCAAAAGTGCTATTCTAAGATTTTATGTTCATAACAAGAAATTCAAGCAATTAGTAATTTAAAATATCAAACACATCATTCAATCTCTCATACAGAGTTGTCGATCCTTACAGTGATCTCTATCTCTGTTAACGTCTCGTAAGTAGTCCCAAACACAAACGATCACGTGACAATTTTTGAATTTTTTACATACATAACAGGCAAACTAACTTACAGATCACATTTCTTGTCTTGTCGATGTTCAAAGGCTTGTCATTGACATGCCCTAAACACGATAGTTTTGTCAAAACTTTTAGCAATATCATCTATTGTTGACATTTTTAGCGGATGAGTAAATAAGCCGAATTACTCAGAATAGGAAGACGTTTCACAAGAAAATAGTGCTTGTAAATATTACTCTTTAAAAATTGGATTTCGGCTATGATAAAATTCTTTTTCACGTAAAACTCTATGATTATATATATAAAAGACGAATAACGTCTTCGATACAAAATCTAAACTATATTACTATTTTACAAGAATCTTGTAAAACCCGAGACGTTTACAGAGATATAGATCACTGTAAGGATCGACAACTCTGTATGAGAGATTGCACATCATTATGTTCTGATAAAAAAACAAAAATAGCTTAAATATATTGATATAAGTAACATACATATGATCATTCAATATTATTTCTTACTATTGTGATTTAAATATGCTACGCATATAACGTACATTGTTCAAAATATCGTAGGCCCTTTACACATTCATTCAAGGGGAAGTAATCATTACAGATATTTAAAGTTTGTATGCCCTAAGAGTAACCTCCCTTTTCCTCCTTTTTTGAAGAGTTTCAAGAACAATAAACCAAAATGATCGATTCCTGGGGGAGGTAAGCCATGCTGACTTATTTGAATATTGTTTAACATTTTTACAAAATTGTGACTTTTCACTCTAAAAATGATGTTAATAGCTAATGGAACTTGTTTGGAATATAAAATTGTGTAAACTAGTACCAAAAAATTGAGATGCGTGAAAAGTACCTCTATTCTACTTTAAAGTGAACAGACACAGCTTGTCTGTTTGTAACAAAAAAGTCTATGGATCTATATACAAAATATTAATTACAAAGTTTTTAGTTTCATCATACCGCTGTACATAATTAATTAGTATGTCAAAAAAATCGTACATGGGATTAATTTACTTGAAATTTCATAACTAGCATTATTACGTTTTTTACAAATCATAATTTAATTGCTTTTTTAATTTGATAGTGCAGTTTACTTGTATTTAATAACAACTCACAAAATTTAGGATTCATCTTCCAAAATTATCTTCCCAATATTTAATGTCCTTTTTACAGTATTTAACTATTGTTACATGCTCTGTCCTTTAGGACTCAAATGGCGCAGTCGGCTAAGGGGAAGGAAGGGAAATGAACATATGAAAAGTTCAACAGGTCGCTGGTTCTAAACCTAGCAAATGCCTAAATTTTTATTCTATATATTCTATTTTTTATTATATATTTATATTATATATTTTTACGTATTAAGAGGTAACATTGACTTATTGAGATATATAATCTTATGCATATTTTAAAATGAATAGTGTTGTGTTTACGTTTAGTATGGTAACTTTAAGCTGTACATGTATTAGACTTATACAATTACACAATCATATACAGTGTATCTTTATTTGAATGATTGAAATATAAAATAAATATTTCAAAATGCATTTGTTTTATTCGTTTTAAAATAGATATTTTGTAATATTAGTCCAGTACCATGATATGTGTGTCTTAGTGTCATCATTTCATCAGATGTATTCCAAAACAATGCTTTACCATAATGATTACGCTGTTAGACATTGTAAATTATAACGTTTCAAACTGACGTCGACGTAAGAAAAAATCAATAACTTGATTTTCAACTTAAAATTTGTTCACGATCGACCCCCTGATTTTTTGTACATATAAACATTGATACATACATACAAAATATATTTTTCATATAAAAATATACATGTATGTCACCGGCTTTATTTTTACGATAAGCTAAAAAATATGACGGCATGTGAACATAAAACGACGTTAATTTTTACGACGATTTTTTATTGTTTTCTAAACGTTACGTCGTCGTTAAGTAGCTCTCTAGCAATTGTAAGCAAAATTCTCTGTGCATACAATGATGTATTTATAAAAGAAGTGTCGAGCTTGTTAACACATTAAAACGTCATTTTAACTAGCGCGACGTTTTCTACACATGTTTTATACGTGTGACTATTACACGTCGTTGTCATGGTGACGTCGCGATAAAAATGAAAATAATCGTCATATTTATAAAATACAATTGTGACTCTACCTGTACACCGACTTTTGTGAAGTTTGTCTGACTTTTGATTTTTATGAAACATTGTATCCACCTACCATTAGTAAGAACAAGAAATGATTTCAACGATTTGTTTTGCAAGAAAATTATAGTTGTGGCCTGCCTTTAAATGTCAGAATAACAGGTGGCGAGCTATCTAGTGTGAAAAGGTCATTTTTGCATTAAACAAAAGATACTCGTATGAAGAAGTTTGGTCATTTTGGAATAAACATTGAATTTTGCTTGGGATGGTTATAAATGTCAAACCGTTAGAACTATTTCTGTGCTGGTTCACTTTCGAATGATATTTTTTATTTTGTAAATTACATGTATTTCAAAATATAGCAATATATGTTTCAAGAGTCTTTAAAGAACATCTTTCTTATCTTTTTATGATTTAATACTCTCTCGCGCTTGTGTCTCGTAAGAATATAGGGACAAACTAATAACTTATTTTTGTTGCGCATATTATTCTTCACAAAAGTTATATCTCCATTTACTTAGCTACCATGTTTTTATTTATCGGCGCAGCTGTCTAAGTCAACTTTTGACTTATATTTTAACCAATAACATTTGCTCTACCATACCAGTTTGTCCAATGAATTTCTCTACAGGTACAAAAAATGGATAAAGATATATGGTACTAATGGTTATTTGTGATAAAAGGTCCGTCACACGGACAATAGTTGCGGACTATTTTCTCTGTGTATTATTGGTGACTCACTATGCTAATTGATTACGTTCGTCGTGGTACGCTCTTGGCGGTATGACTGAACAACGAATATGAATATTTATACTTCAAACAAATGAACCCTGCATAGCGTTAAATATCTTTTTAAAGATATTTCTTGTTTCTTTAAACTAAGTTGTTCCCATCCAGACTGTTTTTCTTCTCTTGGTTAATAAACCAGTAATAAACTTATCACATGAAGTATGTAATCAGACACATGGAATTAATATAAGCAAAGTTCTCTTCCTATGGATCAATCGTTCATTAAAACAATTAGAGATATTCCATGAGAAATATGACTAAATATGCAGAACCAATTTCAGAAATTGAGACATAATGCCTGAATCAATCTATATAAGAAATAACAAAGTTGATAAAACGGCTGTCATGTATTGATACTTACAACTAAGACATTGATACTACTTCAAGATTAAGAATCTAATATTGTAAATAGTGCTCATATCTCTGGAGTATACAATATTTGAAAGTAACAGATTATTTTAACATCTTTTCAGTATTCGATAGGTCAACAAGAGCTCCGCTGGGCGGGGCATTATACGCCCGTGTGCAGTCCATGCTGTGTTCTATCTCATATGAAGTCCCTGTGACCTTGACAAATGACCCCTGGATATCAGAATAGGTCCCATCCTTAACTGAAGGGCTATCCAAAGCAAAGATTTTGAGAACCTAGGTACAGCCATGGTTGAGATATCACCGGCACAAAGTTTTCCCATACAAACTTCCAGTGACCTTGCCCTGGGGCCTCAGAACCAAAAGTTCTCACCCTTGACCCAAAGAGTATTGGTACATAAAATTTGGTGATATTAGATAAAGTTGGTTGTTGGACAAGGTTTTTCCTCATGATTTCCTTGTGACTTTGACCTTTGACCCAGGGGCCAAAAACCAAAGGGGCATATGCTAGACATTTAGGCTACCCTTAAATAAAATTCGGTGGACCTAGGTACAATCATTATTGAGTTATTGTCCGGAAAATGTTTCAATATAAATTAAGTCCCAGTGACTTTGACTTTAGACCCTAGGGTCTCCAAATCAAAAGGGAACATCCTCTACCAAAGAGCTATAAACACATTACTCCTTGACAAATGGGCTGATCCACATAAAATTTGGTTAACCTAGGTACAAGCATTGTTTAGTTATTGTCCTGACAATGTTTTTCCATATGATGCCCCTGTGAACTTGACCTTTGACCCAGGGGCCTCAAAACCAATAGGGATCATCCTTGACACATTGGCTACCCTCACATAAAATTTGGTGAACCTAGGTGCAGTCATTGTTGAGTTATTACCTGGACAATATTTTTCAACATGATGCCTCAGTGACCTTGACCTTTGACCCAGGGGCCCGAAATCCAATAGGGCAAATCCTTGACACATGGGCTACTCGCACATAAAATTTGGTGAACCCAGGTACATTAGTGGTTCAGGTATTGTCTGGACAAAGTTTTTCCATATGATGCCTCTGTGACCTTGACCTTTGAACCTGGGGCCCAAAAACCTATGGGTCACATCCTTGACGCAAGGGCTACCTTCACATGAAATTTTATGAACCTAGGTACAGTCGTTGTTGAGTTATTACCCGGGCAAGGTTTTTTCAATATGATGCCCCTGTGACATTGACCTTTGACCTAGGGGTCTCAAAACCAATAAGGCATACCCTTGACACATGGGCTACTCGCACATAAAATTTGGTGAACCTAGGTACATTGGTGGTTCAGTTATTGTCTGGACAAAGTTTTTCCATATGATGCCTCTGTGACCTTGACCTTTGAACCTGGGGCCCCAAAACCTATAGGGAACATCCTTGACACAAAGGCTACCTTCACATAAATTTTTTGTGAACCTAGGTACAGTCGTTGAGGAGTTATTGTCCGGACAAGGTTTTTCAATATGATGCCCCTGTGACCTTGACCTTTGACCCAGGAGCCCCAAAACCAATAGGGCATATCCTTGACACAAGGGCTACCCTCACATAAAATTTGGTGAACCTAAGTACATTGGTGGTTCAGTTATTGTCCGGACAAGTTTTTCATTGCTTGCCATTTTGACTTTATTAACATATGGCATATATAGAGATATATGAAAGGGGAAGTAATTCAAAGTCGAATGAAAAAAATTGAATTATCTCCACTTTACGCACAACTAGGCATCAATGTTTATCATCAGAGGGAGTTTGAAGAAAATTGGCCAAGAAATGAGGGAGGAGTTGTCCACACAAGGAAGACGGACGGACGGACGGACAGACAGACAGACAGACGGACGGACGGACGGACGGACGGACAGACAGACGGACGGACGGACGAGCGGCGCCATAACATAATACGACCCTTCGGGCGTATAAAAAAGTATCTTCACTATATTAAAGGGGTTGTACTTTTGAGATAGCATTCAATACCATTAAATTGTTTGTTTTATACTATTGTTTAGCTCGTTTGTGAAACAAGTTCTTACAACTTAGATGTATCACTTTCGAGTCCGCTTCCTGGTCTCCTAGTACTGAGCTAGTAGGATAAAGTTTCCTGCGCAAGGAAACAACGGGGTAGGTTTTGGAAGGAATACGAACCAACGAGGAGCTGGCTGTCCAATGATTACCAGTCCAACGTCGTTACCGCTCGACCATGCCTGTTCCTATAAAATTAAATTGATTGTAAAAAGTATGTCGAGTATCAGACTTACGGCAGGATTCCCTTTTTCCTTTTTAAAAACATTTTAATATGTATCATCTTAATCCACTTCTGAATGTAAAACTGCAAGTACATTAAAAACAGTGACACAGCTGCTCCCGTCTGTTGGCGACCATCTTTGTGGCCAATATTGCGTCAAAATTATTTTCCTCAACTAAGATCAAATCTGCTATCACCATACGTTAAGAAGATATATCTTGTAAATATATTAACAGAAGTGTTCATATGGGAGGTTAGATACTGAGGGAGAGAACAGCAGCACATTCGCACAAACACTTGTATAAAATGTACAGACCATGCTTGATGTACATTATGATTATAGATAAGACAGCAGAAGTGTTAACAGTCAATAGAAAACAATGATTTCCGATAACGTCCAGTAAATACAAGCATTGCATGTACTTACGATGATGAAACATATCACTGCCCTCTATTTACTGTGTTTCCAGTACATAAATAAGTTACTACTACAAGGACTATAATGAGTCGCACAACAATTTTTAAAGTTCTCAAACTTAATTATGGTCCTCTCCATCAATTTGTTTATTAACTTACGAACCCTTACGAACCCTTGTATGTATATATATGTATATATATATTTGATAACAAAAACAAAACTAAAAAGCATTAAAAATAAACGATTATCAATGTTTAGATAAAAGCTATTTAATATAGGCCTACAAAGTGATATGTCTCCAGAATTTTGGTGGGTGTATATTGATGAACAAAGCTCTACTACCCTAAATTATAGTTCGTACAAAAAACAAAACACTGTTTACGTAAACAAAACAATGAAAGAATCCACGACTAGGGATGCTCAGGATGGCAATAACATATCTACTATTTTTAATTTTGAGTTAAGGTTTTTATGAGTTTCTTGTTGGTGTAATGGTGCCATTACTAGCAGGATTGATTAATGGGTGGTGGTTTATCCGCCGCACTAATTTTGTAAAAATTAATTATACAAAATTTATTTTCAACACTGCCTACCTCTGGAATGGATTGGTTCATTTTGTATGTTTACACAAACACGTTTTGTTATTTTGTGCGTACTATAGAATTTACCATTGCTATTGTTGATGGTATTGTCTATTACAGTTTGTTGATTTGTATTAAGATGGACAATGTCGCTGGTAACTTTGACAGACTCATTATGTTGTTCACGTCCTTTTAGACGCTTCATTAATTCTATACTTGCTTGAATGAAACCATTACCATGGTAACCAATACATCTTGTCCATCAGAGCACGTCAGGTTTTGTTCCTCATAAATTTCCACTTAATGAGTTTCTCCACATTTTCAGTGTCTTAGTCATGTTTTTGTTGCAAACTTGCTATTATATTTTTAAACAGGTGTTGAGGTGAGATAAAGCTAAATACAACAAAAATGTAACAGAATTCTTATTAAATGATATAAAAAACCTGAAAGTGTAAATGATCAAAGAATGTGTGTCTAGATTGACTGGCGTTGATAAGGCAGACGAACATTCTTCGTCTTCTAATTTGTAATGTTTCATGTAGCATTATTTAAAGCCCCATTACTAAATAGAACGCTGATAATTGTCAAGTATCATGCTTTTGCTTAAAACTCATGCAAACATTAAATGGATATATAAAACGCATCTAAGGCACAAAAAACACAAGTATTTTCTCCAGAATTTATACTAATACTATTTTGAAATTAGCGATAAAAACAAACGTAATGACTGTACGGAAAATCACGGAACATCCCGTCGTGGCTAAAAATAACCACAACTTCAAATCTTAAGTCAACAAATTTTCTGCTTTGATAAATACACGTTTTGTATAGTGAATTTCGTGCGAAAGCCAATTAAAACTCACGAAATCATGTAAATAGTTTCATACATGAACGTATATTGACGGGAATAAGAAACGAACCAATTAAGTCTTACGTTATACAGAAACGTTTGCTGATAGGCCACGTTCAGGTAGAATGAGTGTAATGTCGGTAAGCCAAGACAACTAGATAATTTATATTTACGCCAATGACATTCGCGTGACAGATTTTCATGGCAGTATCTACGTCATGTGTAGTGAAAGATAACCGTGTATGTCAAATAAGTCGACAAACAATGGAAATCTTCTTGTTTGGCGTAAACAGTTCTTAAGATATGCCACCGTCATCAACGTCTATCTCTCCGCTCGTATCATCGCGGCAGTGGTGTTGAAATAATGTAGAGCTCAGTGAGGTTTCGCGTATTGGCTTATGTAACGTCCTCAGATTTATCAATGTTTCAAAACGAGTTTAGGCCACAACTTGTTGTTGGCTAAGGTAATCTCGTGGACACATCACATATACTAGCTTTTATGCTCTGTGAGTGTCTCTATATTCTGGCAACGTTATGACTTTGTCTATCAGCTTAGTAACGACATACCTCACGTTGCGCATGTCACCAAGGACTTCTTACTGGGTGACAACATTAATGTTTCCTTATATTATTCTTAATCATGAAAATTATGTACCTAGTTGAAATGATGCGTTTCTTTTTAGCATCAGTTTAGATGTTTGCGTATTCAAAATTTGCACGCACTGATTTCTCGAGTAAATCACTGGATAAACGATATGACACATCCAACACTTTACAATTTTGTGTAAGTTTTATCAAACACCTTTCAAGCAACTTGATTGGCTGAGAGGATATCTCCGTAATCTAATTTGCATGTTATAAAAGTACCCCACTTTTATAAGAAATTGATATTTTGAATAACTTGACCCCTAAAAGGGAACCCGCTAGAGAGAGTTATTATAATCCAAAGGCAGTTATATTCTATTGTCTTTTTGATAGTTCTACTTGTTTTTAAATTGATGATTAAGATTTTGTCTTCGTTTAGTGGCTTTAAAAAATACAATTACAAAAATATATTAAAATTACATTTTATTGTCATCCTGAGCACCCCTTGTCGCGGATCAGTTTATTGTATTGTTAACATACACAGGATTATGTTTTTTGTTCGAACTATGTATTATTTTTGTTGAAACGTAATGTCCACACCTGTTACACGTTTGCGTCACATTAAGGTGGGTCGGTACCTTACTCGGAGGGAAAAACGGAAAAATATTATGTTTACTGATTATGATAAAAGTAAGCTAGCAGATACCTTCATGCTTCTTGTTTGTTTTTCTGGTAACCTTAGCGACGTTGTCGTTTTTTTTTCACGACGTCACGGACGTCACATTGGTTCGCGCTAAAAACAGACATGCAAGGACATTAAACCCATATATTTAAAGTATTGAATGTTCGAGGACAAAGATAATTATACCAAAATGTTTCTGAAATTTTGTTGCATACGAATATTATGTTCCGATTATCTAAATATCACGTCAGTCGTAAAGATTGTACATTTCATCACTGAATTTAGGGTTTTCACGTCTAAAAGATTTCATCAATTGCCGAGATATAACGTTTATTTTCAAATTAATGCAGAACGGTGGTCAAATTCTTATCGCAATTTTTGAAAACTACACACTTTTTGTGTCATTTTAATGAAATAAAAAAAGAAAGTGAACGTTCTCAGTTTTTCACAATATCGCTTTCAAAGTAAAATTACCTTCAAAACAACGACGTTAATATTACGTTGCGCTGACGTTATGATTTTGGGTTATGTCTGTAATTTTCTTGTAAATTAATTTTTATAGTTTCTTTCCTGTTATTAATTAATTTCTTTTGACTCTCAGCATCTGATCTGTTCAAAATTAATTTAACATAAGTCAATAGAAGTCCGCTTTTACTTATTTTTGCAACAAATGTTTTAATCATAACGTCAGCGCAACGTCGTTGCAATGATGGTAATTTTTCTTTGAACGCGAAATTGTGAAAAACTGAGAACGTTCACTTCCCTTTTTTATTGCATTAAAATGACATATAAAGTGTGTACCTTTCAAAAATCGTGATAATAATTTGACCACCGTTCTGCATTAATATGAAAATAAACGTTAAAACTCGGCAGTTGGAGAAACCTATAGACGTGAAAACCCTGAATTCAGTGATGAAATGTAAAATCTGTATTCCTGACGAGATATTTAGATAATCGGAACAAATAAATTGTTTGCAACAACATTTCAGAAACATTTTGGTATAATTATCATTGGGCTCGGACATTCATTATTTTAGATATGTGGGTTTAATGTACATGCATGCCTGTTTATAGCGCGAAACATTGTGACGTCCATGACGTCGTGAAAAGAATGACAACGTCGCTAAGGTTACCAGAAAAACAAACAAGAAGCATGAAGGTGTTTGCCTGCCAACTTATAACATAATCGGAGTACATAATATTTTTTTCGATTTTTTCTCCGAGTAAGGTACCGACCCACCTTAAAATCAGCAACGTTGCATTATAACGTACACAATATGTACATTTATTGTATTTCATCGGCACATACGAAAATGTACATGTACTACAAAATAATAACTATTTTGATTTTTACAGCGTCTCAAAAAAGCACATGCACTGATGATCCGATTAGTCAAATAGTTTTTTTCTCATTCTTTTCTAAATTTACCAATATGGAAAGATGTACATTTTCAGTTAATCTCAGTGTATTGGATAGACTGTCTTTAAAATCAGCACACGTTTTAATCACGGAATATGCTGGTACTAACGCCGTGTGTTTTTTATCAATGACATATTTAAGACCTGAATTTCCATTCTTTGAGTAGTCATGACCCTTTATAACTTTAGTACCTAAATCATAGCTTGCCATGAAATCATCCGTGGTATTGGTCTGCAGCGTATACGTAGTTTAAGTCGTTTAGTACATTGAGATAGTAGAATGGAGTGTACAAGGTTAATTCCCTCTCTTAATAAACATGTTATACACTATATATTCGTGCTAACCTGCAATGTTCTATCCATAAAATCAAAGTTTACGATCATTTTGAGAGGGATAGAATTACTAATGAACTTCCTCATTTAAAAATACAAGTTTATTCTACGACTGTAATGTTCAATTTACTTAAATCAAACTTCTCATATATTGTTTTATTGACAAATAGCATCCAATGTCACGTGATAGTAATTAATTAAGATGATCGTCTAGCGATTGCTCCGTGTGATGTGGTCGAAGAAACATAACATGAAAAATACCGTTGATAAATAAGGTAAATAACATGATAAGTTGAGGTGTGACAGTTGTGTGAGAGGAATAACGTAGGAAAGAAATGATGACAACTTAGATCATATTAGATAAAATTCAATGTCCTACGTTTGTTATCTCATGCGGCCAGCACGGTCAAGAATCATAAACACTGCATATATTTATATGCTACAAGCAATTTGTAAATTTAGGCAATTTGTAAAATGACTGAAATTTTTAGGCAATTTGTAAATTGCCTGGTTATTTTAGGCATTTTGTAAATTGACTAACATTCCTAGACAATTTACAAAATGCCTGAAAAAATAGCTTGATATTTTACACATTGCCTAAATGCAGTTTATGGCCATGTGATATGAGAATTGTAAATGCTTTTGATCGTAAGATTGTTTGAATAAGGTCATCTCCCCGTATTTACATTAAAATACTGTCTATGGTTATCTGAATCACTTGCAGCAGCCCATGACAAACAACAATATCCCAAGGCCCACATCAAATGTGAATGTTAGCACGCAAAATATTGCATTTTTACTTTCACATTGCATTATAGTTCCATCTGATTCAGAATTGTAGATTGTATGGCAATATTGTAGCTATTTAACTATGTGTATTGTGTCTACTGTAATTTCAAGAAATAGTTATGTTATTAATACATCATATAAGATTCGTAATTACTGTTCAACAGTCTGACTGACAGCGTCTTTACCAACAGCAGAAATAGAGATTATGCCTGAAGACAGTTTCATATGCTGAATAACTCTACTCTGTCTTCGCAGTAATAAAATTTCATAAGAAAAAAGGTTGATAAAAATTTCCCTTTTTGCATCACACAGAACAATTCATTATATAGGCTGCCTGTAATGTCCGAAAAGTATTTGTTGTTTGTGTCAAGCTATAAAAACTTTTATTTAAGTCCTCATCGATCCATTCTACAATCACTTTCAAGAGATTTAGGATGACACAGTTTACCATGCACAAGGTCCCTATCAGTCCATCCGCTAGCCATTTATTTTCAGTCTGTAATACAGTTTGTTGGTGTCCTCCAATTAAAATGTATGACTAAATTGTGAACGTTTTCTATACTAGTCATCATTATTTGGATGAAAATAATGTTTAACTATTATTACTCATTAAGCTTTACATATATCAATTCAAAAATATATTCCTGACACTTTCAGGCAATTTGTAAAAAAGCCCTTGAAATTTCAGTCAATTTGTAAAATGCCTAGATATTTTCAGACATTTTACGAAATGCCTGACGCTTTTAGGAAATTTACAAAATGCCTGATTTTTAGGCATTTTACAAATTTCCTAAATTTACAAATTGCCTGTAACATATAGATAGTGTTATATGTAATATTGTGAATGGCCAATTGTTTTATGCCAAAAAAAGATGAAAAAAATGTTGTTATTGATTCTAAACAATGCCGGTCGCGTGTGCTTGTTATAGCTTGTATATTAACGAGGGCGTGTACTTCTCTGCCACTGTGCTGAAGGTGAGATATCAAACAATTTAGAATGCTTACCAAATTTCTCTTATATACGTTTTAAAAATCCTGAAGGTTGACTAATTTAGTTGTTGTCCTGGTTAACTCATTTTTTTCATTTGTGAAGATTTGTACCAGAAAAAAACCATAAAAAATGCTGCAGATATTAGAAACTGCGAACTTCACTTTTATCCTGAAAAAATACCGCACCCACATTTTTGGCATTATATGCTATGATGTTGAAAGTCAATATGTGGAGAGCTGTACAACTGTTAGTTCCAAGAAATACCATTTAAAAGTAGTTTTATTGCTCAATACAATATCGAAAAAAAACTTCTAGAGCGATCTTCATCATTTAGACAACTCAAAAATATGGCGCGTGTGGCGATAATAACATTGAACATTGTACTTTAATAAGCGTTGGACTTTTTCTGCTGAAGCATTTCTTGGCTCTGGTCGTTCCCAAACACCAAGCCATTCCTTTTTCTTAGAGAAGGGAAATATGGCATGGTTACCAGAGCTGTTGATAATTTGCTAGGACTTGGTCGAACGCTATGTTTTCTGCGTTCGTCATCTTGAGATGACGAAACAACCTGCATGAGTCATGTATGTGGTCACACGATCATGGCGCTCTATCCTGTCTTGCCTCCTTATATTTAATTAAATAACAATATTGAAATTGATTAAATATTTCTTTCATCTTGAGAGAAATTGGAAAACAATATTAATGAATACATGTACACTTTAAAATGGATTAATTGGTAAATTTGCTATGTCCATTTCATATATTTCTGAACTTATTACCCGTTCGAAAAATTCATAATGTTTTAAATCCAACCTCCTATAATCGAATACAGGAAGAGTGCCGTGGTCAAAATGCAGTATTATGATAAACTAACATATATTCAAAAATATTATGATAAACAAACATATATTCAAAAATACATAAACTGAATTTCTACGCACCCGGATCACGTCAGTTTAATGAATTGCCTTTCATATTTAAAAATATGCAAACCATATGAAACCATTAAAATAGTTGTGTAGGCACAGTATTGGCATTTTGAGAGGTCGATCAAGGGAGCTAAAACTTTACCATCGGAACTACCTCGGCGATCTTCAACGCAGATAAATCTCGGATATCATAAGGTGAAAAAGTGGATCTACGAATTTGGTTTCTGTAGTAATGTAGTCTGAACTGCACAGAAATACGACGTGTGAGACATTGTTCTGATGTAATGATGTGATAATCGTGTAACAGGTTATTATTAAATGTTGACATGAAAATGACATAGTAGATCTCAGTGACGTCATTATTACAATAATAATAGTAATTAGCGCCATTAGCGCTCGTTACAACATAATTGTGATTATTATTATTATTAGTTATAAAGATTTTAGACGGTGTATATGGGTCCTTATACCTCGAGAGCACATATACCCCGAGGCGTCAGCCGAGGGGTTATATGTAGCTTACGATTTTATAATACTTCAAATCCCTTTAAAATCGGTCGGGAGTTCTAAAATGTACAAAAAAACTAATGCAGTATTTTAGTTCAATTTCCCCGTGGCGCACCCCAATTGCCTTTTACTACGTTTGATCATGACGTCATACTGGCGACCGTCTTATGAAGTTGATAGTATTTACTATTTGACAAGTTAAGTTTTAAGCTTATAATTTTTGTGGATTTAAGGATCGGAAGTACAAGGATCTATTTAAAAATGGACACGGAAGATAGGGATATATGGACTTAATTAAGGAAACAATCGCTGACGGCATAAACTGTTAGGGCAAGATGAAAATGGTTTTCCGAAAATAGAGCAAAGAAAATCTAACGTGGATTCGTATGTGAGAAAGATCTTTGACAACCAGTTTCATTATTTATTCTTAATGCATAGCTTGACTTGCTCCAATGAATGAAACACAAGTCAACCTTTGTATTAACTTTATAATGACTGGAAAATTCGTCGTATTGAACACAGTCACGCAGAAATTGATGGAAGAACTTCAAGAAGCGCAATTGGGATGTTGGAGTTGTCGGGCCCTTGATTGACAGTATTGGGAGTAATAGATTTATTATTCATGTTGAAAACTCGCTGTACAACGTTATTTTATAAAGAGCAGGACATTGATATGTCTTATTTGCTTATAAATGTTAAGATTACAAAGAAAAACATGTTCGAATCGATGAACAAAATGGCGGACATTTGACAAGAATTTATGTTGCATTGTTATGAGAGGCTACCCGAGGGGACACGGTGTATATGAACTCACACACGGTATATATAGATTTTTTTCGCACACCCGATCAGCCAATCAAAAGCCGTCATTTTTTCTTGAAGTATTATCTTTTATACGTTCAAAATATCGTTTTGTATAGATCTTTAAATATATAGGCAACTAAATATCAAAAGTGCTATTTTTTTAAATAACGACAACTTTTAGATTTATGTAATAACAAAGAAATTTCTTTATTTAAAGCCACTAAACGAAGACAAAATCTTAATCATCAATTTAAAAACAAGTAGAACTATCAAAAAGACAATAGAATATAACTGCCTTTGGATTATAATAACTCTCTCTAGCGGGTTCCCTTTTAGGGGTCAAGTTATTCAAAATATCAATTTCTTATAAAAGTGGGGTACTTTTATAACATGCAAATTAGATTACGGAGATATCCTCTCAGCCAATCAAGTTGCTTGAAAGGTGTTTGATAAAACTTACACAAAATTGTAAAGTGTTGGATGTGTCATATCGTTTATCCAGTGATTTACTCGAGAAATCAGTGCGTGCAAATTTTGAATACGCAAACATCTAAACTGATGCTAAAAAGAAACGCATCAGTTCGACTAGGTACATAATTTTCGTGATTAAGAATAATATAAGGAAACATTAATGTTGTCACCCAGTAAGAAGTCCTTGGTGACATGCGCAACGTGAGGTATGTCGTTACTAAGCTGATAGACAAAGTCATAACGTTGCCAGAATATAGAGACACTCACAGAGCATAAAAGCTAGTATATGTGATGTGTCCACGAGATTACCTTAGCCAACAACAAGTTGTGGCCTAAACTCGTTTTGAAACATTGATAAATCTGAGGACGTTACATAAGCCAATACGCGAAACCTCACTGAGCTCTACATTATTTCAACACCACTGCCGCGATGATACGAGCGGAGAGATAGACGTTGATGACGGTGGCATATCTTAAGAACTGTTTACGCCAAACAAGAAGATTTCCATTGTTTGTCAACTTATTTGACATACACGGTTATCTTTCACTACACATGACGTAGATACTGCCATGAAAATCTGTCACGCGAATGTCATTGGCGTAAATATAAATTATCTAGTTGTCTTGGCTTACCGACATTACACTCATTCTACCTGAACGTGGCCTATCAGCAAACGTTTCTGTATAACGTAAGACTTAATTGGTTCGTTTCTTATTCCCGTCAATATACGTTCATGTATGAAACTATTTACATGATTTCGTGAGTTTTAATTGGCTTTCGCACGAAATTCACTATACAAAACGTGTATTTATCAAAGCAGAAAATTTGTTGACTTAAGATTTGAAGTTGTGGTTATTTTTAGCCACGACGGGATGTTCCGATCTAGTTCGTTGAGTTCCGTGATTTTCCGTACAGTCATTACGTTTGTTTTTATCGCTAATTTCAAAATAGTATTAGTATAAATTCTGGAGAAAATACTTGTGTTTTTTGTGCCTTAGATGCGTTTTATATATCCATTTAATGTTTGCATGAGTTTTAAGCAAACGCATGATACTTGACAATTATCAGCGTTCTATTTAGTAATGGGGCTTTAATTCACAACAACTCGGATATTCCATATAAAAATCATCAAGCCCGGGAGCGAATAAAGAATCGTTATGTCATTATACGTCGACGTAAGAAAAAATCAATAACTTGATTTTCAACTTAAAATTTCGACAATTTGTTCACGATCGACCCCCTAATTTTTTTACATATTGATACATTGATAACATTGATACATACATACAAAATACATTTATCAAATAAAAAATCAAATGATAATCTAAAAGATATGACGGCATGTAGACATAAAACGACGTTAAATTTTACGACGATTTTTATTGTTTTCTTAAATTTCTCTGTGCATACAATGATGTATTTTTTTTAAAAAGAAGTTACGAGCTTGTGAACACATTAAAACGTCGTTCTAACTAGCGCGACGTTTTCTACACGTGTTTTATACGTGTGACGATTACACGTCGTTGCCATGCTGAAATCGCGATGAAAATGAAAATAATTGTCATATTTATAAAATACAATTGTGACTCTACTTGAACACCGACTTTCGTAAAGTTTGACTGACTTTTGATTTTTATGAAACATTGTATCCACCTATACCTTAAACTTTTTACATCTGTTGCATTTGACAATATGTATTCGCTGGTTACTTTTGAAATTTAATGAAATCATTTTTTGTTTAGCAACAATGCTGTCAGATAAAGTTATAATTTTCAAGTAGAATCTTAGAAATGTATCAAATTTTATAGAATAAGTCATAGTGTTGTTAGACTGCTTACAAATGAGTTATGTAACGTCATAATTACTACTATTAAGGGATGCTGCCAATTTTAAATAAATTAGATTCTGGTTACGGTATACTAAATAAATATTAACCTGACGTTAACTTTTATGCAGAATAAAATTAAATCGAGATGACGCGGTATAAATCAATAATCGGCCTCCCATCGAGAAATGTCGGACTGACTCGATAATCTCCGTTATTTCTGATACAGTTGAAGGAGTCGCGAGTTAAAAATTGAAGTGAGTAAAGAGCAATACATCGTACCGATTAAAGTATACATATATCCGACTATTTTCTCGTGCATCGTGTTTTATTTAAAATATGAGCTGGCGACACGACCTCTCTAACTTCCCTTCTCGCTGTGTGTATTTTAGTGTCTCAGTTAGCACGATGGCTGAACACAAGTCGAATCATTTTTTGTCCTCTAAAACTAAAGAAATTATATACAACGTCTCTGAAAATTATGCCAGCGAGGGTGGATCGTTTTTTGGACCGGACGGCGAAGTTAACAGGTGTGAGTCGCAGTACAGTCGATCGGATTCGGCGGGAAACGAGAGTGTGTGGAACATTTGCGTCACCGAAGAAAGCCAAGGGGGATCGCGGACCTTACAAGCCTCTGGACGACTTTGACTTATCAGTTTTGCGGAACAAAATAACTGAGTTTTATACCGTCAGGAATCAACTCCCGACTCTACAGAATCTCTACAGAGTTCTTAAAGACGACATTGACTTTTCATGCAGCAAACAGTCTTTGTGGAAATTGATGCATGAGATGGGGTACCGTTGGAGAAGAACAAAAGACAATCGCAAGGTATTGATTGAAAGTCAGCACATTGTGACGCTGCGATTAGAGTTCTATCGGCGCAAGGAAGAGTTGGAGAATATCGGGTATGAACTCATATACATTGATGAAACCTGGATTGATACGTCATATACGTCTCATAAATGCTGGCAAGGAAATGACACGTCAGGAATTACAGCCCCCATCAATCGAGGTCAGCGAATTATCGTGGTACATGCTGGGGGTAGGAATGGATTTGTTCCAGGTTCGTTACTGACATACAAAGCTACTTCCCGCACAGGTGACTACCACAGTGAAATGGATGGTCGTAATTTTACGAAGTGGATTGAGGAAAGACTTATTCCTAATCTCGACCAGCCCAGTGCTATAGTCATGGATAATGCTTCCTATCACAGCATGAGAACTAACAAATGTCCAACTTCCAGTACAAAGAAAGCCGATATTCAGGTATTAAAACGATAAAATATATTATAATTATATTATAATATATAATAAATATATTTCATAATTATGTACATTACATACAGGCAATTCAGTCATATTTAGCAAATTTCAGCAATATGCCTTTCACGAATATATATAAACTATTATACATAACTATAATTTTCATTGCATACTACTCTATTAGAATATCTAATTAAGATTTTTTGTTTTGTTTTGCAGGACTGGTTGACTAACCAGGGCATTCCATTCCGACCAGATATGCTAAGGGCCGAGCTGCTTGATCTTGCACGTGTTAACAAATCGCCACCACAAATTAGCATTGACGAGCTTCTTCGCAGTCACGGGCATGAGGTGTTGAGACTACCTCCTTATCATCCTGATTTTAACGCCATTGAGATGATATGGAGCCAGCTCAAAAGCATTGTTAGGCAGAATAACCTCACATTTAGGTAAGTATTGATAAAATATAGTTGTTTTGGTTGCAGTAAAAAACTAATTCTTATGAAGCGATGTCTCTCCGGATTGACACCATTTAAATAAAACATGCATCCTGATCAGACCGGGTGGTTCAGGGAGACCTATGATTTTCGGAGTATATAATTATATGTGTATAGCCTAAATATCTATGACTAGTTATGTATTTTCAGATATGATGACGTCCTACACACAACAAACACTGCCTTTGCTCAGATTGGCGCTGACAAATGGAGAGCTGTCTGCGATCACGTGGAACGTCACATACAAACCTGCAGGATTAACGATCATGCTGTGGACATGAACACGGACAACTTAGACATCGATCTCAGAGACGATTCATCTGATTGCAGCGAAGATGATAATTGATATTCATTGTATTTCTGTATTTTGTCGTGCAATTGATGTAATAAATCAAATGTGATTAGATCTAATTACAAAATAATAAAACTTAAATTACAGATGAATAAAAATACAAAAAATAAAAGAGTGTATGAAATAACACATTTTTGGACAATTTTAACAATATTTTGTTTGTACAAATATTAGAAAATGAAAAAGAATTGCGCATGATTGGGCTCGAACCAACACCTACTTAACTACAGTAGTTCACAGTCCATCTCGGTATCATCGGCGCTATAGAGTCATACCTTATAACTCACAAACAATTACATACTTGTATGAAATACATGATCAGTTAACACGTGCTTCTTCGTATGAATGATACGCGGAATCTACCGAAGGTATAAATAGACAGACAATGAAGCGTGAAATTATTACAATGAGAGTACCAACGTCAGGTTAATATTTATTTAGTATAACTATGCGTATGTATGTTATGTTGCTATGATAACTAATAATTATAAAAACTATTAAAGCCACAATATCGAAAATAAATTCTATAAATATGTGTGTTATGGTACGTTTTATATAATTGTAACGTATAGTGCGGACATATTGACCCCGACCTTACCTTTCTCATTTGCATCTTATTATCAGATACACATATCCTGGCGAAAATCAATACCACGCCTAATCTACACTTCGGCTCGTTACGTATTTAAAATAAGCAGTCGATTTACATTGATTGTAAATAGCATCGGCGGGTACTTAGTAGGGTTGCATGGGGCTTGTAGGTTTTGAGGGTGTAATGTCGGCTATGGCTTACATTATAAGTTTAACAAGACATGTATAGAGTTTATATGTGCATTCAAACGTGAAACTTGTTTTCTTACATTTGTAATTACAAATTATAATAAAATGGGCGGAGATGGCGGTTGTGGGGCTAAAACCTACAACTTTTGAATTGGTATAGCTAGCCTCATCGTATAATATTCTGGTCCGGCCTATGTGTAATAGAGACTCATTGTACACTTTAAACGTATAGTAAGATTTCTTTCAACTTACGAAGGTCACGGCGCTTACCTTTGTAAATATGGGCTAAACCATTATAAAAGAGGTTGTTACACCCGATTTCAAAGAATTTAGCAACATAATAAATAATTTCTTTACATTTTTGACAATTTTTCGCGTGCTTACACGTTTCAGACATGATTACCTAACTAACACTTTAAATACCTTTCGGTCGTTATATACACTCTTTGTGTGAACGAGATTCACGAGGGAGAAAAACTTGGATAATTCATATAATACTGACACCATATTATAAATAAGATGGAAAAAACGTAGCAAGGTTTTAGTCTGAAACTATATTATGCTACTGGGATTCGAACCTTAAACCTTTAGGTCTGACGGCCGACGCGTTACCACTGGGCTAAGGATATCAGTTAGTGAAATGCGTCAAAGTAATTGTAATTAACGCTTGCTAGTATTGTATTGCACACCTGTTCATCGCATTCGGATCTTCTTCATGAATATTCAATGCACTTTGACCTTCGTAAGGTGAAAAAAATCTTACTATACTTTAAACTAATCCCTGTGTTATAATTACATTCGAGCCTTGACGGTATAATCCGATTGTTTTCGAACATTAAAACTACCTTCGTATTCAATGTAATGAATATTCTTGCATAAAGGTCAGGTCGGGGTCAATGTGTCCGCACTATATGATAGGTCCAGTTCAGCAAATATCTACCAATTTATTGATCATCCCTAGGGCGGATCAAGGACATTTTTTCTAAGTGGGTGGGTCCGAACTATTTCTAGGGGGGGGGGGGGGTCAAAACTTTCAAAACCACATTATGCATTGTTTGCAGATTAACACAACATATCAATAACAAAAACTACATCACCAATAGATCTATGTTAAGCACACAGATTATGCTACTTAAAAATGGCTTACAGTTGATAATTTACTCTCATGACTTGGTACATTTTGGAAATTTCAGGAGGGTCCGGACCCATCCTGACCCCCCGCTAGATCCGCCTATGCATCCCTCGTACACAGAAATATATTCCCATATATAACTCAGCTGAGTTGTGATACACGTGGTGCGTTCTCTTATTTCATGTAAGTAAATAACCAAACAACTCAAAAGTTCGTACAAAAAAAACACCGTTCATAAAAACAATAGAATGAACTGATCCACGACAGGGGATGCTCATGATGACAATAACATATATAATTTTAATATGTTTTATGAGTGTCATGTTGGTGTAATGGTAAGGCATCCTATCATTACAAGCATGATTGACCAAGGGGTGGTGGTTTATCCATCATGCTTATTTTGTTAAAATGAGTTATACAACTTTTATTTTCAATACTGCCTACCACTGAAATGGATTGTTTCATTTTTAATGTTTACCCAAACACGTTTTGTTATTTTGAACGTAATATATCATAAACTGACTGAGTAACAAAATTTCAAAACAACTTCATGTCATGATCCAAATATACTAAACAAAGTGCCAAACTCTAAATGACGACCGACAGTTATACCATAACAAACAGTTCGTTGACTCTTGAATATTACTCATCTATATGGTGGCTGATTTATGCCATATCGCATTGTTGTCCCGCGGGGCGCCACACGAAAACACGAAAGTACGACAAAATGGTCTATTTGTCGTATCATCGTCCCGCGAGGCGCCATGCAAAAACACAATCATACGACATTTTAATCATTTGTCGTGTTTTCGCCTGTGAAAGCTCAATGCAACAATGTATTTTTACGACAAAACTTTAACAAAGATACGACACATTTTCGTGTCGTGTTATTGCCTCTATTTTGTCGTATCTTTGTGTTTTCGTCTCACAACCCGCGGGACGATGATACGACAAACAGACATTTGTCGTATGATTGTGTTTTCGTGTGGCGCCTCGCGGGACAAAGATACGACAGAGTAGATCTGTTGTATAATTGTATTTTCGCTCTTTCGCCTTCCGCTCACACATGCGTACATCTTCAATAGTCTTTTGCGCATGTGTGAGCGGAAGGCGAAAGAGCGAAAATACAATTATACGACAGATCTACTCTGTCGTATCTTTGTCCCGCGAGGCGCCACACGAAAATACAATCTTACGACAAATGTCTGTTTGTCGTATCATCGTCCCGCGGGTTGTGACACGAAAACACAAAGATACGACAAAATAAAGGCAATAACACGACAAGAAAATGTGTCGTATCTTTGTAAAAGTTTTGTCGTAAAAATACATTGTTGCATTGAGCTTTCACAGGCGAAAACACGACAAATGATTAAAATGTCGTATGATTGTGTTTTTGCATGGCGCCTCGCGGGACGATGATACGACAAAAAGACCATTTTGTCGTACTTTCGTGTTTTCGTGTGGCGCCCCGCGGGACAACAATGCGACATGGCATAAATCAGCCACCATACATCTACGTATACATAGACTAAAACAACTAACAAAGAGAGACTATTAACTTTTAGCTCACTTGTCACTACGTGGCAGAGTAAGTTTTTGTGATCGCCATTTGTTCACATTCATTTGTGAACACACTAGTGGTCACAATTCTTTCTCATTAATCATCAAACTTAATCAGGATGCTTGTTTTGGTAAATGCTCGGATGAGTGGGAACATGGGTCACCTGGGGTCCAAAATTAGGTCACACGTCCCAAATATAGAAAGCCTTTTGAATACTGTAGTGTCAAATTGGCTTTTAAGTTTTGTTTTTTTAATTTACTCTGAATTATTTAAATAAATGGTACTCAGATTAGCGATAAAGGGCCATCATGGCCCTCTTGTTTATTATATTGATTAACTGTTACATAATTGAGACAGAATATTTAAAGCACGTGTATCATGAATAACACTTAGTGACAATTTACTTAAAAGAAAATAGACAATTTCATGGTACAATATACTGGATGTGTAAGTATCAAGTATATGTTGCATCCCTATGTTAGTATAAAGTATTAGCTGTATCCCTATGTTAGTATAAAGTATTAGCTGTATCCCTATGTTAGTATAAAGTATTAGCTGTATCCCTATGTTAGTATAAAGTATTAGCTGTATCCCTATGTAAGTATAAAGTGTTTGTTGTATCCCTATGTTAGTATAAAGTGTATGTTGTATCCCTATGTTAGTATAAAGTGTATGTTGTATCCCTATGTTAGTATAAAGTGTTTGTTGTATCCCTATGTTAGTATAAAGTGTATGTTGTATCCCTATGTTAGTATAAAGTGTATGTTGTATCCCTATGTTAGTATAAAGTGTATGTTGTATCCCTATGTTAGTATAAAGTGTATGTTGTATCCCTATGTTAGTATAAAGTATTAGCTGTATCTCTATGTTAGTATAAAGTGTATGTTGTATCCCTATGTTAGTATAAAGTGTATGTTGTATCCCTATGTTAGTATAAAGTATTAGCTGTATCTCTATGTTAGTATAAAGTGTATGTTGTATCCCTATGTTAGTATAAAGTGTTTGTTGTATCCCTATGTTAGTATAAAGTATTAACTGTATCCCTATGTAAGTATAAAGTGTATGTTAAAGTATAATGTAGTTTGGGGTAATTGTGTTTACACTAACAGTGTCCACAATTTTGTGGCATAATGTTATACCCCTCAATCTTTGATATTAAAAAACAGTTTCATGTTTGGATAATTTTATTCATGATTCATGGTTTTGATTGTATGTATATATTATGTATATATTTGTTTAATGTCATTTAATAAAAATGACCATTTTCAATTCAAAACCATGTTGTTTGTTGATTCTATTCCTTTTATTATCAAACTGACAAAAATTCTTGTCGAGAAAGGTATACATAAATGTATATTTGGTTTCATTTGTAAAAATTTAGTATATTTGGTTTCATTTGTAAGTATAATGTATATTTGGTTTCATTTGTAAGTATTATGTATATTTGATTTCATTTGTAAGTATAATGTATATTTGGTTTCATTTGTAAGTAGTATGTATATTTGGTTTTGTTTGTAAGTATTATGTATATTTGGTTTTGTTTGTAATTAGTATGTATATGTAGTTTCATTTGTAAGTATCATGTATATTTGATTTCATTTGTATGTATTATGTACATTTGGTTTTGTTTGTAAGTATAATGTTTATTTGGTTTTGTTTGTAAGTATTATGTATATTTGGTTTTGTTTGTAAGTATTATGTATATTTGGTTTAGTTTGTAAATATAATGTTTATTTGGTTTCATTTGTAAGTATTATGTATATTGGGTTTTGTTTGTAAGTATTATGTATATTTGGTTTTGTTTGTAAGTATTATGTATATTTGGTTTTGTTTGTAAGTATAATGTTTATGTAGTTTCATTTGTAAGTATTATGTATATTTGGTTTTGTTTGTAAGTATTATGTATATTTGGTTTTGTTTGTAAGTATTATGTATATTTGGTTTTGTTTGTAATTAGTATGTATATGTAGTTTCATTTGTAAGTATTATGTATATTTGGTTTCATTAGTAAGTGTAATGTATATTTGGTTTTGTTTGTAAGTATTATGTATATTTGGTTTTGTTTGTAAGTATTATGTATATTTGGTTTTGTTTGTAAGTAGTATGTATATTTGGTTTTGTTTGTAAGCATAATGTTTATGTAGTTTCATTTGTAAGTATTATGTATATTTGGTTTTGTTTGTAAGCATAATGTTTATGTAGTTTCATTTGTAACTATTATGTATATTTGGTTGTTTTGTAAGTATTATGTATATTTGGTTTTATTTGTAAGCATAATGTTTATGTAGTTTCATTTGTAAGTATTATGTATATTTGGTTTTGTTTGTAAGCATAATGTTTATGTAGTTTCATTTGTAAGTATTATGTACATTTGGTTTTGTTTGTAAGCATAATGTTTATGTAGTTTCATTTGTAAGTATTATGTATATTTGGTTTTGTTAGTAAGTATTATGTATATTTGGTTTCATTTGTAAGTATTATGTATATTTGGTTTTGTTAGTAAGTATTATGTATATTTGGTTTTGTTTGTAAGTATTATGTATATTTGGTTTCATTTGTAAGTAGTATGTATATTTGGTTTTGTTTGTAAGTATTATGTTTATGTAGTTTCATTTGTAAGTAGTATGTTTATGTGGTTTGTTTTGTAAGTATAATGTACTAGTGGTTACATTTGAAAGTATCATGTATATGTGGCATCCACTGGTTTGTATAATTTGTATTGGACATACACAAGTAAACAATTTCATTTTGTGTTTATAGTTAATACTTAACTCGTAAAACCATGTAATTTTTAACGCTTTACCACCAAGACTATCCGCATTGTAGATAATCAATTTTTAGCACATTTCCAGATGAACCACTAAATTCTAAATAACATTTTCTTGTACGAAGATTTGTCATAAACAGACCATTAATATTGAAGCTGACGAGAAACAAATTGCTTCACTGTTAAAACAACCTGGTTTTGGCATAGATCGCCAGAGGCGTTGATCATCGAATGTAAATTGGTGACTAACGAACTGAACTGAAATGATGGATTCATGATAATAAGTTCGCATGAAAGTGACACAGAGTTTTAAACGATTCTTGGTATCAATTTAAATGATACCATTTTTCTTTGTTTAAAGGAAATAGAAAATTGTCTATTGTAAACACATAACATTTTGTTTATTAAATGCTGCTCAGTGTTGGCATTTGTTAACTTGTTTAACCTTGAATAATGTACAATGTTGTGACTCAGGAACTGAAAACAAACGAGGCCTAATGTGAGTAGTTCAAACAATTAATTGTACGACATTTTGTTTTCATAGAAACAAAGATGACATTATTCAGAGTCGAAATTGTTTAGTATAATAGTACATGAAACTGTAAAATACATTTCGTTTCAAAATGATAAAATATAAATGAAGGTTTAGATTGGTGTTACTATAATATTAATCCAACAAGTATATGTATGTTGTGGGGACTAGAACAGCGACGAACCGATCTGATACATCGGAAATCAATTGCAAGGGTGCCGATTCGATTTCGATTTGGGGTATGCGATTTGCCGATTCGATATGGGCATTTTAACGTGTTTATGAAGGTTGTAAGAATAAAAGCCAAAAACATAGTTTCTTTCAAGACGTTTTGTTTCAATGATAAACTAGTGATGAATAAATCAGTACGAAAGTTCATTTGCTTCATTGATCTTGTTCAGAAATAAATATTGACAATTTCTGTAAAAAATATTTTATCAGCATTAGTGAGTTTAAGCTCAAATAAATGTATTGATATATTTTTCGTATAAACTGTACTGTTCAAAGAATTGAATTGAAAAAAATGAACCGGAAGAAATATTATTTAATCGCATCGAATCGACTTTCCGGTGAATCGTTGCAGCTCTAGTGAGGACTATGCTTTAGAGGGACATAAAACATATCTCATTTGTAATTTTGATATCATTAATAAGCTTTAATGATCACTTTAATTAATCAAGATACATCCAAATAACGATTGCTATATGTTGTATTGTCAGAAATCCCCTTAAAATCCTTAATATGATTTTGAATTAGTTGTTTTAAAATATGCAAAAATTGTGGTTATTTTATTACTGTATTAGGGACTTGTTCTGTGTTTTTGAGCATATAAAGCCCCTACCAGACAAAGATGTAATATTTTGACAATAGTGTAAATTCCCAATGGCCACAGTATAATATTTCATCCAAACTATCCTGTGACAGCTTGAATACAATAGATAGAGAGGAATAATTCCTGGGATTCTCTTCATACACTGATGAGACATAATTACCACTACTTCAACTGAACAAATGAAATGTTAAGAGTTTTTGGCCATTGTTCTTTGTTTGTTTAACTGCCCAGATAAATTCCCTAGTCCCTTTTCTGAGGGAATAAATATCTCATTGACAAATTAGAACATTAAGAAAGATCCATCATTCATCATCATGACATCTGCTTAGACACAAATCGAAAATGTTTTCACCTCCTGTTAAACTGTTAAGGTCACAATAAAGTAGGCAGTTATAGTGCTATTTATTGATACTTCAAACACAATTCTGTGATGTCTAAACATGTCTACAGAACAAAACAAAACAAAACAGAACAAACCTTTATTTCACAAATCATGATGCATGATACATGAGAAACTTTATAAACAAAATACAGAAAAGATCAAAATTGCTTATAAAATGGATTTATATCGTTGTATAGGGCATACAAACATTATAATGTGCTATTGTTAATTGGTAATCACAAATTGCCTACATTTATTTGAATATGTATTATATTGTTAGGTTTAATACCGTAGCAACACGCAGCACATGTCAAATCACGGCGGTCAATAAACCTCACCGTTCTTTTAAGGCTAAATCTCTGTATTTAGCTGTTAACCAGTCACTAGGCACATACTTCCGTCAGTGAATGACAACTGTCCTACATGATTTAGAATCAGCGATAGGAGGCAGAATGGCCAAAGAAATCATTTCATGACCAAACTCTACGAAAGTATGTCCTGCCTGGGAATTGAACCCACGACCCCTCGATCAGTAATATTTCACAATGGGTCAAAGGTCATCAACTCATTGACAACGTATTTAAATATCACGTGTATAATTTCTATGTAGTGTGAGGTCAAGTAAACAGTCCAATCTTGTTAACAAGACATTTGAATTTAGATTTATGTTAATAGATTGTGGCCTGCGTGACCATTGGTCAGTGATAAATCGTCGTCAATGAAATATATGATGTTAATGGATGGAAATTGTAGAAACTATGCTATATACATGTAGATCTGTCTCAACTTGGAAATTGAATAAATAAAACAATATAAAACATGAAAACCCTCACTAAAGCCATGACATACCTGATTTTGTTTATCGTCCGCATGTGCGTAGGTTCCGGGATTCGAAAAAGAAATTTAGTTCGGGGAAAGATGTGTTCGGCAACGGCGTTATTCTTCGTGAGCAATTTATCATAACCGTGCCATTAATACAATGTATATGCTACGTGGGAAAAAACACAATTAATTTTATATTAAACCCTATGTTTTAAGTCTGTGCTTAAACTAATGATTTCATAAGTAATTCACGCCATTGTTTCATATATTATGATGATGTTTTTTTTCATTAATATATATATATATATATATATATATAATGCATTTATTTTGTCGTAATGTATTTCTATTTTCGTTTTCAGTTTGTGTATTTTTGTGAATAGGTACCTAGATTTGTGGAACTTGAATTGACGCTTAACAAAATTTAATTTTGCATGATCTAATTATAACACTTAAATTCTAATCCAGTAATTGATCATATGTACTATATCAGCCCAGATATTAAAAGTAAAAGATTCAACTTAAGTTTTTAAATAGTTATGAACCAGTATGTATTTGTCGATCAAAACATGTCTAATATGATAACGTCAGAGCATTCTTAACAAACCGTTATTTCCTCCTTATCTGGAGAGTAGTAACATATATATAATATATACAATTATACATACAAAATCAATTACATACGAGTAGTTAATACAAAAGAAATAATTGTAACATAGTATATTTTACGCGTGATTACTATATCAATCATAATGCTTGTATTGTCAATATATACTTTTAAAAGTAAAAGATTCAACTGAAGTTTTTAAATAGTTATGAACCAGTATGAAGACTATGTATTTGTCGATCAAAACATGTCTAATATGATAGGTCTGTGAAGTTAGCTATCTATTGTCTATTCTCTATTCAAAAGTTTATTCGCACTATAGACAGCTATGTATTGAGAAATCTATTCATTCAGAAGTCTATTCGCAGTTACTGTATACATAGATATAGGTAAGTTCAAAAATCTGTACCAAAATCTATTCACAAAATGCCGAAACGACAGCTGTCTATTCGGATCTCTATTCAAAAGTCTTTTCGCGAATATATAGCTATGCATTCAGATTGTTCCTGAGGTTCATTCGTGGGGTGTGAATAGACAGCTGTATATTCGGAAGTCTATTCGAAAAAAGTCAGTAATGCAATCAAACAGATTTAAAAGTCTTTTCGTGGAATACGTACAGAGACAAATGTCCATTCAAAAGTCTATTCGGATCTCTATTCAAAAGTCTTTTTGCAAAAATATAGCTATGCATTTAGATTGTTCCTGAGGTTCATTCGTGGGGTGTGAATATACAGCTGTATATTCGGAAGTCTATTCAGAAGTCTATTCGAAAAAAGTCAGTAATGAAATCAAACAGATTTAAAAGTCTTTTCATGGAATACGTAAAGAGACAAATGTCAATTCAAAGTCTATTCCGAAGTCTATTCGCAAAATCATTCATATGCATTTAGAATATGCCAGAAGTCTATTCAAAGAGTAGCGAATAGACAGCAATTCTAGCAAATGTCTTTTCAGAAGTCTATTCGCAAAATCATATTTATGCATTCAGAATGAGTCAGAAGTCTATTATAGAGTTTCGAATAGACAGCTGTCCATTCAAAAGTCTATTCAGAAATCTATTCGCAATATCATACATATGCTTTTAGAATGTGTCTAAAGTCTATTACAAAATTGCGACTAGACAGCTGGCCATTCAAATGTCTATTCAAAAGTATTTTTGCAAAATCCAGTTTATGCATTTAGAATGTGTCAGAAGTATATTCCAGGATTGCAAACAGACTGCTTTTTTTCAAATGTCTATTCAGAAGTCTATTAGCAAAATCAAGTTTATGAATGTAGAATGTGTCAAAAAACTAGTCATGGAGTGCGAATAGACAGCTGTCCATTCAAATATCTATTCAGAAGTCTATTCGCAAAATCATTCATATGCATTTGGAATGTGCCAAAAGTGTATAATAGAGTTTCAAATGGACAGCTGTCCATTCAAATGTCTTTTTAGAAGTTTATTCGAAAAAATCATATATATATATATATATATATATATATATATATATATATATATATATATGCATTTAAATGTGCCAAAAGTCTATTCAAAGAGTAGCGAATAGACAGCAATTTTTTCAAATGTGATTTCACGAGTCAATTCGCAAAATCATGTATATACATTCAGAATGTGTCAGAGGATTATTATAGTTTCGAATAGACAGATGTCCATTCAAATGTCTATTCAGAAGTCTATTCGCAAAATCATATATATGCATTAAGAATGTGTCTGAAGTCTACAATAAAGTTGCGAATGGACAGATGTCCATTCAAATGTCTATTCAGAAGTCTATTCCCAAAATCATGTATATGCATTCAGAATGAGTCAGAAGTCTATTATAGAGTTTCGAATAGACAGCTGTCCATTCAAAAGTCTATTCAGAAGTCTATTCGCAAAATCATATATATGCATTTAGAACGTGTCTTAAGTCTCTCATAAAGTTGCGAATAAACAGCATCATTCAAATGTCTAGTCAAAAGTCTTTTAGCAAAATCAAGTTTATGCATTTAGAATGTGTCAGAAGTATATTCTATGAATGCGAACACAGCTTTCTTATCAAATGTCTATTCAGAAGTCTATTCGCCAAATCAAGTTTATAAATGAAGAATGTGTCAGAAAATTAGTCATGGAGTGCGAATAGACATCTCTCCATTCAAATGTCTATTCAAAAGTCTATTCGCAAAATTTAGTTTATGCATTTAGAATGTGTCAGAAGTTTATTCTAAGATGCGAATAGATGGCTGTCTTTTCAAATGATTCAGAAGTCTATTCGCAAAAAATCAAGTAAATGCTTTTAGAATGTGTCAGAAGTATATTCTTGGATTGCGAATGGAGAGCTGTCCATTCAAATGTCTATTCAGAAGTCTTTTCGCAATATCAAGTAAATGCATGTAGATTGTGTCAGAAGTATATTCTTGGATTGTGAATAGACAGCTATCCATTCATATGCCAATTCAGAAGTCTATTCGCAAACAATAGTTTGCATTCAGAATGTAGCAGAAGTCTTTTTATGAAGTTACTTTTTGTAAAGTGTTAAATAGACATATTTAAATTATTTATCAGAAGTCTATTTGCAAAATCATTCATATGCATTTTTAATTTGTCAGAATTATTTTCTGGGTTTGTGAATAGACATGCTCTTTGAAGCAGGTCTACTATTATTTTTTATTGAAAGCAAGAATTCTATTTTTCTCCTGGTAGTAAGTCTTCTCTCGGTAGCTGAATTACTTCTTTCTTTTAAAACCAGGTCTTACGGACTTTTAAAAACAACTACTGGCATGAGATTAATTCTTCTAATTGATCTTTGTCTACCTTTTTCATTCGGTTACAAGATGAATACATTATATATACTACAAGCACGAACCTGTGAGAAAACACCAAGATTGACGTCACGCTGTAGCACCGTCAAAAGAATTTAACAAAATGGCGTAAAATTGTGTTTCTTATAAAACAAAAATAATCATTTAGACAGGCTTTATCACTTAAATGTAAATTGGTGACAAAGTAGTTTTGTTTTGGCGCTTATTTTTCTTGTGGATAATAACAATTTGTTTACGATTTAATATGAAATTCAAAGGTTTCTACCTACTAACTTCGAAATATTAGCATGTTTCAAGCAATGGCGCGTCCTCGAATAAAACCAGCACTGGTTACCGAATTTGCATTTGCACTTGTGTAATCTACGGTACCAGTATTCTTGTTTGAACCAGATTTTACCGGCTCGACTTGGTTTACAGAATTTGCAAATAATGACGATATGAAAAGGCAAATTCGACCTTCACCTAAAATTGCGGAAATATTCGGGAGATTCATTTATGTTTACGAGAGTTAAAAAAATACTTAATTCAGGCAAAACCACGCAAACTTCATTAGACTTGACAGGTCTATCACAATTTCATCTGACACATTCTGAATGCATTAACATTAAGTTTGCGAATAGACTTCTGAAAAGACATTTGAATAGACAGCTGTCTATTCGCAACTCTATAATAGACTTGTGACACATTCTAAATGCATATAAATGATTTTGCGAATAAACTTCTGAATAGACTTTTAAAAAGACAGTTGTCTATTCGCTACTCATTGAATAGACTTCTGGCACAATCTTAATGCATAAAATTGATTTTGCGAATAGACTTCTGAATAGACTTTTGAATGGACAGCTGTCTATTTGAAACCCAATAATAGACTTCTAACTCATTCTGAATGCATTTACCAGATTTTGCGAATAGACTTCTGAATAGACATTTGAATGGACAGCTGTCTATTTGCAAATTTATAATAGATTTCAGACACATTCTTAATGCATATATATGATTTTGCGAATAGACTACTGAATAGACATTTGAATGGACAGCAGTCTATTCGAAACTCTGTAATAAACTTCTGACACATTCTGAATGCATATACATGATTTTGCGAATAGACATTTGAAAAGACATTTGCAAAAATTGCTGTCCATTTGCTACTCTTTGAATAAACTTGGCACATTCTAAATGCATATAAATGATTTAGCGAATAGACTTCTGAATAGACTATTGTAAGAATTGCTGTTTATTTGCTACTCTTTGAATAGACTTTTGGCACATTCTAAATGCATATGAATGGTTTTGCGAATAGACTTCTGAATAGACATTTGAATAAACAGCTGTCTATTCGAAAGTCTGTAATAAACTTCTGACACATTCTTAATGCATATACATGATTTTGCAAATAGACTTCTGAAAAGACATTTGTTAAAATTGCTGTCTAATTGCTACTCTTTGAATAGACTTTTGGCACATTTTAAATGCATATATATATATATATATATATATATATATATATATATATATATATATATATATATATATATATATATATATATATATATATATATATATATATATATATGATTTTGCGAATAGACCTCTAAATAGACATTTGAATTGACAGTTGTCTATTTGAAACTCTATGACAGACTTCTGACACATTCCGAATGCAAAGAGACTTTTGAAAAGACATTTGTAAGAATTGCTGTTTATTCGCTACTGTTTAAATAGACTTTGGCACATTCTAAATGCATATGAATGATTTTGCGAATAGACTTCTGAATAGACATTTGAATAGACAGCTGTCTATTCGCAACTTTATATTAGACTTAAGACACATTCAAAATGCATATATATGATTTTGCGAATATACTTCTGAATAGACTTTTGAATGGACAGCTGTCTATTCGAAACTCTATAAAAGACTTCTGACTCATTGTGAATGCATATACATGATTTTGCGAATAGACTTCTGAATAGACATTTGAATGAACATCTGTCTATTCGCAACTTTATAATAGACTTCAGACACATTCTTAATGCATATATATATGATTTTGCGAATAGACTTCTGAATAGACATTTGTATGGATAGCTGTGTTTTTGAAACTCTATACTAAACTTCTGACACATTATGAATGCATAAACATGATTTTGCGAATAGACTTCTGAAAAGACATTTGTAAGAATTGCTGTCTATTCGCTACTCTTTGAATAGACTTCTGGCACATTCTGAATGCATATACATGATTTAGCGAATAGACTTCGGAAAAGACTTTTGAATGGACATTTGTCTCTTTACGTATTCCACGAAAAGACTTTTAAATCTGTTTGATTGCATTACTGACTTTTTTTAATAGACTTCTGAATAGACTTCCGAATAGACAGCTGTCGTTTCGGCATTTTGTGAATAGATTTTGATACAGATTTTTGAACTTACCTATATCTATGTATACAGTAAATGCGAATAGACTTCTGAATGAATAAATTTCTCAATACATAGCTGTCTATTGTGCAAATAAACTTTTGAATAGAGAATAGACAATAGATAGCTAACTTCACAGACCTAATATGATAACATCACAGCTTTCTTGACAAACCGACCAATCAGTAAAAGTAAACTTCTCCATTTATCATATCAATGGAAGAAAATTGACATTATTGCCAAATTTTAATGGAAGAGTATAACCTCCCCAGGCGGGATTACCTAACTTTAACAAAGTACATTAATTATGTTATAGAGATAATTAAAGTATGAATGATCATATGGAATCTTTAAAGCTAAAATGTTCCCTTTATTCCAGCAACTTTTAATTGAGATGATAAAAACGTCAGCGCTCATCAACAGTAGCTACAAAACCATGCATCTAGTAAGACGTTACCTAATTCAGATATATTCACTATTCGAATATCAGTTTCCATGCAGGACGGTAGAATCATAATTTTCTTGTTTTAAACATTAAATCGGTTAATGTTAGACATGCGATTTCAGACAAAGCCTATTGTTGCTGGTGTTACTCATCGATTTCTTCACAAATCGTGCAAAGTGTCAAATCTGCCCTTATACTCTTAGTTTAGTGTGGTAACTTCAAAGTCCAATGGGTGTAACGACACTGTCAAACGAGTTGATTTAGTTAAATTGCAATTTGACGTAAATCCAAAATTGTCACGGTCGGCATTAGGTGCACTTATTACCATACATCAAATTATTTCAGAAATTAACACTGTTTTTCCCTTCGTTATTTCTTTATAGTAGTCGTTAATTTTCATAACCGTGTAATTTGCACGAGAACCGGTTCACTTATCAAAGAGAAATAATTTTCGGTACACGGACAGGATTAACGAGATTTTAGCCAACACTATATTGAATTATTAGCAGTTTAAAATTATATCTAACGCTAATTTTTACATGCTGTCATAAAGTTGTAATCTTAACAAGTGAATTATGTGATATTGAATGTTGTTTGAGGGATTAGATTAAAATGTTCTCCGCAGCTTATAAATACTCGATGTTGGAAGTTAAATTTGTGGCCTTTATTTCCACAAATCGGGAACAAATTAAAACATGAAAGGGGACATTATCGAGAAAAGCGTATCTTTTTATTAACATTTCGTCTGTAACTTGATGTACTGGAATAGTATCAGAACTTCAAGAGAAATTAACGACTAAATGATAATGCAATCATCTGCATAGTTTCCCTTGAAGAATTTAGACATATAAGGATTCATTATCAACAATTTAAAAATTGACATTATTATAATTAATGACGGTGAAGTTGAGGCGTCCAGGACGACCTCGGTCCACTTAAGACACTGTCAACACATATATGTACTAACAAAATTTGTTTCGCAGCTGTCCTGAAGCCATTTAATTTTAACCAATGAGTCGCTCTCTGGATTACTATTCCAAAATAAACTTATCTAAATTCTCGTGAAATATAGATAACTGTAATATCAGGTCAAATGCTTTTGTTGGAAAATCACTAAATTGGTATAGTATCGGATACTGTACGCCATATCTAAAGATTTGAGATATTTTCAATAATGAAAACAAGAATCAGCTGTGTAGTGCTTACTATAAATATATAAACATTAGCATCGAATCGTCCATGACTAATTGATTCCTTTCTAATAATATCACATCTCATGAAACCAATGTCAATTAATTGATCATAATTATACTCTATTATTCCATCAGTGGGGATTAGCTACACACAGTAATCGGCTTCCAAGTCGTTCCTTATTGCTTGCAAGTTCTTAAACCATGACAGCAGTGACGTTTAAAGCCGTTGTAGACCACAAATCCTGGAATTACCACGCGAACGTCTTCAGATCACAGCGTCCGTCACGTGACACGCTGTGATAATTATATCTTTAGAAATACTAATTGTTCTGTAGTTGATTAAATTATTATCCTGTAATAATATCCTAGGATTTTAAATCTCCCATCAATACAAGACTGGGTTACTATAACAACCGTGTTCTAACACATCTGCTAGTTTACCATAAGGCCATGCCAAATCGGAATTCTGTTAAACGTCAACCCAAATTTAACAAACCTAGGTACCTTTTCACAAAAACAAACAAACCAAAAACGAAAACACAAATATTTTTTACGACAAAAACAATGCATTATATATATTTTAAAAGGAATAACATTCTCATACTATGAAACAATGGGTCTGAATTCAATATAAAATGACTAGTGTTTATTTCACGTAAAATATATTATGTTGTATTCTAACATAGGCACGTGCGCTTTCACTCTTTATTTAATGTGACGTCATCTATGCTTTATTATTCAACAAAATATAGCTCGTGACGGCTGTTGAAATTTTACTCCCCACGTTAAATGAACAAAGCCGAAAACAGCGCCCGAGTTTATAAGGGTTGACTTTACAGGACCTTCGAACATGTCAGTAAATGTAAAACATGTGCTAACCTTATAACATGAATGAAAATGGTCTAAACGATTAAAGCATAAAAAGAACTTCTTCAACATTCATTATTCAAGACGTTTTCCCAGCAGAAGTCCCAGCAATGCAGCATTTCCCGGTTCCGCATTTCATCCGGTCCTTCATCCGACGGTCATGCCAGCCATTATACAAAAAAATACTAAGATTGACTATTTCATTCAAGCCAAACTGTGCAGAGCATAATATAATGATTTTCAGAAAATCCATTCTTCCTTGACACGCGTTTATAAATCCAATTTATATCAAACCTTTTCAGAAATTCTGAATTAAATTGTCTGATAACACACTACTATCCAGTTAACATCCAAATATTTAAGCTGCATTTGCAATATTCCGTCGAAAACATCGAAGTTTAAATTTTCCTACATCATCATGTGTTTACAAAATGTCACTCACTGAGGGCAAGGTCGAACGTTTTGTTTATTTCACGGCACTTATTTTGTAGAATGATGTTAAACACACCAAAACAATTATAGCAATTCGTATTTATATTTTGGTTTCTATTCTATAATTAAGATTTTAATATTTTTTGTTCGGAATTAGAAACACTTTTCTATGAGAATTGTGTAAATAAATGCTATTTTCGGCCTTTGCACTGGGGGTGGATTTCAACAGCATGACGTTTCTGACAGTGAAAAATAGTTCTATAAATATATCTTTTCTACGGATGTATTTTATGATGTTAGAATCGTAATAACTTACAGTTGTCTATATTTTGTTGTCTAATAAAATATAGGCACTCGTTTCATGCGCTAATTAAACACTCGTGCTAAAGCACTCGTGATTTAATCATACGCGCATCACAACTCGTGCCTATATTTTATAAGACAACAAAATAAAGACAACTGTAAGTTATTTCTTAATTAATGACGCGGTCATGGAAAATTGCTTACGATGAATAACGTCGTTGCCAAACACAATTTTCCCTGAATTAAATTGCCGTATTGAATCCCAGAACATCGGAATCATTAAAGAAAATTCCACCAACAAGTTTGTTTTTATTATGATTGAGGACTCTTAAACCTACGCGCACGCGGACGCTTAACAAAATTCCGATATGGCATGGCCTAAAATGATAATGTTAGAAATATATAAAAGGGCATATTTAATTTTTACTATACTGAACAAGAGAGCTCCGCGTGCCGGGCCTTACACGCAGCCGCTTGGCTAACTCCGTTGGTAGCACGCAAGTCTACTGATCAAGGGGTCATGGATTCGATTCCCGGGCGGGGCATACTTTTATGGAGCTTGGTCATGAAATTATTTGTACGGTCATTTTTCCTTCTACCAATGATTCATACTTACTCGTATGTAGGACAGTTGTCAGTCAGTAACGAAAGTATGTGCTTAGTAGTTGGTTAACAGCTAAATCGAGAGATTTAGCCTTTCCATGAACAGTGAGTAGGTTGACTGACCGCCGTTAGATGACTTATACAAAGTGTTGCTGCGGCAACAAAACAAACAACAAAACCAAAAACAAACTGCATTATTGGCCCAAATGATGTGCAAACCTCAAATAGTTTGTAATGAGAAGTGGCAGAATAAGGTAAAGAAGCCATCCAAATAAAACTGACCCCTAAATCTATAGGAATCTTCTTTTGACCATGGTCAACATTCTTACCTAGTATGATAACCTTAGGTCCTATAGCTCTCGAGCGAACAATTTGGATGCCAATATACAGTTGACATATACCTATAAGGTACATCTACTGTTTATAGCCAACTTTTCTAACAAACAAGGTCACTGTAGGCCTAAGAATTTTATTTATATATAATTATGTATACTTAGCTTATCAACAGTTTTATATAAACATTTCTTAAGTTAAGTCAATTTAATTAATATATTTCTAAACAATTTATATTGAATATGAGATAATACGATTACAAAAGCTCAGACAGAAAAATCCCTCTGTCTGATATATGGTTTGCCTATTTTTGATATATTTTACAAATATAACTGATTTCAACTATATTGAATTTAGAGTACAAACACGAAGTTAGTCCAGCTAAGACGATGTTATATTGAATGGATTTGTCTACACGAATTATTAACGAGTTTATACTAAAATTGTTGCATGTTATGTTGTACATGTACAGTTGAGTTCACACTAAAGTTTACACCCTAGTGCACTTGGAGTGCACTTCATCCACACCTGAAGTGCACTTGAAGTGCACTTTGAGGTGCAGTTTAGTTTAGTCAATTTATTGAAGCTAGAAAAAATACTTGTTGGTTGATTGAAGACAATATTGAATTAATATTTAGGTTTATAAAACCTGGTAAACAGTTAAAAGATGATTATAGATTAAGCAAATTATTGACTTATTTTTATTTTATGGAGTTAAGAATATTTTAGTCTTATGAGACATGTAAATTTGTGTGGATTTAATTCAATATTAAATGTTTGCATTGAATTGATTGTCATGTATAATGATTATGACTAAACAGAAATTATTATTATAATCATTTTATAATTGTCCCTTATATTTTAAAAGAAAATATGTGTTTTTGGTAGAAAATGCCACTCACTCATTGTTTAAATTTTAAATGATTCAGTCTTTATACTGTCCAGTCTGGTTAATTAATAAATATCTTATATCTACATATTATATAAAATAAATCAAAATATTAAAAAATCAAGTCTTATTTCAGTTAAATGCCTGTCGTCTTTTTTGTTTTATAATAGTGTGACATTTGTATCCGAAAATGTTAATGATATATTTTTATGTTTTATCATACATGTAAGTCACATGTCACTACAGTTGTATTTCATTTAATATACTAGAAACCCTATAGACAGCCTGTCTTTGTTAGATAGGAAAGGTGTGAAAATATTTTAACTGGAACATTTTGAGATGTTGCTGTCAAGTATTGAAAAATTGGATAAAATCTAAGTTTATTTAGTAATCAGATCATAAACAAAATCAGCTTCATAATTACTTAACTGTATTAGAATATTTATTGATTGATAATTATAACACTAAAATGAGTAGTGTTAAAAGTTTAACTCCCTACTTTAGAGAGATAATTGTTCAGTTGTATTTAGCTGGCACCTACAATTTAAATGTATGCATTTTTATAACATTTAACAGGATGATATTTAACTACAAACTATTCTTGTTTTTATTGCTTTTTATTTATTTGATGGTCATTAAGAATGTAAGTACAAGCTATACAGTAAAAAGTTTCCCAACAATGAAATCATTCTTATACAGCCATATTTATGGCCCCTCTTTCCTGTTGTCGATATCCCCTGGGGATAATGACTAAAGATAGCTGTCAGGGATTACCAATTGTCTAATTGTTATCAGCCTTATCACATCTTCATCTCATATGGTGAGCAGACAGTATTTTGTTAATTATGAATATCTGATTAATTATTCTCAGTGATACTGAGAATTGTAGAATTAATGTAAATGAGTACTAGAAATTGAACCAATTTAGATTTATTTTTTTACCTGAAAAATTGTACATGTGACTTGAAAGTACTACACAGAATGAAAAAGAAGAAGAAAGTAACATAATGAAATTCATAATCAGATTATTTACAACCTGAAATCAGATAATTTAATAAAAACAGTTATTTCAAATTCTCATTAGGCTATTTACAACATTGGATCAACTTCAGATAGTTGTAGATAATTATTATTAATGATGCATTAAGATTTATTTATTAAGTTTTTACAACTCTCTCTACCTATTGTTTATGCATCGCAATACAATTATTGTTCCTATTGCTTTAAAAGCATGTCACAAAATTCAATTTCCGTGTCAATTTTACATATACTTTTTCACACTTAAATTCATATTTGTACATACAGTGTTACTGAATACTTGAAACAACATAACAAATTTCAACATTATTTTTTAAAGAAATATGTTTGTTATTTTATCTTACATAATTATGATGTAAATAGTAGATGTCTAGATCATATCTCGTCTATGTGTGCATCAACTCAGATGCCCTGCTGAGAATGGTATCCTTAATTGGCATACTGTTTATATCAGGGGGGCTATAAAATCTTAGCACAAATATACAAGTACATGTGTATAATGTATATCAATGCAGATGTTATCTGATAAAGTCAATGATAAACTAAATGGATCCAAATCTCTGGCTCTGTCTTATTTTTATTTTAAGTCTTATTATTTTAGCAGTCACAGTTCTTTCTATTCACAAGGTTTTTTTTCTTAATTTAGTTTTAAAAGGTTGATTAAGCTTAAAATATTGCATAAAATACAAACAATGTAAGTACAAACTAAAGATTTCTTTTTGGTTGTCTTTTTATTGGTTTCTTGATGCTTGTTGACTGTTTATGGAGTTTGTTCTCTTACGTCATCATACTGCCACATGTTAAATAATAATAACCCCTTTAGATAAAATAACATAGTGTTGTTATTACCAACCTTACAAGAAATATTATTTTAAATACAAAGATTATCCAAGTTGACTATAAGTAATTGAATATCAAATTTAAGAAGCACATTACATTGTATATATTTGTATTATAATTTCACTAATAAACAGTAAGCTTAAATTCTGTCAGGTACAAAGTAAAAGTATATAGAGATAAACTCATTGTCAAATATATACTACTTTTGAGTTCATTATTACATGAATTAAATATTTTGTTACCTGACAAAAAACTGTTGTCTGGCTGTCATTTTTTGTTGAAATATCCGAATGATAAGAATTTATATCAACAATAATAGGGGTATGTTATGCATTTAAAAACTTTCTTAAGAAAGAATTATAAAAGTGTCCCAGAATTGTATCACAATTGAAATTGAATATGATGTACGAATTAATGTAAAATCAACATAATAAAACATCTCATAATTAATTGCAATATAATCACAGTTAATGTTTGTTCCCTATTGTAAAGATCAAAGAATCAACTGAAGTTTTAAGTAATCAAGTGTTATAAACATTATTGTGACACCAATTTGCAGTTTTATCTTTATTAAACAATTATAATTGTTCAACTTGATTTTAATTGACTTAACTTTCTTTTGTGTTCTTTATCGTTCAAAGTCATGAAAATTACTATGTCATACATGTATTAATGATAATTATTTCCTCATGAATGCATAAATCTTGGAATTTGAACAGTGTTTTAACTAAAAAGTTCTTGTAACTTTAACGTTCATTTTCAATTTAATTTTGTAAACAATTTGCTTGATTATACATTTTTAACTTTCTATCATGTAATAGAAACCTACAGATAAAATCAATATTGTCATCAATGAATAAACAAGTCTTCAAACTTCAATATATTGATAAACAAAACTGCACTAAACTGCTCCTCAAATCAAAGTGCACTTCAAAGTGCACTTCAGGTGTGGACGAAGTGCACACGAAGTGCACTTTGTGTAAACTTTAGTGTGAACTCAACTATAAATGATTCTTTGTCATTGAATCCGCACGAAAACTGGTCAATCCCGCATTTTACGTGTCTATATCACTCATAAAGTGGTCACCACAGGCATGGAAATTATGGTTTTTAACTGGATATAGCGAATTTCACATTAAGGAAGTTGTCTAAAAATTACTTTTTTTCGCGTGGCTCTTCCATCAAAAGAAAACATCTGGGTCACTGATGGCAGAAAAATGGAGTTTCAGTCTCTGTAAAGAAATGGCACTTTAGACTTCTTTATGAGAAAATATAACATAAAATATAACAGTTAAATGCAAATTTTAAGTTAAAAAAGAGCATACGTTTGCCCTTTAGACTCCATCCAAGCGTTGCCATGTTAACTGTGTTAAACTGGCATTTTCTGAAGACAATCACAGGGATAATTAAGCCAAGCTGCATAATGTCAGTTAATTAGTTATGAAATAAGAGCATCTTGAAATAGCCTTAGTGCATTAATGTGAAAAAACCCGTTCAATTTTCGCCCATGTCGCAACCAGTTAAAAGATTATTGCTTTATACACTCCCCTCGCAGCTCAGTGAATACATAACATTCACCCGCTGCCTTAAAACTAGTCGATTTATGATATTGACCTTTACTATGAACCTTTGAACGACCAATGAAAGTTGAACAAATTCCAATTTAGCTGAAAAACTTTATACGCATTTTCATTGGTTGAACGGGTAAACAACGCCTTATATGGTATGATCATACTAGTAACGAATGCAACCTCGTATGACGTCATATATATAGCGTGGCTACACTTTGTATTTAAGTTCGATAAGTTGCTCTATCATTTCTATGTTTACAGTTAAAAGATCAGAGATACACGTTTAAAAAGATCAATGTTTACTTTCATTTTTGTTAATTTTCCATTATCTAACTAATGCAAAACGGTCCAACATCATTGCATTTCGACATTTTGAAATTACAGGCGCGAGAATTTTTGCATCTATTTTTAAAAACCACGTGACAGTCATGCGATTTAACAAACTCCTCACAGCGGTTACGTCACGCGTTGCTACTTTAACCACTGCCTTCACATAAATCACGTGACGCAAGTAGTACCATGTGACTAATGTTTAAATTTAAACGAGCATTAACGGTTAGCCTAAAAAGCGTTAGGCGTAATGTAGCGAAAAAAACATTGAATGATAAAAAATGTGGTTGATTTACACGGTCTGCCAAAGAAGTGCCATGCGGCTAATTTTGAGACTTGTTTTTATTACTTTAGGTTAAATCAATATCGTAATCTAGTATGTTTAATAATGTATATATGTTTAATAATATATATATCGTGGGTTTAACATTATTTCTATCATGGCGGCAAAACTTGATACTAAGTTTATATTGTTTTAAGTTCCATTGATTTAAATAGTCGTATAGCTTAAAATATTATACATGTATTTTACAATACTTGCATTTTCATTGTTCGCGTAAAATGGCAAACTTCAAAGAGATTTTATCGTAGAAACAATAGTAATAATAGTATATACAACTGTCATTATTAGGTAAGAACGTATAATAAACAACCTTTCGGGGAACCTTAATTGCTATTAAAGTGTCAAGTAAAATTTTGAATGCGCTTGAGGTCAACGCATTATGTCACTTGCCAAAGTCGGTTTGATGTATATTTTTCAAACAAATCGGCCAACGTGTTTAATTTTTATTGGGTCGTCTATGTTAATTTTTACGGGAAAACTTAGAAACTACTTTTTGATTGGTCAAACGTTCGAAAATGCATATGACAAAAGTCGGGTCCGTAAGCTGGAAAATCAGTATTGAAAACTGATTGTAACGAAATAAAGTATTACGGACTTGACAACTTCTTATATCTGTTTTTAGGTAAGTCGAATTTTGTATGTTATTTTGTTAATATTGTGATTCAGCATTGTTAAAATTGTTAAGTTCTTTTGATTAGTTATTTTACGTCGCAGCGTTGTTGTTTTAGAAGTAGATCATTTAAGGTGCAGATGTTTATCATTTTTGAGTAATTATTATGTTACCAGTATTTCATTAACGTTAGTAAGATACATATTGTTTGATGATTGTGATCTATTAAATTTATATTATGATTTGAACTTGTTATTTACCGTATTTCATTAACATAAGTAAGATACACATTGTTTGATGATTGTGATCTATTGAATTTATATTATGATGATTTGAACTTGTTATTTTACCGCTATTTCATTAACATAAGTAAGATACATATTGTTTGATGATCGTGATCTATTGAATAGATATTATGATGATTCGAACTTGTTATTTTACCGCTATATAATTTGAATCATGTACCAGCGAATAATGTAATATTTATGTAATTGTGAATATAGCGTAATGCCGTCTAAGTAATTTAATATTTCTATAGTTGCATTGTACTAGAGTTACTAAATATACTGTCCATATTAGTTTAGTTGATAATGTCGTTAAGAATATCTGTGCATTGATATATATTATTATTTCTGTATTTATAGTAGTTTATTGTAACATTTTATTTCACAGTTCTGATTATGTAGATTATGTTATTATTGAGTATTGAAAACTGATTGTAACGAAATAAAGTATTACGGACTTGACAACTTCTTATATCTGTTTTTAGATAAAAATACCCTTAACCAGAAAGCACAACACTTGGTGGGTAGGATTTTGTCGGTTCCGGTCCAATCACAAGTCAAGCGAAGAACAGAACAACTTTATTCCCCGTATGAAGACAGCTCAACCGAGTTATTACTTCTTGAGATCAAGCGGACCTGTTGAAATAAACGAGGAAAGAACAACAGAAGAAACCATGAATTCATACAAAATGTCAAGCTTTAGTGGTAACGGTGACGATATTGAACGTTACTTGATAAGATTTGAACAATTTAAGACATGTACAAAATTAGACGACACACAAGCGTTGGCTAGCCTTACCTGGCATCATTCATTAATTTTAGGCATTGATTTTATGAATGAACACCGTGTTGTAATAGATGTTAGGTCTAAACTTATTAAGCTATCAGATAAGGGTGCGGTTTTTAACTTAATTACTAGCCAAAGTTACGCTCGAACAACAAAACCAGTAAAAATAGATGCTAACTCATATACGGATATTCCAGTAAAAATTGCTAGATCTAGAAAACTTGACAAATCGGTTATGTTAGAACCTTTAGCAAGCTTAGCAAAAGAGAATATTATAGGTGCTAGGTGTATTGTGCCAGTAAGTAAATGTAAAGCTATTATGAGACTAATAAATCCAACTGATGATGATGTTTATATAAAAAATAATAAGGTAATGGCGATAGTTTCACAAGTAAATGCTGAACAAATCATTGACTGGGATGAGCTAGAAACAAATGAAATTCCAGAATCAAAGGCACATTCAAACAATGATAAGTTAAATATTGATCTATCAAACACTGACTTGACTGAAATTGAAAAGCAAAAACTTAAAGACTTGCTGCAGGCAAATGAAGATGTATTTTCAGAAGGATTACATGATTTAGGAAGGACTAATCTTGTGGAACATGTCATTGATACCGGGTACGCTGGACCCGTGCATTCGTCATATTATAGACAAAACCCGGAAATGAGGAAATGGACTAAGCAACAAATAGATAACTTGCAAAAGAACGGTTTTATCAAGGAGAGCGAGTCAAATTGGCATTCTCCTGTAGTTCTCGTAAAACGCGAAGGATCAAATGACTTTAGGTTTGCTTGTGATTATCGGAAATTAAATAAGATTACTGAACCTAAATCATACCCAATCCCTAGATTTTCAGATGTAATAGATGCACTTGGCGAGGCAAAAGCTCAGTACTATTCTAGTCTTGATCTTGGTAAGGCATTTTGGCAAGTACCTTTGAGTGAGGAAAGCAAAAGAAAGGCAGCATTTATTACTTATGATGGGGTCTGGGAGTGGGAAACAATGCCATTTGGACTTCAAGGAGCTAGCGCTACCTTTCAAAAATTAATGATGAAAGTTTTAAAGGGCATTAGTTGGCAATATGTTCTCTGTTATGTTGACGACTGTCTTATATATTCTTCAACATTTGAAGAACATTTACTGCATTTAAATGAAGTATTTTCAAGATTACGGAAAGCAGGTTTAAAACTTTCGGCCCATAAATGTTTCTTCGCTCAAAAGAAACTTCATTATTTAGGTCACGTGATTAGCAAAGACGGAATTGAAACTAATCCTAAAAAAGTAGACAAAATTAAAAAATTAAAAAGGCCCGAGGATAGAAGTGAAGTAAAAAGTCTATTGGGTTTAACTAATTATTACAAAAAGTTTGTTAAGAACTACAGTGCAATTTGCGCACCAATTATAAATCTCTTAAAGAAAGAAACACCCTTCATTTGGACCCCTGAATGCGAAAATGCTCTAATTCAATTGAAAAACGCTATGACTTCGGCACCAATTCTTCAATTCCCAGATATGAATAAACCTTTCATATTAACATGTGATGGATCCAGGAAGGGACTAGGATATATATTAGGACAGTTAGATGAGGATGGAAAAGAACATGTGATTGAATATGGTAGTCGAACACTGAGAGGAGCCGAACATAACTACGGAGTTTCGGAGTTGGAATGCTTAGCTATAGTGACGGGGGTACAAGCCTTTAAATCGTACTTATCAACCAATTTGCAGTTTACAATTGTCACTGACCACAAGGCTCTCAGTTGTTTGAATAGTGTTCACACTTCAACCAATGGGAGACTAGCTAGATGGTCTATATTGTTGCAAGGTTACAAGTACAAAGTGGTTTACAGAGAAGGATCAAAGAACCAATCCGATGCACTATCAAGATTAACAATTGATAATAATGGAAAAGAGCAAGTTGATAATGGGAATATACAAGAACCCCGGATTTGCGCAGTTACTCAAGACAAGAATACGTGGCTTGAAACTTCTTTTGAGTTTGATGTGCAACATACTATCAACTCAATAGAGGCGGATTCACCACAAGAAGACAAAGACCCAAATCTGGAATTAGATAACAAGTTGGAAATAGTGGAATTACAAAAGGAATGTCCAGACTTTAAAGAAATCTACAACTACTTATTAAGAAATGAACTTCCATCGGACGAAAATAAAGCCAAGCATGTTGTTTATGAGAGCAGATACTATGAAATTGTTGACCAAGGAATATTAATTCACATGTATCACCCGAGACGAAAGAAGAAGTCACAAGACGAAGATTTGATCATACAAACAGCAATACCAAATAAACTTAGGCAAAATGTGCTAGAAGCTTACCATGATAGGAATGGACATTTTGGAGTAAAACGGACACATGCACTAATACAGTCAAAATATTATTGGCCAAGGATGTACAATAACATCGATTTGTATGTTAGATCTTGTGAAGTTTGCCAACGTTGTAAAAGAGACCATGGTGCCAAACCAACGCCTCTCAATCCTTTACCAGTAACTGACGTTTTTGGAAGATTACACTTAGATTTTATTGGTCCTATTAATAAGTCAACAGAAGGCCATGAGCACATACTAGTCGTGGTTGACAGCTTCACACGCTGGATAGAAGCTTTTCCTTTGAAGTCACAATCTGCAGTTGAAGTAGCTCGAGTACTTCATGACGAAATTTTCTGTCGTTATGGTAGCCCTATTTCCATAGTGACGGACAGAGGACAAGCATTTTTGTCGAAATTAGTGACAGCCATATGCGAGATCTACAAGGTAAAGCAGCATAGAACCGCAAGCTACAATCCACAGTGTAATGGTATGGTAGAAAAACAGAACGCCACTATCAAACAAACTCTTAGAATGTACATACAGGGAGACCATTCCAACTGGCATCTATTAATTCCAACTATCATGATGGCTATGCGATCTACACCGAACACAGAAACGTCAGGATACAGTCCTTTTAAAATGCTTTTCGGAACAGATATGAGGTTACCATATGACACTACCCTTATTCCAAGAGAAAGTTTAGGTTTGGAAGCGAGAGCTCATGTAGATGACTTACTAAATAGACTGAGATTGATTAGGGATAGAGCCAAAGAGAATACAGAAATTTCACAATCAGAAAGCAAGGACAGACATGACAAGACTGCGAAAGAATCTAACTATCAGCCTGGAGAACAAGTACTACTTAAAGTACATAAAGCAAAACCAGGTCTCTCAAATAAGTTAGCTGAAAAATGGACTGGACCTTATTATATAAAGTATAGAGGACCACATGACTCATACAAACTTGCTGACTGTAATACGGACAAAATGATTAAACCATTCGTAAATGCAAAGAATCTGAAAAAGTATCTTGATCCAAGAGACTACAGGCAAATTGAAAATGAGAGCAGTGAAACCGACAATGAAGATATCACAAGCAGTCAACCGCAAGTAATCGATGAACAGACTCTACTTGATGAAAGTTTAGGAGAAAATGAAATCAGACAGGATTCGGATAATAGTCATGAAAATAACAAAAAGGAAAACAAAGCGAACGAAAGTGGGCAATCTGAAGAATGGTTCAGAGTTGATAAATTATTAAAAGTAAGGATTAAAAATAGTAGAAAGGAATTCTTGGTTAAATGGACAAATCCCAATTACAAGCCAAGTTGGATTCATGAAGATGATGTTACGCCATGTCTGAAAAGAGAGTATTATGCTACTCATACAAAAACCGGCGGTCGAAGAAAACGTCCTTTTAAATACTTTGATAGACCTTAGATTATACCAGTCAATGATAGCAAGTATTTACATTGGGCAATATCAATAATATTAAGAATATTTAAGAAGTAAAAAGAAAGGAATCAAGTATTATTAATAAATATACATATATGTATATGTTTGAGGGTAAAAACTAGTACAGTCGTGAAAATGTTATAAAAAAAAATAAAAAAAAGAAGATTGCTTAGATAGTAAATTAGTAAATAAGCTTCAGTTTTGCTTAAAGCACTATAGTACACTTCATACAGTATAATGTCATTATCTTAGAATTAAAATCTTTATAGATTAAAATGATGTATCAAGCGTGATAGTTGATGGACATGCATAAACTTAAGTGCACTAAGTTAAGGTTAAATAAGATATATTTTGTGAGATGCTATGATGTCAAAAAAAAAGGGAATGTATTCAGTATGAGTAAATACCAATGCAAGTTAACAATAATGATTAAACTTTGACAAATTTATCTATTCATAACTGAAGTAAAATAATCATATTTTCATTCCTGTAAAATGTGCTAGATTGTTATAGATTGGCCGTCTTTACAATCATTGACTGACCACATTTCGCTCTTATATTTTTAGTCCCCTGGTTCAACAACATGACTTTGGTGATCATGATGTTCTGGTCAATGACAGCTGTTATGGTGTCAGCTTCTGATATGCAAAGATTGAATTATGGGATAGTATTCGAAAAGTTATCTCCCTTACAATTGTCCACAGAAAGTTGGATTCACACATTTGAAATACAATTGCCTGAACAGGTAAAACTAGCGCAACCAGAATTCTGCAAAAATAGTCGTCAGTGTGTTATAGTCAATGCGATCTTAAATGAACTAAATAAGATAAGGAAAGACACTGAGTTGATGATAAACAATACAGTTGATACCATTGAAAAACTAATACCGGAACGGGTAAAGATTGTGCATAGTAGGTCAAAAAGATCATTGTTACCATTTATTGGCTCTTTAAGCAAATCATTATTTGGAACAGCTACTATGGAAGACGTTGAGTTGTTAGCAAGACATATAAATGCTTTAAAAACTTCATCTAGAGCTATAATATCATCCATTGAACAACATGAAGAACACTTATCTTCTTATATTCAAACGACAGATGCCAGAATGAGCAATCTTATGTCAGGAATTAAAATTAATAAAAACGCCATTGTAAATATTCAAGATGAATTAGTAGATTCATATAAAATATTACAAAATAGTTTTGCATCAACAAACGTTATGGTGACGGAACAAATTGAAAATTCTAGGAAACTTGAAGATGCTTTTAAAAATATACTTTTAGGGATCTATAACATTATCGAAGGCAAAATATCACCCTCTTTAATATCTGTCGAAATTATGCAGGAAACATTGTATCAGATTCAAACTCTTATTCATCAAAAGTATAACGGTTTCCATTTAGTTTATTCGAATCCAGCTGATATTTATAAGTATGTTAAATCCATTTTTGCTAGACATGCAAACAAGCTATATATTTCAGTTAAATTTCCTATTTCACATTACTCTAAACCACTTACTTTATATAAAAGTATATCAGTTCCTGTACCAATTAATGATAGTTCTAACCATGCTACACAAATTCTTGACTTAAAACCTTTGTTAGCAGTTACACACGACAATGAATATTACGTACCATTGAGTTTTGAAGATTTGAACGACTGTACGCATTCATCGATTGTATCTTGTAAAATTAACCCAGTTATATTTCCAAGAACTCGATCATCATGTATTTTTGCTTTATTTACAAATTCCAAACAGTTAATTAAGAAGACTTGTAACTTCAGATTTTTGCCTAACCATATTACACCTAGTATCATGGAACTAGATAGTACTTCAATAGTAGTATATAATACTGAATTATTAGAACTGGATTGTAAAACAAAGAAGAAAATGATAGAAGGCTGTAAATTCTGTATAGTAAATATTCCATGTCGTTGTGCAGTAACGACTCCAAAAATGCTATTGCCACCGAGACTATCGAAATGTCACAATACTAGTACATCAACATTGCATCCTGTAAATTTGGCAGTAATGCAGCATTTCTTCAACGATTCTTTATTAACAAACATAGAGGCAACAACGTTGTTCGATCAACCGTTAGATATAAGCATACCAAATTTTGAGTTGTATAACCATTCCATGATGAATGTGTTGGCTGATGATAGGAAAGCTCATTTAAGTTTACAAAAAGTAGCTGAAGCTGCAAAGAAAAGTAATACCGTTTTTCAAACATTGTCTGAGCCATTATTGTCCGGATATCTGAAAATTGAAGATCAATGGCCATCAACCGATAACATTCTTCTATATGTTACCATGGTTATAGCAGTACTTTGTTCAATTATGTTAATACTGACTACAGTCAAGTTGAGAAAACTTATGATTATGGTTAGTGTCTTACAAACAAATAATGTACAGAAATGTTCAGCAGCTAAACTTCCATCATTTCATTATGAATCTCCGAAAACAACAGAAACTCCATCCGTTATTATTGATTTGACATTGGAACACTACATAATGGTTTTTGTCGTATGCACGTTTATTGTCTCGTTAATTATATTATATATAAATTATAAATCAAGGTCGAAGCGTACAACTTTACTTATGGAAATTACTACGAATGAGGAACAATTGTTTATTCCTATCATGAGTCTATCATTGTTCCCATCCTTCTGGAAAATTAAAATCCCAGATACTATTAGTTCTATGAGTATTTCGGGTAAACTATTCCCCATCCTTCATGTAGATTGGCAAGGACTTGAAATCAGAAACATTGACACTGACATTCTTGAGAATGCAAGTTCAACAATTTGCATTTCACCTTTTCAAGGAATGAAAATTAGGAAAATTATTTCTCGAACATACCAAGTACACTTTTACTTAAGTTATGATGTTTTCCTATTACCAATTAAACCATGAGCCAAGACGTTAACCAGGCATGAATTATGATTTGTAACCTACAATCTGTTTTAATATTTTGTATAAATTTCAACCATGTTTTATGTATTTTGTTAGTCACTACAATATGTTTAGATATCTTGTATGCATTTCAAACATGTTTTATGTATGTTGTATATACCTTATATGATTTTATTTCAATTAATGCATGTAATATGTTATATAGATCAGTTGATTATATTTGTTTTGAGTGTATTTGATTCTAAAACATTATAGAAACGTAGTCAAATAGGTAACTATGTCAAGAAACATACTTTATCCATTGTTGCACTTATACACATGGAAGAACTTCATAGGAATGAAGTTAATTTAGAGGGGAGAGTAGTGCCATGCGGCTAATTTTGAGACTTGTTTTTATTACTTTAGGTTAAATCAATATCGTAATCTCGTATGTTTAATAATGTATATGTTTAATAATATATATATCGTGGGTTTAACATTATTTCTATCATGGCGGCAAAACTTGATACTAAGTTTATATTGTTTTAAGTTCCATTGATTTAAATAGTCGTATAGCTTAAAATATTATACATGTATTTTACAATACTTGCATTTTCATTGTTCGCGTAAAATGGCAAACTTCAAAGAGATTTTATCGTAGAAACAATAGTAATAATAGTATATACAACTGTCATTATTAGGTAAGAACGTATAATAAACAACCTTTCGGGGAACCTTAATTGCTATTAAAGTGTCAAGTAAAATTTTGAATGCGCTTGAGGTCAACGCATTATGTCACTTGCCAAAGTCGGTTTGATGTATATTTTTCAAACAAATCGGCCAACGTGTTTAATTTTTATTGGGTCGTCTATGTTAATTTTTACGGGAAAACTTAGAAACTACTTTTTGATTGGTCAAACGTTCGAAAATGCATATGACAAAAGTCGGGTCCGTAAGCTGGAAAATCAGTATTGAAAACTGATTGTAACGAAATAAAGTATTACGGACTTGACAACTTCTTATATCTGTTTTTAGGTAAGTCGAATTTTGTATGTTATTTTGTTAATATTGTGATTCAGCATTGTTAAAATTGTTAAGTTCTTTTGATTAGTTATTTTACGTCGCAGCGTTGTTGTTTTAGAAGTAGATCATTTAAGGTGCAGATGTTTATCATTTTTGAGTAATTATTATGTTACCAGTATTTCATTAACGTTAGTAAGATACATATTGTTTGATGATTGTGATCTATTGAATTTATATTATGATTTGAACTTGTTATTTACCGTATTTCATTAACATAAGTAAGATACACATTGTTTGATGATTGTGATCTATTGAATTTATATTATGATGATTTGAACTTGTTATTTTACCGCTATTTCATTAACATAAGTAAGATACATATTGTTTGATGATCGTGATCTATTGAATAGATATTATGATGATTCGAACTTGTTATTTTACCGCTATATAATTTGAATCATGTACCAGCGAATAATGTAATATTTATGTAATTGTGAATATAGCGTAATGCCGTCTAAGTAATTTAATATTTCTATAGTTGCATTGTACTAGAGTTACTAAATATACTGTCCATATTAGTTTAGTTGATAATGTCGTTAAGAATATCTGTGCATTGATATATATTATTATTTCTGTATTTATAGTAGTTTATTGTAACATTTTATTTCACAGTTCTGATTATGTAGATTATGTTATTATTGAGTATTGAAAACTGATTGTAACGAAATAAAGTATTACGGACTTGACAACTTCTTATATCTGTTTTTAGATAAAAATACCCTTAACCAGAAAGCACAACAGAAGTATAAGGCAAGTTAAATAGAAATATATCAATATATCATTATGAACCAAAATTGTTGAATTCATGGATGAATTACACCTGAAAGTGAGCAAGATCGGGAATGAGCTGCGTTGTCCACCCAATAGGGTCCTTGGTCCAACTCACGCTACTTATATGATGCTTTTGGTTAGAAATCTTAAGTAAGTAGGATAAAATTATATGTGTATGATACTGAAAAAAATAACATTTATGTATTAAATGACTAGAATAAGTACAGCTATCCATTTAATATTTATTTTGCGTAACATTTTGTTATTCATGCAATTTTACGCACTTTAGGTAACCGTTGTCAGGGTAAAATTAATCTTGTTTTTTTTCAAGTTATTTATTCATACTATTTATTTTTTCCCTTTATGTACTTTGAACATCATATTTTACTTAAAGAAGACTATATTTATTAAAAATATTAAAATGTAAAAGAAAAGATGAAAAACGGCTCTCTGAGGGACGAATTTACTTGTGGTGGCAGTGGTTATTGATTTGATAAAGGGAGATAACCACTGCGGGGAGTTTGGCGATTTAAATGTATATGTGTCTCTGTCTAAAAATAGAAATATCAGTTTGTACGTAGTATTTTAGCTGAGGTAGAAAGTGAACGAGTACGAGTGAATCTTTCGAACCGTAGCAATGGAGATTAATTGCTTTAGTACATTATTCAATACAAGACACTTCTTGTTCGATTGTAAATTGTGTCAATTGTGTCAATTGTCACTCACGTGAAATGGCATTCGGAACACCTCGACCTTCCATGAATGAATACTCTCGAAAGGATTCCTAGGGGTCTTCCCTGGCGGCTTGGATTTTTACTGCTTACGCGAGGCGAAGCACAGGCGAAGCACGTTACGGTTATGCAAAATAGTTCTTGATGTGTACACAGAAATCTTTGTCAAGACAATTTTTTCTATGTTATATATTTAACTAAATATTGTTCAGCGATATCATTGAACTATGTTATTTCGAATTGATTGACTGAAAACGAAACATTTTTCATCGTCTAAACGATCGTGGATTTGTTTACTTCAACACCGGTTTGGAAATGTGACGAAAAGATAGTTTCCATAATGGCGTCTAAATATGTCCGAGGTTATTCTTAGCAAATGGCCGAGGCGTTTTGAATGGTGAAATGGGACAAATAATGGGTGAACGCGTCAGCTTCATAAGAAATGCTGAGAAGTCTATACAATTCAGAACATGTCTTCAAGGGAACTGGTCTCCATTTATAAGTATAACTGAAAAAAGTTGATATACGTTAACCGAGCTACTGTCATATATAACGGTAGCAATACCACGTGACTTTGACATCACAAATGCTACGGTTTCAAGATGAAAGCAGTAAAAGACCGCCTCGACTCAGAGATTTGAAGAGCTGTAAATACATAAGTTCTTGTCAGTAGAAAAGAGTACAATATATGTTGCGTATCTCATCTCAATGACCAGTATTAAACTTTTTGCAATCACCCTGGAAAATCTACCAATGTTTTTTTCAATTCATAAAAGAACGATGAAATGTCGCTGTACATAGCACACTAAAAGGGAATAGTCTTTAGATTTTCGGCGATTTCGCCGATTAAGTTATACCACAAATCGAAAACTATCGACGTTTAAAATGCCTGACCAGTTTAACCTAGCGGAATGATACATGTGTCTCTGATTTACTACGCAGTCAATTTTTAGGCGGTTAAAGTAGTTCCGTCATGTGACTCAATCGTCAATGTTTCTCTTATCAGTGACAGGTGTTTAGCGTGTGGAAGGGGCTGAGTCAGATCTCGGTAATACACTAAGAAGTATTCATAGTGATCAGAGTCTGTATTGTATCATATTTATCATATTTAACTACTCTATTGATCATACAGAATTTGTATTCAAAGTGTACAGGGGAAAACTGTACTTCAAGATTTTGTACGGCAAGAAGAGGAAATAATCAAAGTACTGAAAGTACTGTCGGAAGGAATTTTTGAAGGATTTTATTATTTTAGAGCTCAAAGATACTATTTCGATATCACTCATTACCTTCTTACAATTCATAGTCAACTGCGTTTCATATTTCATTATACTGACCCATTATTCTACTGATCGAGGGGTCGTAGGTTTGATTCACGGGCGGGGCATACTTTCGTGGAGCTTAGTTATGAAATAATAACAGCTAGATCCAGAGATTTTGCCTTTTCAGGAACAGTGCGTGGATGGACTGATCTCCGTGATATAACCTATACAATATGTGTTGCTATGGCGTTAAGGCCACAACGAACTAATCATATGTTCTATGAATTCGGTCTCAAAAAATGGAGCGAGCAAGCGAAAAAAATCTATTTTGAGAAGCGAGTGAAAGGCGAGGAATAAATGTGTGATGTTTTCATGAGCATTTTTATACAAATGGAAAAATACATGTTAAATATGAACTTTATACAGAAAACCACATTATAACATGTAGTTCAGAAAAGCATAATACGTAACTTTTTAGTGTTTATACCAGTTGGTCATTTATTCAGCATATTGATGTGATACAATCATGTACATTTAAAGATAAAATATGTCAAAATCTTTCTTACTTGAACTTTATTATTTTGATATTGGGGTACAGGGTATATAGTTTTGATTATTTTGCAGGTTGTTGTGAGAAAGATTATTTGCTGTTAACATGCGTAAATGCTTTTAATAGGGTACATACATCATAAATGACTGTATTTTGTTCCATTTGCATTTACTATACTGCATAGCTAATACATTAAGTGAATTCATTCAATATTAACCTTTAATTAAATACTTCCAATATTTCTGCACAATTTAGAATCTGCTCGGCTAACATCATGATAGATCAAACCTGTTGATTTTGATGTTTAAGAAAAGTCTTAATGTTATTGGGTAAATAAGAAATTGACTCAACAACATACAACTGCTCAATATAATTTAGTAATCCAGCTGAGCACCCCTGTAAATATAAATGGACGAGTCTTGTTGACTTTTTGAGTATAAATAAAGTTATATTATTTGGATAATATGGGAACGACTAAACAACTACTAAGATTACTTAAGGACTATGTAATTTACGAATGTCCTTCATGACTTTAAAATAGGCGTGGTTGCAATAATAGAAATTTACAAATAAGTTTCATAAATTTCAGTTTTCATTTTAATCCTAATGAAATAAATAAGTATGTTAAAAAAAAAATATCAAAAAAGTGGTTTAGTAATATTTATTTTTTATGAAAAAAGTGACTTTAAACATGTAAACTTTTGTGCAAGTTTACATGAAGTACAGTGAAAAAAGTTAAAATAAAATCTTATAATCAGATTGTGTACACCTCCGTACAGATGCACTAAGAGTTAAAAATACAAATTAATTCATACATTGTCTGAAATCAGTACACTAAAATATCTCTATATACTAAAATTTATAAATTTCAACATGTCCAAAATATAACTTTACACAAAAGAAGTAGTACAAACAAAAAGTACGGTGTGCAATAATGGACACAGGTAATGAAAGGTACACACTTAAAATAGGTATAATTCACTAATGTCATTATTGAACGGCCTGTTAGCGGAAAACGTTTCAGGCAAACAGCAAACGGTTTAAGGATATAGTACACGAGTATGAAACAATCTGAAACAAAATAGTTCCAGTATATTATGCAAATTAGTAACTGCCATTACAACGAAGTCGGCGGTGTTACTCCCGTTCATTTAGATCAATAAATTTACACACAAAAAACAAGTAAACAAGAAAACAATTCCTCCTCTCCGAATTCTTCTAATAAATTGAAGTAAAGATTCCCTTGTCCGCTATCTTTAAACGTTCGCGCTTCAACGGATCGTTCAATTACGGTGATTGACTAACGTTAAATGTTGACTGAACGCAGAGCTGATAAAGAACTGGGACTGTTTCATAAGAATCTTACGTAAGGTAGCGAAATTTCCGAAGTAACTTACTTACGTTGAACTTACGTTTACGATGAGAGAATTTCAAAGACACACTCGAAACTTAAAATCTTTGCTACAATACGATCTGACTTAAGTCAACGTCAAGTAGTGAAGCCCTCAAATTTTGGTCACATGATTTGTTGTCAACAATACATTATAAACTACAAAACATTTAAAGAATACAATATGTTCCACAAACTTCAACGAACAATTTCACAAACGGAGATTAGAAGCTCTCGAAGAAAATGCACGAGGGCTATACCGAGCCACCATACTCTTGATTTTTCAATACACGGCCAATTTAAACAAAGGTGGTATGACACAATAAATGGTAATCTGCTAACAACACATCGACCAATTTAAGACGGAACCGATGGATGTCAAAATAAAGTAATTAGGCACAAAAAAGTTCCCACGTGGCGTCAAATAAATACCTTAAAACAATAAATCATCAAATCTACAGACATATATAGTAATAACTTCATAAAAAATAAACCATTCTTAAGACATTTCATCGAAATCTTGCAATCTTTAGATAAAAGTTCAGTTCGTGTATGTACACACGTTTTTGTGATTAGCCCCTCACTTCCGTAAAGATGTGTAATAAATAAGTTTTTAATACACACAAAATGGACGCCAAAATTTTGATTGCAGAGCCCACTTATTTGTTTGTTCATATACGTAAATTCAGTCACAGATATAGAAAATGTAAGCCTCAGTGCATCTAGAGTAATATTAGTGCATTCAATATCTGCATATGTATTCTGAATTTGTTCGCTAGAATAAAAGGAAACTTGCACAGAAAATAACGTATTTATTTCTGTATTCACAGGTGATGTGAAGTACCTACGATAACATTGCCTGGCCCAAAAGATTTCAGGCAAGAGGGATAATTAAACAATATGATATTTTTAGCACTGCATTCACCCTAACCAACTTTTTGAGGACCGGTACTTAAAGGTACCTTTCTGTAATTTCAACTATTACATAGTCCTTAAGCCATCATGTATGAGGATTTTAGAGTCAGAATCCCTATAAAATAAAAATGGACCAAACTGGTAAACTTTAAAGTGAAAAAATACAGGCTTGTCATTTATGCCAACTATGCTATAGACTAAACAAGAAACAACTGCAACGTGTAAATATACCTAAATTATGTGGAAGAAAACAATTACATCAGAACCCTTCTAAAATAAAAATTGACTAAACCTTTAGGTATACAAGTAAAAAATTGCTGCTAAATGCAGCAAATTGATTGTCACGGCAAACAAAAAAAGAATTATAAAGTATAATCTAAAGGTAACTCAAAAAGCATTATATTGAATTGTCATATTAAGGTTTTTCAGTAATGCTAGGTTTACATCTGGCCACGATCTCCCCGATTAGCCAGAGGCTAAAAAATCGGGGAGCTCTACGATTAAATGGTATACTCCACGTTCTGTTACGCTTCCTTACGAAATCAGCACGTTTTGTTGCGCTCTACTGCGCTTTGCTACGATCGAGCCCACGATTTGCACCACGTTCTGTTACGCTTTGTTGCGATCAATACGATTGGCTTCCACGCTCCACCACGTTCCGTTACGTCCTGTTAAGATCTCCCACGACAAAGCCGCTTTGTTGCGATCTCCTGCGATTTGACCTACGATTTGAGACAAATGACCACGTTTTACGTCACGATTTGATATTTAAACAAAAAATAATTCTTTCCCAGCGACGCGGGATGAAAAAATGTGTCCACGCTGGTCCCGATCTGTTGCGATTGTACTCCACGTTCTGTTACGTTCTGTTACGCTTCGGTACGTTCCGTTACGTTTTGTTACGAAGGCCACGCTCTGTCACGAAAAGAAAATGAATCGGGGCAATCGTGGTGAAATTTAAGTTTGATTTAAAATCTGTCCCGATGCCTACAATGTCCCCGATTCAACCACGTTCCGTTACGCTCCCCCATGATCACCCCGATTCGACTCCACGCTCTGTTACGTTCGCCGTGATGCTCTGGAATCGGGGACATCGTGGTAATCGTGGCCAGATGTAAACCTAACATAAAAAGGTAACTTGTTATAAAACGTTTTCCTGTTCATATGTATTATTTTCGTTCCAAGAGCCTAGTAAGATTCTCGATACTAGTTAGATCGAGAATCTTGATAACCTTGAGGTACGAGAATGGTCTGGATCTAGACACCATCTTTATGCCGACAGGATGTTTGATTTCAGTTGGATTTATTTCCAGTAATTCATATTTGCATGGCGCTTAAAAAGATCGGCAAAAGGGAAAACGTAGTCTTTCAGAACAGAAGCTATTTACATGACTTATCGCTTCTGTTCAGTCAAGTACTCCTTACATTGCGGATCTGTCCTTACCAATCCGTGTGACTATTGGTTCCCAAAAGTGATCTGTATAATAAGGGACGATCGTTGGTCTCAGGGCAAAATGAAAATCAAAGTACATAAAAAGAGGCCTTTTAACCGCAACAGCTACTTCCCAAGACCAAAACATGACGTAACCGGTTTCAGACGTAAAGGTGCGTCATAATTATCATTAGAAAGTTCGTCCACAGATTAGCCCATACCGAACTGTCCAGAAGCAGTAGGATGTAGATTTGCTATACAAAATATTTTATCTTTACAACTGCTCGATCTATAACCTGGTCCGTAACTCTTACGCTCTTGAAATTAACTGGTCCGCTACACTTAATCATAGTTTGAAAAGATCGTCAATTTATCTCAATTAAAGTAAGAATTAAAAGTCAATGTTACACGATTAGGCTTCTTTATTTATACAGTCCGCTAAAAAGGACAAAAAGGTATATCATTAAAATATTACATTTGAATCCTATCAAAATTGTTTTCAAATGATCATGTCTCTGATAGTTGAAATATATAATATTTACAACAATATGTAATGAATCAATCGACGATTCTTTTTATAGTTGAAATCTGCAAACTTATTTCTTAAAAAAATAATTTCGATATTAGTATTTATATATTTACATTTGAATAAATATGAATTGTAATTTCCCAAAACTCTATCAATCTTATCTTTTCAAATAAAATATTGGCAAATCTCAAATATATATCGACTATACACACATTATGATACGCATATTTGTTATACTGTATACTAAACTGGTCCGCTGGTCCGGTTGGTCCGCAAATTATACCTACCCCTTTTCATGTGAGTCGAAAGGATTTGCGGAAATGTGTTGATGTTAAACGCTGATTTTTCGTTTGTTGCACTGTTGATAGAAATATTGTTAATGGTTTCCACCAAAAATGCTTTTTCTATGTAACTTTTAACGGGAATGCGCTGTACTATAACTGCATTAAAAAAGCAATAAATTTGTCGGCAATAGAAATCGAAAGGATTTATGTCATGTGACTTTTGCCCATTGCTATCAAAATATATCCATCACAATATCACGGCGTTGAGACGCCGTGAAATAAATACAGTCTTGGGGTACGTTATGCAAAATACAACTTTATTTCAAAATAAGTCGGTTGAGTATTTTGGGGTATTAACAATTATAATGTTAATATTCTACCCCGTCTTACCTGCTTGTCGTAAATAGTATTTTGAATTATTTTTACACAGCAGGGGGGGACATATGACGTCACATAACCAGAGCTGTGTAGAGTTGATTAAAACATCAAGTTTACGTCAGTGTTCAACTGATGATCATGTGTTAATATATAGTTTATGGTTAACGTGCATTGCATTTATAATTGATGTATTCATTTTATAAGTGAAAAGTAACTAGAGCAAATTTTTTTTTCATTTCTGAATTTTAAGTGCGTAAATCTGACGAGCATGATCAAATTTTTGTAGCCTAAACCAAAAAAAAAAATAAAACATTTAATATTACGCGACTAGGATTCGAACCCGCAACCTCATGATTTGTAACCTGCCATGCTAACCATTTCGCCACTGCCGCAACATAAACATATATTGCTAAATTTATATACATATATACATAGAAAGAAAATGCGCAATGATACAAAATAACTTTTCTCCGTACACAGATAAAACAAAGTTTGATAAATGTGAAAAAACATTGAGTATCGTAATTTTTAGTATTTGTTTATATTTGTATTTTTTTCAACTCGTCTGCAATTGATAGTATACACATTTTTCTGTTGCTCTATTTTCTGGGTCGCAACAGAGTTCAATTATGTGTTGTTCGTTCTTTTTCAAATTTCAAAGAGCGCTGACATAGTAAGGAATTCTTTGAAAAAGAATTCCTTCCAAAAATCCTTGTCCAAAAATATTTGCCAGTAATACAGTGTAGAATAAACACTTCGCCCGCAGTTTTTGCCCTGCTTGAATCTAATGTGTAAAGAGTAATCATTAGTATGGATTTGTTGGGTTTCAATGTGCACAAAATTCTTTCAGTATTTCAATACATATGTACTTTGATTTCAAAGGTGTAACCAAAAGTATGTAACTGGCGATGGAGATGTGATGCGCAGTACATTGTGTACCCGTTTCTGTGTAGGTATCATTCAAATCTGACAAGAATTAGAAGTTTTGAGCCCTTTAAAACTTTGATTCGAGACTGATATTTCACAATTTTCTTCTGGAAACTGATGTCATAGTCACGTGGTATTACCTTCGTAATATAGATCTATAACATATCACATCTATATCAAGTTATGAAATAAATTTCTTTGTAAGAGATAAAACTTATTTGAAAGATGACGCGTAAAACTATAACTTTGTTTTATCGTTCGTTTCACTTGTGTTAGTAGCTATGACAACTCTTCCATTTCCTGAATTTTTTTTTCGAAATAAATTTTGTCATGAAAATGACAAGAACGTTTTAAGGAATACATATTTTGTTACATTCTGCTCTAGAATCTAAAAACAAGACAAGTTTCTCTAGTTTCTTAATTCGTTGTTAGTATTGATTAAAACTGAAATAAAACTCATCACTGCAGACACTTGGGGATTTTAAACTTTAAGAATTTGTCACAAAAACAATTTTCGTTTTTTTAAACTTTAAGGCGATCTTCATCTATGGAATAAATTCAGGAGTGCGACAAGTTCAGAAGATAGTAAGTCATGTGTTTGCATGGTTGTGTTATTTAGGTTATAATTAAAATTCTGAGACAGTTCATGTGAGTTTATTGACAACTTAGTACATGTTAGGTTAGTTAGTTCATCAATGTTTTGTTATCTTTACTAAACATTTGTTGTTAGTTTATAACAATTTCACAGAATTTTTTATTGTAACAGTTAAGTTTGAATGTACTATCAAGTTGGACTGCAACGATTCAGGAGCAGACGTGGACGAGCGGTTACAACGTTGGACTGGTAATGATTGGATAGCCAGCTCCGCGTTGGTTCGAATCCCATCCAAAACCTACCCGTTGTTTCTTTGAACAAGAAATTTTATCATACTAGGTCAGTATTGTGGAATCAGGAAGCGGAATCGAAAGTGATAAATTTAAGTTGTAAAAACTTGTTTCAAAATTGAGGGGAAAAATAAGTGCAAGATTCAGTGGAAGTCGATTCGATGCGATTCGAGTTTATTTCTTTTGATTCGATTTTATATCGATTCTATTCGTTTAATTGTATTATTTATTCCAAATGTACAGTAATACATTTATTTGAGCTTAAATCTAACTTACATTGATAAAGTAAAATTGTTAACATTTATTTCAGAACAAGATCAATAAACAAATGAATTTTCCTTCTGATTTAATTATCACTAGTTTATCATTGTAACTAAAAGTCTTAAATCCTTGACAAGTTTAAAGGCCGGTATCGAATAAAAAAAACGTGGTTTTCAAATCGAAATCAAATCGGTTCCCTCACAATCGATTTGTGATGTATCGAATCTAACCTTTGCAGCCCTACTATCAAGTTCTATGCGTAAAGTTATAAATATTTTAATGAGTTAAGTTTTTAATATAATAGAAAACATTGCTGACGAGAAAATGTGTGGCTTCATCATCATAACAACCTGTTAGTAAGTTGTCTATTGATTTCAGTTGGTTCATATACAGCACTTTCCTGCCCGATTGATATATCGTTCAACATTCAAGATTTCAATTAGTGAAAACGATTTCATTAAGGTTAAATATGTATCTTCCTACTTCTTAAACCAACAGTTGACTTGTTTTAAGTCGCTTGTTGATTGGTTCTACATGCGTGGAAAATTACAATTTCTGTAGCTCTGCTTAACGTCGCAATTGAAGATAAAAGTTGCATCTCTAAAAAGCTTAACTTTGTAACCAATGCTAAACGCCTCTCCAGATAGCTCAGTCGGTAGCGCACAAGTCTACTGATCGATGGGTCATAGGTTAGATTCTCAGGCGGGGCATACTGTCCTGGAGCTTGGTCATGAAATAATTCTACGACCATTCTTCTTCATACCACTGATTCTAAATCATGTAAGACAGAAGCCAGTCACTGACGAAAGTATGCACCTAGTAGTTGGCTAACAGCTAAAACCAGAGAATTGGCCTTTCCAGGAACAGTGAGTAGGAGGACTGACCAATGCAATTTGTTGCAACAAAACATTGATGATTACAAAGTGTTTGATAAAATTTTCCATGTCATAGAGTTTTACAATTATATTTGATTAGCCTCTGTATTATACTATTTGTAATCAAACCTAATACGGTCTCCCGAACAATTTGCAGTCTACAAAAAAGTAAGAAAATGTATTAAATTTACATTTTAGATCGTGAGAATCTTCATTTACCATTTAAACTGTCAAAGTATCGTAATGATGGTGCAGAACTTTGATCTTACTAATTACTGGAACATTCTTTACTACATGGTATCACGCATATTGTTTGTTTCTTTCTTAAAACTCTCGTTTGATTAACGTTTGCTTAAAGGTACTAGTTCACAGATTTGGTTAATTTTTTCTATATTTTCAAAATACCATTCGGTGTCTGCAATTGTGTCAAAAATTAATTCTTAATATTTTAAGACAAAGTGACCTATTGGTTACAAGAAATATATAATAAAAGTAAAAGAAATGTACTAAAATTGTATATACCGTGACTACGGAGTAGATATTTACTACACGAAACACCATCATTTGTAGTTGTATGTCAATTTGCACTAAACTTGACATTATCAGAACAATACATTCCTGCTTCCGAAAATGTTTCCATACAATTTTGATAGTTTTAGAAAAAGTTGATATTTAAGTTGAAATCTGTGAATGAGTACCTTTAAGGGGTTGTTTTACTTTCTTATAATTAAGAGATTTATATGAATTTCAAACATAAGAAGTTCAGCAGCAAATGTTGTTTCTTGGACTCATATTTTGTATAAAAGATGTAATGCTTTATGAACTATATTCTTAAAACTTGTAAATCTTATAGGGAATTTATGAATTCCTTAGTCATTATAGGGAATATGTGAAATCTCGCGATATGCGTTTGTTACTTCAAATATATATCAAGTTTTAAAGAATGAAACTCAACAAGTCCATCCTAAGGTCCATAGCAGCCGCTATCACGCACTAGACCAACCGCTTTAAAATCAATAGCACCCACGCTACCGTCCATTACAACCTATTTTACGTCCGTAGCAACCGCTTGAATGCCAAATGCTGCGACTCTCGCAGCCATAAACTTTATCACACTGTCTATTTTGGTCAACTTCAGATTAATATACAAACTTGGTCAAGTTGAGTAAAATCTATGTAGGTATTATAGGCACTATAAGAGAAATATTAAGAAAATACAGAGAATTCTTGTTTAAACAACGTAGTGGCGTTTAGCGATGAATGTAGAAAAAAGGACTACATGTAAGCCATTGAAACTTTCCGAGTGTCTCTCAAACCATCTCACCTACAACTTGTTTGAAAGAGAATCTCTATCCCATATAAACCCTCCTACCACTAAAGACGATGTATAATCTGAAGCAACATAAACATTAACATAATCTGACATATTCACAAATTCTTGCAACAGGACAATATTAACAAGCTACATTTTAGTTAAACAGTCAAAGAATTATAAACCCACACCTCAAATAACATACATGTCTTCTTGTGCTTTTCTCTCCGAAGTAGAGTAAAGCGACACAGAGCAAGTACTCTCAGCGCACTCTCATCTTCCTTGCGCATCGGCAGGGAACTGCGGAGTGTGACGTCACAAACAAACATGGCTGTGCCTACAGAAAGAAGAACGCTCCTCCAATATGAAACTTGTAAGATGTTTTTCATGTCAATAAAAGTATTCAAAAGACAAGAATGTGTAGCAACTGGTAAAGATACGTCATCTTTCGACAAACTGCTACTAGATTCGTTGAACAAGGCTTATGTCATGCCAGCTGTAATATTTTTCCTGGAAGCACCCATGTTTTTACTCTATTTCGTTTGATTCACGGGTCCAAACGGAGTACTCTGGAAGTACACTGAATCGACTTAAAAGTATACAGAGTAATTCGAATCGAGTGCGCCCCTTATAAATCTTAAAAATAATCTGGAATAGCAAGTATGTCATGTAGAAGGCGAGGAGGAGTGACAACCAAAGGCCATTGACCTGTACAACAATAGTTGTTAATGAGACTAACTTGTAACGTTTTGTTAACCCGAGATGACCATATATAGTGTAAATTGACATTACATTGAAGTTAGAAATGTTAGCCCACCCATTCATTTACAAGTCTTACTGCCTAGTTGGATATTTGATACTGTTTTCAAGTGCTCATTTAATTTAATCTTTAGATAGACATGACATCAAAATGAACGTAGGGCTCATTATAACAGACTGTGGGAAAGTGGTTGGTTGGTTTTATCAGTGTGGGGAAACACGTGACTTATATGGTTCCAAACACGGCAAAATGACGACCAGATCAATTAATTAAGATGAAAAAGACAAGGTAAAATGACATTTATACCTCGGAGGTTTTGAACGAGGCGAGTTTTTTTGGAAGAACTTCGACGTGATCTAGAAAACTAGAACCGTTGTGGGTTTAGGAGAGCTACCACTAGAAAGAGAACTTTGCACTGCTTAAACTGCACTAGGTCTGATAAAAAAAGGTCTGTGAAGTTAGCTATCTATTGTCTATTCTCTATTCAAAAGTTTATTTGCACAATAGACAGCTATGTATTGAGAAATCTATTCATTCAGAAGTCTATTCGCATTTACTGTATTCATAGATATAGGTACGTTCAAATATCTGTACCAAAATCTATTCACAAAATGCCGTAAAGACAGCTGTCTATTCGGAAGTCTATTTAGAAGTCTATTCGAAAAAAAAGTCAGTAATGCAATCAACAGATTTAAAAGTCTTTTCGTGGAATACGTTAAGAGACCAATGTCCATTCAAAAGTCTTTTCAGAAGTCTATTCGCAAAATCATGTTTATGCATTCATAATGTGTCAGAAGTTTATTATACACAGAGTTTCGAATACACAGCTGTCCATACAAATGTCTATTCAGAAGTCTATTCGCAAAATCATATATATATGCATTAAGAATGTGTCTGCAGTCTATTATAAAGTTGCAAATAGACATCTGTCTATTCAAATGTCTATTCAGAAGTCTATTCGCAAAATCATTCATGCATTTAGAATGTGCCAAAGTCTATTTAAACAGTAGCGAATAAACAGCAATTCTTACAAATGTCTTTTCAGAAGTTTATTCGCAAAATCATATATATGCATTCGGAATGTGTCAAAAGTCTGTCATAGAGTTTCAAATAGACAACTGTCAATTCAAATGTCTATTTAGAAGTCTATTCGGAAAATCATATATATATGCATTTAAAATGTGCCAGAAGTCTATTCAAAGAGTAGCAAATAGACAACAATTTTTACAAATGTCTTTTAAGAAGTCTATTCGCAAAATCATATATATGCATTAAGAATGTGTCTGAAGTCTATTATAAAGTTGCGAATAGACAGCTGTCCATTCAAAAGTCTATTCAGAAGTCTATTCGCAAAATCATGTAAATGCGTTCAGAATGAGTCAGAAGTTTATTATATAGTAGCGAATACACAGCAGTCCATTCAAATGTCAATTCAGAAGTCTATTCGCAAAATCATATATATATGCATTAAGAATGTGTCTGAAGTCTATTAAAAAGTTGCGAATAGACAGATGTCCATTCAAATGTCTATTCAGAAGTCTATTCGCAAAATCATGTATATGCATTCAGAATGAGTCAGAAGTCTTTCATAGAGTTTCGTATAGACAGCTGTTTATTCAAAAGTCTATTCACAAGTCTATTCGCAAAATCATATATACAGATCTCGGATCGTGCTTGTTTCCGAAATTTGCGTGTTAGGAGCGTGTATCGTGCGTGTATCATTCATACCGTGTACGTGTATAATTCACCGTGTATTTTAATTGTGTAACGTGTAGACCGCTCATCGTGTAAAATACACGGTAAAATCGGTCAGAGATTTTGCGTCTTATTATCGTGTATCGTGTGCCCGAGATATTGACAAATCCATAGGTATGAATGTATTAAAACTTATGCTTTGTCGACAAATCATCACCCATAAACAAAAAGAAAAACCGCGATTCATTAAGTTGAGTTTAGAATAAATGTTGACTAGGTTAAAACCAGAAATTCCTGTTTAAAATGCCGTACGTCGATTAACTGCGGCTCATACCCGAACAATCTGCGGTCAATTAAATTACGGCCCAACCGAAATGTAGTTACTAAATTAAAATGATCGTTATAATATTATTATACATTGTATTTAAAATGTAAACACATGCTTTCATTTATCTTAATCATCAAACATTTTTCTTCGTTTGTCTGTGGCTAAAGCGTTTAGTAAACAAACTGTTATAATTGACATCTCACTTGGTCAAGAACTCGTTGGTCGACTCTATATGATTAAAAAAGTCGTTATTGTTTTAATTCTTAAAGTAAATTAAATAATTTAGTTTTTACAGTTTATTCGTATTATTCAAGCATATGCGCGTATTTATATGTAAAGCTTGTTACAATGTATTTATATATCGATTTTTATTTGTTTGGGTCGTCAGACCAAACAAATAATGGTAGCGAAATTTCAGACCCGAATGCTGTTAATTGCAAATGCCGAAAGTAGTCCGCTTTTTTTAAGCGTTTACTTCCCTTTACATGGACATTAACGCCGAAAAATTCAGGGGAGATCACTGCGTGAAGATTGTCAAATGGGCTTGTCCCCTGCGAACCATAGTAGGACAGGGAACCAGATTAATTGTCAAATAGCAGGCGCATTAATTTTCAAACCTGCTCAATGAAGAAAATATAGTTCCCGATTGGTTGAAGATTTCTAATATTGTGCAAATCTGTAACATTTCCGCAAATTACTGGTAATATATTGAAATAACTTTGATTAAACGCACGTCAATTTTGAACTCTTCAATTAAAAGGCGTTCGTCTATGGTTTACTTTATTTAACAAATTCAATTTGTCACGTGATCAAACCACGCTGAAGAGTCAACAGAACAACCCACGGAGAAGAAAGAAAGAGTTAAAAGTTAAACATTATGTATTTGTTCCTTTGTATAAATGCCATGTTGGCCATATTATATAAATATACTGTTTTACTTGTTGTACGATATGTTGGATATAATATTGTTATATTTTTGCATGTTTAGATATAGGATACTTTTTGTATGCTTAGAATATATTTTATAACTGGTTTTAATATATTGAAATGTTACATTATTTTCAGTTCATTAAAATATAAATTTATAACCCTGTGTCATTGTACTTGAATTTATAGCATCTATATTACATTTATATCTCATTGTTTCCACACAACCTTCACCTTTCTGGTATTCCGAGACCCAAACAAATTCAGCGCCTTCTGTGCTTTGATTTAAAATCGGCATAACATAGTATGTTGTGTGTGTACTGTCTTAATACCCCGTCTTCACGCAAGCACTGCATGTAAACGTTTATATCTGGGCTGCGTTCAGTTAGCAGTTAGCGTTAGCCAAACACAGTTATCGTTATGAACGGTTAATTGAACGACCCGTTGAAGTGCGAACGTTTAAAGATGGCGGACAAGAGAGTCGTTACTTCTATTTTATTAGAAGAATTCGGAGAGGAGGACTTGTTTTTCTTGTTTACTTGTTTTTTTTGTAAATGTATTGATCTAAATAAACGGGAGTAACACCGCCGACTTCGTTAGACCTTATCCGGAATTTAAATTTATGGTTTTTTTTCCGTCCGTGCACAGGCGGTACAAACAAAGTTGTATACACATTATTGCTAAACAGCACGAACTATGAATTAAATACTACTGTTCTTTTTACACACGTTTTCATTGAAACAGTGAAAGTTTGTTTGTACCGGAGGGGAAAACCCAAATATTTGATTTCGGATATAGTCTATTCGCTATGGCAGTTACTAATTTGCAAAATGTACTGGAACTATTTTGTTTCAGGTTGTTTCATATTCGCGTACCATATACTAAAACCGTTAGCTGTTGGCCTTAAAAGTTTTCCGCTAACAGGCCGTTCAATTATGACTGTTAGCGAACGTTACAGAACGTTCGCGGTAAATGAACGCAGGGCTAGTATACATACCATTAAAAGGCAACCATTATGCAATATGACTAGCTTTTATTTTTTTTAATCACGCTAAGACTGTGTTTTGAAAAATATACTAATTCAAAGTATCTTTTCACCATGAATGGCTTGAAAATAAAACAGAGAAAAAACTTAAAACGTGTATTTCTTTTTCTATCGTGTGAGTTTCGCCGGCTATCGTGTGTGTGGTTTTAAATCTGTTTAAAGCCAACTTACAAAGAATGACATTAATTTTTTTGACAGTAATGTTATTCTTTATTCTGCAGTTTGTATTTTTGTTATACACCAAGTACTTATATAATTTGTCTGGTAAATATTATCAATCGTGTTCTTCTTTGTCTATCGTGTAATGACTGCTCGCCTATCGTGTACCTTAATTTCTACTTAAAGGGCCGATTGCATAATTCAAGTTTTATTTAGTCTAGTTTAAGCCCTAGTCCGAGGCTTACTAGCCTTGAGTTTATCTCTCAATTGCATGATTCAAGTTTAATTTTGTTTTAGCAAGTCCAAGACTAGCTATCCGGGGGATAACAAAACTTGAGCTTTGAAATCTTGTAGTACTTAGTCCTCAGGTAGGATAAACTATTATTGAAGTTTTCTTTCGTTGCACCGAAAGAAATACCACTTAATCATGAGAATTTCGTGCTTGAACATTGATTATTTTGTGTAATATAATATCTTTGAATCGATCGATTAACAGTGTTATTTTCAAATACATCATATGTAAACATTATTGAAATAAAAATATTATTATTTATGTGCAACTGATTTTCTTTCTATGATTGTCTTAAAAGGACAAGCGGAAAAAACAAAGGGTAGTATAGTCCAACAGAATTAACCTGAACTTGACCTTTATGCAAGAATATATTAAACTCAGTATTTACAGTCTATTTTTGTCTTCAGTTGTAAATTGCGCTTTATCGGAAGCATTCGGCAAAATAAACGTGCTGAACAATTAATGTTGTTTTCATAAGAATAAATACTTTAAAACTGTGCCATAGTATTGCTGACTTACTTGTTTCCTCCAAAACTAATGTGTCCAAAAATAAAAGTACAATAACATGCCAATTTTAATAAATTGATTTATGGTCACATCCGTTGTTATAAACACGTGTATAACCGTATACACACATACGGAAACTCACGATTTAATGTAAGTGAAGTGTGTAATTATTATAATTAGGTAGTTCAAGCTCAGGTTAATTCTGTTGAACTATATACCAAGGTAAAATGACTTTATAATCTGTACTTTAATGATAATTTCTGTATAAAATCCACACATAATTGATACATTTGTTAATCAATAAATGAATTGTATGATGTTATGCTCAGCTTACTTGCACATTCAGAGAGCTCATATACAGATACATTTTCAGGTTCCTCACTTGAAGGCTGAATGAAACTACTTTTAAGATGTTAACATTTAGTAAGATATTGAAAATGCAAAACATGGCATCACACGCGCATGCGCATATGTAACGCATATGTAACTCAAATTTTTGCCAGTTTTGAATTGATAAAATATCAGATCAAATGCATTAGCTTAGTTGTATTACCCTGAAAAGTTGTACCTGTGTTGAAGCTGAGTAATTAAACAACATTATAAGGTTTACAAATATATTAAGTTGCAATTAGTTTTATAGCAAGTTGCACGTTTGTCGATCGACCCTCAAACAACTAAGATTAATCATATTCGAGTTTGCTTTCTGTTTCCCCAGTTCTGAGCTAGCAGTAAAAATATTTAGCTCAAAGAAATAACGAGGTTTTCGTTGGGATTCGAATAAATGCCGGACTGGCGGTTCAATGATTTCCAGTCCAACGTCGTAACCACTCGGCCATGATTGTTTAGTTGGCTGAGCATGTTTATGAAAACATTCAAAAGTCTATTCGCAAGATCATGTATATGCATTCAGAATTAGTCAGAAGTCTTTTATGGAGTTTCGTATAGACAGCTGACAATTCAGAAGTCTATTCACAAGTCTATTCGCAAAATCATATAACTGCATTTTGAATGTGTCAGAAGTCTATCACAGAGTTTCGAATAGACTGCTGTCAATTCAAATGTCTATTCAGAAGTCTATTCGCAAAATCATATATATGCATTTAATATGTGTCAAAAGTCTATTCAAAGAGTTGCAAATAGACAGCTGTCCATTCAAATGTCTATTCAGAAGTCTATTTGCAAAATCATATATATGCATTAAGAATGTAACTGAAGTCTTTTATAAAGTTGCGAATAGACAGATGTCCATTAAAATGTCTATTCAGAAGTCGATTCGCAAAATCATATATATGCATTTAGAATGTGTCAAAAGTCTATTATAAAGTTGCGAACAGACAGCTTTTTTCAAACGTCTATTCAAAAGTCTATTCGCAAAATCAAGTTTATTCTTTAGAATGTGTCAGAAGTATATTCTTGGATTGCGAATAGACAACTGTCTTTTCAAATGTCCATTCAGAAGTCTATTCGCAAAATCAAGTAAATGCATGTAGATTGTGACAGAAGTATATTCTTGGATTGCGAATAGACAGCTATCCATTCATATGCCAATTCAGAAGTCATTTAGAATGTAGCAGAAGTCTCTTTAGTAAGTTACTTTTTGTAAAGTGTTAAATAGACATATTTAAATTATTTATCAGAAGTCTATTTGCATAATCATTTATATGCATTTTTAATGTGTCAGAATTATTTTCTGGGTTTGTGAATAGACATGCTCTTTGAAGCAGGTCTACTATTATTTTTTATTGAAAGCAAGAATTCTATTTTTCTCCTGGTAGTAAGTCTTCTCTGGGTAGCTGAATTACTTCTTCATTTAAAACCAGGTCTTACGGACTTTTAAAAACAACTACTGGCATGAGATTAATTCTTCTAATTTTTGTCTACCTTTTTCATTTCGGTTACAAGATGAATACATTATATATACTACAAGCACGAACCTGTGAGAAAACACCAAGATTGACGTCACGCTGTAGCATCGTCAAAAGAATTTAACAAAATGGCGTAAAATTGTGTTTCTTATAAAACAAAAATATTCATTTTGACAGGCTTAATCACTTAAATGTTAATTGGTGACAAAGTAGTTTTTTGGCGCTTATTTTTCTTGTGGATAATAACAATTTGTTTACGATTTAATATGAAATCCAAAGGTTTTTACCTACAAACTTCGAAATATTAGCATGTCTCAAGCAATGGCGCGTCCTCGAATGAAACCAGCACTAGTTACCGAATTTGCATTTGCACTTGTGTAATCTACGATACCGGTAATCTTGTTTGAACCAGATTTTACCGGCTCAATTTGGTTTACAGAATCTGCAAAATAACGACGATATGAAATGGCAAATTCGACCTTCACCTAAAATTGCGGAAATATTAGGGAGATTCATTTTTGTTTACGAGAGTTTAAAAACTTACTTAATTCAGGCAAAACCACGCAAACTTCAGTAGACTTGGCAGGTCTATCACAATTACATCTGACACATTCTGAATGCATGAACATAATTTTGCAAATAGAATTCTGAAAAGACATTTCAATGGGCAGTTGTCTATTCGCTACTCTATAATAAATATCTGACACATTCTGAATGCATAAAAATAATTTTCGAATTGACTTCCGAATAGACATTTGAATAGACAGCTGTCTATTCGCAACTCTATAATAGACTTGTGACACATTCTAAATGCATATACATGATTTTGCGAATAGACTTCTGAATAGACCTTTGAAAAAACAGTTGTCTATTCGTCACTCTTTGAATAGACTTCTGGCACAATCTGAATGCATAAAAATAATTTTCGAATAGACTTCCGAATAGACATTTGAATAGACAGCTGTCTATTCTCAACTCTATAATAGACATGTGACACATTCCTAATGTATATACTCATGATTTTGCGAAAAGACTTCGGAATAGACATTTGAATAGACATCTGTCTATTCGCAATCCTACAATATACTTCTGACACATTCTAAATGCATATACGCGATTTTGCGAAAAAACTACTGAGAAGACTTTTGAAAGAACTTCTGTCTATTAGCTACTCTTCTAATAGATTTCCGACACATTCTAAATTTGCGAATAGACTTCTAAATAGACATTTGAAAAGACAAATGTCTATTTGCAGTCCGAGAATATACTTCTTACACATTCTAAATGCATATACACTATTTTGCGAAAAGACTTCTGAGAAGACTTTTGAAAGAACTGCATTCCTGAATAGACGCCTGAAAGTGTCCGAATACATAGCTATATTTTCGCAAATAGATTTCTGAATAGACTTTTGAAAAGACATTTGTAAGAATTGCTGTCTATTCGCTACTCTTTAAATAGACTTTTGGCACATTCTAAATGCATATGAATTATTTTGCGAATATACTTCAAAATAGACATTTGAATGGACAGCTGTCTATTCGCAACTTTATAATAGACTTTAGACACATTCTAAATGCATATATATGATTTTGCGAATAGACTTCTGAATAGACTTTTGAATGGACAGTTGTCTATTTGAAACTCAGTAATAGACTTCTGACTTAATCTGAATGCATATACATAATTTTGCGAATAGATTTCTGAATAGACATTTGAATGGACATCTATCTATGCGAAACTTTATAATAGACTTTCGACACATTCTAAATGCATATATATGATTTTGCGAATAGACTTCTGAATAGACTTTTGAATGGACAGCTGTCTATTCGAAACTCTATAATAGACTTCTTACACATTCAAAATGCATTTACATGATTTTGCGAATAGACTTCTGAATAGACATTTGTATGGACTGCTGTCTATTCGCAACTCTATGACAGACTTGTGACACATTCTATAAGCATAAAAAAGATTTTGCAAATAGACTTCTGAATAGACATTTGAATGGACAGCTGTCTATTCGCTTTTCTTTGAATAGACTTTTGACACATTCTGAATGCATATACATGATTTTGCGAATAGACTTCTGAAAAGATGTTTGTTTGAATTGCTGTCTATTCGCTACTCTTTAAATAGACTTCTGGCACATTCTAACTGCATATATATGATTTTGCGAATAGACTTCTGAATAGACTTTTGAATGGACAGTTGTCTATTCGAAACTCTATAAAAGACTTCTGACTCAATCTGAATGCATATACATGATTTTGCGAATAGACTTCTGAATAGACATTTGAATGGACAGTTGTCTATTCGCAACTCTATAATAGACTTGTGACACATTCTATATGCATTTAAAAGATTTTGCGAATAGACTTCTAAATAGACATTTGAATGGACAACAATCTATTCGCAACTTTGTAATAGACTTCTGACACATTCTGAATGCATATACATGATTTTGCGAATAGACTTCTGAAAAGACATTTGCAAGAATTGCTGTCTATTCGCTACTCTTCGAATAGACTTCTGGCACATTCTAAATGCATATGAATGATTTTGTGAATAGACTTCGGAATAGACTTTTGTCTCTTTACGTATTCCACGACAAGACTTTTAAATCTATTTGATTGCATTACTGACTTTTTTTCGAATAGACTTCTGAATAGACTTCCGAATATACAGCTGTCTATTCACGACCCACGAACTAACCCCAGGAACAATCTGAATGCATAGCAATATTTTTGCGAAAAGACTTTTGAATAGAGATCCGAATAGACTTTTGAATGGACATTTGTCGCTTTGCATTCCGGGAATAGTCATCTTGCACATTCAGATTGCATAACTATGTTTTTGCGAATAAACTTCTGAATAAACTTTTGAATGGCATTTGTCTCTTTACGTATTCCACGAAAAGACTTTTAATTTTTTTTGATTGCATTACCGACTTTTTTCGAATAGACTTCTGAATAGACTTCCGAATGTACAGCTGTTTATTCACACCCCACGAATGAACCTCAGGAACAATCTGAATGCAAAGCTATATATTCGCGAAAAGACTTTTGAATAGAGATCCGAATAGACAGCTGTCGTTTCGGCATTTTGTGAATAGATTTTGGTACAGATATTTGAACTTACCTATATCTATGTATACAGTAAATGCGAATAGACGTCTGAATGAATAGATTTCTCAATACATATTGTGTATAGTGCGAATAAACTTTCGAATAGAGAATAGACAATAGATAGCTAACTTCACAGACCTTGATAAAAATCGGTTACGTATAAATGTCATTTACTTGGTCTTTTTCATCTAAATTTGTTGATCTGGGCGTCATTTTGCCGTGTTGGGAACCATTTAGGTCACGTGATTCCTCACACTGCTTATAGTAAGATAATATAAAAGCTATTATAACGATGGCAATACCACGAGGCTATGCCATCAAATTTGTTACGGTTTCAGGAAGAAAACAGTAAAAACCAGCCTCGACTCAAAGTTTTAAAGAACTAAAGTCCTTAGTTATTGTCAAATTCCAACAACACCTACGCGAGGTCAAGAAAAAAGTATATACTATTCGCTATTCACATACCTTAAGACAGTTTTAAACTTTTTACTAACCCAATGCTTTTCTACGTGCTGCAGTGACAAGTCGTTGTCATTTAGGAAAACAAACGATTGTGTGTTTGCAAAAAGTATAAAACTGACATAACAGTAGCCTGTTTAATTACCTTAAACGTTCCAAAACGTTTCGTAACGAAACATTCGGAACTACTTGGCTATTCGCTACGATTAATCTCGGACATATTTAGACGCTATTTTGAAACTACCGGTGTTGAAGTAGGGGGGGTTGTTAATTTCATTTTTTAAAGATAACCATGTGAGACCCTGCTTAAAATATGGTGCCATCAATATGATAATAGAATCAACAACAAAAAAATTTGTGCGACCCCATTAACCCCCCTGTACATTCCCCTTGAAAGTTGGACACGCCCATTTTACACATAAATAACAATTTTTCAGTTTACAGTTTACAGTTTATTTATTTACACTTAGCACAATTATGTGATATAAGGTACAGCAATTATTAAACAATTTGATATGATACCAGGCTACTGGTTGAACAATAAATACAAGATACAGTGTATGCAATGTATACATATATATATGTGCACATATACACAAGTGAATGTGCATATCTTTATAATATATTAATGTATATATACATGTATATATATATATGGAATTTTACAGTAAAACGATAACATTTGAAAAACTGAATATTGTTTACAAAATTGAAATGAAAATGAAAGATAGTTAAATGCCAGGTAGTAGTTTGAATGTTTTAAAGATACATGATAAATATTTGCACAGTTTAATTAACTTGATATGATTTGTGGTATTCATTAATCTGTAATAAGTAATTATGTTAGGTCTACCTAATGGTGATAAAAACTTTTGTCTATCAGAACTGAAAAATGAACAATTAAAAAGATAATGAAATGCATCTCCGATTTCGTTGGAAGAACAAAAAATACATTTTCTATCATTACGAGGAATATTATGCCATCGACCTGTCTCGATTGGGAATCGATTATTTCCCATACGAAAGTTAACATAGTGTTGTATATAGGTTAAAGGTAGTGTGTCAAAATATTGTTCATATTTGTGTTCAGTTTTGAAAATTCTATAATTTGTACATTTTTGAGAGGTATTAATTTTAGCATACCAGGACTGTATGTATTGGTCTTTTAGAATTCTTTCGGCTTCATGTAGAAAACTAGATTTAGAACCATGAAAATTTTGGTTAAGCCATACATGGCTAAGACCACATTCGTCTAGTATCGATTTAACCGAATGTAACCAAGAGTAAGGGCGTGAATAATTATTACTTATACTATCATTATAAATAAATTGATATATCAAAGACGATAATTTGTTGTTAGATGAAATGAGATTGCACCAAAATGAAAGTATGCGCTTCTTTATTGTTATTGAAATTGGAAACCTGCCTAGATCACCGTATATCATTACGTGTGGTGTGCTGCGTTTAACATGCAGTATTTGTTTCAAGAAGTCTGTATGAATTTTTTCTAGCATTGAGAGGTCTCCAGTGGCCCAAACTTCGCAATTAAAAGTTATAATAGGCAGAACAGTTTGGTCAAAAAGTTTAAGTTGACAGTCAAATGATAAATCTAGGTTTCTTATCTTTTTAAGTAGACTAAACAGGGCTTTTCTTGCTTGCTGTACGACATGTTTTTTCGCTAATGCAAACTTTCTATTTTTTGAAAATATGACACCTAGATATTTAAACGAATCTACTATTTCCAAACTATTTCCATTCACACGAATGTCTCTTTTTCGCCCATTTCTGTCGCCAAAAACCATTATTTTTGTCTTATCAAAATTTATATTTAATTTCCATTTATCGCAATACAAAGAAAAGGTATTTAAAAGTGATTCGAGTTCATTTTCTGATGTTGCAAAGATTACAGTATCATCAGCATAAAGTAATACGATGAGTTTAATATATATATTGAGGGTTTCATCATTTAACTCTAAACCTTGGTTATTATTAGAGGAAATATAATGCTCTATATCGTTAATAAAAAGTGAAAATAATAAAGGTGACAAATTTTCACCTTGTCTTACACCGCAACAACATTGAAAGAAATTTGAAGTGTTGTTATTTATACTTATACATGATTTAATTCCATGATACATATTTTTTATTACAGAGTATATTTTTCCTCGTATATTATATTGCCAAATTTTTTCCCATAAACCTACGCGCCAGACGGAATCAAATGCTTTTTGAAAGTCAATAAATGAACAGAATAGTTTCTTATGTTTCTTATTTAGAAAGTCTGACAGGATATGTAGAATGAAAACGTTGTCTGTAGTGGCATGGTGTTTCCTAAAGCCAGCTTGGTTCATATTCAAAAGGTTATTAGTTTCTATGTAAAGTGTTAGTCTTTCGTTTAAGATAGAAGTGAATAGTTTACCCATGCAGATTAAAAGTGTAACTGGTCTGTAAAATTCCGGTTTTAGAGGGTCTCCTTTCCCCTTGTATATTGGTTTTATAACACCTACTAACCAAGAATCAGGTATGACTCCCGAGTCAAAAATTTTATTAAATAACTTGTGATATAAAGGCAATAGCACATCAATTGGGTATTTAATGTATTCATTTACAACGCCGTCTAAACCAGCTGATTTTCCTAGTTTTAATTTATCGACACATTTTTTGATTTCAGTTATTGATATTTCACTGTTTAGATTATTCTCAATATTAACATTTGGGAAATCAACAATTTCTGGTTCTGATAATGTATGTTTATCGGTGTTTAATTCTTTAAAAAAATCATGAAACAAGTTCATATCGACATCGACATCGACGTCTTTATTACGTGCGTTAAGACTATTAATGTATCTCCAATAGTCACGAGGGGAGGAAGATTTAAGAGATCTTTTTTTCTGTCGCATTTTCCGTTTATGCTTCAAGACAGCATTTCTGATTGTTTTCTTGTACAATTTACTAGCATTTAGCATTTCAAATTTATTATTATTGTTCTTAATACGGTGATATTTAAGTCTAGAAGTATGATATTTATTTCTAGCTTGTTTACAAGTTTCATCAAACCATTGTTTATTATCTTGTCGGAAAGAATTTGAAAATTTTTTGCTAGGTATGTAAGTTCCAAACGTTTTGGACGCCGAATCAATTAAAACATTTTCTAAATTGTTTACAGTGTCATTTACAAGTACTTCAATGTCAGTATTGTTAGAATCTAAGGTCGAAATAAGGGTTCCAATTTTTTCCACGTTTAAATTATATAAAAAATCGTTTGCTTTTTGGTTCGTCCAACGTCTAACTTTTTCATGTGTATTGGTAGTATTTAAAGAGTTTTCTTCAGCAATTGTGCAAACAGCCAATTCAAATTGTATGGAACAATGTACATCTGACAATAATGGACAATAATCATTTACAATAAAATTAGTAAAGAATGAAATAGCATTGTATGATGATAAAACATAGTCAATAACCGAAGCAGATTTACTCGTATATTTCCCCAATGTATCATTAAATGACCTACCGTTCATAATAAGAAGTTCGTTAAATTTGCATAAGTCGAGCAGTGATCTACCAAGCTTATTATTAAAACTGTCTTCAGAATTTCTCTCTCGTAAAATATCTTTGTTTTTTAATAAATTGCTTAATTGATTATCAAACATAGAATAAGTATCAACATCAATAAATTCTAAAATGTCATCATCTATGTCTGTAATGTCACTTAAGGTTCCGGTACGGGCATTAAAATCTCCCATTAGAATTACATACTTATTCTTATCATTAAAATGTAAAATTTCAGAATAAAACGATTCAAGTAAATCTTGAGAAAAATATTTAGTATTTTCGGGTGGAACATAAGCACATCCAAAAAAGATATCTTCGTCAGACTTAAACAAAAATTTAGATATTTTGAACCAGAGTACATATTCGCAGTCTGTGTCTATTATAGATACATATTTACTCAAATTTTGTTTAATAAATACAGCAATTCCACCTGATTTCTTACGAGTAGTTTGCTTCCGGTTTTTGACATAACAATCATATTTATCAATATTAATAATATCTAGATTGTCCAAATGAGTTTCTAAACAACAAACAATGTCATGTTTTGAAATAAAGTTAATAAACTCTGGCACGTTTAATTTTGACTTAAGACCACACACATTAACACTTGTTATAGATAGTCGGGAATTCACAGAAAACTGATTGAGTTCACTACCATGGCAATCCTATGATCGCGTATCGCGTCGATTTCGTTGCTGGTTCATGTTTTGATGACGATTAAAGTTCTCATGATTTCTACCCTCTCGAGGTCTGGCGCTATGTGGATCGTCTGCTTCCCTCTGAAGTTCGTGAAGGTTGACATCCCCGGCTCTTACTTCCCTACCGTCGACGAAGAGTTTGTCCTTGACGAGAACTACATGTTTCTTCATTCTTCGGTAGATACGAGCAAGTGGATATAGCTGTTTACGAATTTGTTCAATTTCTTCAGGAAATTGCTCGTGTATACCAATATCTGACCCCGCCAATTTATAGCCTGAACGTCTCACTAGTTCTCGATCTTTAAAGTATGTGAATTTGGCTACAATAGGTCTGGGTTTGTCATTTTGACGTCGTCGGCGCTTAACATTTGTTGGAGTGCGATGAACACGCTCAAATTTAACATCTCTGACGTTAAGTTTGTCAGCCATAAAGTTCGTGAGCACACTTTCAGTATTTTCAAATCGTTTTCCGTCTGAGTTTGTCTCTAATTTCTCAGGAATGTTGGTAAAAACCAAATTGTCTCTCATGTTACGACATTTAAGATCAAGTAATTCAGCTTTAAATTCACTATTTAGAGTTTTCACATCATTTAGAGACTGTTTAAGAACAGCATTTTCAACTCTTAGTTCATCAATAGATTTGTTACAGTTTGCAAAACATTCTTGGTCAGATGTCTGTTGTTTAGCTATTTGATCAAATTGATCACTCATAAATGTTACAGATTTTTGTAGTTCATGAGTTTTTGATTCAGATTTAGATAATCTTTCTTCCATGTTATGAACTTTCAGGCTCATGGTTTTGACACTTTTTTCAATTTCATCTAATTTATCAAGTTTGTCTAACTTGCTGAATAATGATTCTATTTTATCAAGTTTACACATCATTTTGTCGTATTCATCAGTTGTTAGCACAATATCTTCATTATGTGTAGCTGCTTCTAAAACCCTTCCAGTGTCGAGATCAAGATAGGACAATTCTCCGTCAACAGAGGATTCAGAGCCAGGGTTGTGTCGGGTACGTCTGCGCTTCTTGGTTCGATGACATCCAACTGATACAGGGGTGGAATTTTTCATAGGTGTTGCCATTTTGTATTTATAGGTTAATATTGGTAAATACTATACAGTTCAATGTCAATATATTCAATAAAGTTCAATAGCAACACAGAGATCAAATAAAATATCCAGATATAGAATTAAATGGGGAAAAACCCAACAAAAAAACAAAAAATAATTTAACTAAATTTAACCTTGATTTCAGCGTACAGATTTATAACAAATCTCGTTATAAAAACAATTATATTATATTATAAATATGTTGCATTTACAAACCAATACCCAATCACGATATAGTGTGCTGATATGATGACAAAATATAAGTACAAAAATATGGTCCGAACTCCCCACACCGATTTCTTCATTCAGGGGAAGTAACCGTTGCGTGGAGTTTGGATATGAACTAAAACACGGTTACAATAAAACCATGAAAATATCATATATTGAGATAAATGTTTGATTGTTTAAAGTTGGTACCAATACACTTTTTAAAATGATTTTATAGTGCACCACAGAGTAATCCAAATTATATAAAGATTTGTTAATTTTAATTTGTGGTCACTCATAGGCCAAAACCACTGGCACTGGAGTCCCTACATTCGATACAATATTCATACTTTTAAATTAGAAAAAAATAATGTTGTTGAAAAAGGTCCATTTTAACTATCGCTTTTGAGTCATGCCACAGCTTATTATAATGTATATATCTATATGGTATTGAACCGTTTTTGGAGTGATCCACGGACGAACTGATTTTTTTATATTTCGGAGAATTACTACACATAAAAAACCGCTTCTGATTTAAAGCTGACACATATTTTTACAAAACTAGCAAGTATCAGCTTCATATCTTGTATAGTTATCATAGAATTAAGCGTTATTTCAGTAATTTCATTTTTCAGCGATTGAGAGACACTGCTAACTTCCGGTATGATTAACAGTTTTGTAACATACGTTCTGATTGGTCTAAAACTCCGCCAAACTTTTCCCGTAATCTGTCACCGTTATGCTGCGATTGACTAAATTACAAAAGGAAAATCAACAAATCGTATTCTATTGGTCTCTTTATTACACGGATATTTTATAAGTTACACAATTGATGTATTGACGGCCAAACTATTACGCGAGTGGAAAAGAAATTGCCTGTGTAATGTCTTCACGTTTAGATCTTGGTATTGTAAACACGCCATTTCTGTCTTTTTATTTCTTCAAAATATATTTCAATGTCTTGCCATTGTCTGTTTGACCAAAAATTATTATGTCCACATGCAGTGGCCCTTAGTGCCACAGCAGATTGATCAAAATTCAGCATGACGCTTTGTGGATGTTTGCACTGGCTTCGTTTCAATGACAGATTACGGGAAAAGTTTCGCGGAGTTTTAGACCAATCAGAACGTATGTTACAAAACTGTTAATTATACCGGAAGTAAGCAGTGTCTCTCAATCGCTGAAAATGAATTTACTGAAATAACGCTTAATTCTATGATAACTACATAGTATATGAAGTTGATACTTTTTAATTTTGTAAAAACATATGTCAGCTATAAATTAGAACCGGTTTTTATGCCCATTCATATTCCTAAATGTAAAAATTCAGTTCGACGGAGGATCACTGCATAAAAGGTTCAATACCATGTGTATATTATAATAAACCGTGGCACGGCTCAAAAGCTATAGTTAACATGTGTCGTTTTTTTCTATTTTTCTTCACTAATGTTTTTTTAAACATAAGTATGAATATTTTATCCGATATAGGGACTCAAGTGCCAGTGGCCAAAACATAAAGTAATACAATATCTAAATTTGAATACGGTAATATGACAATATAAGGTTGTGTATATTTTGCTCTCAGTAGTTCAAGTTTAATATAACTGGGGATAAATTATAGCAGACGACAAAAATTTAAACAGTAGACGATAATTTCGTTTAAAGAACCCAAATTTCTTAACGAATTCAACAAAAAGAATCAAGTAGCGAAAAGAGATTCAAGAAAACAATAATTGAAATAGGCAATTAATTTTTTGAGGGGTGGTTGAAACAATCACAAACAAACCAAACAAAATGCAATGTGTTAATTGATTGAGTTGCCTGATGATGTATAATTTAACATTACACTATTGGACTATGGAAAATACGTAAATTAAAGACACCAATTGGCGATTAATCCCTTCATGAATTGAACAATTGCAAGTATATTTCTTGTGCAAGGAAATTGGTCGTGACTCTTGTAAGTTTGAACCAAAAATCCCTCTATCCATTAGTATCTTTATTTAAACTAGATCTTTGCTATAGCCTTTGAAAGTGTAGGCCACCAATCTGAAAATTCATTTGAGCAATGTCAGGTCTGACTTTTGTGTTGAACTGACATACCTCATTAAACATTTAGTTTATATGAGTTTATAGAATATTAAGATAAAACTTCTTGCAAAACAGATTATTATACTGCAATATATGATTGTTTGCTTTACTATTTTACAAATAATCTAAACAATTGCATTAAGAGTGATAACAAACCATGATTAAAGATATAGATATGTACCATTGATTACTAGTATACATTGAAAAAGTGTATTTTGGTGGCCATTTTGAATTTTTGGCCATATTGGGTTCTTAAAATTAGTTTTGATTTCATATTTGAACTAATTACCTTAACAAACTTATAAATTGACATGATGTTCGCAGGATAAATAATTACCCGAATATGCTCAAACAAAATGGGTTTAATTTGGCAGCCACTTTGAATTTCTCGCCATATTGGTTTCTTAAATTAAGTTTTTAACTTCCTATTTGAATTCATCACCTTAAGAAGCCTATTTCTGGACATATTGCATGTATGATTCAACATGTTGAATGTCCAGGATAAAAAATTACCCTAATATGCTCATAATGGGTTTAATTTAGCAGCCATTGTAAATTTCTCGCCATAGTGGTTTCTTAAATTAAGTTTTTTACTTCATATTTTAATTCAGCACCTTAAGAAACCTATAGCTAGACATATTGCAGGCATGATTCAACATATTGAATGTCCAGGATGAATAAACTCCTGAATATGCTCGTACTATGGTTATTTTAGCGGCCATTTTGAATTTCAGCCATATTGGTTTGATTAATTTTGTTTTTTACTTCATATTTGAACTAAGCACCTTAATAAACCTATAAAATAACATATTACAGTCCAATGCCATGCAACTTATTGCAATTAAATGTAAAAAACTGGTAATTTATGTGAAAATGGGCGTGGCCAACCTTCAGAGGGTATGTACAGGGGGGTTAATGAGGTCAGAAATTAAAAAGATATGCTTTTCCTTACATGTCATTACATGTAACATGTTTTAAACAGGGTCTCATAAAAAAGTCAAATTAACAACCCCCCCCCCCCCTAGTAACTTGAAGTAAACAAATATACGATCGTTTAGGCAATGAGTGTTGTTTCGTTTTTAGTCCATAAATTTTGAAACATCACTCATTGCCTTAACGATCGTATATTTGTTTATTAGATTAGATTATTCGCAGCGAATGGCCGAGGAGTTCCGAATGTATCGTTACGGAACTTTTGGAACGTTTAGAGTAATTGAACAGGCTACTGATGTGATGCGCAGCAAATAGTATACTGTTTTCTGCTTAGCCTCAAGTAGGTATCATGTAAATCCGACAAGAATTAAAATACTTACAGTTCTTTACAACTCTAAGTCGAGGCGAATTTTGATTTATTCTCACAACCGTTGAATTTGTGATGTCTTAGTCACGTGATATTGCCACCGTGTGACTTCAGTCCATGGCAAGACGTACATGTTTCATGTCGTACACAGGGTTGAATGTCGCAGCTTTCATCTAACATGTCAGTTGAGAATTTACAGTTTGTCAAATACCCCAGTCTTTATAGTATGGGACAAGAATAATAAAGCTTCGCTCTAGTTGCATGAACCCACTTATTTTCAAAATTTCATTGACAGGCGTGAAGTAAACATCTTAACTAAATGACTGTAGTTAAGATACAACCTCTGATAATATTCATTACGGAAATATTGACATGAAAATAAATCAAAGAATTTATGAAAGTCTGATTGTCATTGACAAGTTAATTTCATCTGTGCAATTTTTAAATCTCGGTAATCACCGCGAGATGGTATTATAGCGAGATCTGATCATTGGTTTAGTAAGTTGGTCACGCAACTATGCAAATTAGCTTCGTATGAACTTTAATATGCGCTCCATGATGTCTATTATCCCAAAATATTGACTATTTATCTCTTAGACTTAAATTTAGCGTGAAAAACACCGACTATATCCGTAAAATTGTTTAATCTGCTGTTATGGTCTATTTGAATACACTTTAAACATTAGTTTTGCATTTGCATTAGATTGAAATGTATGTAATCCCTTTTAAGAATAAAATGGTTTTGATGTAATAACGAAGTATGATGAACGCCGTTTTGGCAGGTAAGTTCAATAGACCATCTGTGACTCTGTGTTCAAAGATTCGACGGACATTGTACTTAGAATGATTGTGGTGGACATTTGTAAACACTTATTAACGTGAATGTATAAAAAAACATGCAATTTCATTTATGATGGAAACTTGTGAAATCAAAGCGCTGATAGCGCTGCCCGGACATAGGTCCTACAAGACAAAGCAAGACTGCCTAATATTGTCCTATACTGTTGACAACGAGGCTATTTTTTCACACGTAAGGGTTAACCTTACTTCATATAGCTGTGCTTAATTTGACTGGCAAGGCCGAATGTAATTATTCGCGACATTTATGTGATACGTTTTAAACGTTGTAGTTCCTTAGACCTGGGTTGCAAGCAACCAATGTCAAAAAAGCACGTTGAAGTTCACGTTGGCTTTACTCTAAAACTTCAATAAAGTAAGTTACATATCATGTAAAAACAGGACAGACAAAATAATATGCGGCGTATATCATGAACTTGTGTATAACATTATGTAATCAATACAATTTATATGATAATGGAACACTATTAAAAATATGGTCAAATTTCTTTGGTGACAATGTTTACTAGTATACAGATCATGTCAAGACTGTTTGTGAAGAAAAGTGAGTCAAATCTCAGTACGATATCTGGATATAACGTATAGTATGTTACAAGATGTCGACATGAATGTGGGTTTTCATGATAAGATAATTTGTCAAACTTTACAATATTATAACATTGATTGATTCTTTTATATAAACCCATTTAGTTATGTTCATATAATTTAAATATGTTATATATACACCAATCAGTCAAACTATACTATATACCAGTATGGTGTCTCGCCATGGGTATTATTTAGTATATACACTGAAAGCTAAAAGAAACCACACACTGTTTGTTTTCAATAATCTCGGTTAAAATATCGGTTAGGGTACAAAATAGACCTCATTCGACTCTAATTCTTATTCTAACTCAAATATGTAAGGTTTCCGTCCGTGCATACGCGGTATAGGTTGTTTTATATTAATACAATATTTGGGAAGTTGGTCACAAACAAACCATTTTTCAAAATACATGTGCACGATGTTCACGTGCAAAAATGCACAGTAATTTCCGATGGAACAATGGCCATAATGTCATAGTATTATACTGAGATTATACTATACGTTGTAACATCTATTTACATGTATTTTATAAGTATTAATGTAAGTATGACATAACACAGCCAAGATTAGTCGTTTATTTAATTTATACACAATGTTGGTAGTATTGACAAATGTTATAGGCCCGATTGCATAATTCTAGTCTAAAGATAACCTCAAGTTTAAACCAGAGTTTAAACCCTGTCCATTGCATAAATGTAGTTTAATTAGTCTCAGACTAAGCAAAAACCTGGTTGGATTGCATAAATACAGTTTAGGCAAAACCTGAGTTTATATTTAGTCTAATACATCATTAAAATTAAACCTGCGATGGGGGTAGTTTAAGGCTGAGTTTTAGAAAATATATAAGTTTTGTGAGTTGAAAAAAAGACTGCCCACATATTGCAACAGATGAATTTCAATAGAATGTGCAACTCGTATTTGAGAAATTTAACCTTTGTGTGTAAAAAGTTCTTACAACTAATATTTATCACTTTTATGCAAGATTCCTTCTCCGGTACTAAGCAATAAGAATAAAGTTTTTGTGCATAGAAACAAAGAAATGGCTTCAAAACAAGATTCGAACCAACACCGATGATACAAGTCTACCGTCATAGCTGATTAGCTACAGTCACTCATCGGGGTAAACTTGTAATACTATCGATGTAATATCGATGAAGTATATACATTTGTATGATAAATCTTGCGTTCAAACAAGAGATTTTGATGAATTTTTACGAAAAAATGGGGAAAAGTGCGGTTAAAATTTTGTTTTCATAAACATGCTCAGCCAACTAAACAATCATGGCCGAGTGGTTACGACGTTGGACTGGAAATCATTCGACCGCCAGTCCGGCATTTATTCGAATCCCAACGAAAACCTCGTTATTTCTTTGAGCTAAATATTTTTACTGCTAGCTCAGAACTGGGGAAACAGAAAGCAAACTCGAATATGATTAATCTTAGTTGTTTGAGGGTCGATCGACAAACGTGCAACTTGCTATAAAACTAATTGCAACTCAACATGTTTGAAAACCTTATAATGTTGTTTAATTACTCAGCTTCAACACAGGTACAACTTTTCAGGGTAATACAACTAAGCTAATGCATTTGATCTGATATTTTATCAATTCAAAACTGGCAAAAATTTGACATGCGTTACATATGCACATGCGCGTGTGATGCCATGTTTTGCAGTTTCAATATCTTACTAAATGTTAACATCTTAAAAGTAGTTTCATTCAGCCTTCAAGTGAGGAACCTGAAAATGTATCTGTATATGAGCTCTCTGAATGTGCAAGTAAGCTGAGCATAACATCATACAATTCATTTATTAATTAAGGCCACAACAAATTGATCTTTTGTTCGTCGGATTTCCCGCACCTAAAAATCCGAAAATGGAAAAAAAATATTTTTATATTTTTTTTGCTCCCGCACTTCAAAATTTTTACCGCATCAAGATTTGTTTTGAAGTCAATTTTATTTTGGCACTCAACCAAGAAGTTTTACGGAGAAAATCAATAATTTTTGGTCTAAATATCAAAGCTTATCACCATGACATTGCTATATTTGTAACAAAACAGTAAAGTATTCACGTTTACATACGTCACTAAGATGATCGTGTCGATCCTTTGTTCCTTTGTTTTCTAAATCCTAAATTATATTTAGTACACGTTTTAACACATGTATACTGAATTTATACGTAATAAATGCAATGCTTAACTTCCATAAACTTTAACTCTTGATACACACAGAAGTTGAACAGTGACGTAGACAGAGCGGCTCCATCAACCCTACAAAGATGATCTGGATGTGTGACGTCATATGTTCACCTTCTGTGTAAAAATAATTTACAATAGAGGTCGACTCATGTCTTATGAATTGAGGTAGGACAGAATAGAAGATTTCCTTTTCTAATAATGTTCATGTCGGAGATATTCGAACAGACTGATTTAAAATGAAGTTGTATTTTGTATTATTTACCAAAAGGCTATACTTTCGACACCAAAACGTATAGTCCATTTAATTTTATAGGGGTGCTGATTCTATTCTTCCTTCAGGATTAGCAGTTGTATGTTGTTTAGTCTGTAGCATAATTTGGTTAATTAATAATCTTCTTCTTCTGTCTAATCAATAAGACTGTATTTATGCACTTAAAAGTTAACAGGTTTTGTTCATTATCATTTTATAGGGGTGCTGATTCTAAAATTCTCATTCAGGAACTTAAGTATACTGAGTAGTTGAATATAATTTGAGCACATCCTTTATTTACTGGAATAATATTAAAACTTTATTTATACACCAAAAGTCAGCAGGTTTGGTCCATCATTTTATAGGAGTGCAGAGCCTAAAATTTTCCTTCAGGAGGATTTAAATTTGCCGAGTAGCTGTTTGTTGATGATTCCATCTCTTATTTATTTGGTTAATATAGGGATTTATTTTACATAATAAGTCACCAGGTTTGGTCCTTTATAATTTTAGAAGTGCTGATTCTAAATTTTTACAATGATCTTGGAAGTTTTGAAGTTCAATATTGAATAAAATCAGTATATTTTACAGTATGATAATATAGTACAGTTCATCTAAATGCAAATGGAACAAAATACAGGCATTTATTTTGTATGTATCGTATTAAAAGCATTAATTTTATGAATATTAACAACAAGTAATCTTTCTTACAACAAACTACAAGATAATCAGAGCTAAACAGACATTTCCTTGTAATCCAAGGTCAAGATAATAAAACACAAGGAAAAAAGACTAAATATGAAACTATAATTGAGAGAAAAATAATAAATACATGCAGTGCTTTTTAAATTGTATCATGTAAGAAAAATAGAATAAATCCATAGTAGTACAGCATCAATCCATGTTTTATATTTAAATAAGCATGTCTATATCCACAACTATAATTTAAGTGATTATTGTGACTTATATGCACTTTGAAATAATACAGAATGCTATTCATTAAAGTTTTTTCTGCATTCAAGTGCATTTTGACTTTAAGTAAATGAATATTCATAAAAATATACTAGGACGAAAAAGAAACGCCGGGTACATAAAATATGCAACACATGTCCGGCCGTGTTTCGCAAAACAAGAAGGGTCATCGTTAAAAGGGGGTATTTTTTCACATAATCAGCATCGGAAATCGATTGAAACTTCAACAGCTGGTTCCATACAGATGACATTTCATACAAAAATAAATATAATAATCCAATAATACAATTTATCCCTTAAAACAATCATTATAGGTTACCCGGCGTTTCTTTTTCGTCCTAGTATAGAACTTTTATTTTTATTTTTCGCTTTTCGCTCGCTCCTCAAAATGCAAAATGTGGAAAAAAAAATTTTTTTTTTTCGCTCGCTCGCTCCAATTTTTTTTCGGACAAAATCCATAGAACATGTGATCAATTTGTTGTGGCCTAATGTTTACATTTAATTTATTTTTGCATGTATTTGAAAATAACACTTTAATTCTCATGATTAAGTGGTATTTTTTCGGTGCAACGAAAGAAAACTTCAATTATAGTTTATCCTACCTGAGGACTAAGTACTACAAGATTACAAAGCTCAAGTTTTGTTATCCCCCGGATAGCTAGTCTAAGACTAGCTAAAACAAAATTAAACTTGAATTATGCAATTGAGAGATAAACTCAAGGCTAGTAAGCCTCGGACTAGGGCTTAAACTAGACTAAATAAAACTCGGCCCATAGTGTTTAAATAAGTTTTACTTATAAGTAGACATAAAGTTCAGGGTAACATCATCAAACTATTATATATTGTGCATAAAGTTTGACCCCGATCTGACCTTTCACATTTGTATCTAATTATTATCTACACATATCCCGACGAAAATCAATGCCACGCCTATTCTACACTTCAGTACGTACGCTTTAATATATCTTAAAAATTAATCCCTGTGTAATGATTCCATTCGAGCTTTGACGATATACTCCGATCGGTATCGAGCATTATTATTACATTCGTTTTCAATGTATGGAATATTCTTGCATAAAGATCAGATTGGGGTCAAGCTTTACGCACAATACCTCATGTGACTAATATCATACTAGATAGTTTTAGTTCTTTTTATAGTATTCAATTAAGAATATAAATCATTCATACATGTAGTAATATACACTATACGAGAAGTAGCATGTTTATTTATTCATCATTTACAGACTCACACAACTATTTCCAATAATATAGTTTACAGAAGTCTTGAGTGTCATCACTGATGCTAACAGGCAGACATTTACACCCTATTATCATAAATGAATCACCCTGTTCCTTGAAACCTTAAACCCCTTATTTAATCCCTGCTTAAACAGAGAACTTCTAAGACACCCTGTGGTGTTAATTGTCAACAATTGAGCTGACTTTATTCACAGCCATATTGGTATTACGATGCCGTATGAATGCCTCACCGATGTGTTCAATGAAATCTAATTTACTTTCATGTATTCCCAGGGTGCACTATTTCTATCCCATGTTTGTAACAATACTACTCTCTCTATATTATATAGGAAGTAATCAACAAATCTCTCATACACTATAATAATATAATGATATTATACATGTACTACTGTTTAACTATTCATCATATTTCTCTATTCTATACTTTACTCCTTAAGGTTCATTACCCCTTTTCTTTATATTTTTGATATGCTTATTAAACGCAGTGTCCTTATATTGAACACTGGAACTGCCAAGAAAATATTTTACGTACAAATGGAGTGCTTGTTTCAGGGCTGATATGAAAAAAAGCTATACTTAAGTTCACGAAACTATGTATCTATTCACTTCAAATTTTACAATCACACGATCCATTGTTTTGGTTTGTGAAATTTCCAGTTTTATTAGGGATACATGTTCCACTTTTGTCTGCATGTGTAAAACTTTAAAAGGCGAAGAGTAAAACATTTCTCATATTTAAAAACAAGTAAGTCATCGCAGCCTCCCGTTTGAATATCAACCAAGTAATTATCTTATACTGTTGACATCGACTGTCAGGGCTTGTCTTTAATGGCCCGATTGCATAATTCTAGTCTAAGGATAACCTCAAGTTTAAACCAGAGTTTAAATCCTGTCCATTGCATAAATGTAGTTTAGTTAGTCTCAGACTAAGCAAAAACCTGGTTGGATTGCATAAATACAGTTTAGGCAAAACCTGAGTTTATATTTAGTCTAATACATCATTAAAATTAAACCTGCGATGGGGGTAGTTTAAGGCTGAGTTTTAGAAAATATATAAGCTTTGTGAGTTGAAAAAAAGACTGCCCACATATTGCAACCGATAAATTTCAATAGAATGTGCAACTCGTATTTGAGAAATTTAACCTTTGTGTGTAAAAAGTTCTTACAACTAATATTTATCACTTTTATGCAAGATTCCTTTTCCGGTACTAAGCAATAAGAATAAAGTTTTTGTGCATAGAAACAAAGAATTGGCTTCAAAACAAGATTCGAACCAACGCCGATGATACAAGTCTACCGTCATAGCTGATTAGCTACAGTCACTCATCGGGGTAAACTTGTAATACTATCGATGTAATATCGATGAAGTATATACATTTGTATGATTAATTTTGCATTCAAACAAGAGATTTTGATGAATTTTTACGAAAAAATGGGGAAAAGTGCGGTTAAAATTTTGTTTTCATAAACATGCTCAGCCAACTAAACAATCATGGCCGAGTGGTTACGACGTTGGACTGGAAATCATTCGACCGCCAGTCCGGCATTTATTCGAATCCCAACGAAAACCTCGTTATTTCTTTGAGCTAAATATTTTTACTGCTAGAGCAGAACTGGGGAAACAGAAAGCAAACTCGAATATGATTAATCTTAGTTGTTCGAGGGTCGATCGACAAACGTGCAACTTGCTATAAAACTAATTGCAACTCAACATATTTGAAAACCTTATAATGTTGTTTAATTACTCAGCTTCAACACAGGTACAACTTTTCAAGGTAATACAACTAAGCTAATGCATTTGATCTGATATTTTATCAATTCAAAACTGGCAAAAATTTGACATGCGTTACATATGCACATGCGCGTGTGATGCCATGTTTTGCAGTTTGAATATCTTACTAAATGTTTTAAACATCTTAAAAGTAGTTTCATTCAGCCTTCAAGAGAGGAACCTGAAAATGTATCTGTATATGAGCTCTCTGAATGTGCAAGTAAGCTGAGCATAACATCATACAATTTATTTATTAATTTATAGATGTATCAATTATGTGTGGTTTTTATACAGAAAATATCATTAAAGTACAGATTATAAAGTCATTTTATCTTGGTATACTACCCTTTGTTTTTTTCGCTTGCCCTTTCAAGACAATCATAGAAAGAAAATCAGTTGCACATAAATAACAATATTTTTATTTCAATAACGTTTACTTTAAATTTATTTTTGCATGTACATTGTATTTGAAAATAACACTGTTAATCGACCGATTCAAATTTTATACAAAATAATCAATGTTCAACACGAAATTCTCATAATTAAGTGGTATTTTTTCGGTGCAACGAAAGAAAACATTAGTTATAGTTTATCCTACCATAGGACTAAGTACTACAAGATTACAAAGCTCAAGTTATGTTATCCCCCGGATAGCTAGTCTTAGACTATAGCTAAAACAAATTTAAACTTGAATTATGCAATTCAGAGATAAATTCAAGGCTAGTAAGCCTCGGACTAGGGCTTAAACTAGACTAAATAAAACTTGAATTATGCAATCGGCCCAATGTCTTTAAATGTCGTCATATTGTCCCTGATGACATATTTTTGGATTTGGACAAGTTAAAATATATCTGTCCATAAGGGCAACCTAGTTTAACAAATCAGAAAAAGTAAAATAATCACTAGCAATACATGTATATCAGAAAGACAAAAGGCTAGGACGGGGTTCAACTCTTACTGTATTATCAGCGATGCAGACAGAATCCCTAGTCAGTTATTCAGAGATCCCTCCTTAATGTATACAAGGGATTCCTCCCATAATAGACAAAAATAAGCTACAAATTGAAATCACAATTTATGGTATATAATTCATGGGAGGTCAAGTTTATGTAACTTGTAAGAGCAGGGCATTTTTTAGGGATCCAGTAGGAGGAACTCATAGCTAAGCATCACTAGGGTTCTTCCAAAGTTTTTGGGATTCTCGGAATCCCGAGAAACTGTTAGTGTCAAACCCTGCGACTAAGATACTTACCAGAGTTCGGATAGCCATATCTTACATTGATTACCAGCCAGGGGACAAACTAGCATGAAAAATCATTAAAACCCAGCAAGTGATAAAATTGTTCAGAGAAAATGCAATAATAGCATCGGTGTAGTTAGAACATTGGTTATCTCTAAACTTTTACCCGCTAGCTCAGTTGATAGCACGCAAGTCTACTGATCGAGGGTCGAGGGTTCGATTCCAGGGCGGAGCATACTTTCGTTGAGCTTGGTCATGAAATTATTTTTACGGCCATTCTCCCTCCTACCAATGATTCTTAATTATGTAGGGCAGTTGTCAGTCACTGACGAAAGTATGTGCTTAGTAATTGATTAACAGCTAAATCCAGAGATTTAGTCTTTCCAGGAATAGTGAGTAGGTTGACTGACTGCCGTTATATGACTTATAAGTGTTGCTACGGCGTTAAACCCAACAAAACAAACAAACAAACAAACATTAAATTGTGTTGAGCATCGTCGTAAAACAAAACATACATGGACGGTGGATTAGCAACCAAAGAAATGCTTAAGAATCCTTGTTTCTGAGAATGATTATTTAAGAGAGAATTTTAGTATTGATTTCAAGCTACTCCACAGATATTTATGTGAAACTAATAAAGTTACTGAGAACATTGCGTTCCTAAATGACTCACATTTCAAAACGTGTTACGGTATAATCTGTCATTTATCCATTCTAATATATTCTATTTTTACAGGTTTGCGTCATTGCAAGTTATTTCTGACAAATTACAAATAGTATCACTAATATACCTACATAACCATGTACATATATACATGTACATACAGATTAATTTTACATATATTGAAATCAAAATACATGCACGTATAATTACAGTGACTACAATACATTCAAGAAGCGCGTGTGATCAGAACCACGCCCTACATCCTGCCAGCTATTTACAAGCTTTCATAAACGTTTACATGTAACAAGATTGACCAAAACTGACACATTTGAGCAATAACTAAACACCAAAACGAAACAAGGTGATATATCATAGAGAGTATAAAATAATATATCAAGATGAGTTCCTCTAGATAATAATATGCTTTAAACATGACGATTGGGTTGATTATCACCTTAATGTGTAATCAAAGAGATGATAGCGCTGTCCGCACATGGATTTAACAGGGCCAAATTTGGTTAGGGGTCAATCAATTCCAAATATTATCAAAATTAATGATGCAGAGTATTTTCTACGTTTTGAATATCATTATTATCATACTTATGTTTATGATCATTCTTACTTTGAACTGCAAGATTAATGAACTCGACTTACGAACAATTTTATCGTAAAAATGTGCCCTTATTATGTATGACATTTGTCCATGGTAGTTCTAATACAATTCATCAATACCCATTATTCTATTTAAAAAATTACAAACATTCCTGTTTTATAATTGATGAACAATTCCACGAACGGAACGTTCATTTTATATGTGACAATTTCTCTTTTGTTTCAATCACTCAATCTTAAATTTCACATTTTCTGTGCAAACTGTAATGATTTGTTTTCTTTCTTGTCGTGTTATGAGTTTTTTTATCCTGATTTGCTAATAAATTAGCGAAATGGTACTTTCTAACGGAATGGCGCGGAATAGAATTCTTCTATTATTTCTATTTCAGATGACGATGTTATCGTGTCTCAAATACATTCATCATGTAAAAGGGTTATAAGTCGCTTCATGACAAGTAGTGTATGACAAATTAGTCTTTATATAAATTGGTTTTCGTTCTGTAAGAGCATTATGTCTCCATTACTGATGTTGCTACTAAGGCCAGACATAAACTTGGTTAGATTGTTATACCCAGGGTGACTCTTACACACACACTACCATAGACTAGATAAAACACGTTATACCCAGGGTGACTCTTACACACACACTACCATAGACTATATAAAACACATCATACCCAGGGTGACTCTTACACACACACTACCATAGACTAGATAAAACACATTATACCCAGGGTGACTCTTACACACACACTATCATAGACTATATAAAACACATCATACCCAGGGTGACTCTTACACACATACTACCATAGACTATATAAAACACATTATACCCAGGGTGACTCTTACACACACGCTATCATAGACTATATAAAACACATTATACCCAGGGTGACTCTTACACACACGCTATCATAGACTATATAAAACACATTATACCCAGGGTGACTCTTACACACACATTACCATAGACTATATAAAACACATTATACCCAGGGTGACTCTCACACACACGCTATCATAGACTATATAAAACACATTATACCCAGGGTGACTCTTACACACACGCTATCATAGACTATATAAAACACATTATACCCAGGTTGACTCTTACACACACGCTATTATAGACTATATAAAACACATTATACACAGGGTGACTCTTACACACACGCTATCATAGACTATATAAAACACATTATACCCAGGGTGACTCTTACACACACGCTATCATAGACTAGATAAAACACATCATACCCAGGATGACTCTTACACACACACTACCATAGACTAGATAAAACACATCATACCCAAAAACACATCATACCCAGGATGACTCTTACACACACACTACCATAGACTAGATAAAACACATCATACCCAGGGTGACTCTTACACACACACTACCATAGACTAGATAAAACACATCATACCCAGGGTGACTCTTACACACACACTACCATAGACTAGATAAAACACATTATACCCAGGGTGACTCTTACACACACACTACCATAGACTATATAAAACACATTATACCCAGGGTGACTCTTACACACACACTACCATAGACTAGATAAAACACATTATACCCAGGGTGACTCTTACACACACACTACCATAGACTAGATAAAACACATTATACCCAGGGTGACTCTTACACACACACACACTACCATAGACTATATAAAACACATTATACCCAGGGTGACTCTTACACACACACTACCATAGACTATATAAAACACATTATACCCAGGGTGACTCTTACACACACACTACCATAGACTATATAAAACACATTATACCCAGGGTGACTCTTACACACACACTACCATAGACTAGATAAAACACATTATACCCAGGGTGACTCTTACACACACACTACCACAGACTAGATAAAACACATTTTACCCAGGGTGACTCTTACACACACGCTACCATAGACTAGATAAAACACATTATACCCAGGGTGACTCTTACACACACACTACCATAGACTAGATAAAACACATTATACGCAGGATGACTCTTACACACACACTACCATAGACTATATAAAACACAGTATTTTACTACAAGTGCTTGCTTGATATATCGTTGATGATATATTGAATCAGTATGTGTCATTCTTAATACATTATTATAATAGAGTGAAAAGTATGACCGTTAACTAACCAAGTCAAACTTTCCTTACATGTAATGATTACTAGTTTAGATTTCGGTCATATCATAGAATGGAATAGGGACATTTGAGAAAACTTTCCAGGGGTATGGAATGCCCATGCCCGACTTGTCCGACTCCTACATTTATGTCTGCGTATAAGTTAATATTTCAAATCTACTTGTCCGTGAACATGTAAATAATAGCTGTTTCAATCATATTCAACAGTGAACTATTCTATTCAAGTATTTATAATACATACTTACGAGTATAATATGAATTTTATATCACAATTCTTGGTGGCATATTTCTGCCATCAGATAACTAACTAGTTTATTTAGAGGTTACTAGGTAACTAGTTTACCTCTTAAGTTAAGTGGTTAACTAGTTACCATAACTAGTTTACCTCTGAATTAACTAGTTAGTTATGTGGTTATCTGATGGCAGAAATATGCCACCATAGAATTCATTATTATTCTTTTTGAGTATGCGAACTTCTCGGCAAGTGCATAATTATCCCAGACGAGTAGAGTTTAAGATTTCAGCTGTCCCTGGACAAGACAAGCGAAGAAAACTTGGAATTCTACACCCCTGCTTTAGAATAATACAACTTTCATAGGTTGTTGTATTGATTGATTTGTTGTATCAATGTAAAACATACAGAAGCAATATTGTAGAGAGATATATGATAAAGAGAGATGGTGATAATGTCTTCTTAATTAGTGAACATATACATGTACTTAAGTTAAGTGGTTAACTAGTTACCATAATAAGTTGTTGTATTGATTATCATAGGTTGTTGTATTGATTGATTTGTTGTATCAATGTAAAACATACAGAAGCAATATTGTAGAGAGATATATGATATATATATATATATATATATATATATATATATATATATATATATATATACTAATATATATATATATACTTATTTATCAAGAGTAAGGTCGAAAATTTTAACTTGAAATGCTTCACAAGGTCGACGTCAACGTTAGGTCGACTTGAAACCTATTCGCCCTAACGTTTGGGTGCAAATATATGTACCAAATAATGCATATTATTCTTTAAAAATCAAGTGATACATTCTCATTAAACCAATTAATTATATGCAATTTAATTTTTAGAAGCTCTGCTACATATTCTTGCAAAAAAATGCTTCAAAGTTTTGGGGGTGTATATCAGCTCGATATATATACAAACATATATATATACAAAGTCGAATTGGCAATTTTTGTCTTAATATCTCTTTTTTGCGGACCAAGATGTTAAAAGGTCATCTTTTGTTTGAAAGTTATTTAATTTACGGTCATTTTTAACAACATATATACTGGGGTATATTACTTCGCCAAAGATATATTTAACATATAAACTTGTGAATCTAATATATACCTCCGTGTAGAGAATTTGTGTACGGAAACGTGTATTTGCCTCTGCTGTTCGCAAATATGCACTAGTATTACATCTAAAACTGTAACACAGTAAAAGATGTGTGGTGACATATGTTTGCCATCTGATGACCAAAAAGTTGCCAAATGATACAATGGTTACCTAGATACTTGACTAGTTACTTTCTAAGTAAATAAAAGATCATATTAGGAAATAAAATCAATGTGCTTCCAAAACAGTATAGGTTATTTTATAAAACCATGGCATTTAACAAATCAGACATGTCTTCGATGATTTCGGGGATTCAGGTTCGCCGCCACTCACGTCATACTATTGTAAAAGTAACTTTTTGCATAACCTAAGCTAATGTCCATATATAATGAGAAGAACTGTTGTATCTCCATGATAAGAATGTGATGGTAGGTGAATCTGCCGGAAATAAATATGAAACTTCATAATCGATATCCAGCGCATTTACCAATGTGCCACGGCGGCGGGCTAACGATCTAACAAGATGTTCCATTGAAAAGTTATTCATTACTATATGCACTGCTTGTGGCAGGTTTTCGATTACTGAACATATTTGAACAAGACGACTTTCCATATTTCTATCATAAACTGAGGTTCCTTTTACTTTAAATGATCGGTCAGCAATGGACAAAATGATGCTTGTAGCGCTGCTAAGTGTCGAAACGTCGCTAAACGTCGCAATTGACGATTAACGTCGCAACAAGGACGCTGAATATCTTAACTTACGCATTACATCACAATTGTCCTGACAATAAATGGAGCAACGCTGACGCTGTTTGTCGATTAGAAAATGACTGTTGCAACCGCGATGCTTAATGTTGCGCTTTGGTAGGAAGAATTAGTATCGAACCTTTAAGCCACTAAACGACGACAAAATCGTTATTATCAATCTAAAACAAGTAATACATGTACTATCAAAATACAATACAATATAACTGTCTAAGGGTTATGATAACTATCTCTCTCTAGCGGGTTTCCTTGTAGGGGTCAAGCTTCAAAATATCAGTTTCTTATAAAAGTAGGCTACTTTTGTTATTATCAATTTAGACAAAGGTAGTACCCTCTCAGCCTATCAAATTGCTTAAAAAGTGTTTGATAAAACTTTCAAAAATGTAAAATGTTTGATGTATGATATTGTTTTTACTTGATTTACTCGAGAAACCAGTGCGTACGCAAGTATCCAAACTGATGCTTTAGTAAACGCCTCAATTCAACATTTTTTTATAAAGATAAAAAAAATGCAAATTGGTGTCACAATAATGTTTATAACGCCTGATATAAAACTTCAGTAGGTTCCTTGATCTTTACTATAGGGAACAAACATTAACTGTGATTATATTGCAATTAATTATGAGATGTTTTATTATGATGATTTTACATTAATTCGTACATCATATTCAAGTTCAATTGTGATACAATTCTTGGACACTTTTATAATTCTTTTTCGAGAAAGTTTTTAAATGCATAACATACCCCTATTATTGTTGATATAAATTCTTATCATTCGGATATTTCAACAAAAAATGACACCCAGACAACAGTTTTTGTCAGGTAACAAAATATTTAATTCATGTAATAATGAACTCAAAAGTAGTATATATTTGACAATGAGTTTATCTCTATATGCTTTTACTTTGTACCTGACTGAATTTAAGCTTACATTATAATATACAATGTACTGTGCTTCTTAAATTTGATATTCAATTATATTTAAAATAATATTTTTTGTAAGTTATTTATTTTATCTGAAGGGGTTATAATTATTTAAAATTTGACAGTATGATGACATCAGAAAACAAACTCCATAAACAGTCAACAAGCATCAAGAAACCAATAAAAAAGACAACCAAAAAGAAATCTTCAGTTTATACTTACAATGTTTGTATTTTTATGCAATATTTTAAGCTTAATCAACATTTTAAAACTAAATTAAGAGAAAAAAACTTGTGAATAGAAAGAACTGTGACTGCTTATTATAAATAATACCAAGAGCCCGAGTTTTGGATCCATTTAGTTTATCTTTGACTTTATAAGATAACATCTGCATTGATATACATTATACACAAGTACATGTATATTTGTGCTATGATTTTATAGCCCCCTGATGTAAACAGTATGCCAATTAAGGATACCATTCTCAGCAGGGCATCTGAGTAGATGCACACATAGACGAGATATGATCTAGACATCTACTTGTTACATCATATGTATGATAAAATAATAAACAGCTTCCTTTAAAAAATAATGTTGAACTTTGTTATGTTGTTTCAAGTATTCGGTACTATATGTACAAAGATGAATTTAAGTGTGAAAAATTATATGTAGGTAGAGAGAGTTGTATATAATTAATAAATAAATCTTAATGCATCATTTATAATTATAATTATCTACAAGTATCTGAAGTTGATCCGATGTTGTAAATAACCTAATGAGAATTTGAAATAATTGTTTTTATTAAATTATCACTTCAAGTGCACTTCAGGTGTGGATGAAGTGCGCTTCAAGTGCACTAGGGTGTAAACTTTAGTGTGAACTCAACTGTAATATACAAAGTCTTGACGTTGCCAAAATATAGAGACAGCCACAGGACATGAATGCTGGTTGATGTGATGTGCCCACGAGATTACCTTGGCAAATAACGGATTGTCACTTAAACTCGTTTTGATCTGTGAAAAGCCAAAGGGCGTTACATAAATCGAAACACGACTCATCACTGAACACTACATTCTCCCAAAAACATGGCCGCAATGATAAGAGAGTGAAGGGATAGACGTTGGTGACGATGGCAACTATTCTAACTTAGGAACTATTCGGTGGTAAGGTTCACGCCAAACATGTAATTTCCCGTTTGACGACTTATTTGACGTACACTGTTATCCTTTCTCCACACACTACGAAGATACTGCCCATGAAAAACTATTATGCGTATATATGATATATGTATATTAATATAGTAAAAATAAGTACAAGAGCCTTCACATGCGGCGATATTTTATATCGTAGTTATGGTTTACATGTTCCGCCAAGTATTAATTCTGGAGAAAATACTTAAGTTTTTAAAAGCCCAATGCTACCATCCCCGCACACATGAAACTTTATAACGAGTCATGTTATGTTCACCTTTAGAGCAAGTTTCTAACTTGGTATATCTTAAAACTGTGTATAGTAGTCACTAGACGGGCTTCGTTGTCATAAACACGGGGGCCCAACTCAGTCACAACGTGAGTTAATTTCTGTCGAGCTTATGTCACGGATGCCTGTCGATAGTGATACGGATTTTCGACGAGCACTGAAGAAATAAACGGACAGAAAATGGTAGTTGCTTATTTTCCTATCGATAAGAAGTCAATGATAAGTAATATTTGTCAAGTGATGATTTTAAACTCTTATCAATGTCTTTTTTTTATTGAAGAATCAACCAAAATGCAAAACCTAGATGTCGCCGATTTTTCCCGTCATGTCACAGTTTATATGACAATACTTGCATTAATGTAACAGTATTACTGACGATACTTTTCAGTTTTTACAGGCTTCCCGAGCAAGATGTAGATGTTGTCCCGAGTTGTTTACCACTGAAACGGAAGCCGTTCATCGCGTGGCTTCATTTCATCAAATATGGTCTGTTTACCATTTTGATTTTCAACGATGATGGCAAACTTAAACCAATGACGTACAAGACAAATGCTTTGACATTAACCCAAGTGAAAGTTGATGTTTTAACGGAAACATCTAGGTGCAAACTTGAATGTCCGTGAACGTCCAGCTTATAACTGAAGATAAGCAATTCATCTAAAAGTGTTCAGGATAAGCATTATTATATAAGCTACTGAGTCCTATGTTCTTTCACAGATACAATTGACAAAGATAGCGTTATGGTAGCTTTGACTCGGATTCTAGTGACACCACTTTGCACAGTGATACTTGTGATATTGTTTTCTAGATGAATTGCATGTGTCTCTAAATGTTGAAGTTTCTGACAACAATAACAACTTTACAAAGCGTCTGACACATATGAAAAAAGTCCATTCAGGTCATATATAGTAGTAATTCAAGTAGGCACCATAGAGCTGTTCAAATGAACCTTCAGTTTGAATATACAGGGTGTCCAAAAAGAAAGTTTACAGTTTCACCCATTCGTCATTTTATCAATTGTTGTTATATTAATGAAAAATATACCATTTTAAAGTGTATATGCTCAAGTTTTCAATGCATCTTAACTTGACTCGCCAAAATGGTTGACATCGCCATATAATTACATCAAGTAAAAACTTTTTTTCAGGATGGCGCGTCTGAAGTCTAATCAGCGTGTTTTTATCATAAAACATTTTTAAGAAAGTAAAAGTGTAACAGATGCGCAATGAAAGTTCAAAATATGTATAAAGGCATACGCACGAGTAAAATGATCACATTCAAAATTGTCTAGAATTTTAACAATTTGGAACTGTAAAAGATGCGCCAAAGTGGTGTCGTCCCTTGACCAGCAAAAGTGAGGAAAATGTCAGTACACTCCAAAACATGCTTTAACAAAGTCCAGAATATTCTGTTCAACGCGCATTATCTGAGATAAACGTTTCCAAAGCATTTGTACATCATATTATGAAAAAACTATGAACTGTTTCCATATCAATTATTAATTATGCAAAGCTTATCAATAACTGAACAAGTGGATAGATTTGCTTTTTGTAACTGAGCCACTGACGTTGTTGAAAATTACGCCGACACATTTCAAGATGTTCGGTAAATGGACGAGTTTACTATTCTCTGGACATGTGAGGTCAGCTACACAGTCCTATAATTTTATAGACACTTGTGTTAAAGTAAATGATAACTACATGGAACGCGTAAGTGAAGTAGAGCTTCAAAAAGAACAACAAGTGGAAAACGTTATTATTCACAAATTTGACATTAATCACAAAAAATTGTAATTTTAGTAAATTAGCGTTTTAATGTAAAGTATTAGACCAAATATAGTACAAATGACAGGGATAAAAACTTACACCTATTGTCTAAACATGTACAAGTTTGTGTTAAGCTAGCAGAGTATTAACATGTTATAAATTAGCATCAAAACTATACTCAGCAAAAATAAAAACCTGACACTTTATTTCTGTCAATTACTTTTTTATATGTGTGTTAAATAAAATGTTGTGTAGTGTGTATACATGTACTATCGTTACACTTCACACCTGTTTTGTCTTGTCCGACTATTGTCAATAATACCAAGCGTAAATTTTCAATTTTTGCATGTAAACCATGTGCAGACTGAACTGTGTCAGATAGACAGTTATTAAAGGCACTACACATGTGTTAAGTATCAGTGTAGTGTAATTCACACCTAAAGTTGATTGCTTTCATGATGGCACATTTGTCAGAAAGAGAACGAAATCAAGCAATGGGAATGCTGCGGGTAGGGGTATCCGTTGTTATCGTGAGTAGAATGTTTAACTGCAGCCGCAACACATTTCATGAACTTGTAAGAAGCTATAGACTTACAGGTGATGTGCATGATCGTCCAAGGCCAGGTAGGCCAAGGGCAACTACCCAAAGGGACGACCGTGCAATCGTTTTAACTCACTTACGCGATAGGTAAAGACCGGCGACCTTGACAGCACCAACGTTTAATGTTACTTCTCAAACCATTCGTAATCGGTTAGATGTATGCCAGCGTCCTATTAGAGCTCGACGCCCATAAACAGGCGGTATTCTAACTTTACGCCATCGTCATGCTCGTATAGGTGGGGCACGTGCGCACTGTCACTGGCGGCGACGTGACTGGAATACCGATCTGCTTTCAGATGAGTCTCGTTACAATGTCAGTCATGCTGGCGGCCGTGCAAGAGTTTATCGGCGGCAGGGCGAAAGGTTCGCACCTGTTTGTGTTCGACAGCATGATCGTTTGGTGGTGGAGGCGTTATGGCGTGGGGCGGTATAATGGGTGGATAGAAGTCCCGGCTTTTTGTTATCATCGGCAACTTAAACGCCCAGAGATACCTTGACGAAATCTTGAATGCCAAAGCCATTCCATTTATACAAAGGAACGCCCCAGTTGTGTTTCAACATGACAACGCCCGTCCTCACACCGCGTGGATTACACGCGCTCGCTTAGCTGCAGCCAACGTCAACACCATGCAATGATCAGAAATGTTCGGCGAAATCACAACCCACAAAACATCCACGAGCTGACAAATGCGTTGATAGCAGAATAGAACAACCTTCCGAATAACCTTGTTCAACATTACGTCAATTCTCTGCGTCGACGCGTTGACGCACTTCTTAGAGCTAGAGGAGGCCACAACGGATATTGAATGAAATAACAACTCAAATTTAATTTACAACTGTTGATGAAATGATTAAAACATATCCACACGTAGTCAACATGGTACAGCCACAAAAACTGATAGATTTAATTCTGACCTTACATCAGAACATGTGTAATTTAACAAACCAAAACGTCATTAATAACCACCAAAATCCATATCAATGTTGTGCATACATCTTTCTATCATGTCCAACATTTGTTTTTACATTTCAGTCATTTGGTCTTTAGAAATTTAAACAAACATACACAGTCAGGTTTTTATTTTTGCTGAGTATATAAACTTTCTTTTTGGACACCCTGTACAACAATGTTTTTGATTATGATGATTTTGTAATCATATGTTTCTTAATAAATAGATAATTTCGTTACTTCACATGTAGATTTTTAACATCCTTTTGTTTATCAACAGTTATTATTAAACATCCTTTTGCAAATTAATGCTTAGTTTTTTTAAATAATCATGTAAAGGATACATGTATACTTGTACATTTTTGCCTTATGTTTATGTTTTACTATAAGTTAACTTTTATTGTTTTGCTTGTGGATACAATCAATGTTGAAACACGATTTGTTCAATGCTTCTACAAGCTTTGTCTGACTAGTAGAATTTTGTGAATTCGTGCCCAGCTCCGACCAAGACTTTTTTATGTAAAAGTATGGAACTACTTGTGTCAAAAATGATATAGTACTGGTTAGGAAGATGTTTGTTGAGCTGCATACATTACTGTTTTGAGTTTTGATTAGTGTACATGTCATGAATCAAATGCTGTAAACTTTAAGTTTGATCAATAGACTTATTATTATTTCAGCTATTTAGATAGTCCCGGGACAAGCTGATTATTTGTTCTGATCTGTTATGTTTTACATGGGTTGAAATAGTTAAATGTTTTTACACTATAATGCGTCTGAGATCATCTGGGAGATTATCCACATTGGTGTACTGTACATGGATAACTCTCAATCATATGTTATGATGTACAAAAAAACGGGCTTGGTGCTATTGAATGAGAATTGATTATGAGGCTTGGGTGACATTGTCTTGCCAGATTTCAACATGAAGATATGTATACAATAATTATAAGTGCTTGTAAATGTCAGTCATCGTAAATGAAACACGTATTTGAACATGTTACTCCGTTTATCTGCATGAATGAACACACCATGAGTCATGACGCGTTTCAGTTGATTATTTAACAAGAAATATTTTGATATATGTCCATTACATGAGTTTGTATTTGAATTCTTATAAAAACATGAATCAATGCTCAGGATACAAATACCAGAAACAACTAATATACAGTGTTTTTGGTGCAATTTCCGACCACTGGAGTTGATAAAAATGAATTGAATAGTTCCAGCTTCTTTCTTATTTAGGCAACTTAACAACTTAATGTCTTAACATTTCTTGTGAAACAATCTGCACGTATATTTAAGAAACAATAAACAGAAGTATAAGAAAGCAAAACTGTGTGTAATCGCAGTTGTAATAAGCTGTAAGTTAAAATCAAAACTTGACAATAAGAAATTTGTGCTTACAAATAATATCAAATTCGAATATTAGTCAATCCATAAAGGACATGAGGCAATATTTTCGATGGGTCAACTTGATGATGGTCTCTGATTGGCTGTAAGCCTTTTTCAGGTTCATGCAAGTCTGGTACCCTAACAACGTGATAGTTTATGTCGACGCGTATCAGGTAAAATACATGGTTCCTGAAAAAAGTACAATTTTGAAACAATCGATTTTTAAAAAATATACTTTTGTTTTGCTACGTTTTTACGCTTTATATTCAACGCATTGAGTGGATCATCAAGTCCTACACTTGTTATATATTTGGAAAAATCTGTGACCTTATAGACAGAAAACTTTGACATGAGATACAACCTTGCATAAATACCGTGACATATCGAATATTGCAAACGGATTTCACAAACTGCTATTAGTCGCTTACCGACTTGATAAAAACTTATTATATCATAAAACATAATTTAAGAAACAATCTTAGTATCAAAGAAACGTCATTTAACTGGTTTAAACAGTTCTGTATCTTATTTCTAGTAAAAATTCCGTGACACTATCGACAGGCATCTGTGACATTAGCTCGACAGAAATCCACTCACATTGTGACGGAGTTGGGCCCCCGTAAAAAAGGTTGTGGAAGTGTTAATTTTAATAAACTCCAAGAAACTTGTAGAATTTGGAATGAAATAAAGATTGATAAGTCAAATCCTATTTAAGTTACAGCCTTCGAACTCAGATCACACATATTTATACAAATATGCAAGGAACAATTATACAGTTGAAGTACAGAAAAAAACGCAAAGAGAAAGAGTATATGTGAATGTAAATAGATCAATCTTAATATAACATATTATAACGAAGTAAATAACACAAATCTCAAATATGTTTTTAAAAAGCAATAAAGAACATTGTTTAGTATTAATTGTTAACGTACCACAGTGGTTAGAACGATTGCATAAGGGTTCTTTCAAATATAAAAAATGAAACAGAGCGCTGCGACATTAATTGTTAGGGCAATTGCGACATTTAGTATTAGTTGTGACATTTAGCGTCAGTACGTGATTTAAAATTAAGCGTCAATAATGACGTTTAGCGGCGCTGTAACATTTAGCGTCAGTGTTGCGTCATTAAGCGTCAATTATGACGTTTAGCGGCGTTGTGAGATCTAGCGTCAGTGTTGCGAAATTTAGCGTCAATTATGACGTTTAGTGGTGTTGTGACGTTTAGCGCTGCTTAAAATGTTTACACGGTGACGTGTATGAGCTAATTCATTTGGATTGTTGTTTATCCTTATTTTTATTTGTTTAAAATGATAATTTTAAATGCTTATTTTAGATGTAAATGCAGTGGATGGTTTTGTCTGGATTGATCAAAATATGTAACAGTCCGATTGATTATGTAATTGGTATGATTTAATTTAGATACCAAAGGGCATTCTGAAGAAACATGTATTATAAGCGTCTGCAGTAACGTGATATTAATATGGTTTGATTCATATAAATTCGCTTCATATTTTTCGAGGGAAGTTCATCTAAGTCTTGCCTGGTTCGGCTTTATATCTATTTTACCTCTACTTCGACATAATGACTGTATCAATGTGATATACAATATGATTGCATTTGTAATAATATTCTACTCTCACTGTTCAGTGCCGGGTTCAACGTCATTTGTTTTTAAACCTTTTAATTAATATCGTGTTTAACATTTTACTGAAGTAAAATGACGTTGTTTTGGAAAATGATCATTGATCAGTATGATTTATTTCGTTCGATTATCCACAATGATGTTATTGGTTATGTTTCAGAAATATGCAGTTGTTGACCTTTTAAAATCTGACATCACTTAAATGATTCTGGCATTAATGTTAACTACTAATTACAACATGCGATAGTCAAAGTGTAACAACTTTTTTGTTTGATAAATTGTCAGAATATACACTAGTCAAATGACTAAAACGTCACGCATAATTTCTCGTCTCTACTTTGACGTTGAGACTATATCAATTTATATACATGCTTGTAACATTTTTATTTCATGGCGTCCAAACGCCGTGATAATGCGATGGGTAGATTTTGGTAGTAATGGGCAAAAGTCACGTGACATAAATCCTTTCAATTTCTACAGCCTACATTTCATTGTTTTTAATGCAATCATTGTACAGCCAATTTCCGTTAAAAGTAACAAAGAAAAAAGCATTTTTTTTGTAAACCATGTAAATAATAATTCTATCAATAGTGCAACACACGAAATATCAGCGTTTTATATTGACACATTTCCGCAAATCCTTTCGACACACTTGAAAAGCTATTCTAAAAATAGACTTGAGACGGTATAAAACGCTTTTGAATATTAAGTGAATGTTTTTACTGTAAGGAGTATACATGGTTAAACGGCGATTTCAAGCATTTTTGGAAATGCTAATACACAAATTCAACATGTTTTAAAGCAGCGGGTGAATGTAATGTTTTCACTGAGCTGCGAGGGGAGCTTAAGGTATTGCCTAGTACAAAGACTTTACACTAGTATACGATATATATCGAATACCGGTATTGTAGTTCGATAGATATATCGGATTGATCGTTTCCGTATCGAACAAAATATCGATCAATGACACTCATACTTATGTATAATACAAACAAAAAAATCCAGCCCTGCAAATCGGTTGATATCTATTACTCAATGTTCCTGCAAAAACTATATTTCATGATCTTTAACTTTTTCTTTATTTATCACTTTCCGAAGTGCACTTAATCCTGCCTGTAACACTCGAGAGTGGGTTCGACTTCCACCAGATAAACTATTTTTAAAGCGAAATCAACATCCTACTGCTTCTGGACAGTTCGGTATGGGCTAATCTGATGGCTAACTATCTAATATCACTATTCGGAACTCCTCGGCCATTCGCTTCGAATAACCTCGGACATATGTAGACGCCATTTGAAAATCCTGGTGTTGAAGTAAATAAATACAAGATCGTTTTGGCTATGACTGAAGTTTCGTTTTTAGTCCGTAACTTTGAAATAACACAAGTCTATGATATCGATGAACAATATTTAGTTTAATCTATAACAAAGAAATAGGCATAGACAAAGATCTTTGTGTAAACTACAAGAATTTTTTTGCGTAACCGTTACGTGCTTTGCCTCGCGTAGGTAGTAAAATCCCAAAACTTCAGGGAAGACCCCCACGAATCCTTCCGAGACTATTCACTCATTAAAGGTCCAGATTTTCCGAATGTAATATTATTACAAACTTTTACGCAAACGTCTTAAACCGGTTACGTAATGTTATGCTCTTGGGAAGTAGCTGTTGCGGTTTGTAGGTATCTTTTTATGTACTATGAGTTTCAATTTGCCCGTAGACCAACTACCGACCCTTATCATTGAGATCACTTCTGGGAACTAATAGTCACACGAATTGGTAATGACTGATTCGCAATGTAAAGAACACTTGATTGAATGGAAGCGATAGTCATGCAAATAGCTTCAGTTCTGAAAGATATGAACAGGAAAATCAAGTTACCTCTTTACTATCAAAAAACCTTGTCAGTTAACATGACAATTCAATATTATGCTTATTTGACTAAAGTTTAGATTGTGCTTAACTGTTTTTTTTGTTTCCTCTGACAATCTCATTGCTGCCTTTCGCAGCAATTTTTTTACTTGTATACTAGTTTATTGAGGTTTATATACTTGCAAAATATCTTAAACTATACTCATTGATAGACTTATTTGAGATCATCAGTGTAGAAATGAAAAACGATATTAACAGTGTAAGTGTAAATTCAAAAAAAGATTATATCCGTTTAATTATGAGATTAATTTTCTCACGCGACAATAGAAAAATAAGGATGCATTAATTGTTTATTCTTTTCCCGGACAACAGATATCGTAATTGTATACACTGAATCATCGGCACCAAATCGTGTGCTAATGTTTATATTTAACGTATATATAACCTCATGTATGCGTATTGTTCGATTTAATGTTCAACACCCACTATTTTGAACATGCCACTTTCTCTAAGTTTCAGAACAATTATTCTTATTTTCATTAGTCAAAAAGATTATTGTAGATCAGGGTCAAAATATACGGATTTATTACAATTGATAAAAGATGTGACTGAAGTTTTTGTAAAAATGGTAAAAATACCACCATCACAAGTTTTATGCTACTTCTTGTTGGTCTTTTGGTGTTTAATGATATTGTTTGACTTTTGACGGATTCAACTGATCAAATATACATGTATATATTGGCAAGCTCAAGCGGATCCAGATGACTTATTCTAGCATTTCGAATTAACGACCGCTGTTATTTATGCAAGATGCAGTCATATAGAACATCCTTAAATACGTTATGTGCATGTTTTAATGAAAAGAAAGACAAAAAATATGTTCAAAAATCTGCCGAACCATTTGCTTTAACAGGTTGTTTCCAAGTTTAACAGCATTGCATTATCTCACAATTTTGTTTAATTGGAGCTCAAATATTGTTCTTTTTTTCTCAACTGTCAAAACATGAATAATTTCGAATAAATTGCGTTTGTGAAAATAATTGTCGTAATGCACCCATGAGTTTCAAGATATTTTTGATAACAAGGAGTCCAACAGTACAAAAACAGTGCATTCAGTCACCGTGAAGGTCACCGTGAAATTATTGAAGCTTTGGTAGTTGAGATAAAAAACGGACAATTTCGACGACGAATATGCGTTTTTTATTAATTCATTCCGTAAGTTCACAATTGCCCATCTAGATTTCTTATCTTCGATGGGCAATGTACTCAACTAATTAACATTCAAACGAAATAGGATACACATTATAAAGATTTGATGATGATACTCAAAATTAATTAAGCATATATACTACATGATTATTCAAGAATACCGACCTGAATAGCAAGGTCCAAGCTACATGTTTATTAAAGAAATTGACCTGAATAGCAATGTACATGCTATTTAGAGGGTTTTCCGCAGAATGCAAGTAAGTGCATCGCGTTTAATAGCGAGTTACAACAGTCTTGAGAGCAACCATTGATTTGTACTACTGCCTCTCTTAAGTCATATGAAACAGAGAATAATGCGGATGGCCTGAAGTATACGATATTTGCGTCGTGAATTTTATGCGAAAGCTAATTACAATTTAAGAAAACATGTAGCCATTTTATATAGGGTAATACATAATTTTGTGCCGATATACATGATGTGCAGTTAAACAGTTTATAAAATATACAAATCATCAACCATTTTGAATCATAGTGAAAGGTAGTCTAAGGAATAAGTCTTAATCGCAGACCTAGAGAATGTTTTGGCTACCAAGTGTGTTAATCGGTATTCTTACATGTCCGAGTTAAATGTTTGTACTGTTTTGATATTCCTTTAATCTGTATGAAATTATTTATGGTCTGAGCGTTGAATGTATGAGCCAGCATAGATTGAAGCGTTATATATATTATATTTAATTGTGTGATTAAAGCGCCATCAGGGTATACGTATTTTGAAATTGGTCAGGAAGCTCCGTAATGGTTTACTTATGATCGACGTCAATAGAAAACAGCAATCAGGGAATTTGCAAAATCTTTTTATGGAATTCGACTGTACACAAAACACTTAATTCAACTAAAGGGTCCATTCACATTCCCAATTTGGCAGAAATGCCAGAGGTAGACATTGTTGAAGAGCTTAGCTTAGCTTGACATTTGACAACTTTATTATTCTGTCATCACTTCGGTTAAGATATCTCAACGTTCGCAATGTGTTACAAATACGGGCATAATGAATCTTGATGCACTAGAGAACATATACTCGTATGTCTTATGTGAAGTACATATCATGCTGGTGCACTTGAAAGCTGTACTCTTAATGTCTTAATGTTCAAACGGGGGGGGGGGGGTAATCATTTTGCAACATCCCTTTCTTGCTCCGCCTGGAAGACGGAAAAAGAGGTTCTCCGTCTCAAAGTTAATCTTTCCATGATGCACGCAAGCTTGTCGAAAGTAGGATAACCATAAAAAGATAAGTCACATTCCGCAGCTGTCTCAAAGCCAGTTAAGATGATTGATTCTGCAGTACGGGTCAACTTAGTAAGTGTTCTCCTCTGAAATTCATTCCAGTAAAAATCCCCCTCCTATCTTTTCACGTAATACGTCTATAGCATTGAGGATGATAACATGGGTTTAAACTCTCCTAACCGAGCTTCGGCCCGTAGACCTGTTATGTTTTCAAAGTACGTTTTCAGTTGATGTTGAACCATGAGTCAACTATCCTTCAATTGAATTGCGAGGTCCTAAGTCGAATTGCAACGGTCTCCTTCTTTTAGTATCAAACTACTTCCTGAAAGATGTCTGCCTTTACAAATGATTACATATCAATTAACAACTATGTTTCTGATAATGACATTTGTACTGACACCATGAGAGCATCCGAAGGCTCAACAATTGCGTAACGAATTGTGACCTTCAACAACAAATTCGGTTACAAAACTAATTTGCAAGCCGTAGCTATTGAAGTAACTTTGCACAGACCTATTACAGTGTGCTCCTTACATCTTCCTCAAAATTTATCTAGAACATTTAACTAAACAACTCCCAGAATCATTCTTTCTACTCGGCGATCTTAATGCCCATAACCCAAAATGGGGCAGTACATCTACGAATATTTAGGCAGCATTACAGAAAAGTTCATTGATAATGTAAAACACCGCCTCCAGAATGACACGTCTCCAACCTATTTACATACAGCCACTGGTAGCTTGTCTTAGCAAAGACCTAACATAATGACATTATGACATACTTGGATTTCACTTGGTGAGTGCTAGACGAGCAATATGAAAGTGACCACCTGCCATTATTGTTAACTTCAAACGACTCTGTACCAGTATATCATCCTCTAATTACACATTTTCTAAAGGGAACCGGGAACTTTTTAACAAATTGTGTTCCGATCATTTTTTTCCAACTCTACAGACAAAACTAATATTTTTGTGTACACTCTATCAAAGATAGTAGATGAGTGTATTTTAAAAAACTTTAATTAAACATTGAAGTAAAATATATAAAAACATGGTTCAAGGATGAGTGCAGATTACGATTGACGATTTAACCGATTCTTTTAAGCAAAGTATTATATTATACTAGGCTAGTATTCCATAATTCCGTGCTCCGTCGTCCATGTTCGTGTCCATGTCTGTGATATTTCATTCAACAAGAATACAAGAAGTTGGGTCTATTTCATACGTTTGACCCGTGTCCGCTTCCGTATCCGTGTCCGCGCCGTTTCGCTCAGCGAGCGAAATTTCACGTACACGGAGGGATCCTTGATGCATATTTTGCAGGAAACACCATTCAAATGCAAAAAACCAAGTGAATTGCCAAAGATATTTGAGAAAAAGTAATTAAAACTGTTTGGGAAAACAATGCAATTTATGATTGCACTCATAGCGACCATAAATGCACGTCGATTGAATGGAATAAGCGGAAAAAAATCACTGAAGATAGAAGGCCTTGTCTATTTCGTTAAGCAATTACAGTTCCCAACATTAGCAAGTGGTGAAATTTCACACTTTCTACATAAAAAGATTCTGCAACAACCGCGAAAAGACACTTAATTAGCTTTCACGCTTAATATACTGACGCCTATCACGAAAATATGAAATACCCCTAACGGACGTGAACAATACGGACGCAGTCGCGTGCACGGAAGACGGAGCGCGGAACTATGGAATAATAGCCTTAGGATCCTAAATACATCTGACATACTTTTTAAGGTTAACTCATTTGGAAATTTATTTCAATTGGTACCATCGTATGCGACACTTAAGTATCTGAAAATAAGTATTTATTATTAATATAGGACTTAAAACCATTATAATTCGGTTGCATTAATAGTATTATCAATTGCTTTCGGCGCGATATAACCTTTCTGTGTTGATGCGCCGTAAAACCAAAACAAACAAAACAAAGTATTACAGGTTGTCCACGTAAACATTGCGTATATACATATAGCCAGTTTCCTTACACACCAATATTTAGAAATATGATTAGAAAACAAAGCCAAAATCGAAGATAGAAATTGGGGTCTATGGGGGTCAGAAAATGACTGTTTGAGAAAAGGAGAAACGTATGGCAAATATATAGTACATGTACTCTACTAGAGGAGTATAAGACAGAATATGATACTTTCTTCTAAAAAATGTTGTTATTGTCTTTTACAAGGTAGCAACACGTTGTACAGGTCATATCACGGCGATCAGTCAACAAACGCACCGTTTCTAGCAAGTCTAAATCTCTGGATGTATCCATTAACAAATTACTAAGCACATACTGCTGACAGGGGCAGACAACTGCCCTATATGATCTAGTGGTAGGAGGGATAATGGCCGTAAGAATGATTCCATTACCTAACTTCACGAAAGAATGCTCCGTCTGGAAATCGAATCCACGACCCCTCCAATAGAGGACTTGCGTATTACCAACTAAGCTAGCCGGACAACTAGCTTCTATAGCTATACAATACTTCTCAGAGGCCTCTACGATGAGGTCATACAAAGGATATATAATGCATAATAAAGGAGAAGGACACATGGTTCAATTATACAGGAAGTCTTTTCCTCCTAATCACAGTATTACTCTATGGAACCAGGCCTGCGGTGAGAGTTACCGAGGCTTGTCCTACAAACTCTGAGTAGCTCAAAGCACTATATTCTTTCTTTGAGATGTTTACGTTTGCGATGCCATCAAAGTCAAGATGGTATATGAGGGGAACCAGTGCTTTACTACAATGGAAGAGCGGACTGCCATTGCTGAGCAGAAGATGATAATGTCATGCTGTTGTGCTCTGGATAGCAAGCATGTGACGGTTGTATGTCCTTGGAATACTAGCTGTTTGAGATAAAATAAAATGCATTCTTCCCGATTGTTCTTATTGCCTTGATTGATGCCGACTATAAGTATAACTATAACTCTGTGAAGATTTGTTTTAGATTGTTGCTATTCTTGCACACATATTCCGAGTTTCTTGATGACCATGAACCGAGAGTCACGTGACGCTTTCGTGACGACATGCATACACATCTCGCATGTCCTGCGGGATAAACTTAGTAAAACTATGAGTCTTTTGGATGACTTCGTGAGTAGATCGGAAGCAATCGCATGAACTATAAACGATGTGTGTGTGTGGATCGGATGCGATCTAGTGGCATTCCGTAGGGATCGTACTTGCTTCGGGTGCTGATTGGTTGTCGGTCCCTAAAACAACCAGCACCCAAAGCAAGTTTTATTCTCTTTGTAGTAAAGCACTGGAACACCTCGACTTTGATGGCATCACAAACTTTGAAATTTGATATTTATAAAGGAAATTGTATTTCGTACCAGGATGACCCCGAAATTCGCAGACAACCAATTAGCACCCGAAGCAAGTACGATTCCTACAGAAGACCATTCGATCGGATCCGACCCCTACACGTATCATTCTATATTCCACGCGATCGCATCTAATCTATTTAAGAATTTACTTGAAAGACGCAGATTTTTATTAAGGTGTAACCCACCGGACATGCGAATGCCACAAAATAGGTACACGGCGTCCAAATGTTAGTTTGGTGTGTAAGAATGTAGGACGAAAGCGTCACGTGACTTTCGGTCCATGGTCGTCAAAAAAACTCGTAACATATGTGCAAAAATTGAAAAGGTCTTAACGCGTCTGGTTATTTTAAGTTATACATATGGTCAACATCGATCAAGATAATAATAACAGTGGGGAAGAAGGCCTTCTTTCTTTCAAAACGCTAGTATTCCAAAGACATATAACCGTCCATGCTTGCCATTCAGAGCACCACAGCATTGACATTTCTTTTCAAAATGTTCATGGCAGTCCACTCTTCTATTGTAGTAGAGCATTGGATCACCTCAGACATGTAATCTCGACTTTGATGGCATCACAAACTTGAACATTTGATATTTATAAAGGAGATCGTATTTGAAGCTACTCTGAAGTTGTAGAACAGGTCTATTACTGTCGCCGTAGGTCAGGAGTCGTAGAGAAAAGCATGAGACTATGAAAAAAGAGACCTCCTGTATCACTGCACCATGTGTCCTTCTCCTGTATTATGCATAATACATTTAAATCTTTTGTATGACCTCATAGTAGGGGCCGCTGAGAAGTCGTGTGCTGTTATAGAAGCCAGTCGTCCGGCTAGCTATGTTGGTTACACCCAAGTCCTCTAATGAAGGGAAAGGGGTTGTGGATTCCATTCCCAGACGGAGCATATTTTCGTGGAGTTGGTCACGAAAAAATTTCAACGGCAATTCTCTTTCCTACCACTGATTCTAAATCATATATGGTAGTTGAAAGCCACGTAGAAGTATGTGCTTAGTAATTGATCAATGGCTAAATCTGGAGATTTAGACTTTCTTAACACGGTGCGTTTGTTGTTTTTTAGAAGTAAGTATCAACTTCTGTCTTAACCCCTCAAGTAGAGTACTATAGTTGCCGTACGTTTCTCTTTTTCCCAGGCATTCATTTCCTGACCCTCAGTAGTCTCAGTTGAGATGTGCAAGACTAATGAGAAAGATGGTCGGGGGCTAGTCTTTGTCTTCATATGTCAACCATGGTACATATACAACAGTTGAGTCATTCAAAATGCTTACTCTATCCACATCGTAGAGCCTTCTCGATGTCATCGTACCAAACTACGATTGTCACACGCTGGTATCATGGGGTCTTCGCGTAGTCGTGGTGCCTTTCTAGGACAATCACATATCTCCTTGTTTCCCTCGTATTGTCTTCTTGAGGCGAAAATGCTAGATGGCACCGATGACCACACGGAGCAAAGACGAATAATACGCGATTGGCATACAGGCTTTACGACGGCCTCACGATGCACAAAATTGGCATTCAAATTCAACACAAAATTGAACATTTGCAACGAATCCGGCAATTTTTGACATGATAAAATTATGCACACGTAGTTGTCGCCGCAGTCTGAAAATTCAGCCGGTGATCATACGATGGCAAAAGATGCCTTCACGAAAAAGGCGATCGTATAACGATCAAACCTCAATATAAAATTTTCTTTATTCGTATGTCTATTTAGTGCTAATATTGGGACAGTGTAACGCCTAATAAAACTATACGTCTATGAGGAGACTTCGTGAGTAGATCGGATGCTATCGCGTGAAATTTGAATAAGACACGTGTGTTGATAGGATGCGATCGCGAGACTTTCTGTGGGAATCGTACTTGTTTTAGGTGCTGATTGGTTGTCGAGCAATTTTGGGGTCATATCTTCGTGCGAAATTCAAAATCCATATTCGTATGTCCATCTGGTGTCGGGACAGTGTGATGCAAGCTTAATAATCAAGAACTTCTTTAACAGAGAAGGTGTTTATTCTGCGGTACAAATAAAGTTAAAACAAAGACTTTTTAATCATAAATTTTAAATGTTATTACGATGAATGACGCAAACTTTTTCATCAAGTATACTTCAATACTGATTCTTTAAAATTCAACGCTAAACATTACAATCATAGCACTACTTTACTACAGAGCGATAGACAGAGAGACAGACAGAAACACAGACGGATGGACGGACGGCAGACAGGTAGATAGGCAGCCAGGCAGGCAAACCTAAACATACCAACATTTCTACATTTACCTGTGCCAAAGTATTGTCGACTTGGCTTTTTTTATCGAGATCAAAGTTTGAGTTTGTGCGTTTGTGATCTTTTGTAAAAATTACAGTTCTTGAAAAAAAATCTTAGTATAAACTGAGTCGACCACGAAATGAAGTAGTTTTATTAAAGTCGTAACCAACTAAAGATATGAATTTTGGGGAAAAAACTCTACATCTGATTTGCAATAACCGTACGTGGAGATTTTAGACACAGATATTTTACTATACATGTACATGTAAATATATTCTCAATCTGAAATGTTCATAGACCACAACGTATTTCATTGAAATGTTATACAAACAAACTAAATTTAAAACAAATATCACATTATGAACGACTTAACGACGCATTTTTCTACATTTTAAAATCATATCGATATAATGACTTCATTATCGTCGGCCCTGTGCCGACGATTGGTACAGTTATCAAGATTTGAGCATTTTTGTGTCGACACCGGATGCCTTAAGCCAACCAGAACGATGCATTTAACGTCGATCAGTCAAAATAGGGATGCGTGCATGAACTCGTCTTCGCAGTGTATTATCCGATTACCTGTTTGTATTACCAGAAAATATCATTATCAATATATGATCGCGTACCAGTTTCAAGGAAGTTGCAATATAAAACCCCAGAACATGCATAACTAATTGTATCATGTTCATTTCTTGAGAAAAAAACGCATTTGTTGAAAAAAGCCCTAGTTCCGGGCAAGTTAATTTTCTCAAAAATAACCAAGGGGGCCGCCATTGAACATTAACATTAAAATCTTGATTTTCATCAATAAATTAAAGGAAGTCAATTGGTAATGCGTGAAGGACGTAGTTTAATTGAAAATCTATGTTATTATAGTGATTACAGTTGTTTGTTACTTAGGAATCGATCGCATTTTCTTTTCAAACCAAATCAGTGGAGTGGTTATATATTCGGACAAAAATGCCTGTTTTTACTGAACGGGAATTTCGGATAAACAAAGTAAATAAAGTTAAGACTAAAATAAGAACGTCTTCTTTGACATTATACAGCAGGATCAGAGACATGGCTAAATACAAAATGTACCAAACTTTAAATTTGTGAATTTTAATGAAGCGTTATACGTGCTGTGTTTCTGTGAACTTTTCATTATTTTTGTTAAGCATTTATAAATTATCTTTAAAAGAAGTTTATCCAAGAAATTTGTATTATCTCTCCTAAACTATGGTTTAAACTAAAATATGTACCCTCCAATGCTTTCGCGGTCTATTTATAGAAAGTCACAGCCTAAATTACTGACGAAGACACTGACCATAAACAAAGAA